>CP144044.1:3600000-4200000 GCA_036427605.1 Cryptococcus sp. DSM 104549 | reverse complement strand
ATGAGCCCGCCGAGCAGATCCCCGGAGTCGTGGAGGGAGATGCTCAGTCAGTGCCAGAGACCGGCCTCGCGGGGCAAGAGCCAAAGGCCGAGGGGAAGAATGTGGTGGAAGAGGATGTGGCGATGGAGGCAGTGCCGGAGGAGGTACCGGAGGTGGCCGTAGATGGGGGAGGGGATGTGATGATGGGAGAGGAGACGAAGGCTGTGGAGGACGACGACGAGTCCGCGTCGGAGCAGGCGGGGGCTGTTGTGGCAGAAGAGCCGATGCTCGCGATCCCGGACGCCCCCGCCCACGCGTCAGATTCAGACCCCACCCCCCGCCCGCCCCCCAAGCCCCTCCCCACACCGCCTACCCCCAAATCCCTCCCCGCCGCTCCTCCTTCCCCGCCTCTCCCACCTCTCCCCGCGTCACCCGAGCGTACCAGGCCGGGTAGCGCCGATGTCGACGTCGAGCCGCTGCACGTCACGGGGCCGGCGCAGCCTGTACCGATCCCGCGGCCGATGCCTCTCAGGAAGACGTCGCACGATCTGCCAGAGGGTCTGCCCTCGTCAGGGTTGTCCGTGTCGGACATCGTATCCATTTCATCCCCCCACCTCATCTCCCCGCACGCCCACGCCATCACCCAGCCCAACACCCTTGCCGACACCCCCGCCCCCTCCCAGCGCTTTGGCGTCATCCGCCGGCACCACCGTCTCCCCAGCGACGAGACCTCCTCCCTCCCCATAGCGCGCCTTAGCGTCGAGCTGCACGGCACCATAACCCAGCTCAGCGACGAGTGGGAAGAGCTCGAAGCAGGCGTGGGTGTGCCTAGTGCTGTTAACGGCCCGAACGGCCATGGGCCCGGTGCGGGGGCGGGGTTCTTCAAAGGGCTGAGCGCGCTGAGGAGGAAGCCGAGTACGCTGGTGGGGTCGTCGTTGAGGAGGCAGGCGCAGCAGACGGCAGGGAGGGAGAGTGATGGGGATTCGTCGAGAGGGTCGGCGAGCCCGACGAAGTCGTCTCGCTCCGGGGAGAGGAGGTTGTTTGATGGAGTGAGTGGGGTAGGCGGGAAGAGTATGGAGAGTACGAAGAAGGCGTTGGGGAAGTTGAAGGCTTTCCCGAGGTTGACGGGGCTTGCGCCGGAGAGGGGCGGGAGGGAGAAGGGGTCGGAAGCGAGGCAGGGGACAGGGCTGGTGGTGGGTGGGGGGTTCACGCTCCCTAACCCGGGTGTGGCGAGGTTTACACCCAACAGCTCCCCACCGCCGCCTACCCCGCTTCATCCATCAGACCAGCCGTCAACCTCCGGCTCCGCGACCCCGCATGCCGCGCGACCACACCCCCAGCCCGGCGGCCCCGCCCCACCCGTCCCTCACTTCCCGGCAAACCAGCTCGCCGCGCGCCCTGCTGCCGGGAGGCGCCACACCGAGTCCGGCTGGTTCGAGCGTCACCGCAAGAAGAACAAGTCCGCCTCCGGCTCAGCCTTCGCCTCAGCCGCTGGGACGAGTGCAGGTGTAGGTGCTGGGGAGAGTATGAGTACTCGGGCGAGCGTGGCGGCGAGTGTGCACGGGAGTGCCGGGAGTCGGGCGGGGAGTGAGAGTGAGGGCGCACACGCGCATGGGGGCGGGGTGAGCGTGGTAGAAGGAGAGAGGGGGGTACCGCGCCTGGAGCTGAGAGAGTCTGGGCCGCTTGTCTGGGGGTTCTAGGGCCCTATGGAGAGGGGGGAGAGGGTGTAACGACCTGTGATGTGGACCTTTTTAACGACGGCGACGAGATCTGTTCATGACCCATATCTATTTATCTTTCATACAATGTCCCTTTCTTTCCACGTACTAGTACATACCGTTGGCATCTCCTAGTAATGCATCTACGCCCATGTTTCGCAATTGAAGCACGTCCGACTCGGCGAAGACGTAAGCTCGTCGTGGTGCAGTGGGTGGCGTGGGTGGCTGCGCCGTTGACCACATCAGGTGAGGAATGGGAGGACGTGGGTTTGGTTGGACGGGCGTGTGACTGAGTGGGCGGGTAGGCCATCGTGGGGTGAAAGCGTGCGCATAAGGTGTGTGAGCGTGGGAAGAGTCTGCGTAGAGGATGAGGCTTCTGATGCTGCATCATGCCGTCGTCGTTTGCGCGACGGTTGCAGCACCTTGGAGGGGGTGTGGGGCACCGCGGTGTACCGACACAGCACCCTCCGCATCTGAGAACTCGTTACCACCCGTGCCTGCACCTTCGACGCGCTCGCTGGTGGTGGAGGGGAATTTCAAATCAGCCCGATTGGCAATTCCCTGGCCGCCGCAAAGAAAGTGAGATCCGGAGATTCAAGGCACGGGTGGTAAGCCCTTCTGAGAAGCGGAGGGTGCTGTGTCGGTATACCGCGGCGCCCCACACGCCCCACGTGCTGGCATCAACTGGCTTTGGTGCGTCGCAGCTTTAAGCAGCTGTATGCTGCTTCGGCCAATAATGCATGCGCGAGCTCTCGAGCGCCTTCATCACGGCATCGTACTCAGAATGAATCAACGGAGCGATAGTTGCGCCCGAGATGGTGGAGCGGGTGGTGGGTACGGCCTATAGAAGGGCGATAGAGCGAAGCCGAAACCCACGAAGAGAGCAGGAGGAGGGCCTTCTGACGTTCTCCGTTCGCTGTGAGCGGATAGTATCCGTCTGGGCTTGAACTTTCGAAACCGGCTCGTGTGCTCATAATAGATCACAAAAGAGCACATGCATGTAAACTACTGGTACAGACCTCCATCTACTGCCTCGGCAACCCCTGCTTCCTCAGGTTCTCATCCATGATCTCCTTGAACTGGCTGACGATCATGCCCTCCTTCTTCATCTTCTCCTCCCTCTGCAACTTCAAGATAGCGCGCTTCTCCGCCTCGTTGATCACCTGGTTCTCCTTGCGCATACGCACAGCGTTCATCCGCTGGTGGCGCGAACCAGACATGACGTAGCCTGAGGCTTCGAAGTTTGCGATACGGTCCGAGTCGAGACCGATTTCACCTCGACGGGGGATACGCTCGCCGGATTCGGCGTAGGCAGCCATGGCCTCACCTTCGCCGGGTCGCATGTGCGAGAAGCTGCGTGCGTGAAAGGTGTCAGTCGGGCGAGTCATTATAAGCGAAACGGGGACTCACGCAGAACGGTCCATCTTGTCTTCCCTCTCCTTTGGCAATTGCGGCCCCACCTCCACATCATCATCGTCATCCTCCTCCACCACCGGCGCCTTCACCGGCTCTGGCACGTGCCTCTCCAGCCTCTCCCTATCCCTCTCGCTGGGCACAAGCACCACCTCTCCGCCCTTCTCCACCCATTGATCCGCCGCGTCCTCCTCGCCGGCGTGCTCACTCCGACTCCTGCGGCGCTTCCGCCTGCGCTCGCGCTCACGCTCCTCCTCGTCGTCCGACTCGTCCCGCTTGGACCGCGCGCGCTCCTTGTCGCGGCGTTTGCGCCGACGGCGCTCTTCCTCCTCGGAGTCGGTAGAGTCAGAGTCGGAGGAGTAGTGCCGCTTGGAACGCTTTGATTTGGAGGATTTGGATTTTTTGGATTTGGATTTGGACTTTTTGTTCTTCTTGCGCTCTGCGGCAAGCTCACTACGTACGGGACTTGACGTCAGCTTTGGGTGGCAGCAGAAGGCCGGCACTCAAAGATGAGTGAGCATGGAACGTACTCTTCATCCTTGTATGGTTGCTTAGGGGAAGGTGGCCAGATGGAGAACTTGCTAGCGTCGCGCTCTTGGCGGCGTCTACACACGCATGTCAGTTGAGACCTGCAGATCGTAGGAGAAACGCCAACTCACTGCTCAAAGTCCATGAACCCGTTGTTGAACCCCCCACCCCTATGCGGAGGCGGGTTCTGCCAGCCTCTTCCACCAGTTGGCCCACCCGGCCCACCGAACCTTGGCCCAGCCTGTCCAGGAGGAAAATGCGGAGGGAAGGGAGGGAGAGGTCCGTCGCGTCTGTAGCCGCCGGGAGGGGGGGGGCCACCAGGCCCATTGGGACCGCCGGGGCCATTGGGGTTTCCGTCGAATGGGCGGTAGGACGGGGACGGACGGCGTTCGCGATGAGGGGGGTCATCCCTGTCTGGCCGGTCGCCGCGATCCCCACGGTCGTCTCGCGAGCGGTGGCGCTCCTCTCGATCGCGCGAGCGCTCTCGGCGGTCACCACGCTCGTTGTCCCTATCCCTCCTGTCTCTCCTGTCCCGCCCATCTCTTCCATCCCGATCACGGTCCCTCTCGCGATCACGGTCATCCCGACCCTTCCCTCTGTCATCCCTATCCCTGTCCCTCTCACGCTCGCGCTCGCGACCGCCATCCGCACCGCCGTCTCTCGACTTGCGTTCCATGAGCCTGCGCTTGAGGTCGTCCTCCCTTGAAGGAGCTGGAGCAGGCGGAGGAGGGGGGCGAGAATTGGCGCCTGGAACGAGGCCGAGGCGTGAGGGGTGGACGCTGGCCATTTTTGAGGGCGTGAGTTGTTGTTGTGTCTGCCTGAAATCTGGATTGACGGACGATGAACGAAGACGAAGGACAAGCAAGAGGTGGCGAGGTGAGTGGCGGCTGACGTGTATTCATATTTGCAGCGATGCGATATAAGTGCTCCCGTTATGGCCGGGTGAAAACTCTCCACGGAAATTGAACCCCGAAAGATAAATAAAAGAACTGCCACAAAATGACAGATCTATTGTGGAACTGCCGTAGAGTATGCACGCCTGCTGGTAAAACCCTCTTTGGTATGCATGAGGAGGTGCAGGCCGGCACTTCACGGCACTGACCGACGCAGCTGCGGGATCTCGCCCGTTTTTCCCCACTCTTTTTGTTTTCCACGTGACAGAAACTCCGTGTACGTCATGGTAATTACATTCCAGCCTAACAACCTGCCTAACACCTTTGCTACAAGGTTCAGGAGATTTCGAACCCTAATTAGGCACAAAATCCAGGGAGCTCCCAGAACGACGGCGGGAGACAGCGGGAAAAGGTACGGAGACGGGGATTTATTTGTAATGGGCGAATCAGGAACCGGGAATGTTTTTTGGGACTACGGTGCTCAGGTGTAATTAAGGCTATAGTTAATCTTAAGAAGCGCGCGGATGGCTGACCGGGCCGACATTGCGCCTGCGCTGCTGGCTGCTTCGGCGGGTTCTCTGACACATCGAATCCCCCGCTGCTCTTTCTTCATCTCTGCTTCTCGACCGGGAACGAGCACTGGCAGCTGCAGCAGGAAACACAGCCCACAGCCCGCATCGCAGGAGCACACAAAACACTCCACACAGCAGCGAGCGAAGACGTCGGCACAGGCGACACTACTCTGGTCACCGATACACGGCCCGTCCCCGAACCCCGAACAACAGCCGCCGCGTCTACAACCCATCGACGTCTCCGCTCCATCTCGTGACGACCCTCTTTCCGTCACCTTCCTCTATCCCCTTCTCTCCTCCCCCCACCCCCTCTCCCGCTCCTCCCGCTTCCACCCACCCCACCCAGCACCATGTCCGCGCTGCGCAAGTTGGTCGGCAACAAAGCCGCTCCCGCGCAGTCTGCCGCGGCGCCCAACCCCGCGGAACTGGCCGACCCCAGCGACGGTGTTATGCCGGACGACAGCATGCGGTTGTGGGGTATTGAAAACTTCAACAATACTTGCTATTGTGCTTCAATGCTCCAAGCCCTCTACGCTTGCGACGCGTTCCGCCAGTTCGTCGAGGCGTACCCGGACGTCCTCCCGCCCCAGAGCCCCCTGGGTCCCCCGCCGGGCACGGCCAACCAGCCGCTGCCCCTGCGGGAGCAGAACAACGGCGGGGACAAGGTCCCGGGAGGCGTTGCTGGTGGGACGGGCAAGCTGAGTCCGCTCGCGACCAACAAGACGGACCCGTTTGACGGGCCAGCGGGCAAGAGCCCCATGAGCCCGACGGGCGGGAAGGAGAAGAGCCGCTGGGGACTGCGGAGATCCTCCACTGCTGCTGGCATCCCCACCGTCGGATCCACACCGCCCATCGGCTCTCTCCCCACTCACACCCCCATCCTCCCCGAGCCTCCCATCCCAGCTCCTAAGGGCGGCGACCCGCGGCTCATCGCCTCTCCCGCCCAACCCAACTCGCCCCCGCTCACCCTCTTCCAAACCATCCAGACCCTCTTCTACCACCTCTCAAACTCTCCTCCCCACCAGCCCCTCCCGCGGTCCAACACCCAAGCAGCACAGACCGACTCGCTCGTCTTGCTCCCTGCCGGACCTGCTCCCGCCCCACCACCTTCCGCACCCGGGTCGCCCGCTCCCGCGGGATCCAGCCCCGGCCAGCCAGGGCAGGCCAACCCGGCGCAGCCTGCCCCGGCCGCCAACCCCATGCTCGCGTCTCTTCCCCCTCCATCCTCCGCACGCGGTTCCGGCCCATGGCAAGCCGGAAAGCTTGGTCGCGGCGTCGTGCGCCCCACCGACGTGCTCCTTGCCGTCCGTCGCGCGCACCGCGATTTCGACAATGGCTTGCAGCACGACGCGCACGAGTTCTTGGGCAGGCTGCTGAACAAGATTGAGGAAGAGGTGGAGGAGGTTGATAGGAAGTTGAAGGCGGAGGGGAAGGAGGTGGCGGAGCTCAAGTGGCGCGGGAAGAATTTCGTGCAGGCGTTGTTCCAGGGGGTGCTTGCGAATGAGACCAAGTGTTTGAGTTGCCAGTCGGTGGGTGCTATTGTGAACCCTTCTCGGCCGACACCACCCGCTAACCCGCTCTATTCACCTAGGTATCGTCCCGCGAGGAAGCTTTCATCGACCTCTCGATCGATATCGAACAAAACACGTCCATCACGCACAACCTCAGGCAGTTCTCCGCCAGCGAGATGCTCTCCGGGAAGAACAAGTTCTACTGCGACTCGTGTTGTGGTTTGCAAGAGGCCGAGAAGAGGTGGGTCCAATCCTCTTGAGTATGACATAAGCCACGCACGGACCTCTACTGACTCCTGGACACCTTCCCGCGCGCACCTCCAGCATGAAGATCAAGCGCGTCCCGCAGGTCCTCGCGCTCCACCTCAAACGCTTCGAGCATCTCGGGTTCGACAACCGGCCAGGCAGGAAACTGTTCTACCGTTGCCCCTTCCCCGTCAGTCTGCGCTTGCCGAACACGACGGACGATACCGAGGACCCCGACAAGCTGTATGAGCTGTTTGCGGTTAATGTGCATATCGGAAAGTGAGTCATGCTCGTGTTTCTTTGCGAGAGGCTGGATCGCACGTGCCCACGCCGGCATTCTTTGGAACACGTGAACTGACACCTTTCTGTAGCTCTCCAGCACAAGGTCATTACGTCTCCCTCGTGCGCTGCGGCGACCGCTGGGTCATGTGCGACGACGACAACGTCGACCCTATCGACGACGACCAGCTCTTCCACTACTTTGGCGACCACATCCAAGGCCAGGGGTACGTCCTGTTCTACCAGGCTGACGGTCTGTCCGGCGAGTCGATGGGTCTGGCTGTCAAGCCCAAGGCGCCGGCGGCGGTGGAGTCTGCGTATGTGTCGGCAGCTGGGGGGAGGGGGGAGGAAGGGGTGCTATCGGCTGTGCAGGAGGGTGAGGGCGAGGCGGGGGAGAAGGAGAGAGAGAAGAAGGTGGTCAATGGGTTTGTGCCACCGCCTGTTGGGCTTGGTGTGAACGGGCTCGGGGGTGTAGCCGAGTCTCAGGCTCAACCCGCCGCACAGGCTCCCACACCGGCGCCAGCACCGGCACCAGCCCCCGCGAAAGCTCCGGTACAAGAGCCAAAGCGGATACCGACTAACCCATTCGAAGGCCCCGCCACTCCATTCCTCCCTCCTCCGCGGGCAGCCGCCGCAGCCGCGGCAGCAGCAGCGGCAGCAGGTGCGTCCGGGACCAGCCAGTCTGTGACACCCGAGCCGGCGGCCAAGCCGGCGCCAGCGCCTGCACCTGCTCCGACACAGTTCGTGAGCAGTCCGGAGACGTCTGGTCTGGATGTCTCGACGCCTCGAACGAATGGGACTTCTACGCCGGACAGGCAGCTGGGGTTCAACACTGCTCCTCCTGCTTCCGCCGCTCCTGCCTCCTCCAGCACAGGGAACGGTACCGCCTCGGGCCGCCCTACCTCGTCGCAAGCCTCTGCACCGCAGGCTGCTCCCGCACAGCCACCTGTGCAGACCCGCAACGGTAAGGCCGAGGAGGAGGAGAAGGACAAGAAGAAGTGGTACAGGATGTCCGTCTCTGGCCGTGCCGGTGACAAGGACAAGCGCGCGAGTGTGGCGCTCAACGGGTCGAGGCCTTCCACGGCGCAGACCACCGGGGACGGAGATCTCCTGCATGGCGTGACCGGCACAGGGGGCACACCGACGCTCTCGAGCTCGATGATGTCGAGCGTATCTGCTGCCTCGGGCGGCGCGTCGACTTCGGGACATACCCAGGCGTCGCAGGGCGGTGGCAACTTGTCGTCATCTACTCCTACGCCCAATCAGCTCATCCCGCCCCCCGTCTCCTCTCCGGCGGCCAACGCCACCTCCCCCAGCGGGCACGGCAACCCCGCCTCCCAACCCCCCTCATCCATGTCCTCCTCCCAAGCCTCCGCCCTCTCCAACCTCGGGCGCAAGCCCAGCGTATCCGGCAAAGAACGCGAGCGGCAAGCCTCCGGCTCCAGCGCGCAGAGTTACTCTGGCGGCGGGTCTTTGGGCAGGAAGTTGTCGGGTATGGGCGGGAAGCTGGGAAGGAGCGGGAGTATGGCGTTTGGGAAGATGGGGTTCGGGAAGAAGGATGGGATCCAGGAGGAGAAGAGGCGGGAGGAGGAGAAGGGGTTGTTGGGCAGGGGGTGAGTGGGGGTTAGATACCGCGATAGAAGGGGTTCAGTGGGGTAGGGGTGGAAGTGGAGGGTTGTTGAGAGTACCAAAATGAGACCATCCATTGGTTGTAGGGACTGTACGATTAGATCTTGGATGTAGCTCTTTCTGTTCTCTCCTCTCGTGAAGCTGGGTTGTCAAAGTGGTGGTGCATCCATCGTGATGAGCGGTTACGCCTGCAAGTCCGGTTGGGTATATGATGATGGTACAAGTGATGCTGCTGATTATGATTATCGTACGAACGCAGCCCACCCACACGCCCACGCATGCCCACACCTACACCGCGCTTCACTGCTCCCCCTTCCCCCAAACCTTCAAACACCTCCCCTCAAACGCCTCCACCATCTTATCCGCCACCTTGGGCAACACCGCCTGGCTCGCAATCCGGTGCAGCGGGTTGATAAAGCTGAACGCGAGGTCGATGGTGAGTAAGGTCGGGCCGACGTTGGGGTCGGCGGGGGCGGTGGAGTTGGGGAGGCGGGTGGTGGGGGAGGAGGCGGAGGCGGGGGATGAGGGGGATGAGGACGAAGAGGCGGTGGGGTGGGGAGAGAGGGTAGAGGCCGGGGTGAACGACCAGGAAGTGGTTAGGGTTTTGAACATGGGTGTTTGGTTGGATGCTGTGGCCTATAACATGATAAGCAATATATTCGTAAGCTTATTGGCCTCGGTCGTCGTCGCTACGGCAATTTCGCAAGACGACACCTAAGACTCACCACAACACTCTCAAAAGGCGTCCCCACGACCCTACTCACGTACCGCTCCTCCAGCCCTCCGAAACCTACCGCCAGCTCCGCCAGAACCTCAAAAGGCTCCGTACCGGGCTGCCAGTCGACCCATTCTCGCGTGGAGGGCGAGCCTGAAGAGGCAGAGGGGGAGAGGACGGTGGATGATTGGCAGAAGGGGATGAAGGAGGCGTAGGATGGGACGTCGGATACGAGCGCGTAGAGTTGTGCTTGGGAGTATCTGGAAAAGGTGTTAGCTTGATACGTATGTCAGCAAAGAGAAGCTACAGTGAGAACTCACGGAAGGATTTTTCGAGCATGGAACCGTTGTACCTCGCCGTCCACTTCCACACCCTCTGCAGGCGCACCGCCCTGCCCAGCGCCAGGAACGAGGTTGGCGAGCTTGGAGATGTCTGGGAGAGAGAAGAAGCTTCGCTTCTGGCAGGATATGGGTGAGCGGACCGCAGAAGGGCCGGCAGAGAGGGAAGGGGTGAGGCGAGAGGAGGGGATGGGCGCTATGTGACGACGGGTCTGGACCGGGAGGGTTCTGGGACGGGCGGCGAGGCGAAGAGGGGCCTCAAGGCGAGAGATGGGTGCCATGGTGGATGAGGACTGTGGTAGTGGGAAGGGCGGGAATGAGGGGGGTGTCAATAGACGTCGAAGTGAGACGAGCGGCAAGAGATGGTGTGTGAAAGAGAGGAGGATGGCAAAAGCTGGCGCAAAGCCGAGCCGAGCCGGGCGAGACAAATAAATCCGTAAAAGGGCCGGTCTTGTGAGTCGATTCAAGCTCACTGGAGAAGCTCTTGCCTTGCTATGCATAGAAACCCATATCAAAGACTATCTACGTATCCACATCCAAACCATGCATACGGATCCTATCCATCATGCATGAGGCCTGGCGACGACGACCCCCTGTCTAGCACTGATTTCAAAAAGTCGTGACATCACGAAAACAAAGTGGATGCTAGCCACGCGTCGCCTCCAACAACCCACATTGATCACCGCTCTTCCGTCCATCTCCTCATCTCTTCATCGCGACCCCACCACATCCACCAGCACTAACCCACACACATCCATCATGGCTGCCCAAATCTCCGTTCCCGCAGGACGATGCCACCGACGCGACGAGTCCAGCAAGTGGGTCGACTCCAACCCCGAGAAGGGCCTCATCGAGCTCAAGGTCGAGGACGACCTCGTCCACCTTTGTGAGTCCATGGATCTCATCCAAAGAGCTGAGTCAGCCTAATGGATACAATTACTCTGTAGGGTGGAAGTCGAGGGTCGACAACCGTCTCGAGGATGTGAGTCGGATATGGTGCTCGCGAGAGGGGCGTGTCTGATCTGTCTTGTAGGAACTCATCGTCTTCCCTGGCGAGGCTACGTTTGAGAAGGTCGCTCAGGTGAGTCCCACTCACGTAGAGAGTGGTTAGAATGCGAACCAGACCTAATGTGAACGACCAACAGGACCCCACTGGTCGTACTCACGTACTCAAGTTCTCGAGCTCCAACCAGAAGTACTTCGTACGTTGTAGCTTGGCGTCAATGACCGCAGGTGAAGGGCCTCAAAGCTAACGTCCGCCGACCCAGTTCTGGTTCCAGCGCTTGTCCAAAGAGGGCGACCTCCGTGCTCAGGTCGACATCAATGCGCTTATACAGGACAGTTCATACCGGTGCGCTCTCCTCCTAACAACACATTGGCGCGTCACAAGTGGCTGACCATCTGCCGCAGCCCCGGGACCGCCCCCCTCCCCGCGCAGGAGGAGAACTGGCCCCCTACGCCCGGTGCGCCCCGCCTCTCCAATCCGGAGCCTGCGCCCGCTTCCGCCGCTGCTGAGGCCGGCTCGTCCGGCATGGACGTCGACCCTTCCAGCAGGGAGGACATGGCGAGGCTGTTGGTGCAGTGGGCGCAGAGCGGCGCGCTCGGCCAGGTTGAAGATGGTGAGCTGTCGGATTTGATAAACGGCTACGCCTGTTACCCGAGCTCACAAGCTATGCGCAGACGCTCGCCTCACGGACGTCCTCTCCCCGGCCACCATCTCCAACCTAATCGCCTCGCAGCCCACCCTCGTCCCTACCCTCGCGCCCCTCCTCCCCCCGGGGCTCAACCTCCCCGAGAACCCCACGGCGGACGACCTCATCCCCGTGTTCACCGCCCCGCAGTTCACAGACGCCATCGCGAGCTTGGACAATGCGCTCCGCAGCGGTGGGCTGCCGGCGGGGGTGATGCGTGAGTTGGGCCTGCCGGAGAGCGCTGGGCAGAGCGTGAAGGGGTTTTTGGATGGGCTGGTCGGGCTTGGGAAGAAGGGCCAGGAGGAGGATGATAGGATGGACGAGGATTGAGCGCACGAGTGGAGGTAGCAAGTGGAGGAGAGTGGAGGGGTGTGGAGGAGAGCGCCGACTATGAATAAGCTGTGCATTCGTCGTTCTTGCAGCCTATCGTACTCCACACAGTGGCGTATAATGACAGCAACTGCCATAGACCGAGTCAGACCACCTCGGCGGGGGCTTGATAGCCCGCGGCCGTGGCTGTTGACATTGCTGCTTCAACCATGGCCGAGGCTGCCCTCATCGCCCACACATTTCAAGCATAGGTCTGTCGTCACATCGCCCGGGGAATGGCCGCTGAGCAATCGCCGGAGCTCCCGTGAAGGACGTGCATAATTACGCTTAACAACCAGCTTATCACGCGTAATTTGATTACCAACGTTCGTATTTACTCGCACCATCGCCCGTCATCCAGACGCCGGCTCATTCCCCGTCCTCCCTCTATATATCCTCTTTTCCTCGACCCGTTTCTTGCCTCTCTCCCCCCCCGATATCCATATCGATACTAGCCAAACTGCGACCTATCGCCCTCAACTCCCTACTCGGCACGGCTCGCCCGTCAACACCCGCTGCCATCCACATTGCCTCCACTACACTTCGCTCAAAGACTACCCCGCTGCTCAAGACCAACTTTCGGTACTCTGCTAGGAACTTTACAAGCTCGAGAATAGCTAGGATGCCTCCTCTTTCGAAGACCCAGGCGCAGGAGATCGGCGAGTAGTGAGTCGCTGCTCAACATCGGAGGAGCTCGTCTCTTGAGCAGAGGGGAGCCGGATGAGCTGATGACTAACGTGCGATGCGCAGCGACTACTTTGTCATCGGTGGTGGTTCTGGTGGTCTTGCTTCCGCCGTGAGTGGTACTGTAAGAGCACATGGTGGTTCTGTATCGACTGACATATGTGCGCAATAGCGACGAGCTGCCTCCTATGGCGCCAAGGTTGGCCTTGTCGAGGCTACCCACCGTCTCGGTGGTACTTGCGTGAACGTCGGGTGAGTCGAGCTGTGCTGTCGCAAAACCTCACGAAGAGCATGTGCTGACAGACGATACTCCAGATGTGTGCCCAAGAGTACGCCTCTTATATTGTGTTATGATAGCCTTTCACCGAGATTGGGAAGCTGACGTAAATAACTCCTCGCGCTTCACAGAGGTTATGTGGTACGTATCAGCTCTCGAACTCCAAAGTGCTTGGACGCCGTGGACAAGGAGCTGACCTTTCCATCATAGGTACACCGCCGACATCGCCGACAACCTTCGCAAGGCCGCCGCCTACGGCTTCGGCAAGGAGGGCGACGGCTCTGCCATCGCTGACCAGTTCAACTGGACCGAGCTCAAGCACAAGCGTGATGCCTACATCAAACGCCTCAACGGTATTTAGTGAGTCCAGCTTTCGAAAACCATGTGTTCGTTCGGAAAGCTGACAGGTGTGCGCTATACAGCGAGAGCAACCTCGTCAAGGACAAGGTCGACTACCACGAGGGCTACGCCTCCTTCGTCGACGCCAACACCGTCCAGATCGAGTCGCACAACGGCGAGAAATACACCGTCCGCGCCAAAAACATCACCATCGCCGTCGGCGGGCGACCCACCATCCCCTCGGACGAGGAGATCCCCGGCGCATCGTACGGGATTGACTCGGACGGGTTCTTTGACATCGAGGAGCAGCCCAAGAGGGTGGCGGTGGTTGGGGCCGGGTATATCTCGGTGGAGCTTGCTGGGGTGTTCAACACGCTTGGGACAGAGACGCATTTGGTCATCAGGCATGACCAGGTGCTGAGGACGTTTGACCCGATGCTCTCCGAGGTGCTCGTGCCGTACATGGGTGCGTAAGGCTTGTCTCCTGTTGGCCAGACAGCACTGTACTAACGCATCGACCCCGTAAACAGAGAAGACGGGCCTGAACGTCCACAAGAAATCCAACGTCAAGAAGGTCGAGAAGACCTCCTCCGGCTCTCTCCTCGTGCACATCGACTCCCTCCCCGAGCCCCTCGAGGTCGACGTCCTCCTCTGGGCCATCGGGCGTCACGCCAACACCGAGCGCCTCGGGCTCGACAAGGCCGGCGTCAAGATTGACAAGAAGGGAGATGTCATCGCGGACGACTACCAGAACACCAACGTGCCCGGCGTGTACGCCGTTGGTGATGTTGGCGGGAAGGCGCTGTTGACGCCGGTGGCGATCGCCGCGGGGAGGCGGTTGAGCAACAGGCTGTTTGGCGGGGAGAAGTACAAGGGGGATAAGCTTAGCTATGACAACATTCCCAGCGTTGTCTTCTCGTGAGTGCACATAGCTGTAGACCTTCCTTCACCCCAAGGTGAACGATAAAGCTAACGAGCGCTTGATCACAAAGCCACCCCACCATCGGTTCAGTGGGTCTCTCTGAGCCCGAGGCGAGGGAGAAATACGGCGACAACATCAAGGTGTACAAGACCTCTGTGAGCTTTGGTAGGATCTAACGGCGATGTTCGTCTCGGCTGACCAAAACCCCCCACCCCGCTAGTTCCGCGCCATGTCGTTCGCGATGCTCGACGAGGACCACAAGCAGCCCACTGCTTACAAGCTCATCGTCACCGGGCCTGAGGAGAAGGTTGTTGGGCTGCACATCATCGGCGAGGGGAGCGACGAGATCCTCCAGGGCTGTGAGTTGTTTGCAATTGGGATGATAACACAGGATTGTTGGCTGACAACCGTGGTGGCGTAGTCGGTGTCGCTGTCAAGATGGGTGCTACCAAGGACGACTTTGACTCTTGCGTTGCTATCCGTAAGCTGTCCCGTACCATCTGTCTATAGCGTTACCACCAGCTGACAGCCACTCTCTTCCTCCAGACCCCACCTCTGCCGAGGAGCTCGTCACTCTCCGCTAGACGCTCAACTCCACTCGTAGATCTTGAAGAAAGTATAGTTCACAGAGCGTAAAGAAGAGACATGCATGGTGTTGCTACCTAGAACTATGCTATGGATACGTGCCATTATACCATAAAAGTCGTAAGAGCTCATAATCTATCGTATACGTGTATCATAAATCGTTAAAAAGGCGTGGTACAGACAAGCGACATCATCCCCCAATCGACAAGCGTAACCCCCTTCACCCCCTACTAGCTCCACAGCCCCCCGCTCCCCCCGCCAACACCATACCCCACCGACGCCGGTCTCTGCTTCTTCTTCTTCCCCCCAGGCATCCTCAACAGCTCCTGGTCCATCTCCTGTGCATTGTCGCACTCCTGCGCGAGCCGTTGCGAGGCTTCGATGGCGAGGACGACTTTTTGGTAGGTACGTGAGCCCGGGTCGAGGTGGGCGGAGAGTTCTACGAGAGCTTGAGTCAGGAGCGAGTAGCAGGAGCGGGCAGGCTACGGGTGGCTAAGAGAGGGGCTTACGGGTGAAGTGCATCGTGTACCGAGCGGCACGTTGGATCGGCGAGAGGATCTACGCGGGTGGGTGTCAGCACACTAACCAAACTGTGCTCGAACACCTTTACGAATCTCACTCACAATATCACTAAACGCCAGCCTCCCCATCGACCCATCCATCCCATCGTCCCCATCTCCCGCCCCCTTCTTCCCCCTCTTCCTCCTATCCTCATCCAGAATCCTGTTCAGCCCCTCCATCGCCGAACTAACCATCACAGGCCCCACCTCACTCGCCCAGAGCGCGAGTTCCCTTGTGAGTTCATCTTCCATTTCGACGAAGGCTTCGGCGACCCCGTAGGGCGATGGGTCGTGTGAGAAGGCGGATGAGAGGGTCTCGAAGATGTTGATGAGCGATGGGAGGTGAGTGAGGAGGGTGAGTACCGGGGAGGAGGACGCCGTGGGCGCAGCGGGGGCGGGGGAGGGGGTGTCCTGCGATGGCTGTGGGGAAGGGGTAGGCCGAGGGGTGGGCAGCGCCGGGACAGGTGGGACAGATGATGAGGAGGATGTGGGGGTAGGCAGGGGTGGGTCGGACGAGCGTTTCTCGCTGAGCGATGGTCGGCGGCTTCGCAGGAAACCGTTCGAGCCGGTGCGCTTGTGCCCTCTTGATCCGAGGGACGGAGGCGGGTCCAGTCCGGATGCACCGCCTGGAGGCGCCGAGTGAGGGGCTGGAGGGGTCGTTGGCGAGGTCATTGGCATGAACTCTTTGTGCTTGGTCGCAGCGACTTGCGCAACCTGTGATCGAGAAACCGCGTCAGCTATCTTTCCATCAGAGATCAGCAGGAAGCTCACCATGAGCGCCCTTTTTAGCTGCTCCGCAACCTTCTGCTCCCCCAACACAATCTCCCTCGTCGAGAACCACGCCTGCATCCTCTTCCTCTTCGCATCCGCCTCCAGCAGCTCCATCGACTTCGTCTTTACCACCACCTTCCCCTCTCCCTCCCCTTCGCCCTCATGGCGCATCGCAAACCCCCCACCCCCCGCAGCTATCAACCTTGGATCATCCTCCATCCTCGCAAACTCCTCCAGCATGTTCTTGAACTCCGCGTCATCCTTGATCAACACCAGCGTATGGCGCACCTGGCGGCGGGCTTCATGGCTCGCTGCGTCATGGAGCATGGTTCTGGGGCGGAGGCGCGGGCTGGATGGCGCCGAGGGGGAGTATGGGCGAGGAGGGGTGGAGAAGTATGAGGGGAGGGGGTTGAGCTCGGGTGGGGTGTATGGGCCGAGGATGGTCCGGAAGCCGGAGGAGGTGGCTGCGGTGGTGGCAGACAGCGACCCCGCCCCAGTACTCGCGACGAGGGTCGTGCTTGTCGAGCTCACCGTCCCGCCTGCCCCCGTCGTTGTGCTAGAGCTCGTCGCGACCATTGTGCTCACCACCATCCCCTGTCCTGCCACGACACTCTCCAGCGTCTCCCCCGGTGTCCCAGGTGCGGACTTCGGATCGGGGTTTGTGATCATCAGCCCCATGGGCGTGACTGACGGGATATGCTGGGTCGAGTCTGGTGCACGGTGCGGTTGGGGTTTGGGGACGCGGTGGATATCTTGCTGGGAGCGTTTCTTCACGAGCCGGCCGGGCGCGGGGACTTCCAAGTCCTTTCCCGTCCTACTTCCGCTGGCCTCGGGGGCAAGGGGCGCGGGGCTGGGGCTGGGGACAGAGCCGCCACGAGATGGAGGGGTGAAAGACTCGGGGGAAGCTGTGAACAGCCCTCTACGCTGCTTCAACGGCGACCCCACACTCCCGCTTCTCGGCAGACCCGGCCTCCCGCCTGCCCCCAACCCCGACCCCGATCCTGCTCCAAACTCCCCCGCCATAGGCGACGGCGTCTCCTCCCCCCTCCCATCCGGAGACACACCCTCCCTCCCCACCTTCTTCTTCTTCCCCGATCCCCTCCCAAAACTGATCTTCCTAAATATCTTGCCCAAACTCCCATCCTTATCCATCATCGCCGGCCTCTTTGTCGGCGACACCGGCATCGGCGCAAGGATGCTGGGCTGTTCGGCGGGAGTGGGAGGGGTGGGGGAGGTAGTTCGGCGTCGGGGGGGTTGGGATTGTGCGCGAGCAGTGCGAGTGTGCGGGCTCGGAGCTGGGGCTGAAGCCGGGGCACGGTGGGCCCGGGGCGGCGCTGCCCCAGCCGACAGTGGACTAGGGGTATACTCGAACATCGTAGGTGACGCTCGTCTCTGGCCCTGCCCCCCCGTCGATAGATTCGGGAGCTGGCGATACCCCTGGGTCGGGGAAAGGTGCGGCGGGATAGGCGGTGCGCGGGGTACGTACTGCCTCTGTCTCTGTCTTGCTCTTTGCGCGGTAGCGGCGGCGGCAGAGTCTTCTGCGGATTGCCGGGCAGCTTGCCACGCCGGGTCGCGTTCTATATCGAACGCGGCGCGGAGGTCGGCAGACGTTTGGACGAGGGGATCGAAGACGCCTTCGGCGGAGGATGTCGCGCCTTCAGCCTCCCTTTCATCTTCTCCCGCAACTCCAGCTCCGATACCACCTCCGACATCCAGATTAACAGCCAGCGCCGTCATCATCACACCCACAGTCGCCGTCCCCACCTCCCCAACGCTATACACCGAGTTGGTACCCAAGCTGGTGGACGCAAGAGACGTCGAGCGGAGGCGGTTGAGCGGTGGGCGGGCTGAGGAGCTGGTGGGCGCGCGAGGACGGGGGTTGGCGTGGCTTGATGGGCCCGCTGACCCGGGGGAGGAGGCGTAGGCTTCGATGATGTCTTCGACATCCGAGCTGACCCGCTCGTTACCCTCCACCCCTCCGGCCCCGGTGGCTCCCAGCTCCCCCACCTTGGTCATCCCCCAAGCCTGCCCATCGCCCAGAGAGGCCATCGGCGTGATTGTCTTGACGGACCTCTCCGCCGAGAGGGTCGGGGAACCTTCCCTTTTCCTGTGCGTCCGGCCTGTCGATGGGCTGCCGTGCACTGTGCTCTCTGTTGGGGAGTGCTTGGGCCCGCTTTTCGTGCTTCCTTCTTTGCTCCTCTCCTGCTCCTGCTCCTGCTCCCTCCCTCGTTCCCGTTCCTGCTCCCTACCCGCCCCATCACCCACCGCACCCACAGCTGGATCCTTCAGCCCCAGCGCTCCAATCCCCTGGATCTGCGGAGCATGCTTCGCCAGCTCGTCCGAAAACATCCTCATTCCCTCCCCACCCACCACACCCACCACGCTCCCATCATCCCCCTCCCTGAACGACGCCGTCGACGCCCTCGACACCACCTTCCTACCCTCTTCCATTCTTCCCGCCCCCGCCCAGAGATTCTCCAGCGGGGGAGGGGACCCTGCGGCAAGGCCAGCCGGGGCGGGGTACTCTGCAGGGGTAGATACCAGCGCGGACTCGTCAGTGGAAGGACCGGCGGCGGAGGAGGTGGAGCCTGTTGTGGTGGATGTGGAAGGGTTGCGGTTGAGGGACCAGAGCATGTCTGCTGGCTGGTCTTGCGCCGAGTGGCGGTTGTTATGATGGTGGGGCGGGTGGGGTAGAGGAAGGGGGGCAGACGCCCCCTGGGAGGGGGGTAATAAGTGTGAAGAAGTTGAGATCTGAAGAGGCGGCTGGGGCTGGGACGGGGGCGCGGAAGGTGCACCGCGACTGCTGTTGACGAGGACGAAGAACGTCCCATCCGCGAGGCGTGTCGCGCTGGACCCGGTCGAGGCCGACCTTGCGTGACTGTGGCCGTGATTGTGTCCCCTCGCATGCCTCTCAGCTCTCTCCATCGCCATCGCTCGCGCCATCTCAACCCTCTCCCCCAGTCCCGCCCCGCTTGCCGAATCGGCAAGATCGACCGGCGACTCCACTAGGTCATACCCATACCCCTCGCCTACCATCGACACCGGCCGCCGCTTCGTCAACTTCTTTGGCGCACCTGGCTCGTTCCGTATCGAGCGGGAGTGGGGCTGGCCATCGTCCGCGCGCGGGGTAGGGATGAGCGAGAAGCTTGACTCGCCGCTGGCGGTGGAGAGTGCGGAGGAGGCTGAGGGGGTGGATGCGAATGGCAGGCGCAGGGGGACGAGGGTATCGCCCAGACCCAGGGGCGGAGCGGGGAAGCCCACGGCGACGGGTGCAGTGTTGGAAGCTGGAGTATGCACAGCGAGTCCGCTAGGTACACCTGGGGTGGTAGTAATCCGCAAATCACCTTGCGACCTCGCCTTCCCCGTCGCCCCGGATTTCCGACTTCGCCCTTCGAACCTCGCTCCCGTGGACGGCGAGAGCGGGGGGTGAGGGAGAGGTCGCCGGGGGGAGGGGTTGGCAACGGGTGGGACTGGTACTGTCTGTGTGGGTTTGGGTCGTGTGGGTAGGGGGCGTGGGGGTGTGACTCTGGGAGGAGGGGCTGGGGCCGACGCTGGGGCGGGAGGAGCAGTAGGAGGTGGTGAAGCTACGACCGGTCGAGACGGCCCTGGCGGGTCTTGCACCTGCGGCCTGTAGAGTGTTGCGGTCAGCTCATATGCATTGTGGTGTACATCAGCTGTTGACAGCACTCACCCAGCCAGACCCAGTCTCTCTCTTCCAACATCCAAATCCCCTCCCTCCCCCTCACTCATCGTCCCGTCCTCCCGCTTCGTCGCCCTCTTCTTCCCCTTGAAGCTTCTCATCCGACCAAACCCCCAACCGTGGCCAGGAAAGAACGAGCTCGGCGGGTACCGATTCTCGCCCGACTTGTCCCGCTCCTTCTTCTCCTCTGAGGGGAGTTGCTCTGGTGAAGACGGTAGTGAAGGTGGGCGGGAGGTCGACGGTGCGGAGGCCGAGGACGTCGACGCGGAAGGCTGTTGGTGCTGGGGTGCGGCAGGGGGTGGGCTGGAGGGGAGGGAGACGAGAGAGAAGTTGTGGGATGTGGGGGTGGAGTCGGTGGGGGTGCCAGAGACGGAGGAGCACTTCTTGATGAGGCGCATGATGGGGTGACGGGAGGTTGCGTGACGAGGAAGGAGAGGGAGGTGATGTGGAGTGAGGGGGAGGGGAGAGGGGTGGAGCTGGGGATTGGGGTGGAGAGGGGGGTGAAGGGGCGGCTGGATGTTGACTACTGTGCTGCCGGTCGGTGTTGTGGTCGAAAAGGTGTTCTCGGAGGGCCTGTAATGACGTCGGACGACAGCTGAGCTCGGGTTGTCGCAACTTTTGTCAAGGCGGGGGAGAGCAGGCACGGACACCGGAGGGGTGTAGAGGCCGAGGGGGGCGGGGCGGGGGGGTGGACACGGCGACGGCGGGGGTGTTATTCCTGGCTGGGTGGGGGCAGGTGACTGTTGGGTTGAGGAAAGAGATGCACGGGTTTGTGGGGGAAGGGCAGAAGAGGGCTGGACTCACCGAGAAACGAGGCGCGTGCGGTGATTCCAGCAAACCGACGCGTCAGGAGGAGAGGGAGAGGAGAGCAAGAGCTGGCTGCCCTCACAACCACCACGGACAAGCTGGGTCCTCCCAGGGAGCTCCTCGTCGTCACCGGGCTCTCCCAGGGGTGGTTGTCGCGTATGTCGTGTATCGAATCCGCGTGGGGGCAGGGGAAGAGGAGGAGGGAGGGACGGGGGGCGAAGATCGGATCGGGCGGGCTGTTGGGCGGGGGAAAGACTGGAGGTTCATCGAGAAGCATGCCCCTCACCCATGGCTTAGGCAGGGGTGTACTGTAGGGGTGTGCCGGGCAGCGACAATAATATATGCCGTGTGTCTATGCATGACTCTTCTACGTAATTGAAGAAGAAGAGGCCTCCTGCTCCGCTCTCTCCTCCCGCGTCCCAGCTCCCAGCTGACGTGCCGAGTCCCGACGTACTAGTAGTGAGAGCTTCAAGAAAAAGAAGAACACTATAGAAATAAAGAATAGAACATCGGCGCGGGACCCTTTTTTTCGCGTCCCACGCGTCGCTGTGCATGCATCCCGCCTCCCCTCGCCCTCGGTCCACCACCACAGAGTGCGAAAAACCTAGGTCTACCTCGCCGTCGCCGTCGCCGCCGTCGTATGCATAGCGCCGAACCCCGCCAGCGGCGCCGCAAGAAGACCGACGGGGAGCGTGCCTCTCGGGAACCCTGACAGTCCAGTCAACCGTCGCGTCGGAGCAGCCCTCTCCTCGCCCTCCTCCTCGCCCTCGGACGACATCGGCTCCTCAGCCTCCCGTCCGTCTTCCAAGCCACCCAGCATCGTCGCCCCCAGTCCACGCCTCGATCACCCCCCGCAAGGATGTAGCGGGCCTAGACCATACTCCCCCACGACATCGTCGATGGCACCGTTGAGCATTCACACCGTCGTCGTTGGCTGCATCGACCCATCTACGCCTGTCTCTACGGCTGCGCCCGTGCCCATCTCGAGCCCGCCTGCACCCGCTCCTATCCCCGGGCCGGCCCGCACTGGCTCCCAGAACCACGCCCCCCCCCTCACCTCCTCGCGCTCACCAGACCGAGCAAGCTGCCGCGGACTCCGCGCCCTTCATCGAGAAGGTGAGTCGAGGTACTTCTAGAACTGCTGCGCGCAACGCAACGTGCAACCTCTCCCCCTCTGCGCGCTACGCCCAACGAAGGTGGGCAGCAAGCTCCCTACCTAGCCACCAACAACACCGCTGATCATCATCACGTCCTCCAGAGTCCGTCCACCTCCGACATTGCCTCCCTCCCCCCTCCCCTCCAGCGCCTCTCTCCTCCCTCCCCTCGAACGTCCCTCTCCCCACTCCCCTCGACGTGCCAGGATAACCTCCGTCTACATCTATGACGCCAGCGGCGAGGAAATCCAACGCACCGTCGACCTCCTTGACCTCTGTAATTTCCAGGCGGGCTTCACGGCGCGGCGCGGACCACCAAGGGAGGCCAGATGGACCGGCGCTTCCCCCTTATCCTTCTAAGGTCCGCACGAGCGTCGGGCACCTTTGCGGAAACCCCTCGGCCAGCCAATCGGTGGACGGAGAGGGTCGGGGCTACCAGGCGACCGACATCTACTGGAGCGGAGCCGGCCGAGTGACACGGCGGGGACCGGGGCGAGGGCGGGGGAACTCCTGCATCCTCCTGCTGCATGACTCCTCACTCGCGAAGGTACCCCTCGCCACCCCTACCCTCGCCTCCCTTCGCCCACGAGCTTCATTGCGCTCAGACCGAATCGGAGGGCGCTCAAGCCGAGCCACGCGGCGAAGAACGGGCCGGACTCCACGCTACGGGTTGCCACGCATGTCAGTCAACAGCCAAGGCAAAGAACGGATGGAACGATAGAGGGCGCGGAGCGGACTCGATCACCCCCGTGAATCGTGTGATGCCGAGCTCCTCCCCGAAGACTACGACGGCGACGACGAAAGTACCATAGACCGAGGCCACGTCCCATACCACGAAGTGATACGTAGACCATGCATGCTTTGTCCTCTGATCCCATCGTCCACGCATCGTTTTCCGTCCCCTTCCGCCATCCGCCCTCTCCATATGACTCCTCGACTCGCTCCCCGCCCCTCGCCCCCCGCTCATCGCCCCTCTTCTCGCCCCCCGCTCATCGCCCCTCTTCTCGCCAACCCGCGCGTCGCGCGCGGGTCCATTTTCTCGTTATGATATCCTATCTCTCCGCTTGTGCCGCTGTGCGTCCTTCGTCCATCTCAATCGTTGCGGGACCCGCCGCTTTAGTCGGCAAATCCCCCAGAGATGACTGTACTTGTGACTTCGTGAGCCGAGAGCCTGACTGCCTGAGAGCCGCCCCTGAGACTAGATTTGATTTATTAAAGTGGCATCGTTGTGTATATAGCGTTTTACAGTTTCTTGTATGTAACTATCTATCGGTGCTATCAAATAAAATTCCTCGTCACTCATATTCCGCAACCCCTCTTACGTATCTCCTTTCCCCAAAAAAAAACACTCGCCAAAAAGTCTCCCCCTGCCCCCTGCCCCTCGCCTTCCCTCTCCTTTTCAGAACATCATCGTGCGCCCCCTCGACCTCACCAGCTCCACGCTCACGCTATTCTCCATCCACCTATGCACCCCATTTGGCAGCGCCTTCTTCCACATCGCCCACTCTTTCGCTGTCTCTTCACTCATCAATCCCCCCGTCGACATCAAGAACGGTTTGAACCCCCCCCCGTCACCTCTGGCGCCCTCCCATCCACTCTGATGTACTCCTTCCCCAGCCACCCTGTGCACTTCAACCGGCAATGCTCCGCTAGCAACATGTCTGCCGGGCAGGGCGTGGTGGTTTTGTGCGCCACCTGTGCGCCCAAGGAGTAGACCTTGAAGTCGTAATCCATGAAGGGGAGCACGCCGGTGCCCCGCACCTGCAGGTCGTTCCTCCGCTGTCCTGTCTCCGTGTGCGGCTCCAGGTACGCGACCACCCCGCTGATTCGGCTGAGGTTCTTGTAGACGATGTGCAGGACTGCGTTGTGCCCGACGGTGACCCACCTGTTGCGGCGGAAGCAGAGCTCGTCATGGCCGAGCCCTGCAGGCTCCCCGCAGCACGGGCAGGAGGGGCGGGAGGGGCCGACAAGAGTGAGGTAGTGAAGGCCGGTGGCGACTTCGGTGTTGGTGAGGCGGAGGGGAGGGAAGAAGGGGATGGTTGACAACCACGCACGGCCGATGGGTGATGTGTTTTCGGTTAGCCTTTTGCGTGGGATGTCGCCCAACCCGGAGAGGATGGTCTGGAGTTCCTTCTCCCAGTGCTCTGCACACCGTGTGCGCTGAGCGATAGGGGTGGGGAAAGGTGTCGGAGCCGCGGAGGATGCCCCGGTCCTGGAGCGTCTTGTCGGCGGCTTCACTTGCAGACAGGTAGGCCAGTGGCGTGATCGCTGCAAAGGACGACAAGCCGAGGCCTCGGTTCTTCGTTGGCAGCTGCGCCACCGCTCTCCCTAGCTCTCCTTCTTCCTCGCTGTCTTCACGTTGCCTCATTCTCAACCTCTTCACTTCCCCCCACAGCAACTCGTCCATCTTCTCCCATATCTGCATCGGCTAATGAGTGCGCTTTGGCTAATGCCGCGGCTTTAAGGATTACTAATAATTACCGTTCTGTTAGTAACTATGTAATCCCCCCCATCCCTACTATTGTTGCGTGGTCGTGACTAGGGCCGTCCATGGACATCTTATGACGTGTCTTTGTCTTGTCTCCAAGACAGCGGACCTCGGGCTGGCTGTCTTTGTCCTGTCCTGTGTCTTAAAAGACAGATTTAGGACAGCGCTTGGGACAGCTGTGGACACCGAGGACAGAAGACACCATCTGTCTTGCGTGTCTTCTTCTGTCTTCCGTGTCTTGCAAGTCAGTAGTATGCATGAGGACGCTTGGAAACGATGAGTAGGTATTCTACATGCACTCAATACGCTTGCGCCACATTGTCTCGACTTTTGTGGCTGTATTGCGAACTACAAGAACGGACTTGCCAGCTTCATTGAGTCTTCAGGGCGGACACGGCGCGCCAGAAGCCCAGAAGTGGACATTTTGGTCGCACCGTGGGTCAAATTGCCGTTTATGACTGACCCCAAGAAGAAACGTACATGGTTCCCTAATGCCCTATCCCCTCCGGAGAGAAAATGGAGAAGCTGGCGAGGTAATTCTATGCATGGGAGCAAGGAAGGACAGTCGAAGACAGCTGGGACAGACCACCCAAATCCTCGTCGCTGTCTTTGTCCTGTCCTGTCCCTGTCCTGCTGTCCATGTGTCCTAGGACAGGACAAATCTGGACAAGACACGCTTAGACAGGACAAAGACATGGACATCCATTTTTTTCCGCTGTCTTGTGGACGGCCCTACCTGAGACCGAAGCCTTTTTAGGCGCGCGAGAAGAATCGGTCTCTGTGGCGAGCCTATTGTTCAGCTGTCGCGTGTCACTCGCGTCGCCACCATCATCTCGACGATACTCATCCCTCTACTTCAGCTGTGCTCTTCTCCTTCGCGCATTAAGAATCGTTCCCCCCACCAAGATGGCCAATCCCGGAGCCACCACTGTCCCCTTGACGGACTTCATGAACGCCATTTACGCGCTTAACCAACAACACGCTCAGCAAAGAGCAGACGAGCTGGATTCATGGGTTCAAAAACTCCAAAACCTCTACGACCGACATCTGGACGATGTCCTGAGGTTCAAGCGCGTGAGCAACAGAGCCTCATAAAGGGCTCTCAGCTGCCAGCTGGCTTGATCTAACCACCCGTTTCACTCAGATTCAAACCGAGCTCGAAGCGGTCAACGCGTCGTACCTCACACGCATCGACCGCTACAACTTGAGGGGGGGTCTGGGTGAGTATCGCTCAAACCTGGGCTTCGCCTCTCCATTCGCATGAAACCATGACTGATGTTACCTTTTAGAGACCTCTCTCGACTTCTGGTCGAGGGACTCCAAGACCCCCAAGAGCCCCAAGACCAACTCCTCCGAGAACCACCAACGCCCCTCGGCTACCTCGCTCGTCATCAAGCTCAGCAAGCACAAGAAGTTCGACGAGATCTTACTCGACTGCATGGCAGTCATGCCAATTCTGTCTGACTTGCCTGCCGTCAAGAAGGCGGCGGCCGATTCCTATGCGTATCTCTCCAGGCACGCGCACGGAAATACTTCACGCTTGGATATCGCCGTCGGCCAGATGGCCCCTGCCGAGGCCCTCGCCCTCACCACTCTGTTCTGCTTGCTCAGTGCGCTCGACAGCTTGCCTGTCAAAGTCTTCGTGACTTTCGAAGAGAAGCAATACCTTAGTGAGTCAACGGCGCCCGACGTTGTCTCGAAGCACCGTGGAAATCAACAGGGGCTGACATACCGCAGTTCAAGGTGGACGACTGGTGCTTGATACGGATTGATCATTGTAACCACTGGACTGGCGACGGTCAGGTGAGTGCGAGGTGGTTTGCCATAATTGGGTGATAGTGTTTGACCAGAGTGTGATACAGATTACCGGCAGGCTGGGACGAGAAGCAGGGGGGAGTCTCCAGGCTTGGGGCTCATATGTTGTACACAAGTGGAGCTTCATCGCATGCACGAGCGCAGATCGCCTCTTAGGATCTGACGTGGCCTTCTCCAGCGGTACGTGGTCGTCGTCGTCCTCTGGGGTGCCGCCCGGTCGACTTCAGAAGAACACACTGGTTACGCAAGTGGCACAGACGATAGGCAAAGGGCTTGCAGAGGCCATGTAGGTCGCGGCTGCATCGGATCTTCAAGTTCGGCTCTCGCCCCACCAACGCCAGCGCAGGCGCAGGCGACACCGTCTCCCTGCCGCCCTCCGCCGCCACCGCCATCTCGGCCGTCGGGTCAGTCGCTTCCCTCGTCTACACAAACTGCGAGAACGACGCGGTCACGAAGGTTGAGAGCGAGTCTGGCATCCCGGTCGTGCAGGCGCTGGAGGGATGGAGTTCATCGCTTTCGGGAGTGAACGGACTCTGAACGATATTGACGGTCAGTAGAGCCCGCGCGCAAATGGAGAGCTTCCGACTCACCTGCGTTCGCACAGGTGAATGAACGTCATCGCTGTCCCGATAAGGAGGGCACGAAGCCGGCGGTGGCTTGCTCGTCAGCGGGCTCTTCGGCACCAGGAGGTGCTTGGGCGGCTGCAGGGGCGGTGACAGGAGCGGGCGCTGACGCAACCGCGGAACAGTGGTCCCCTGCAGCGTCCAGAACCGCCACAGCCCTGATCCCACCTCTGACATCCATATTAGCAGCCAGCGCCGTCATGATCATCCCGGCCGCCGCCGTCCCCACCTCTCCAGCACGATACACCAAGTTGGTCCCGAGGCTGGTAGACGCGAGGGACGTCGAGCGGAGACGATTGAGTGGTGGACGGGTTGGGGAGTTGGTGGGCATGCGAGAGCGGCGGTGGGCACGCGAGAGCGGCGGTAGGCGTGGCTTGATGGGCCGAGGGAGCCGGAGGAGCCGGGGGAGGGAGAGGAGTACAGGATGCACGCTCTGTCACTTCCACCCCCGCCGTTCCCGTCCTCTCCACCATCATCCCCCGAACCTGCCCGTCCCCCAAAGACGCCATCGGCGCCATCGTCTTGACACTTGACAGGCCGCTTCGCCGGAAGGGTAGGTGACCCTTTCCTGTCCCTGTGCGGGCGGCCCGCTGACCCGTCCGCGAGGCGTGTCGCGCTGGACCCGGTCGAGACCGACCTCGCATTACGTGGCCGTGTCCCCTCGAATGCCTCTCAGCTCTCTCCGTCGCCATTTCCCGTGCCATCTCAATCCTCTCCCTCCCACCCCCGCTCACCCCGCCCAGGCTCACGCCGTCGGCAAGATCGACAGGCGACTCCACCAGATTATACCCATACCCCTCTCCCACCATCGATACCGGCCTCCGCTTCGTCAGCTTCTTTGGCGCCCCGGGCTCGTTCCGCACCGAGCGAGAGTGGGGCTGGCCGTCGTCTGCGCGCGGGGTGGGGATGAGCGAGAAGGACGACTCGCCGCTGGCGGTGGAAAGGGCGGAGGAGGTGGATGTGGTGGATGCGAATGGCGGGCGCGGAGGGACTAGGGCGTCGCCCGAGCCTATGGCTGGGGCGGGGAATCCCACGGCGACGGGTGCGGTGTTGGAAGCTGGAGTATGCACAGCTAGTACGCTAGGTACACCTGGGATGGTAGTGATCCGCAAATCACCTTGTGACCTCGCCTTCCCCGTCGCCCCAGATTTCCGACTCCGCCCTTCGAACCTGGCTCCCGTAGAGGGTGAGAGAGGAGGGTGGGGGAGAGGTCGACGAGGGGAAGGGTTGGTGACGGGTGGGACTGAGACTGTTGGGGTGGGTTTGGGTGGTGTGGGTAGGGGGCGTGGGGGTGTGACTCTGGGAGGAGGGGCTGGGGCCGACGCTGGGGCGGGAGGAGCAGTAGGAGGTGGTGAAGCTACGACCGGTCGAGACGGCCCTGGCGGGTCTTGCACCTGCGGCCTGTAGAGTGTTGCGGTCAGCTCATATGCATTGTGGTGTACATTAGCTGTTGACAGCATTCACCCAACCAAGCCCAGACTCTCTCTTCCAACATCCAAATCCCCTCCCTCCCCCTCACTCATCGTCCCGTCCTCCCGCTTCGTCGCCCTCTTCTTCCCCTTGAAGCTTCTCATCATACCAAACCCCCAACCGTGGCCAGGAAAGAACGAGCTCGGTGGGTATCGATTCTCTCCCGACTTGTCCCGCTCCTTCTTCTCCTCTGAGGGGAGCTTCTTTGGTGAAGACGGTCGTGAGGGCGGGCGGGAGGTCGACGGTGCGGAGGCTGAGGGCGTCGACGCGGAAGGCTGTTGGGGCTGGGGTCCGGTAGAGGGTGGGCTGGGGTCCGGTAGAGGGTGGGCTGGAGGGGAGAGAGATGAGGAAAGGGTTGTGGGATGTGGGGGTGGAGTCGGTGGGGGTGCCAGAGACGGAGGAGCGCTTCTTGATGAGGCGCATGATGGGGTGACGGGAGGTTGCGTGACGAGGAAGGAGAGGGAGGTGATGTGGAGTGAGGGGGAGGGGAGAGGGGTGGAGCTGGGGATTGGGGTGGAGAGGGGGGTGAAGGGGCGGCTGGATGTTGACTACTGTGCTGCCGGTGTTGTGGTCGAAAAGGTGTTCTTGGAGGGCCTGTAATGACGTCGGACGACAGCTGAGCTCGGGTTGTTGTCGCAACTTTTGTCAAGGCGGGGGAGAGCAGGCACGGACACCGGGGCCGTGTAGAGGCGGAGGGGGGCGGGGCGGGGGAGAGGACACGGCGACGGCGGGGGTGTTATTCCTGGATGGGTGGTGGGGGCAGGTGACTGTTGAGTTGAGGAAAGAGATGCACGGGTTTTGGGAGAGGGCTGGGCTCACTGAGAGGGTCGAGAAACGAGGCGCGTGCGGTGATTCCAGCAAACCGACGCGTCAGGAGAGGAGGGCGGGAGGAGAGCAAGAGAAGAACCCCTCACAACCACCACGGACAAGCTGGGTCCTCTAGGGGGTGTACTGTTCCTCGCCGTCACCGGGAACTCCCAGGGATGGTTGTCGCGTATCGAATGCAGGCCGCGTGGGGCAGAGGCGAGGAGGAGGGAGGGGGGCGGAGATCGGATCGGGCTGGCTGGCGGGGGGGAAAGACTGGAGGTTCATCGACAAGCATGGCCATCGTCAATAATAGCTTACGCATGGGTGCAGCCATGCAGGGCAGCGACAATAACAGAGGCCTCTCTCTCAGCTGAAACATCAACAACAGGGTCGGCCCTCGTCCTCTTTCATGCTCGCAGCAAAAGTCGCGTCAAAAGCGTCATCATCGCCCGCTCAAGCCGCATCATCCCCGCTCCACCCGAGCAATTAAACAACGAAGAAACTCCGGTGCAACTCTCTAAACTATGCTTCATCTTGATTGCTACCACTGCTTCGGTTCATCGATGACCCTGCATGCTTACCACATGGCCTGGACCGCCTGTCGGCTATACCAACCGTGAGGGCCTGTTCAACGCCTCCTCCTTTTTACGTTCTTCTGTTCCGCCAGAGAAAGACAGCTGACACACCTCGGCCTTGCCTCGCAAATCCTTTCAAACTTTGAGGTTCACAAGCAACACCTTTTGGATTACTGACGGGCTCTGCCCTGCACATAAGCAAAGACTCGCCGCTTTGACGAACTCGTGCCCCAACAAAACCCCCCTCAACGACTCCTCGATATAAACACAAACCCCCCTGCCATCTACTAGTCAACCCCCCCACTTCTGACAAGTACCCCCAGCCATGACTGAATACAACGGTGACAGTAACTACAGTCGACAAGACAGCAACTACAGCTCTCTGAGCGCTGGCACAGCCAGTCCCGGTACGCCCTCTCGCTCCAGATCAAAACGCCTCGCCAGCCGTCGTGAGTTCCCGCCTTCGTCCGCCCTATAGCTGGTCGCTCTACTCACACTTTCTACTTCATCTTACGACTACTAACACCCCCCCCTCCCCTGCCTGACCCTCCACAGTACCCTACGCGCTAGGAGGCGACCCCCGCTGCTTCTCATGCAAATCCAAGATCAGCGGTACAGTCTCCACGTGCGGGGATAACCACATGTGCATGACTTGTGTCAATAACGGGGTACAATTCCCGCTCAAGAGGTCAAGCACGACTATCAGAACGTATGATACTAACGGCTCGACTTGGTGATGTGGGTATATTGTTGAAGGAGGGGCTGCTGCCATTCACTTGCAGTTCGATGTCGATAAGCAGGGACCATGGGCATGGCCGAGGACTGACAAAAGACAAGATGCACTTCTTTTCATCCTTCATGTCCTGTTGCGCGAGAGCGTTCTATCCGCGATGTGCCGTTCTGATGAGAGATGGGAGAGAGCAGGCTAACTGGTGGCCTGTCGTCGCGCTGTTCATTCCAAACGTGTGTGAGGTTGACATGCGTGAGATTCTCAAAGACAAGGGATACGCATCGACTACATTAAAAGGGGGTCGCACGTCTCCATCCTTTCATCATCGTGATATGAATACGGGCGCTCATTCTCGATAGACGTCACTTCCTGCATACACAACCCCAAATTGTTTGTAGCAACTCAATACCATTTGATTTCCCTGTCACCCCTTTTCTCCACGTCTTCTCTCCACTGACATAATTTGAAGCAACCACCCAGGCTCAATACAATGAACCAGCAAGACACGGAGACTTTTGCACGAGACACAGCGGCTCGCATTGGCGACGACAGTCTCCCTTCCTCCAAATCAAGCTCGCCGGTCCCCAGCACTCTAACCCAGCTGTCACGTAGCTTGCGACTGACCCCCACGCTCCAGACACACAGTCCGAGGAACCTCCCGATGATAGCCATACTTTCGCTCACCGTGTGGCCTCAGAGTCTCATGGGACGTTCACAGCTCCTGCTCGAACCGAGACAGATCTAGACCAGGACGAACAATCGTTCAGTGATCCCGGCAGAAGAGCGACGAGCAACAGCAGCGCATTCTTGCTCTTCCCTCTGGATCCGTCTTACGTTCAAGGCAAGAACTCTGGGGAGAAGGAGTCCCACCACGACAAAGAAGAGTCTTTCTTGAGGAGATACTTGACGGTGCATAATGAGGATGGGACGTCAAAGGGATATCGAGATATGGGTAAGCAAGTACTTTCCCAAAGAAAGCAATTAGGCTGTGACGTCTCTTTCCCTTCTCGTGACTACCATGATGCTGACCACGCCACAAGCACCCCGATTCATGGGAGGCCACCGCACCTGCTCCGGACCCGACTGTAACTCAAAAGTGCCCCGCGGCACACAAGCAATTAGGTGCGGCGCCGACGTGCTGTGTCATTCTTGCTACACCTCGGGGGTATCGATGGATTGGCAAGATGGGGGCGTGGTGTTTAGGAGGTCGGAAGGGTCGACAAGGTGAAGACGCTAAGGGGATGGGCCGACTGGAGAGAGTAAGGCTGTTAGGTGGGAGTAGGATGTCATCCAGCGCTTGTTTGGAGGAGCTGCATGCATCTCGCTTAGATGTCTACATAACGGAGAAAGGGCAGGGGGGATACCGCATGTGACAAGACGACCTCGTTAAGAGATGTGTGAGGTTCCAAGAAAGGATGTGCCGGGCGATGGTCGTGCGAGCGAGCACTTTTGTGAGGACTAGATAAACCCGGTGGCCAGACCCATTGGTCAACGGTAACACCGGACCATCCTCCAATTGTCAGCAAGGTTGAGATTTCCTCCTCCTTCTCATCACCCGTCACTTGCCGTTTTACTTCTCAATCAAGCAAAGCTACTCACGGAGTCACAGATACAGAACAATGTCTGACGATCAAACAGCTCGAAGTGTGTCGTTCAGTGAGATGTACCGGGGGAGTGGCGGCGACAGTTCACGCTTGAGCACCCTACCGACGTTACTCCAGCAGTCCACAGTCGGACAAGACTCCGACGATTACTTCCAGCCGCAACATGGAGCAGCTCCTTCGGCTCTTAGATCTGCAGATGGGACTACAGAAGGAGAAAGCATTTCTGCTGCCCCGCACATATTCTCCAGCCACGCTTCTGATAAACCAGGAAGTAGCAGTGACTCTCCAGACCGTAAACCACAAGTAGGGGACAACAAATTTCACTACCACCTTCGAGTAGGAGCAGAAGATTCCTTCGCTAGCAGGATCTCCCTGCATCACGACGATGGCTCCTTGAAGGGCTATCGTGAATGGGGTGAGTATCTGACCCAACACACCGGCGTTGTACATTCAGCTAACAAGTCATCGTGCCACCACCACCAGCACCCAGAGTTCTGGGAGGCCACCCATCCTGCTCAGGCCCTGGGTGCAGGAGCAAAGTCTCCAGCGGCACTGAGATGTCGAGATGTGGCAACACAGTGCTATGTGGCGGGTGCAACGTCAAGGGCGTGAGACCAGAAAGTATAGATGGGAAGGTGGTGTATGTCACAGCCGATTATCAGAGAGCAAGCGAGGAGGAGGCGGTGTAGAAGCTGGAGTCTTTCAGTTTTTATCATCAGCGGAGAGTATTTTCGTATGAATGTAGCATACAATCATACACTAGTGGCTGCTGCGGTCACGCAAGAAGAAATGGCGTCGTGGCCGCCTTTGAGCATGTTGGAGGAGGATATGGGCTCATCGCACGAATCCTGCCAACAAAGAGGATGGAAAGTGAGACTGTACCTTTGTATTCATGACACCAAAGCTCAACTCTCATCCTTTCACCGTGCGGCTCCATGACTGAGGTCGGCAAAGGACGAGGGGGGGCGGCATACAGGAGTGGCGATGAGGCACTCACCGAGGCGATGTCCGTGTAGCTGAGCGCGATATGCTATAACCCTTGTGCAAAGGTCAGACACTCGATCAATACCATATCACCATCGCCAAACTCAAATCAAGATGCTGGGTTTCTTTGGAACCACCGAGAAGAAGAAGAAGAAAAGCCGACCGGCGAGTATTGATACCAGCGGGACGTCTAGCGGGACGGGGGAGAGCACTACTGGGCGGACTCCGTCGTCTGACTCAAGCAGCGGGAGTTCAAGCGATGATTCAAGTGACGATAGCCCCAACTCTAGCAGTAACTCCTCAAGCGACGGTGAGTACAGGGATAAGTCGTCTTGGTTCAGTGGGGTAGATACCTAACGGTGACGACAGCATCATCAGACACCACCACAGACAGCTCAAACAGCACCTCCACCGGAACGTCAGCGACATCTTCAAACAACACGACCACGTCGTACAGCGCAACCACCTCAGCGTCAGAATGTGAGCCGCCCACCCGGTGTTTGTATAAGTCGATCAGTGACTGACCAATGCCTTGCAGCATCAGAACCCACCTCATTCAACTCGTCAACAACAGACTCGAATGGACCGGGAAATACGCCTCCAGATAGTGAGTGGCCAAACTCCCCTGCCTGGTCGAGATCAAATTGGCTGACGTCTCAATGATATGACGACGATAGGGCCGGGAGGGTTCAACAAGCAACAGACTCAACGGATGGCGGCGCTGATGGGGGGTAAGGCTTAGAGCTCGAGTTAGTGGCAAGTGAGTGACAAAAAAACCCACGGAGGGCAAGTAGGAGTACAACATGTATCAGTCTTCTGGAAAGAATGCACCCATGTGATATCATCCCTCCCATCGCTTTCCGTCACACAATCGATACAGCTCACAATCGACTCTTCAAGAACCCCGCCTCCTTCCTCTCCCTCCCCTCGAACTCCCACCTCCACCGCATCCACCATTCCACCCCGACTCCCTTCACCTCATCCCTCAAATCATGCACCACCATCTTGAACGCCGTGCTTGCCAGCTCCAACCTCTCTGGCGAGTCCCTCTCTACCCCCAAGATCATCTGGGCGAGGTCGTCAAGGTATGCTGGGAGAGAGGGGGAGGGGAGGTAGGGTGCCGCGAGGATGCGAGTTTGGCGGGTGGCTGGGGATGGGGGGAGGGAAGCAAGGGAGGTGAGGCAGAGGTTGATGGAGGCGTTGGAGCGGAGGGAGGCGGCGGAGAGGATGATGGGGAAGGCTTCTTTGAGTTGGTCTGCGGTGATGTCGCCGGAGGTCGCTTGCTGCTGAACGTCAGTCTGAGCTCTGGTGCCGGTATTGAACAGCTCACTCACTTTGCACAAGATGGCGAGGTACGCTGGAACGAGGGCGTCGAAGAAGTCGCCTTGAGGATGGGCAGTCGCCAGCGTCTCCGAGGATGAACGAAGCAGGGAGATAAACAACGCGTGGGCTGCCTCGTAGCTCGAACGGTGTAGTGGTCGATGTGCGTGTCTGAAACATGTCAGCTCTCGGTCAAGGGCCTGACCGCCATGACAAACCTAGCGAACCTTTCAGCGAGGGGGAGTAGCACCCCGATACTTCGACTACCGAGATGCCGCACCAGCTCATCCCCTACAATCAGCACGAACGCTGCTCTCGCGTCCGTCATCCTTCCTACCCTAGACAGTTCCCCGAAGAGCTCCTCCGTGACAAAGGTACCCCCTCTCGCCGCAATGATGTCCAAACTCCCATACAAGATCCGATGGTAGTTTTCAAACCCGCCCTTGCTCGCGTCGGTGAGGTACGAGAAGGCGGCGAGCGTGACCAGCAGTCTTGTGGCGAGGTCGGTGATGGCGTAAGAGTCGGCATGGGGGGCTGATGCCTCCTCCAGAAGGAGATCGAGGATGGTGGATGCGGGGAGTAAGAAGGAGAAGAGGGCGGTTTTGTGGGTCTCCCATGTAGGATCTGTTTCAGCACGCTAAGTCAGTTATCTTCCACGGCGAAGCTCTGGCGATAGCGTACCACTGGGAACCTCTGGATCAGGATTCCATTGATTCTCCATATCCTCAGCAATCCCTTGCATCCTCACGCAGAAGGCCCGCATTGAGCCCCAAGAAGCTTGCTTGCTGGGTGCCTGCCCCGTGTTGAGGACGGTGAATGCTCTGGCAAGAGCACGAGCAAGAGCCGGAGCATCTGGGGTATCCGACGATGATGTTGAGCTGGTGGTCAAAGTACTGTAGAGTTCTTGTTGGAGTTGGCTGGTAAGCAACTACGCAGAGAAGCATCAGTTGCAAGTTCGACAATTCTCACAGAGGTGTGGGTTGAGTAGCAACTGACTTTCATGTCCACGACTTTCAGCCGATCGACGGCCACATGCGGCATAGCCGCGCAAAGTAGCTCCATCCACCCCCGACTCGCACTCTCCAGCTCACTCATCTCTACCAACCCCAAGACCACAGCATCCTCCAAACTGCCCCTCACCCCTCCCCAATCCATCTCCTCCACATCGTCGAGCCCCTGCAGCAGCCCGACTAGTACCTCCGTCCGCTGTGGAGTATGTTCCTCCTTCTTTGCACTGATGATAACGCTATCCAGCCATGCTCTCGCACGCCTGCGCCGTCTTGAGCTGGCAAAGTACGCGTCCGCCGTCTCCGTCTCGACCCTCGTCACCGCCGCGGGCACCGCCAGCCTCACAGCATTGCGAATATCCCCATACCCAATGGTAGGGGTACTCCATGCTGAGGGAGATTTGATGAGGGATGAGATGAACTCAGAGAGGGAGGGATCGGGGAGAGCTGAGAGGAAATGGGTGAATGCGCCGAGGAGGGTGGGTGCGGGGAAGGCGAGGGGGGAAGGGGAGTTGAGGAGGGCGAGGAAGGAGGCGAGGAGGGCTTGGTCTTCGCTGGGGGTTGAAGATGACGAGGAGGGCATGGCTGTTGTGAGTGAAGGACGTAGTATACCTGGCGGAGCTCGATCTGGCTGGTCTGAGAGTAGATTCACGAACCCAACAGTTGCATGAGTCTCTGCACCTTCGGCCTCTCTCGTCGTCGGCTCTTGTCTCCGGCTCGTTGATGGCCGGTGGAGTGGTGGTGCCTGGCTCAAGTGAAGGCGCGAATAAAGAGCTCCCATCATCGCTGCTTCGATAAGTTCAAGACGATGGTCCGCGAATGACCTTCAGTCTATAGCATACCCTCTGTCCCAGCCACAGCCGTCCTAGCACGCACTACTGCTCCCCTACCTACCCCTTTCCCTCCATTTTATCGGTCGTCAAACCATGTCATTCCGCTCCGCCGCCCCCTCCCTCCGCCCCCTCCTCCGCCGCCCCCTCATCCCCTCCACCCTCCCCGCTCGCCCCACCCCTCTCCCTCCCACCCGACGCCACTTTGAAAACATCATCGCCCCCTCCGAAAGCGGCTCCCCCGCCTTGACTATTTCAAAACTCACCCCGCGAGGCTTTATCTTCTCAGACGACCTGCGTATCCCGGGAGGCGCGATCTTGCATTCTGGCAGGGCGTTGCTTTGGGATGTGGACCCGCCTGAGGAGGCGAAGGCGGTTGGGAAGGGGGGGTTGGAGCGGGTGTGGGAGGGCTGGGGGGTAGAGAGGTTTGGGGTGTTTGAGCTGGTTGTGCCCAGGCCTGGTGAGCTAGCCTGACATTGCCGTGCACAATCGTGCAGAGCTGGAGCTGACGATCGCGTCAGAGATCGTCCTGTTCGGGACAGGACACAGGGCTATGCCAGCGCCCAAGAGGTTCAGAGAGTACTTCAGCAGTCTCGGGATCCAACTCGACGTGATGGATACGGTAGGTGTGCATGTTGTGGCCCTGGTGCAAGACCTACAACGTCGCGCTTGACTGACACTGTTCACTCCCTCAGCGAAATGCAGCGTCAACGTACAACCTGCTGATAGAAGAGGGCCGGAGAGTCTCGGCAGCGCTCTGTCCGCTGGAGCCTATAGACCCGCGGACTGGAGAGCCGAGACCGTACAAAACGCAGTAGGGAATGAGATGAAGTGTATGGATAGTGGGGTCCTTGGGTCTTCAGATGTATATTCAATTCTTACCACGACAGCGAGAGCCTTTTTGGTTCGGCAAAAAGGAGAGAGAGGCTGGAAGAAACGCCCAACGGTTTGGGGGAGGGAAAGTATCAGTTACCAGTGTGAAGTCATACCTTGGCCCGAGGAGCCCAGTGAACGTCAAACTGAAGTCGACGGACGGTTGAGACTGCAGCGGCAACACTCTCTCCAGCGCGGTTCTCCTCCGGTAGATTAGAACTGGGGCATACACGCACACCTTCCTGGTAGGTCTGTATACTTTTGGCGAAAAACACGACCCACGCATTGAGGGAACCTGGCTTCCGACATCATGTAGCGTATTCATTCCCATCAATCATAGACTGTTCCAGACCCACATCAGCTCAATCCAACCCACAATCCGCCACGTCAACCCAGCATCCAGACTCACCATGTATCAGCGCATAGCTCCCAATCCAGAACAACAAGAACCCCAACAGATTCTCCTGCCCAATCCCCGCCAGCGCGAACCACCCTTTCCAGCTTACCCCTCCCGCCCCCTTCCCTTTGCCCTTCGCCTGCTTCCCCCCCGCCCCCGCGGCAGGCCGACCCGCAGAAAGGTCCTGAGCCTGCGGGACATACCGCGCGAGGTTGAAGTTGCACTTGAAAGCGGCGAGGGTGAGTGCTGTGAATGCTGAGGAGAGGAGGTAGAGGAGGAAGCCAGAGGAGTTTGTGAGGCCGAGGATGCCGGCGATGAGGCCCGAGAAGCAGGCGGAGAGCTGCGATGTAGATTGCAGGCGCAAAGTGTGGAGAAGAAGGGCATGTGGGAGGAGGGAAAAGAGAGACATGATCAGCGTCAGCGATCGTCTCTGAGGCGACACCCAGAGGATGAGGAGACATACAGTCCCGAGAGACGACAGGATCTGGGTATTGTGCACCACAGACTGAGGGTGGAGAGGCGAAGCGTCGGGCGCAAGCTGCGGGGCCATAGCCCCCGGTTGGCTCATCTTGAAGAGGTGTTTACTGAGGTGCGGTGGTGGAAGCAGGCGAAGGTAGAGGAGATGACGATGGAGGATGCGAACGATTGCGAGGAGCGATGGAGACGCGAGTTCCAGCCTCCACCTGCCAGCACCTGGGTGGTCCGTGCGCAGCCTTCTTTCACCGGCGAAGCATTCTCTCGATGCATCATTACACACACTTTTTGTCTATAACATTGCATAGCGAATACAAACGGACCATGCTCAAATCCTAAACACATTTTACAGAGCAGGGGGGCGTCGGGGCTTCCATACTCTGTCGCTTCAATCTCGTCCGGATCTCTGCCGAAAACAAGCTGGCGCCTTGCCGCCGGCCGTAAGCGATCAACAATGATCCAGAGTACGTATGATGGAAGGCCGTCCCAGAAGGACTGATAAGCACATACTCCGCTGCATATCGTGGTCCAGCTACTTCTCCGGTAAACGGTTCTTGCACTTCATCGTCACCGCACATCAAGCCAACACCACAACTCACGACAGACATGTCGTCAACTACCACTGCTACCATCATAGCCGCAAACCTCGTGTCACCCGCTGTCGCGCTTCAAGAAGGGCGCCACGTTCAGGCGGAGGCGAAGAGTTTCGACTGGTCTCAGCTCCCAAGCTCGCTATCCGTGGAGGAGGAGAGGAGGGTTCGTAAGGAAGCATTGACTGCTGCGTTCAGGTGAGAGAGGATGCCGGGGGTGAGCACCGGAGTGGCTCACTGGGCTGGAGCTGATCTTTCTTGTACAGGGTCTTTGCGAAGCATGACCTAGGAATGGGTGTCGTCGGTCACCTGACAGTCAGAGATCCAGAGAGGACGGATTGCTTCTGGGGTGAGCTCTGCGCATGACTGAAGGGCGAGCGAGGAAGTGCTGACCTTGTGGCCCCGGAAGTCAACCCGTTCCATGTTGCGTTCTCCTGCATCGTAGTCTCTGACCTACTTCTTGTAAGTACACTCACACCTTGCCCAAACCTGGCTTAGTGCTTACACATCAGCTTCCCCCCTTAGATCGATCACAACGGCGATGTCATTGATGGCGGAGCATCCGGGAAACGCTACAATCAAGCTGCCTTCGCCATCCACGCGATGATCCACTCCGCCCGGCCAGACGTCATCGCCGTGTGCCACAGCCACTCTACCTTCGGGTCCGCTTTTGCAAGTCTGTACGTCAGCCTCCGACTGGCATACAGCCCCTTAAAGCTGACGTCTGCTCACTTACAGGGGCCGCCTTCCCTCTTTCATCACTCAAGACTCGCTAGTCTTTTACGACGATATCGCGCTCTACCCTAGTTTCGGCGGTGTAGTCCTTGCGGAAGAGGAGTCTCGACACATCGCGGAGTACTTGGGCAATAAGAAGGCGATTATACTCCAGAACCATGGTATCCTCACCGTTGGACGATCGTGAGTACATCTCTATCAAGGCTCTTCTGTGCCGACACGACCGCTGACGACCACATTTGTCGTGGGTAGCGTTGAGAGCGCTGCCTTCTGGTTCCTGTATCTGGAGAAGGTATGCAAGATGCAGCTGCTGGTCGATGCGTCTGGCTTCAAACCTATCCCGATCGGTGAGGCCGAAGCCCGATTCACGTGAGTCATGTTATCCACAAGATAGTGGGCGCGCTGACTTGCAGATGCTTTTTGAAGATCTCAGCAGACTGGCACGGAGGAGTCGGGGAGGTTTCACTGGCTGCCGTATAAGCAAGATATCGATAGGGAGACCAAAAAGGATTATCTATGCTAGACCGTATGAATACCTAGCCAGTTCGCAAATACAGCTATGTCCGTCGTTTCTTCTCAAACGTGTCGTCGGCCGGCTACACAGCCAGTGTCCTCACTTAGCCGGGGACAGCGACGTCTACATCCGTCGTGTTTCCGCCGTATCTCTTCATCGGACCTCCATCAGGAAGTCTAAGGCGAGGCGAGCACGATCATGTCGTCGGGTAGCCCACGACGAGCCAGTCTCACGCGCGAGCCGAGTCGCCATATTCTCGGAAATACCAAATGCATAACATCTCGCACTACTTGTCTACGGTCACACCAGCCGCCAGAATACAAACGCACTTGATAAGGACGACCCCATCACCTATCCCCCACCTCTTCACAGCCTCCCACATTCGGCTGCACCTGCACACTCGAAACTCTACAGCTACCTAGTCCTTCTCGTGGATCTGCACCTGTACCTCGTCACCCTTGCTGTCGGTGTATCCAAGATCATTGGCCACGGGGGCATCGCCGTGCGCCCCTTCAACACGAGCGAGAGCCTGGGTGGACAGGGTGGATCCGTCAAAGATCTCGGCAATCTCTTCCTGTATGATTGTGGGCAAGTCAGTAAAGACCAGGAATGCCATCAGAATGGGGAGACAATACGTACAAGGGTTCGACCTTTGGTCTCCGGGAAGTAGAAGTAAACAAAGGCGGTCTCAAAGACGTAGAGCACAAGGAACACGATGTAGTACTCTAAAAACACCGTCGTCAGCTCCTGTCCTATGTCCTGGATGATTGCGGAAAGGCACTCACTCCAGCCAAGATTGGCAAGACCGATAGGGTTGACGTAACGGGTGATGATGGCTTGCCACTCCTGGGTGAACAGGTAGAGCGCGAGACCCTTGGCCCGGGTAGAGAAGGAAAGAATTTCGGCAGTGTAGGCGTAAGATAAGGGGTTGAGTGCGATGTCTGTGGCATCCAAAGTGAGCACAGGTTACTTGACAGGAGAACGAGGGAGAAAGACTCACTGTACAGCCCGCTCTCGACCCAGATGAAGGCGATAATGGCGTACCCATAGCTCGGCTCCTTGGACTTGGCGTACTGAGCAGAGAGGCCAGTGACGACGGCGTGCGCGGCCGTCATACCGCCAAAGGAGATGAGAAAGAGAGGACGCCGGCCCATCTGACCCGACATCCACGCGCCGAGGATGGAGGTGAGGAGGTCGAAGATCGTCAGACCGCCGTTGATACCAAGTTGGGGGAGGGTCTCGGTGATGCCGGCTTGCGTGAGGATCTGGGTGTTGTAGTAGCTGACGATCGACTGCCCCGTCCACCCGATACAGGTGGCGAACCCAATACAGATGAACATCCTCCACCTGTCCCCCGGGGTGGCGAAGCACTGCTTCCAGGTTTTGGAAACAGTCTTGCGAGTCATCTCGGTCTCGATCTGCAGCTTGATCTCCATGATCTCGCCCTTCACGAGCTCGTCCTCGAGGTCGTCGTTGGCGTGATGGTGGAAGAGGATGGCGGCGGCCTCCTCCTCGCGCCCTTTGGCCATCAGCCAGCGTGGGGATTCGGGGACAGTGAAGAACACGATGAGCATGAGGACGCCCCAGAAGGAGATGAGGATGGAAGGGATGCGCCACTGCCACTCGTTGTCGGGCAGCTGGATGCGAAGGCCGTAGCATAGCCAGGCGGCGACGATGGCACCTGGTTCGTATGTCAGCGGTGACCTACACGTAGATTGAATGGGAAAGGAGAAGGTTCTCACCGATATACCAGATCACGTTGTAGTAGCCAGTGATGTATGGTCGTGTGCGGGGGTGGGCGAGCTCGTTGTTCAAGCTAGCGGCACCGACGATGGCCGTCACGTTACCCGCTCCCGCAAAGACACGGCCGATGATGTACTGTGCTTGGGAATAGGCGAACCCCTGAAGAGGGCCGGCGGCAATGATCATGAGACCGCCGGCGAGGATGCCGTAGCGTCTTCCAAAGCGGTCGGCGAGGGGGGAGGCCCACAGGCAAGCGATGAAACCACCGACGACTTGGAGGGCTCCGAAAATGCCGAGCATGTTGGCGTCCGGGTGTTTGAGGGACTCCCTCCAGGTCGAGAGTGATTGGAGGTTGTTGACTGTACGGAGTTAGGTCAGGTTGCAATCAATTTATACACGAGACAAAGAAGGATAATGTCACTCACTCAACGACCCGTCATAACCGTTGGTCACTTGGCAGACCGATATCGCCATGAGCACTGATGAAGTAGAAAGTCAGTAGATGATCTGTATCTCAACGGACTGAAGGAACCCGTAGATAAACTTACTGAAGTGGAGTCTGCGAAGCCCCGGGTCGAGCCACCACTTGGAACTAAGGACATTGCTGTATCAGCACAAGTTCGACACCTGCTTCCAGAGGCACGTACTTGGTGTTGTTCTTGAGACCTTCGAGGTGACCTAAACCGGTCTTCGACCTTCCATCTTTGCCCGCATCTTTCTTGTTGGTGAACCCGAACGACGGCATAGTGCGATTGCTTGGTGCTGGTTTGGTGGTAGCAGTGGTGGATGGCTGTTGAGCCAGGCGTGGTGACTAAATACTTGTCTTCTCACTCGCTGCTGGGCGTGTAGTAGCTGGCGGCCCGACTAGTGATACGTGACCAGCCCCGGAACGATACCGGGCCCCGCACGGAGGAGATACGCTGATTGAGCTCTTATCTGGCGGGTCATGTGTCCTGTGTGAGATGAGATAGTATGGCGCTGTATGGACGGGCGGTCGAAGAGCAAGAACCAGAGAGCAGAAGACGATACACAACGCTCCCAGAAGGCACACCGGACGAGTCCCGGACGAGATAATTTCCCGGTGCCCTGATGCGTGATAAGCGGCTGGAACCTGCTGACACGACTCGCTGGAGCATAAAAAGGCTCGCATACAGTACGTACAGCAGACAGCCAACAGGCAGCACCTCTCCATGCGACTCTAAGCGCCATCCCAAGACGAAGAAGCGACCCGGCTCGCGCTCGTCGCGTCGGTGGGTCGTCTCTATCTCGTGACCCGCCGATGGATTGTTGCGGGCCAGCATTATTTGCCATGTCAAGTCGAGATCTGTCGAGTAGATCACCACCAACCAACCTGGCCCGCCATGACGTGTGCTATCTTCTCAAAGAGGGTGGTGTTTGTTTACGCGCTGGCCGCTGGTACGCCGAGCCCGACGGTAACCGATGACACCTCAGACCTCATGAGAGGCCACAAACCACAATCGTAAATGAGCAATGCCTTGTACATCCACTACCACCAATTGGCATCTTGATCCGTGGAAACCCGCGACATGAGTGCAGCCCCTGGCGCGACAGACATTCAAGTACGCCACACACAGCGAGCTCCCCAAAGGTATGTCTGTGATCTGGAGCGAGGAGAGAGATGGACTTCAAGACACGTCGCTGACACTGGAGCTGCTCCTCAGCTGCGCAGCTTGTAGACGCCGAAAGGTCAAGTGCAGCAAGGTGAATTGCGCGAGATGTCATGAACCTCATCCTAGCTGACGTATAACGTAGACTTTGCCATGCCTCGAGTGTCTTGAGCGAGGACAGGGTGCAGAATGTCGACGGGAGGTTGTCACTGTAAAAGGGCGATTGGTAAAGTGAGCTGCTTGATCTGAGATACTTCGCCCGAACCCAAGCTGACCTCCTCAGCAGCTCTGATGAGCATATGCCTCCGACCTTCGAGGATCTCCATCTCGAGATTATCGCCCTCAAGCAGAGAATACGGGATCTAGAAGCTATCCAGACGGAGTCGGTATCGACAGCGGCTGGGCAACAAAAAAGACCGTGTTCGACACCACCCTCCGCAAGATACCAGGAGGCCGTCTCGAGCCACTCAGGCGGTATGTTTGTTTGCAATGCTCTATCATAGAACCAACATAACCTGACGCTTGTACCACCCCCAGAGCCACTCGATCTGCTCATCAAAGGACTCGACTTCCTTTCCTTAGGCCTCAGCCTTCAGCCAAACCTAGCTATCGACTTCGAGCAACCAGCAGCTCTCCACCTGATCGGAAGCGCCACCCCCCTCTCCTATCTCAAGCCCCTCCTTCCTCCCCGGTCTATCACCGACGCCGTTCTCGATCATGCACACTCCTGGGTGTGGTGGCACCACTGCTCTTATCATATACCCACCTTTCGAGCCCAGATGGAGGAGTGTTGGTCGAGCAACGGCGCTAGCCTCGAGTGGGGGTGGATGGGGCTGCTGCTCGCGATCCTCTCGGCGGGTCTGTACTACATGGAGCGCATTGAGGCGAGGAACATCGGGTTCTCAGATGGTAAGCTCGCACTTGTTGGTACATAAGCTGACGAGCAGATCAAATCAACTCTCTTCCCCGGCTATGGTGTCGTGCGGCGATGGAATGCCTGTCTAAGGCCGATTTCCTCTCGATACCGAGCTTGATATCCGTGCAGACTTTGGCGATTCTCACGGGAATCACAAACGCGATTGGGTACATCACAACTCCAAGCCATCTCGTTCAAATCTGACCGGACGTAACAACAGGACAACGACCCTTCACATCACCACCGTCTCCATCGGAATCCGACTTTCCCAAAGCCTCAATCTCCACCGTCTCGGCACCGAGCCGCTCTGCCCTCTTCACACCGTCGGCCAGCCTTGCCCCGTGCACGAGGTGGACGCTCCACACGTCCATGTCGACACAGATTTTCAGAGACGAGAGACAGGGAGGAGGGCATGGTACGTCCTCATGATCACCGAGTACTTGTCTTGGCAAGCACGGGAGTGTAATGGACTACCTCACCCCGGAGACTCAAAGGTGCTCAACATGAACGATGTCGCAATCGGGAACACGGCTGTGGTGAAACAAGAAGGGGAGCCTACTCTTCTGACGCATCATATAGGTCGGTGGACTTGTTCATGTTTCCACGAACGAGGCTGACGCCTTGAGTGCAACTATAGCCATGCACCGTCTAGCTATGGTCATGTACGACACCCTTACCTCCACGGTCTCTCAGTCAGACACCCTAGTCGCTGCCGAATCTCGACTACAAGAGCTGCTCGCTCTCCCTCCCATCCACCGAAACGATCTTCCTTATCAAATGTGGTCGCGTCATGTCTTTTTGATATGCGTGCACCATCGCCGCCTTGTCCTCCATCGACCTCTTTTCGCCCGGAGTTTCAAAGACTCCAGTCTTGCCCCGTATTGGGCAATTTGCCTCGGTGCGGCAGAATCCATCTTGGATGAGAGGAGGAAAGTGTTCCCCGCGTCGTTTGAGAAGCTCTGGTGCGTGGTTGTTCATGTTGCCTCGTCGTTTGCTGTGGACGTTCGCTGACAGGCTTTCCAGGTCTATCATGTTCCAGACACTCGCCGCAGCCGTTGTTCTCATCATCGAGCTTTTCCACTCGGATCCTCGCGGGCCTTTTACCGATGCCCGGAGAGTCCAGGTGTACGAGATACTTGAGGGTTTCAGCCGGGGGCTTGGGGAGGAGGCTTTCGTGCGGCGTACACTGCCACTTCTTATGTCATTGCTGCGAGAGGAGGACAAGTTCCGGTCAGCGTACATGGCAGGAGGATCGGTGTATCCGAGCGAGAGGGACCAGGGGCAGGCATACCCGGAGCCGGAGAGGGGTATGGAGTGGACGCCAGCAGCAGACGTTGTTGATCCCCTGAAGTGAGTACCCCCCTAGCTTGATGCGGATGTGTCCCATGAACACGATGGCCAGAGGGTACCAGATACGTCGCTGACTGTCCTATAGCAGCGACCAACTGGACGAAGGGGATTTAGGCACCGACTATCGCGCGCTATTGTCGAGTATGGGGTTTGAGGTGCCGGGCGGGGTAGGGGTGGGTCCAGTTGTCGTTGAAGAGGGGCATGAGCAGGAGCCTGCAAGACAGGTGCCGTGACCTTCCTGATATGTATCGTCCATGTGATGCGTGTCTATCAATCACACGCCGTTACGATGCAAGTGCACTTTTGGTTTTGCATGGGCTATCGATTGGTCTTGTTCCCTGACGCCGTCCTGGTACGGAAGAGCACATGTATGTCATAATCCGGTAGGCAATACCATATCACGAGCATTCGCCAATCCACACCACCTTCTCCAGCCTCACGGGCTCGGCCCACTCCTTCTCCTCCCACTCATCCGTCAACTTGTTCCACTGGAAGCACGTCATCCACCCGTCACCTTGCCCCGCCACCAAGAAACAGTCACCCACAAACCCCACGCCTCTATACTCTCTACCGCGCTTCGGGCGAAGGATCTTTGGGGCGGATAGGGTGCCTTCTGGGAGGAGCTTCATGAACGCGACAGAGTCAACCTGTTCACCTTTGAGAAGGCGGGTGGTGGCGGTGATGTATTGGGAGGGTGCGTGTAACGTCAACGCCGCAGCTACAAAGCCAATTGTTAGCTCCCGATACGACTTCAAGCTGTAAGTGAAGACCCACCTAGAGGCATATCCATGGCAGGACGCGTTTTCATATCCACCTTGTGCCCCGGTGGCGTGATGTCGTAGGTCGAGATGTTGCGCCCGGGGCTGCCGAAGGGCTGCCGTAGATCATCATGAGTCACAAGACAAGAGCGAGCGTGGAGGGTGTACATCTGTGTCGCTGTGTGGTCTGTCAGGTACTTCTCACGTTGATTGGAGAGAAGGAGGGTGTGCATACCGTCATCCGACACGATGATCTGCCTCGGCGCCTCCCCGTCCCTTGTCTCCTCGTAGCTTCCAATCTCCCACCGAAGTAGCCCGCCTTCGTCTTCCGACAGCTTCATCCTCCACACGCCGTTGTTCCCAGTGTCGACGACCCAGACCTCGTTCTTGGAGGGAACCTCTACGCATTGATGCGCCCAGGGGACGGGGCCGGCGAGAGACTTGAACTGGACGAAGTTGGGTGTGGCGTTGTCTGTATGGGCGAAAGTGCCGTCTGGGAGGAGGGGGACCAAAAAGGCCGATCCTCCGTGGTACTGTTGGAGCGAAAAAGGCGGAGAAAGAGGGAGTCAGCGGCAAATTTCATACACTGAGAACAAATGATACAGGAACAGATGATACAGGACACTTACGTTGGCAACCGCCAGACCTCGCCCGCTCGCCACCACCACGACATGGCATGGGCTCCCGATCGCAGAGACTCTTCCCAGCACCTTGGAGCCTGTCTTCCCCAACCGGAAGACCACCACCTCAGCCACGTCACCATCCTCAACTGCCTCGATGGCCGCGTACCAGATGTCGTGTATGGTCGGGTGGGGCGCGAGCCACGACGCGTTCGGTCCTATGTCGAGGCGGCGGGTGACAGCGAGGGATGGTGGGGAAGTGTCTGTCGGCGGAGTGAATATAGCATCGTATATGGTCGGCTGGTATGCACCGAGCAGAAGACGGACAGGACGGACAGGTGTCGTAGCTGCAGCCATGGTGAGAGACGGGGCGAGGCGCGGAGCGGAGGTGGAAGAGGGTTGGGGAGGCTGAAGAGAGAGTTAGTCATCATGACTGCGATACTGGTCAGCAATCTTCTCAGCATATGTAGCTAGGGGGTTCATGTCAGGTGCGTGTGCGGTGGGCGTATATGTTAGCCTGGGGTCGTCAAGATGACAGCCGACAGGTCTATGCGACAAGAATCAAGAAGAAGGGAATTTGGGGCGGCCAGCCTGCTCGTCCGGAACTCGGCCGTCGCCGACAACGCGTCGAGGATCGAGGTGCGTGGGCCACGGCCACGGCGGAGACCCGATATGATTCAAACCACTTCAAATCAAACCATACTTATCCGTCGCATAGGTCAGGCCCAGCACTTGCATATCAGAAAGTCGTCCGAGACTCTTCCGCGACAGTATGTATCATCGGCACCGGGCTCGCACTAGTCTTCACTGTCCACTTGACCGGAGAGGCGGCGTGCGCTCGTCGACAATGGCGCGCTGGCAGCCCCGACCCAGCATATATACCGAGCATAAAGACGTTCGACGGGCTACATTCAGCATCCGTCATACTACCAGCCACCATGGTCACCCTCCCAATCACCACAACCACCATAACACAGGGCGATGGCTCCATCGGGACGCTGAAGCTCCGCGCCGAGAGCCAGCCTACTGAACAGGAGCACTGGCGCGAGACGCTGTCTCGAGAAGGTATGTACGACATGACCTTCGCCCCTCTCCCTCCGCCCTTGTTCATACTGGATCTTGCTGACCCCCTTATCAGGCTGGGTGGTCGTGAAGGGCGTGTTTTCTGCCGAGAAAGCCCAGAGCTACGCCGACAAGGCTTACGCGTTTATCGAGTCGTGGGGTCTTGGCTTTGATCGGAACGATCGTTCTACCTATGTCCCCGAGAAGATGCCCTTCTTCTTCAAGGGCGGGCTTTTCCATCGCTATGGGGTTGGGCACGAGCAGTTTCTGTGGGATATCAAGTGAGTCTGATCATTCGCAGAAGAGCTGGAGTATGAGGGCGGTGGCTGATTGTGTGGTTCGTGTTGTCGTGTAGGCAAGAGCTTGAGCTGGTGAGCAAGTTCGCCGAGATCTGGGGCACCGACAAGCTTGTCACATCGTTTGGTCAGTGCCGGAGGAAGGAACTTCACGCGGCAGAATGTCTGTGGGGACCTGTGCTGACTTCCGTGCTATGTACATAGATGGCTGCAACATATCCCTTCCCATTGTTGGGCGCAGCACCGACGACTCTGCCTTCAAGCCGTGGCCTCACGTCGACCAATCGCCCCTTGTCACCGATCTCCACTGCGTGCAGGGGATCATGAACCTCCTGCCCAACGGAGAGGAGGATGGAGGACTAATGGTAAGCTCGTTTGCTCAACTCACGGTAGCTAATCACCACCAGCTGACGGTGACATCAGGTGGTCAAGGGCTCCATGCAGCTCTACAAGGAGCTGTGGGAGGCCTTTGACGACGTTCAGCCACCTGGAGGCTGGAACAAAGGCGACCGACACGATCATACCCCAGAGCAGATGCAGTGGCTCATGGACCAAGGGTGCGAGTACCACAAGGTGTGCGCTGAGCCTGGTGATCTTTTGCTTTGGGATAGCGTGAGTGGAAGTCCTGAGGCAAGCTTCGAAGGCGACATCACTGATCGTTCGTCGAACAGAGAACAGTCCATTACGGCGCCACCCCGAGGTCAGACGATCCTCGTATAGCTGCATGTGAGTGACAACGTCAACAATGGTCACCTCGCCACGCGGGCACACCTGCTGATGTCGTCGGTCATCTCAACAGATGTCTGCTACAAGCCCGCTTCCTTGGTCACACCCGAGGTCAAGGCAAAGCGACAAGCAGCGTGGGACAAGAAGGTCCAAACCAGCCACGACCCGATCACCTTCCGCACCAACCCCCGCGAGCCACCAGAGGGCCACCACACCGTTGGACACCCCAAGGTCGCGCAGCTTCAACAGCCTGTCCTCACGGAGCTCGGGAGGAAGTTGGCTGGCCTGGATGATTGGGAGTGAGACGACGGAAGGGGTTGCGGCGAAGAAGAGTTGCTGGGAGTTTGTGATGATGAATTCTATGCACTCTTTTGGTTGATGTTCACTTCATGAGTCCGCGGCCTTGTCTTTCCGCGATCTGTCCCCATCCGTGTGGAGTAGGTGAGGTAGGGGAAAAATAGGCGATGATAGAGGAGATGGACGATGGAAGATGCCTGCGGATTCTTGAAGCGATGGACGCGCTCCAGCAGCCTCCACCTGTCAGCACCTTGGAGGTCCGTGCGCAGCTGTGTACAAAGGCGCTTGTATATGAAGAGCCAGCAGACCTGCCATGCATACAATCTCTTCTCTCTTCGTGTACCGAGAGCTCAACCACTAGACTGAACACAACCTTTCCTATCAAGTATCTATCTACAACCTCCCGTACGGTCGTCAGATCGTCACGCCTACGTCGGCGCCTAGAAGTCACCGCCCATATCGCCACCGCCCATATCATCTCCCATGTCCCCGTCGTGGTACCCCTCCATGTAGGCGTCGTTCTGACTATCGCTGATCATGTTGCCGATCATCATGCCTCCGAGGAGACCACCGCCCATACCGAGCGCCGCCTGATCACAATCCTATCAGCATGCGATCCCGTCGTCACTTTTGGCTGTCTTGGACTTACAGCTCCGCCGGCGCCCATCCCGCCGCCTTGCCGCCTCCCCTGCTGAGCATACATGGGTTGCTGGCCGTACATAGGCTGTTGCCCGTACATAGGCTGCTGGCCGTACATCGGCTGCTGCTGGTACCCCCCATACTGCGGCTGCTGCTGGTACATCGGCTGCTGGCCGTACCCTTGCTGGGGGTACTGCTGCTGCCCATACCCAGGCCTCTGTCCGCCCCCGCCACCCCCAAGCTTGGAGAAGAACCCGCCGAGACCGCGTTTCTTCTCGGCTGTACCGGGGGACGTAATATGCGGGGTGGAAGACTGGGCAGGGCTGTTGTTGTAGTACGAGTTGCCGGCGCCGCCGCCGGGGGTGTCGGAGCGGGTTTTGTCGTCGTATGCGGGGGTGGAGGATTTAGGGGGAGGAGGGGCGCCGGGGGGAGGGGCGAAGGGTGCGTCATCTGCGGGGCTGCAGGCAGAGGGAGTTAGCAGAGTGGCGAGATAAGGAGCGTCGGGAGGGAGGGACATACTGAGTCCACTGCGACGCAGGCCCACCGGGAGCGTTCTTGTTGACGTAGAACCAGGTCTTGTGCTGCTCGTTGAATCTGCACCCCGTATGCCGTCAGCCTCTTGCCATTCCGTACTACTGGATGCACGATATCTGAGCTCACTGTGTGACCCAGCCATCAGGGAGAGGGCGCGAATCCGGGTTAGTCGTCATGGCGAAAGGAGGCTTGGCGGGGGTAGTGGCAAGTGGCGAGTGGCGATGGGTGTGTGTGGGCGGTGGCAGTAGTGGCTGCTGGGAGTCCTGCTTATGTATATACTGCGACTCAAACAGAAGAGTGGAAGCCGAAAGAAAGCAGAAGAAGGACGATTACGAGGATGTCTGTCTGGGATGTCGACGCCAAGACCCGCCCCACAACCATCGCCCAGCGCCAGCAACAAGCCGAGAGATCCGGCCCGACGGCCATAGCCGCTCCTCACCGCGATGTGGCGGAAGTGCTCACACAAAGCATCGCTGTGGAAGTTGACGGTTTCCATATGCATAGAGTAGTATACTATACTCTCCAGAGCTATATGATGCACTGAACAGGATGGTGACATTCTGTATGGGGAATTTGGGGAGGCAAGCTTCACTGATGCCGTCCACAGCTCAGCAAAATCAATTGATCATCTTGAACCCGCCATGAACGTGCCAACGAAGTTGAGCGAATGCTATCGAGCATACACATGGCAGAGCCATCGCTAACCTTTGACACCTTGATCGCCCCACGCAGTCAGCGGAATGCAATGCAGATGCATCAAGCCGCCACAGCCTTCTTCTTCTTCTTGTTCTTCTTCGCCGCCTTCCCCCCTTCCTTCCCCTCCCCCTCCCCAACAACGTACCCCTCGCTCTGAATCTCCTTATACATCGACTCCGCCACCGAGCGGCTCCACGACGCGAACCCTCCAAAGATAAACCCGAGTATCGAGGCAAACGCGATAGTCAAGGGGTAGCTCTGCCAGGGACGGTCCCAGTCGAGCGGGATGGGGAGGGCGCCGAGCCATGCGCCGAGGAGGGCGCCGACGGGGGGGTAGACGAGGGCACGCTCGATGGGGTTCTCCGTTCTGGATGAAGGGGGGAACAGTCAGCTTGGTGGGTGCATGGAGAGCAGGGGAAGCTGGGACGTACCGGAACTCGCAGAAGAGGCGGGTGAGGCGGAAGCGCGCAAAGATCCCGTCGTCTTGGAGCGAGGGGATGCCGAGGGTGTGGATCACTGGCCAGACCGTGAGGATCGAGAGGTGTAGGGAGAGCAGTATAGTCTGTAGGTAATGACTACGAGCATTGTCGTTAGTCTCAAGTTGGCGTTACAAGACAAAACGACGCACCTATCCAGCGGCGCCCCCATGACCGTCAACACCACATAAAACACGGGCACCCCCGCAAGCGTCGTCGCCCCCGCATTGATCAGCCTCTTCATATTCTTCTCCCCCCTCACCCTCCTCTCCTCCAACTCATTCTCCCCCACCAAACCCCTCTCCCCCACCGCCCCCGCCCCCTTGCCCTTCCCACTCCCCTCCCACCACCCCTTCATCCTCCCGCCCCACCAGCCCATACAAACCCCCATCCCAAGCACGTCCCACAGCATAGTCACGAGCGGGCGGGCGGTGATGGGTGTGAGAAAGGGGTGTTCGGGCCGGTCGGCGGAGGAGGATTGGGTGAGGGGGCTGGGGAAGAGGAAGGCGGTGGAGTGGGGGAGGGTGATGAAGGAGAGGAGGAGGATGAAGGAGAGGTAGATGAGGAGGGGGAAGTATTCGTGGAGCGGGAAGTGCGGCATTTTGGCGGAAGGTGGAGGAGGATGTGGGCCTGCAGCAGCCTTACAAGCAAGAACCGGGCAGATACTTTATGCTTGAAGCCGAAGAGCAAGAAGTCAGAGGCAAGACATGCGTGGACAGTGGACTTTTCCTTGGACGTGATTGAAGCGCGATCTGTGTCCGGACACCATCTCGCCCCGCGTCCGGTTCCTGGCGACGGGTGATCGCGACACGAGGGAGCGTCGCCTCTTGAGAATGCATCCAGCTCGCTCCTTTTCCTCCTTTCAGCAGCGCAGAGCAGGCGTTCACAGAGCAGCACGCACATAAGAAGAGAGCATAGAGAGGCCAACTATCAGCTCCAACGATCTCCAGTCGCCTGCTTCGTATATCACCCCCGGGGAGCTAGTGTTGCCACCCCATCAACCACCGACCCGACACGTCACCGACCCCGCGATACGTATACCGACAGCAAAGCGATACAAGATGATCGACAAGTCGTTGGTGAAGGGGTTCCTGCAGAGCACGGCGGGGGAATGGTTTATGATCGTATCGCTGGTGTTTGGGGGTTGCTGCTCGTGAGTCGTGCAGAGCTAGCATTGTGCGCGTACTGAAAGCGTATCGAAAAGTTCGAGACTGACTAGACTGATGCGCTTAGAAATGTGTGGGCACTAGAAGGGGTGTTGAAGAACCATCCCAAATCAGGTATGTATCTTGCCTTTCAGCTAACTTGTCCTATCGTGGTAGCAACAAGCTGACCCGCAGAACTTGCCTCCACAGGGACATTCCTCACATTCGCCCAGTTCTCCTACGTCGCCTTCCAGAACCTCTCATCCCAGCTCGACCTCGCATGGAGCAAGAGTGGCGTACCGTACCCGAGGCTGAAAGATAGGAAGGTGCCGCTGAAGAGGTGGATGGTGCAGGTGGTGCTGTTTTTTGCTGTTAGCTTGAGTGAGTGCTGGGCGGTGGACAGGTGTTAAATGAGGAGACGATTGCTGACATGATCGGTGCAGTGAACAACTACGCTTTTGGCCTGAAAGTGAGCTCAGTAGTCCTTCAAATCTTCGAGATAGCCCACCCAGCTCACGTAATACCAGATACCAGTCACCGTGCACATCATCTTCCGGAGCGGAGGTGAGCTAGGGCATTTGCGGACTAGGAAGCCCGCTGACTAACTCTGAAGGGCTGTGCGTCTCGATGCTCGTCGGGCGGTTCGTCGGCAAGCGGCGATACTCCATCGGTCAGGTCGTGAGTCTATCTATCGCAGACAGCAGTACCGACAGATTACTCATCCACCTTCCCTATAGCTCGCAGGCATGCTCATCACCATCGGCATCGTCATGGCCACCCTCTCCGCTCCTCACCGGAAACCCTCCCCCCCTCCGCCCAGCGACGACACCGTCAAGATCAACGACGCCGCTACCTCTAGCTCAGCGTCGTGGTTATCCGGTGAGAGAGAGTACGCGGCGGGTATAGGGCTTTTGGCGGCTGCGCTGGTGCTTTCGGCGCTGTTGGGGCTGTATCAGGAGTCGACTTATCGGCAGTATGGGCGGCAGTGGAAAGAGGCGTTGTTCTACGGCGTGAGTCCGCTATGAAGATCCAGCTGTCCAAGAATTCGCAGCTGATTCCACCCCATACTCCAGCACTTCCTCTCCCTCCCCTTCTTCCTCCCCTTCACCTCCGACCTCCTCTCCACCTACTCCTCCTACGCCTCCTCCCCACCTCTCACCCTCCTCACCCTCCCCCAGCCCACCCCAGCCTTCTTCCCCGCCCTGTTCACCACCGACCCGCGCACCCTCGTCGCGCCCTCCACTTCCTCAAAATACCTCGAGTGGCGCGCACTCATCATGCCCTCTGCAATGTTTGCCCTCGCGCTCAACCTCGTCACTCAGGGGTTATGTGTGCGCGGGGTGAACAGGCTGACGACGCGGGTGAACAGCGTGACGGTGAATCTGGTGTTGACGGTCAGGAAGGCGGTGAGCTTGGGGATTAGTGTGTGGTATTATGGGAGTGGGTTTACGTGGGGGTTAGGGTTGGGTGGGGGGTTGGTACTTTGTGAGCTAGCATTTTCTCAATCATGAGGATCTTCCTGCCAGCTAACCTTCCTTGGTAGTGGGCACAATCCTCTACTCCCTCGCGCCCGGGCCGAAAGCCATCCCCGGCGCCGCTCCCGCTACCACCACCACCCCCAAGATACGTTCCTCCCCGCGCCCTGCGCCAATCGATTTGCCAGAGAAAGACAACGCAGGGGCGAACGGCACTGCAGGAGGGTTGACAACGGGGACTGACCCGCTCGCTTCGGCGGGGTTGCGAATGAGGCAAAGTCCCGTGGATAGTAGATAGATTGTACATCAAGGGTGATCGTGGTACGGGGAGCATCATATAGTAGATTTATCATGTGCATAGGCATAGCATTCACAGCAAGTTGGCGTTGCACACCCTGCACACCCATCTTCAGGTGTGTGCACAAGCCGATTACGTAAACACAAGATGAACTTGAATTGATCCCGTCGTCGCTCTTTGCGTCGAAAGTTGGGAAATCTCTCCGTCCTCGAGTCTTCACGGTCAATATCCCCCCTACCCAAACCCTCCTACCCCAACCCCGCCCCCCTGCTGCTCACACTCGCCGGGGCAGCACGACCACACTCCCCTCAACATGTCCGCCCTCTCCCGCTCCGCCCTCTCCGCCACGCGCGCCGCCTCCCAACGCTCCCTCTCCTCCACCTCTCGTCTCCCCACAGCCATCACCAGCGGTGCTCGCGGCTATGCGTCGCGGACAGAGCGCAGAGAAGACGAGAAGAAGAGCGAGATGATCTTTGGAGGGCCTCCTCCTGCGAAGAAGGATGAAGGGGCCATTATGAAGAGGTACACTGGGCCTGGGTTCCCTGCGATCCCCGTACGTGCATTCTGTGTTTGAGAGGGAGAGGGTGATAGAGTGCGATGCTGACGACGTTGACGTGGCGTACAGGGTTTACGACACCTTGTCTACCCTTACCACGCGCACTTGCATAAGGGCCAGCCCCTGCGCGAGCTCACCACCCCCCTGCGCCGCAAAGGTGGCCGCAACAACACCGGCCAGATCGTGAACCGGCACGTCGGCGGCGGCCACAAACGCCGTCTCCGACTCGTCGACTTCCACCGCAAGATCCCTGGGGAGCACGACGTCGTGCGTATCGAGTACGACCCGGGGAGGAGCGCGCACATTGCGCTTCTCAAGCAGCGCGGGGTGCCGACCACGTTGACGGAGGCGGAGGCGGCAAAGAGCTTTGAGAAGGAGGAGGGGACCGCGGTGAAGGGCGGGTGGAGTTACATTGTTGCGCCGCAAGGGCTGAGGGCGGGGGATACCGTCACGTCCTTCCGTGGAGGGATCCCGGCCAAGCTCCTGCGCGAGGTGGACTTGCACAACAACGCCGAGTCGGCGGACGAGGCGGCCGCGGCGCTCAGCGTGCTGGAGGAGGAGGACGTGGTGGGGGGCAAGCCCCCGATGACGAACTCTGTGGAGATGCGCCGCTCGCTCGGTAACCTGCGCTCGGTGATCCTCAAGCCCGGGAACGTGCTGCCGCTGTTCCTCGTCCCGCCTGGTGTGCAGGTGCACAACATCTCGTTGTCGGTGGACGGGCGGATGCAGCTCTGCCGGTCGGCGGGGACGTCGGCGCAGGTGGTGTCGCACCAGGCGGCGGACGGGAGGTCGATCGGCGGTGTGGAGGTGTTGACGATGGGTGGAGGGTTCGATGCGGAGGGGAAGAGGTTGCCGAAGGCTGGGTATGTGTTGATCAAGCTCCAGAGTGGGGAAGTGAGGAAGCTCGACCCGGGGTGCGTGGCTACCGTCGGTGCCGTCAGCAAGTGAGTCGTCGCGCCCCCCTTACCCCCCACACCAGCCCCCGCCTAACAACTCCTCCACCCACAGCCAAGAGCACCAGCTCCGCCAGCTCGGTAAGGCCGGTCGATCGAGGTGGCTCGGTATCCGACCCCACGTCCGCGGTACCGCCATGAACGCCGTGGACCACGCGCACGGTGGTGGTCGAGGAAAGAGCAAGGGTAACAAGCACCCGAGGAGTATCTACGGGACGTTGCAGCACGTCAGGACGAGGAGGCCGAAGAGCAAGAAGGGGAACAAGGAGTGCGTCTTGCTAGGCGTTTACGGTTTAGTTGATGTGCGCGAAGCTGACAGAGTGCATACAGGGTGGTTACGGAGAGGCCGAGAGGAAGGCTGTCGCCGGCGAAGCACTAGATATAGGCCCGTTGCGATGCTACTCTTTCATTCTGCGCATGGAGGTGTTGCTTCGGCTCGTTTCAACGTGTGGTTCGGGTGTCTTGCAATCGTGCACTTTCAGGTGTGTGGGCTTTGCACGCCTAACTTCGCTACACCAAGAGCCAGGCGCGCCTAACACCACCATTGCCACCGCGGGAGTCCGTTGCATCATACGCATCGCACCAACGTATTCTCTTGCTCGTTCCACCTTCATCCACCTCCAGACCAGAGCACTGCAATCTTCCCCTCTCCCGCTCGCCACCAGGACAAAGGCCTGTCGCCTGGCTTTCCAACGACCCCAAACACCCCGCCACACCCTTCCCCCCACCTCCACGATCAGCCATAGCCTCCATCACGCACGCCCACGATGCCCATCTCCTCCATCCTTCCCGCGAGTCCACGGCATCCTCGTCGGAAGCGCGACCGCCCTCCCTGGTCATAGATCCCTCCAAAGCCCATGCCGCCCGGGGAAGCCCGTACTCGTTCCAAGCGCCGTCGCCTACACTTTCCTCCCACTCTAGCCGGCCAGACTCTCCATCGCACAAGTCGGTGGTGCGATTCGACGAGGCGCAGGCGCTGGCGCAGAGGCCTTCGAAAGGGTCTCTACGCTCGCTGACGGCGCAGAATGGGCATCATCCGACGAGTAATGGTAGCTCGTCTCTCTCTACCAACGCGTACCAGCCCGCCCACCCCTCGCTCCTTCACACTTCCATCGTCCCTTCCCCGCCAAGAGTCACATCCCCTACCCAGCCAGCGGGCCATCCTTCCAACTCGGGACTCAAACCATTCCCGCAATCACCCCTCTCGACCTCCCCACTAGGATCGCCTTCTCTCTCCTCCGACTCTCACCGCCCCCCGTTCGCTCGTGCGTTCTCATCGCAAGAACGCCGAGTCCTCTCCGAAGCCCTCCCTTCCCGCTCACACAGGAGTGGTTCTGTCATCGCTCGAGGTCAGCGGCCGTCGAGAGTGACAGGCGGGTTCGAGTCGACAAGCGATGAGGGGTCGGATGTGGAGTGCAGTGGAGCTGAAGGGAGCGGGACGGGTACCGGGACTGGGACCGGGACTGGGACAGGGACGGGGACGCCTGCGGGGGACGGTGCATTTGCCAGGACGCTCGAGACGCGCCGTAGAGCGAAGAGTCTGGGTACCACGGTCGAGCGGCATAGCTCCGAGGCGAGCGCTCCTGGGGTCGTCCAGCACATTGGCACAAGCTCCAGTACGAGGCATAGTCGGCGATCGGACGTCCCTCGCCCGAAGAAACGCCGGTCAAAAGACTTGAACGACGCCACGGCTTCCCGCGGCACATCAGCGAGCCGACCGAGCGTGTCACCATCCCGGCTGATTCCGGGGCTACCAAACTCGAAATCCGAGGGCGGACTGGTGCATGGTCTAGGGGTGCATGGGCGGACGGCGTCGTCGAGATCGCATTTCGATCCGGGAGCGGGGGCCGGGGCTTGGCCGAGCAGGCAGGCGTCTGCGGCAAGTTCGAGGGTGAGAGGGGTGGATAGAGTCAGGCAATTGGGAGAGAGGACGAGTAGTCCCGAGGGGACGAAGTTGGAGAGGGAGAAAAAGGAGAAGTCGCTGGAGAAGGAGAAGAGGAAGGGCAAGGGGAAGGAGAGCGCTGAGGGAGGGAAGGGTGACGACCTTGCGGCCAGTCTGGGGCTGGGTATCTCTACCATGCAGGATAAAGCTCTCAACACAGGTATGTGTTCCGCTAGTTTCTCTCATACGGCAAGTGCTATCGCTAACACAACTCGGCCCATAGACCAGCTGCATACTCTGCTCAACGACCCTGACCTCACCAGCGCCCTTCGCACCATCCAAAATTCTCACCTCGCCTCCCCCCGCGCCTCCGTCATGGACCCCTACAGCAGCTTCAGCAACCCCTTCTCCCCCCACTCCACCACCCCCACCGGCCTCCCCACTTCCCACACCTCCCCGTACCTCGTCTCCGCCCCTCCAGCTCTTACCGCCGTCAAAAACGCCGACGCTCACGGGCGCGATCGCGCCCTCTCCACGGCGAGCACCGTCTCGCCGCATATGCGCATGGCTTGGAGCCCGACGGTCCGCTCGAGCATTGAAGCGGATAGTACACTGCGGAGGCAGCGCTCGGGGTCGCGCGCGAGTATGAGCGGGGAGGGGGGGCATGTGCCGTTCACGCATCATCTGCCGATCGTGCCGCAGATGGAGGAAGTGTCGGACGCGGAGGAGAGTACCAATTCGGCGAGTTTGGAGATGACGCGGCCACCGCCTTCTGTGGAGAGCGATCAGCTTAGACCATCGCCTGTGATTACAAACGATGCCAAGAAAAAGGGGGACAAAAAGAAGGGCGGGTTGGGACACTTGTTCCACTTTGGGAGGAGGAAGAGCAGTAGCGACAGTACTGTTGTGGGGCAATCGCCCGGGCCGGGGAATAGAGAAAGAGAGAGGGACCACCGTTTGGAGAAGCAGAGGCAAGAGGAGCATGCGAAGAAGGCGGAGGAGCATGCAAAGAAGGCAGAGGAACAGGCGAGGGAGAAGGCGAGGCTGGAGAACGAGCAGGAAATCCGGCGGATAGAGCGGGAGAGGAGGGAAGAGGAGCTCGAGCAAGGTAAGACTGCCTGCACTTTGACTTTCGGTGCACTTTGACTTTCGGTGGACCAGGCTGATGTTTACGACGCGCAGAACGACGATATCGCGTCCTTACCCAGATTGCCGCCCACCCCGCCGCCGAGCGCCGCGCCTACAAAGCCAGCTCACACCTTCGCGCGTACTACCACCACGTCTACGAGTGCATCGACAACCCCCCGCGACTCAACTTCACCAAAATGCTCCGCTGGCTGCGCGAGACCGACGAGCAAAACGCCCGGCGGGCGGAGTACTACGAGTCACAGCGTCATGAGCACGAGGGGGAGAACGGGGACGCGGATGTGACTTCTGCGAAGAGCGATCGGTCAGAGGGCATCGGCTCGCCGAGGGGGAAGAGTCATTGGGGCGGGATGATACACCAGAGCCCGGGGAGCCATGGGTCGAGGGTGAACATCACCGGCGGGCGCAAGTCGTTGGAAAGCGGCCGCTCGACTTCACTCTCTTCATCTCGAGACCCTTCTCAAGATGCTTCACCGCAGAAGAAGAAGCACGACCCTCCGCCTCGCGGGTGGAGGTACACGGTAGACGACATCCAGGCGTTCCGGGACTGTCGCGGCGTTGTCAACTATTTCGTCCCGCCGAGGCAGACCCACCCAGATGTGGATGTCATGACGGAGGACGAGAGGCCGACGTCGCCTGTCGCGGCGGGGAGTGCAAGCGTGGCTAGCGGGAGTCGGCGAGGGCAAGGAGCGAGAGCGACGCAGTCGGAAGAGAGGGATAGGGATGGGAAGAGGGATGAGACAAGCTCGTTGGCTGGGAGTAGCAAGCGGTCGCATCCCTATGAGGCGAGGGTGCGGGGAGTGGGTACCGCGACGGCGTCCAACCTTTCGCTGCTGGACGGAGACGGCGGGAGCATGGGGGCTCTGTCGAGGACGGCGTCTATTGAGACGGGCAGTGGGAAACGCGACCATCGGGTGAGCCCGCATCAAGGCTTTTGGGGAAGATCACCGCTGACATGTAGTACAGTTGACCCACCGTAGTCACCACAGTCTAGGCGCTGTCGGCCAGACTTCCCTTACCCAGGCGCTGAAGCAACCCTTCGAGAAGCTCAGCAGTGTCAAAAAGAAGCAGCGCACCATGCCTATCCTCCACGTCAACGGCGGATCAGACATTGCCCTCGACGACTTCGCCCAGCCAGATCGTGGCCAGACAAGCACCCCACAGCGCCTCGGGCAGAGCAATCACGCTTCGATGGGCTCCATGAGCTTGAGCAAATCGAGTCGGGGCCATATGCGCGCTAGTGCCTCGCGAACCAACAGTTCGTTCCGTGACACGGCCGGATTCTTCCGGCGGCATGGGACTGGGGGGCACGATTCCACGGACGACGAAGGTGCCTTCCCTGGGAAGCGCAAGCTGTTCATCAAGGGGCACAGGCTCGGGGGTCTGCTGGACGACGTGATGAGGCGTTCCGAGGTGGAGCTGAATGGCGACGGAGAGAGCAGGATGTCGCCGGTGGATAGGGACCAGCAGCTGAAGGAAGCGGAGGTGGCGTATGCGAAGGAGCAGCGGTTCAAGGCGAATCAGCTTCAAGCAGATGAGGATGAGAGGCGCACGCGATTGGAGATGGAGGCGCTGGAGAAGATCAACGCGTTGGAGGAGGAGATGTATGCTGAACGGGCAGTGTGAGTTCACCCAATCCTCGAAGTTGTGGGCTGTGAGCTGACTGGCGGACCTGATAGGCACCTCTCGGTCGCCAAAGAACGGCTCGAGATAATCAGCTCGGGCATTGATGTAATCGACGACTCCATTCGGCACTACCTCGCGCAAATGGACTACAGTCGCGACGAAGCCAGGATCGGGTGGGATCTCGACACCGACTGGTCGCTTGTCGACCCCATACGAGCGCGGTACATCAAGCGCCGCTCGATGGAGGACGTCCTCGGCGAACACCGCGACACCCTCCCGCCTCTCCGGTCGTTTGGAATTGGAGACAGCGGGTCTGACCATGGGCCGCGTCTGCCACCCCTCAACCGCCGTATCCGCTCTCAGACTCAATCTCAATCAAGCACGGGCATCAGCACCTCTGCCGGCCAGCCGCCGAAGCGCAAAATCTCCCTCGCCCTTCAGCAGTACAACAGCGTGCCTATACAGACGCCTCATCGTCCGCGCAGGACATACCTGGCGCCAGATGGCATGTCGCGCGTGGACCCGGTGAAGCAGGCCGAGATGGTGCTGCAGTATGCCAGGGATAGGGAGCATGATATGGAGAAGGAGAAGGCGGATGTCGGGAAGGAGCTGGAGAAGATGATCAGCCAGATTGAGGCTATGATCAGGCAGAAGGAGGAGGTTAGGCATTGGGCTAGGGATGCTGTCCAGCGGGTAAGTGCGGTGTGCGGTTGTTCAAGGTGCCTTGCATTCTGACACCCCGTCTTTATGTACAGGTCAATGCCGCGAGCACCACCCTCGAGACCCTCCGGAGCCGCGAGCGCTCAGTCTTTGACATCGTCAACGGCGCCGAGCTCCGTGACCCTCTCGTCAACGGGTCTACCAGACTCCTCGGCCTGATCGTCCGTTGCTTCTGGCCCGTGGGCAAGATCCTGTGGAGATATGCTCTCGTCATCCTCGTCATCCTGCGCTTCATCGTCCGGGTATTTTGTCTGCCGTGGACTATCGTCTCGTATGTCTTTGGCGGTGGGGCACACGGGAGCGGGCTTTCGCTGCTGTGCGAGTTGGCGGTGGCGGTAATGGGTGTGGCGGTCGCGTTCTTCTGGTACTATGGTATGGACGGCGCAGGGGAAGATACGGTGATATAGGGGGGGCGGGGGCTTTTAGGAAGCGTCGGTAGGTAGATGGGTTCAGTCAGATCAGCAGTTAGTTGTAGAGTTCCAACATTCAAAATACAAAGAGTTCTCGGGTAGTGTCACGACCTTCTACGAACGCGATGCATGCTTCGGTGTCAAGTATCATCATTGAGATTGATTGCAGCTCCCCCTGCCCGTGCCGGTCCAACAACCCCGGCAGCTGCAGTACCCGCTCTCGTGGCCTTTGTCTCGCTTCTAAGGACACACATCCTTCTCGTCTCCTGTCCCTTGTCCCCTGAGCAAGCCTTTAAGCAAGCCCCTAAGCAAGCTTCTCGGCCTTCCAGACTGAGACGATCACAAAGTTAGCACAGTACTGACCATCCACCAGCTACAAGCGTCGACCACACTCACAAGAAGCGTACATGTTGACTCGGTCGATGGCCTCTCCATTGTCACGGATGTCGATGGGGGATACTGTGTAGGTGGGTTAGGACTCTCCCCCCTCTGAATCTATGATTCTTAAACTAGACTCACCCTTGAACCCAGCGGCCTCAAACCTCTGCCTGTACCACGGCCTCTTCGCGGCACTTCGCCACACCGCCACACCCCCGACCTTCAAAACTCGCTTCATCTCAAGCACCTCATAGTCGAGCTCGGAGCGGAGGTGCTCCAGGGCTGCCTCGGGGGTGGGGTCAAGGGTATCGAGTGCGCCGGAGGTGGTCGGGGGTAGAGGGGTGTTCGCGGGGATGGGATCAAACCCTGCGCGGGTAGCGTCAGCTCAGTCCCCAAAGGTAGCGGAGGGGAAAGCTTACAGTCCATTGAGTCCATGACGATGACCTTGGTCAAATTCTCGTCGGGCAAGCCCCTCAAGACACTATATCACCTCTTTGTCAGCCAGGGTAGGAAATGCGGAGGTGAATGAATAGGTTCACTTCAGGATGGTGTCAGTGTGAAGCTTGAACGCGTCGCTCGCCCTCCCAGCCTTGAGCGCCTTGAACCCCTCCGGCTTCAAGAACGAAGGGCAGGAAGCCCTCGTGTAGCGCCCATTGAGGCAGAGGAAGAAGAAGTAGTTGTCATCCTGGGCTCGCGGTCAGCATGGCCGGCGGTCTCTGCACAGAGGAGGTAGCGACACTCACCTTGAGGGTAGTGAGGGTAGGGATCGGGTCAAAGGTGGCCTTGACGTAGTCCTCGACGCTGCCGTCTTGGAGGAAGCAGTTCATCTGGTTACGAGGAACGCCCAAGGCATGCCAGTTGAACAGACTGGCCCACCTCCGTCAGCTACATCCGCCGCAGAGAGCTATTGAGGTGTGTACACTCACGGGTTGCCCAAGAATAACTTGACCATCACCTTGTTCAAGAACACAGGCCTGATTTTCTTTGTCCAGATCCTCTCCTGCTCGGCAATGGTCGACGCCTCGCAGATGCGCTTGACATCACCACGCACACCAGCAAGGAAGAATGCTACCTGGGCGAGGCGGAGAGCCCATCCGCTGTACCCCCTGAAGTAGAAGTTGCGGGAGAACTGTGAGGCGTGGGTCTTCCAGTACGCGTAGGCATGCCTGACACCACATATCAGCTGAGTTGCTCCCCTGGCCGCCGATGTGCTTACGAAGAGAGGAAAGGAGAAAGCTTGGTAGTCAACAGCTTGGCAAACTCTGGGTGACGACCCTCGCCGAAGATGAGCCAGAAGTCGTGGTACTCCAGAGCTTGGATGGCGGCTAGCTTGAGCTCAAGGATATGCCCCTGGCAGGGGTTCATGTCTGTCGAAGCCGTTAGTCAGCTGACAGACAGTTCCGAGACGCTGCGTGGGCGAGAGCTGACTCACCGACAGCGTGGATTCTGGCGGGCTGGGCAGCCAGAGCGTAGTGCAGGACATTGTCGCCAGCAGAGGTGATAGCCAAGATGTGGTCATCCTTGTTGATCCCGAGCTTCTTGACGTCCACTGCCGGGTCCTCCCACGTCTGCCACGGGTATATATCCGTCAGCTGTGCATGACCTTGAATCAAGCCGGTTAGCTCACCCAGCCATAGATATGGGTCCTGAACTGCTCATGAATCTTCTCCTCCAAGTAGGGCACTCGCCAAGACTTCCTCAGGTGGTAGTGGAACGGGCTCAGCGGCGCGCCTACCTCGTGGATCGTCTGGGTCTGCTCGACCGCGCTAGGGCCCAACGAGAGCTCGGGCATCTCAAATCGGGGAGAGCTGCTGACCACATGAGGAGATGTGAAGGGGGAGGTGGGGGTGAGGAGGCCCAGGTTGCTGTGCCCGAGGTGGTTACCGGCTTCGAGGGCGAAGGCTTTGGCGTTCGTACTGGCATCGCGAGCTCGGGAGCAGCCGAGGAAGACGTAGCTGGAGACTAGTCAGCTTTCTCGTCGCACTGTTAGAGCCTCTCTTTTGCTCTTTTGTGGATACTCACTAGGGGATCTGGATAAAGTAAGAGTTTAAAAAGTTGTTGCGCCCGTTGTAAGTCTTGATGGTGCCCATCTTATACTCGAGGTACTCTACAAATCCGGATAAGTGAGATGTCTCTACCCAGCGGAGGAAGCCCTCCACTCACCTCGTCGAGAGCCGTGAAGATGGACATTATCAAGTTCGAACCAGCACTCCCAGAACCACTTGGCAAACCAAGATACCCTCTTGCTCATGGTCCCGATAGCACGCTCCTTGATACCAGTCTCGCGCGACGTGTAGAAGTCGACGACACCCGTCAATCCCCTCTGCGCGTCGAGCACCTGGTCACACCTGTCGAGGACTTGGTAGAACGGCGGGATCTACAAGCACATTGAGTCAGCTTGGTACCAGGGATTCGGGACTGGAACCCTAAGCTCACCATGGAGAGCGAGTAGCTCATCGTGATCGCTGTCAAGCTCCCTCGCGGGTCCACACTCCCATCCTCCCACTCGGGCAACACAAACTTGCTCGCATCCTGGCAAAGCACGTGGACATTCTTCCACCCCCTAGCCTTGATTCGGGCCCTGGCGACATCGAGGAGGGGCTCGCAGAGGTCGATGAGGTAGATCTTGTCAAAGTATGTCAGAGGAAGGTACTCATCCCTATCGGTCATCGTCGACGCGATCGCGCACGCACGCGTCAGCATCGTTATCGCCGCCAGGCACTCCCACCGTAGAGACGTTTGATGGGCGACTCACATCTTCTCGATGTTCCATCCTGTCCCGCCCCCCAAGTCAACCCAGATCTTGGGCTTCCTCGGCGCGTCCGTCGGGCCCACCACGACGGGAGGCTGAGCTTTGAGATGACTCGCCAGGAGCTGGAGCATCGTCTCTCTGCCCTTGAGCAGCTTCGTTCGGGTGACATCATAGAGGTCCGCCTGCCCCGAGTAGAACGCATCGAGGTGGTCCTTCTGCTCGTTGTCCCCGGCCGCACTGTGGAGGAAGGGCTTGATGAAGCAGTTGTAGGCGAACCTCAATGGGGTGTTGAGAACCGGGCGAAGGCCCAGGAGAAGGAAGAGGGAGCAGAGGAGGGCAAGAGAGTACCCCAGCAGAGGCGCGGAGAGGGGAACGAAGTTCTGGAGAAGGGATTTGAGCGGGCTACAAGTGTCGTTAGCACAATGCTGCTCTTGCCAAGTAGATGCACGGGCTCACTGAAGGTAGAAGAATATGGTTGCGGCTGATGCAACCAGCATCACCTGCGGGAGGCCGATGGGCCAATTGCCAGCGGAGGCTTGGCCTGTCTTGAGTCCTGCCATCGTCGTGAGTCTGCTGAGCTTTACACAACAAAGGTGAAGATGCTCAAGAATGGAGGAAAGATGAAGAGTCCCAAGCGATGGTGGAGAGGGGGCTGAACAACCTGCATCTAAGTAGTAGGGCTCTCATCTGACCCCCACGCCCACATCATGGACGCGTCCTTGCGCGCCAATCAGCCCTCCCTCTCCGGCCCGCTGCCTTCTTGGGCCGTCATGTCCCTAACCTAGAAGCCAGCCAAGAAGCCCATGCAATAGTGGGGGAAGGGAAGCTAATCTGCGCCCGTGCAGCGCCGAATTCAGAGCTCGCTCGAATAAATGGGCACGAGACGCAAGAGATCGCGATGAACGTGCTTCTTCGGATGAAACGTGGGTGCCGACCAACATTACTAGAAAGCCAGACGCGACGCGTCGTCGAAGATGATCTATCGTGCCAACGTTTCTGATATGTTGTTGCGCCGCCTGGATTGGGTGGGATCGGACGGCTTCCGAGTGCTGCGGGGTATGAGACTGAACAATAATCGTAACCATCCATCTGACTCCCAGTCTATGTGTGCCGCATGAATATAAGTAACCCCCCTTGGTATCGTACCAGCCTCCCATTCCTCCACTTCATCTTCACACCACCATCGACTTGAGCTTCGCGTTGTTGATCACGCCCTCCTCGTCCCGCAGATCCCACCCCTTCCCCACCGAAAGATCGACACACGCCATGCCCAAGTCCGAAGACTCGATGACCATACTCGGAGCAACTTGCTTGAAGGCGGTGAAGCTGTAACGAAGCGCTTTGCCGAAGAACCAGTGTTGCCTCGTGACGTGCTGCATATGCAGGTCGGCGTCAGCTTTGGAAGCGGTTTCTAGTCTCCGTCTCTCATGGAAAACTCACCTCAGCAGTGGCACCAATCCCACCAGGCCTGATCGACGTCACTTCAAACTCTGGCTTCCTCATCTCATACAGCTTCTTCTCCGTGCGGCCCTTGATCTTGCTGAACAACGCCCGACCTGTCTCGTCCTGCTTTGCCCCTTCTCCAGACATATAGATGAACTTGAAGGGCTGCGCGGGAGTACCAAGAGCTGTGAAGGCTTTGGCGGCTGCGAGGGGGTAGTCGTGGGTGATTCTGTTACACGCTACGGTTAGCGTCACCACATCCTTCCTCAACAATGCACAAGACACTCACTTGACGTATTCCTCCTTGTTGACCTGTGTCTGGCTGATACCTTGCGCCCATACACAAGCCGTATGCCCTCTGAGCCTCTCAATGAGCGCGGGAGGCAGCTCCTCGAAGCCCTTCGGGTATTCGCTCGACGGGATCTGGATGAACTCGACCTTGGGGCTGGTCTCGTAGGGTTCGCGTCGGGCGAGGACTGTGATGTGGGAGATGTTGGGGGAGGCGATAGCTGCAGTGAGGACTGCGCTTCCGGCTGTGGGTCGTATACTATCAGCGTCAAGTATGGGAGAAGTGGACGTAGGAGGGCACTCACCGTTGCCAGTCGCGCCGGTCACAATGATCTTGGACATGCTGACAGGTGGTTGTATGACGTGGCCTGTTGTTGGTGGTAAGTGAGGTTAACTGGATGTATGTAGAAGGCGGTGGTGGGATCGCTGTGCATGAATTCCTATGCATGTCGCCTTATATACCTTGTGGTCTTATCGTTGTTTGCATGAGGATGGCCCAAACACTCGCAGCCAAACGAGGCCGTCGGCCATCCTCGCGAGCCTCCACCCGCCGCCGCCTGCCCGCCATGCCGAGCTCTTCAACGCTTTCGAGGCCACTTTCGGCGCCGGCAACCACGACCATCTCAATGCAGCGAAGATGTCGTGCGCGATAGTAGTGGTGGCGTGGCCGGGGTCGGTGTTCATGACTTCATGCCATGCCTGTTGTTGTGTATAGCTCGGCCTTCGGCGACATGGCAAGGCCTGACGCCAGAAGCAACAACAACGCCGACGACGAGCACTCACGGCGACCGACGCCGACCGTTTCAATGCAGTATTGTATGTGTGGAACCATGAGCGATGAACTTGTTCATGATCATTCCTCGTTCATGGTATATGATCTTAGGACATGAGGATGCGCGTTCGATGGCAGAATATGCTCTACAGTCATTCATGCCCCCGAGGTGTACTGTATGTATCCCAACCGTAAGGGCCGAGGCCCGACTTGACACCGTGGAGGACGCCACTGCAAAGACTGCCGCGGAAGGGGGAGGGGTAAGAGCGGTGGAGTATCCGATGATGACGAGAAATCCTCCGTATTGCGCTGCAGTGACAGGTCCCCCTCCACACGGTGATCCTCGTCAATGGCGTCCTCCAGAGTGGCAAGCCGGGCCGCGGTCCTTCTTGGCATTCAGTTCATCCAGTCGGTGATGGCGTCTAGAAGGAGCGGGGCCACTGGCAGCGGGCGTGGCTGTCAAGACGTCAGCGGGTCAAATAGGAGTGAGGCACGGCATAAACAGGTGTGACCTACAAAGTTACGCAGCAATCGCCCGGAGTCTATGTGCCGCCATCCATCCCCGAGCCAGCCCAATCCAAAGAGACCTACGGCCCCCGTTGTCGCTCTCGCAGCCGAGAGCACCGTAGCCGCGGCCACAGCCGGGACCGCTCCACGGGGCGAGCGCTGGAAGATGCTTGAACGCTTAGTTCTGGCGACCGAGGTCGGACATCCGCAACCACTCTATACACTCTCGAGTCCCCGCCCCCATTTGGGGAAGAGTGGTCGGGGCGGCGGCCTTGATAAGGTATAGGCGTCGGCGCTTCGCAAGGGCGACCCAAGGTCGTCAGCTAAGCACGGCCGTCGATGATGACTGTGAAGGACGTACTCCGAGGACGCCCTCTCTCCCGGCTCGTCATGTCGCCGCCTTCGGCACCGCCGTCCCAGCAACCCACTACCCTCTCTCCCGGCTCATCCGGCCACCAGCTCTATTTCACAGTGAGCCGCTCTGCCGATAATGTTGACAAGTTGATGGGCGTCGGCGCGGGTCGCGTCGTGTACGAGGTGCACTTGCGTTCCTGCCTGGCACAAGCTGCGTGGCGCATACCGCTCCCTACGGCTTGACAGGTTGTGCCCTACACTCTTTGTCAGTCACATCCCTGCCTGTCGACACGTCATATCGCCTTACTCACTCGCTTGACACGCGGTCCACAAGCTTCGTACGCCTATGTGCCGCTGAGATTGTATACAAAATTCGACAGGTCCTCACGACGTAGACGCTGGCCAGTCATCATTATCAGCAAAACACGCATACCACGGCACCACTCTCAACAGACCAAGTACTCACACGTGCCATGCTCCTCGCGGACTTGGTTGAGGCTAGCACCGGCTTCGACGGCGAGCCCCAGCCGCGTTTGCGCAGGACAGCGATGGCTTTCTCCATGTAGCGCATCTTGGCGGCTACGTGCGTCCTTCCGTGGGAGGAGAGGACTTGGCGTGCGGAGGCTTGGAACTGGTTGATACCGTTGGACTTCATGTCCGGCTCCCCCTGCCTCGTCTCCAGCATGGCTGTGTGAGGAAGGGAGAGAGCGTGTCGCCGTGAAGGCCGAGGTCACCTGTCCTGGGGTGGAGTTGATGTCCGCCCAGATGTCCGCGGCGGTGGTGTACGGAGTTGTACTTGCCCTCCATACAGTGTTGTCCCAGAATTGGGCGAGTGTGATGGGTCGGTCAATGTTCACGTAGGCGAGGTCACGAGCGCAGACACGGTCATTGGTCTGCTTCTAGACGACCCAGACGATTATTCCTCATGGAGCATCTTGAGAAGGTCATGTCTAGAAGGACGGCAGACGTCAGTATGGACATGAGTGCAATGACACCAATCGAGCTCACATTTGGAAGACAGATCAGAGTCGGGGTGATCCACCCTTCACCATGGGAATGGCTGGATGGGAGGCCGAAGATGGTCCATGTGAGTCGGGCCCAAGGAGGAGGGGGGTCCTTCTTGGCGCTCGGGTTTCAGGTGACTTCCATCTTGCGCTGTAGAAGCGCAAGGCCAGGCCGCTCCTACCACCTTGGTCGTGAAAGAGGCCGCCTGCTAAAAGAAGAGGTGAATGTCGACGGTTTAGAGCCTTGAAAAGAGGTCGGGCCGAACGCCGATGCTGAGTCGATTTGATCCCGCCGCCTGGTTGAGGCTGGTTCCGCCGCTCACGTCATCATTCTCCGCCAGGTGGGTCGCTGCAGCTTCATCTCTGTCCGTGTCTTGCTCTCTGTACTACATCGACTCAGCTTCAAACCCGAAGTGTGCTGTACAGTGTCATAGCAGTGGTGAGCGTCAAGCTCTATGCATGCGATACCAGCTCGCTCGCCATCCATACCGCCACAGGGGTACAGCAGCCACAGCGCCCTCCTCATCACCCTTCGCGCCGATGCCTGTATGCTCGGAAGCAACGCAGCAACAAGGCAAGAAGAGCGACCGCCAAAAGGCCGGCCAGTAGCTAGATGATAAAGTATGTATGTGGGTAGGTGATGATTCAAAAGAAGGGTGTATAAGATACCTAAGTGATAAACATGAAAGAACCAAAATGATGCAAAACGACAATGGGTTGGAAGCACTGCTCGGAACCGATGTACGTGGATATGGTGGACCAGGAGATGAGTAAGATTACAACACTGCTGCTGGGATGCGTGAATGGGTGTGTGGGGGGTATCATTAAATGGTCGTGGGGGTCGTTCGTTCCGTCATCGTGCGCGGGGGGTGGGTAGATCACCCGCGGACAGTGGCCATCACAGACGGCGCTTCCTATATACGAAAGACGTCGTCAGCTGTATCCTGGAGCGAACAGCTCGGGAAAAGAGGCAGCTACTCACACTAGTCCACTCCCAGAACATCACACCGCCATTCCACCCCTTCGCCTGCGCCTGGGAGACACACTTGGCCAGCGCTGAGGGGCTCATGTACCTACACATCGTCTCCGCCTGTCAGTACACGTCTATAGACCTGACGTAGAGCAGGCAGTACGACTCACCCGTTGGAAGCTGCACCAGAGTCAAGAGGCTTGCCAATGACAATCTTGTCCAGCTCGATGCCCGTGTACGAGTTGAGCTCAAACACCGAGGTCGAAGGCCACTCGCTGCCCGAGTTGGTGAGAAGAGTCTGTTGGTACGGCGGGTTTTCGCGTCAGTATCCACCTTCCGTACACCCGCCCGCTTCAAACCCAGCCGGATGGACTCACCTCGCAAGTAGTATACTGGTCCTCGCCCTGGTTGTAGAACTGCACGCTGTAATAGTCGATAGTGCTCCCGACCTGCTGGTGGATGGCGTAGTACGCGCCGTCCGAGTAGTCGCTTGCCGAGGTGAACCAGGGAGCGACGGGCGCGTGCGAGATGAGGTATGGCTCGGGGAGCAGGCTCCTGAGCTCTGTCTGGAGCTCGACGATCCACGAGACAGCCTTGGCGGAGTTCATCGCCGACATGTCTAGCAGATGCGGTTTCCTGCGTAAGCGCCTTGGAGGAATCCAAGAAGGTACAGAAAGACTCACCCTCGTAGTCGATGTCCACACCGTCAAGTCCATACTCCTTCACAAACGCCGCAAGCTTTTGCGCCACCTCCTTCGCGTCCGCCCCGTCCGTCGTGGGAGCGTCGGTCGACCCAAACGCCGAGATCATGATGGCAATCCCCGCGTTGTGGTACTCCTCGATGACCTGCTCGCGGTAGGACGCGTCCCACTCGGCCCAAGACTGGACGTCGTCCACCGCGCCGCCGTCAACCATCCAGAACGCGAGGATGAAGCGGTTGTAGTCAGACAGGTCCGAGGCGGAGGGCATCTTGGTGAGCCACTCTGTATTGGCGGTACGTCAGCCACATGCCACATCCACTGCATATCACTTGGGTCGATGTGACTCACCATCGGCGTAGATCACGTAGTGCGGCGCGGACCAGCTCCCAGTGTAAGACGAAGACGAGTTGCCGGAGCTCGAGCTGGTCGAAGAAGCCGTGGCCGCGCTGCCAGTGGCAGTGGCGGTGGACGACTTGCTACCCTTGCCGGTCTTGGTAGACGTCTTGGTGGACGAAGTGGCAGAGTCGGTGGCGCTCTCGCTGTAGTCGCCGTTGTCGCTGTCAGAGGCCGAGGCGGTGGCGGTAGCGCTAGCGGTCTCGTTATCGTCGTCGCTGGCAGACCCAGTGGCAGACGCCGTGGCGGAGCCTTCGAGGGGCGTGAGTATAGAGTACATGCCATCGATCGGGCGAGAAACTACACTCACTGTCAGACGCGGTAGACGAAGAACCCCACTGCCACCACTTGGTCTTGCTCCTAGTCTTGGTCGCCGACGACGACGCCGACTCGGTCTCAGTCTCGCTCGCACTCGCGGTGTCGTGCCCTGCCCAGAGCCCACCGCCAATCATGGTAGTCGCGGTCTCAGTGTCGTTGATAGCAGTGGCAGAGGCAGTCGCGCTGGCCGAGTCGGTGGCGCTGGCAGAATCGGTGATGGACTCGCTGGCGGTCTCCGAGTAGGTGGCAGAGGCAAGAGAGCTGTTGTTCCCGGTGGCGTTGGCGGTGACGGAGGTGAAGCCTGAGGCAGAGACGGTGGCGATGGCGGTGGCAGAGATGTCCGAGGCGGTGGTGGTGGCCCTATAGAAAGCGGTCAGTAGTGATATTCGTGTCAAGTCCAGAACGACAAGACTTACCCATCATCCTCGTCCTCGTCCTCGCACTCCTCATCGTCGTCGTCCTCATCATCGTCCTCGTCATCATCCTCATCATCATCCCCACTGTCGTCGCTCCCCGAGCTCCCAGTAGTAGTCTCGTCATCATCCTCATCTTCACAGTCCTCCTCGTCATCATCACCAGCATCATCCGCCACAGACGTCGAAGTCGCCGAGCCCGCGGAAGCGGTCTTGGTCCTGCTGTGGTGCGAGGTGTGGTGGTGCGTCTTGGTCCCAGCGGCGGCAGTGCGCGTCGCCGTAGCCTGCACCTCCGTAGCCGTCGCAGCGGAGCCACCCGTGGTGGTCACGGCCGACCCGCCAGCAGCAGAAGACGCGGACAAGTAAGCCGAGACCCACAGGTCCCAGTCCTCGCAGTCCTGGTCATCGCTGTCATCGGTGGAAGTAGAGGTGCCGTTGGTGGAGGAGGTAGAGTTGGACGAAGTGGAGTTGGCCAGGCTAGAGATGGCGGTGAGGGTGGCGTTGGCGGCCGAGGCGGTGGAAGAGCCAGTACCAGTGGAGGAAGCCGTGGCGCTGTCAGTCGCGGTCGCGCTGTCGGTGATGACAGCGACCGTCGTAGCCAGCGACGCGCTCGTAGCCGACGCCCCCGCATCGGTGCTAGTGGTGTTCTCGACGTCCCATGTCCAGATACAGCCGACAGCGTCTGCCTGGGTGCTGCGGGGAAGAACAATAAGACGTTAGCGGTGTGCATAGTCGCAGTCGGGGGGATGCCTTTCGGGGGATGGGAGGAGGTCCGAGCTTCCCGCGATTGATCGGCGCGTCCTTTGAGCGAAGCACACAGCGCAGCGTCTGTAACCGCGTGACTCCGTTCACTTTATTGTCCCGAGGGGGCGCGGAGGCAAAACGGGATACCGGGGGAAGAAGGGGGGGCGGGAACGCGAGTGGCGAAGTGAAGCAAAGAAAATGGAACTCACGAGCAGACAAGGTCTTTGTGCGTGGTCTGGCAGTCTATCTCGAACTTCCACTCGCCGTTCGCACAGTCTATGGGTAGTGGTGAGGATGATCGACGCGTCAGCATCGCCGTGTTCTCTCAACAAGCTCATCGCCGCTCTCTCGGGAATCGCGAGAAGATCCCCATAGAAGATCGTATAGACGCGATGGACTCTAGCTCTAGACTCACGCTGCAGCTCTGTCCCATCACACTGCCAGTCCCCCGTCGTGCACTCTGCACGCTTCGCCGCCGGGACGTTGACGTGCAAGTTGATAGGCAAGGCCGGGGGCGCGGCGGCGGCGGCTCGCGCGTGGTGCCGGCGGTGGTTGTCGAAGCGGCCGCGGTGCGGGCCAGCCGCGAGGGTGGGGGTGGCGCCGGTGAGGGCGAGGGAGAGGGCGAGGAGGGTGAGGGGGTACATCGTGGGTAACGAATGTGGTGGGGGGACGGGGAAGGGGGGGAGGGTTGGGTGAAGGGGAGGGGAAGGGACGTGAACAAAAAGCGCGTTAAAGTCGTAAGCGGGCACAGTCCTCAGCCAGCTGAGGAGTGAAGACGTGAAGGCACAGCAGGTGGTGGGGGAGGGGGGCTGTAAGAGGGAGGGAGGGTGAGGATGAGTGAGGAGGATGTGGAATGGAGAATGGAGAGGAGTTGGGAGAAGAGTAAAAAGTAAAAGACAAAGTTGGACTAAAGTGAATGCTAATGAAAACTGGCACGAGCGTGAGAAGAAACGCCGTCATAAGCCCAGAGTCAGGCGCGATCCATCGTCCCCTGCAGATCCTCGAGGCGAAGTGATGTTCTCTTGCGGCCGTTCCCTGCGCGGCCATCACTCGGCTTCTATTTCCGTCCTCTCTCGTGTACCCCTTCCCCTACCACCCACACACCGTATTGTTCTCCCGCCTTCCAAAACACCCCCCCTTCTGAGCATGGGCCGTCGCCTTCCCGAAGACAAAAGGCTGCTGCAAGAAAGGTGAGACGCGTCTCAGGTACACGCCCTCACGTAAAGGGGCAACCTTAAACCAACGCGAGAACCTAGAGCGGAGATCGCGTGAACGCCGAGCTTGATCGCCACCTCTTGCACCAAGCATCGTCCTCCAGCAACGCAGCAAGTCGTGATCTTCATTCGACTGCCAAGCTGTGGCTAGCCAACGACGGACCTTGTGTGCAAAGGGGGTCTGGAGAGGGGTTGCACGAGTAGGAAGTGAACTACTGCATTCAAAGCGTTGACGATCATTCACCTGTCCCATTAGCCTGCAACATATACCTCCCTCCAGCTCCGAGATCTATGTGTCCCGAATCCCGATCCACAGGCCCCCCTCAAACCATCAGAACCTCACCCCCATATCCATCGGATCTCCCCCCCACCCATAATTATCAATCCCGCCCCTGTCCGTCCAGCTCGGCATCGCCGACCGCTTCTTCACCAGCACTGGCCTCAGCGTCGGCCCGAGGTCCAGCCCTGACGCGGCGTCACCGTCGAGCTGGGCAGGAGAGGGCATGCGGAGGGTGTAGATTGTTTCTTCGGAGTAGAGGTGCGGGCGGTGGTGGGACGGGGAGGCGGTGGTGGCGGGGGTGGTGGAGGTTGAGGTGGGGGCTGGCGGGGTGGAGATCAAGCTGCCCGAGCGCAGGCATCAGCGGCGCTCCTTGATCTTGTCAATCGATGCTCAGCTTACCTCGAAACCACCTCCCCCATCCCCACCAACCCACTAACACTCGGCATCAACAGCCCCCAGAACGCCCTCTCCATCGCACCCTTCGCTTCCTCCACCCACTCCCACGGGTCGACGCTGACGTCGTCCAGCCCGAGGCCCAGGTGGGATAGCGGGATGGTGGTCGTGCTCCCTCCGGCAGAGTTGGAGGTGGGCGGTTCGGGAGGGTGGAAGAGGTAGAGGAAGCGGGAAGGGAGGGGGGAGGTTGATGAAGGGGAGGGGAGGGGCTGGCCTGGGAGGGGTGGGGCGGTGGATGATGGCTGTGGGAGTCGGTCTTGTCAGTAGTTGCCGGCAGACGCATATGCAGTCGATACAACTGACGTTTGGTTCATGCACAAGCACAAGCACCTCATGCTCCTCCACCCTCGTCCTCACCCTACCACCTTCCCCCACACCAGCGCTCTCGCCCTCAGCCCCCTCCTCCGGATCGATCGGCACCACACTCCTCAACGTCCCCCTCGCCGTCCAGAAACTAGCATCCTCCTCTACCTCACCCCCAGCCCCCACCCCGACCGGCACCTCCCCGCCTCCCCCATCAGCGTGCACAAGCTGCTGCACCCTCCTCGGCTGATTCCGCGTCAGCGTCGTACGCCTCAAGGTGTGCAGCGAGAGATCGCTCGTCGAGAGCCTATCTCCGCCGTGGCCTGACCCACGCGAAGGGCGGGAGGCGGACTGGGAGATGGTGGCAGGCGCGAAGGAACGGAAGGGGACATTTGGGTCGGAGATGGTTGGTGTGGGGATGGAAGGAATGGCGGGGAGGGAAGGGAGGCGGAGGGTGCTGAGGAGGGGGTAGGGCGGTGGCGGGTCGGAGGAGGTGGAAGGTGTTGCCGAGGCGGAGGCAGTGGCGGGAGGAGTGGGGGGCGGGTCGTCCTTGGGTGGGAGGGTGTATGAGTCTGTCATCGTTATGTGAGCATAAAAGGTGCTTGAAGATGTAGACATAAGGACGCTTTGGGTGAGTGGCAAATCGCTCCTTCAGAGGTCAATCTCCTGGGGTATCGCAGGGTGAACGGGGAGACGGACGGTGAGTGGCTCGAGCGCGTCGCTCTTCTCCTGGGCACGAAAGTTTTCGGCGCGACGCCATATCAAGACCAAGAACGCTGTGAATTGAGGTGGTCGCATCGTTAGCACATATAAACATGCTACGCTGCAAAACACGACAGAGCCGAGGACTTGAAGCTGCTCGGTCGACGAGTTTGCACAGAGATGATCAGATATGGCGCCCTCCAAACAGCTCGACGCGACGAAGCCGATGAAGGCCGCGGCCAAGTGCGATTTAAGCCCACGTCACCGCCTGCCTCTGTTGGGTCCATCGCTCTTCGTGTTGTTGCTCAAGACCATCGCTCAAGTCAATCATCGCGCCCACAGCACCCGTCTCCACTCACCCAGCGCCCCTCCTCCCGCTCTCCTGAAACGCAGACGGCCCTGCCATGAACGTCAACCAACAAAACCCCAACAACCCTTACGCCGACCTCTTCCGCTCCGCCCCCCAATCCCAACCCGGCGCCCCCGGCGCCCCATACCTCCCTTCTCCCTCTCCCAACGGCGGCCCCGTTTACAACTACGCCCCTCCACACCCGGGTAGCGCAGGAGGTCTGAACATGGTCCAGACGCCAGACTTGGCGCGGATCGCGCACCAGGGGTATTTGCAGCAGCAGCAGCGGCTTGTGCAGATGGGCCAGATGGGCCAGATGGGACAGGTGAACCCGATGCAGATGAACCAGATGAACCAGATGGCCCAGATGGGCCAGATGGGCCAGATGGGCGTGCCGGGCATGATGCAAGCCCGGCCAGGAGGCGGCCCTGCTGCGGGGGGCGTCCCGCATTACATGGGGATACCGCCCGAGGTGCACCAGCGGGGGCTGAGGGAGGCTCAGGCGAGAGAGGCGCAGGCGAGGGAGGCGCATGCTCAGGCTCAGGCGCAGGCGCAGGCGCAGGTATCAAAGAAGAAGCGTGGGGTGAGTCAGTCTGCTCTTCATTATGTATCGTTCAGTTGAGGCATTGTGCATTGAGCTGACGCCTCGCATGACACAGTCGCGCGCCGCCCCCGCACAGCAGATGCTCCCCCGCCAGGCCCACGGGCCCCCCATGACCCAAGAACAATACCTCAAAGCCGCCGCCGCCGCCCCGCACCCTTCCGCCGAGATCGAGCCCTGGGCTGACGCGCTGGACGAGCTCGACCCGAGGGAGAACGCGATGGCGAGGTTCAGAGCGAGACATGGGGTTGTGGCGGATGTGTTTGGGCCAGAGGGGCTGAAGGAGATTTTGGAGGCGGGGGCCGGGGCGGGAGATCCTTGGGAAGGTTTTGGTGGGGAAGGAGAGAGTTTGGAGGAGAAGGTTGTGAGTTGCAGCTCAGTATCTCTCTTTGTATGGGGGTGGAAGCTGACGGACACGGTGAAGGCGGCGATGGAGAGGGAGAACGGGGAATTAGAGAGCAAGCTGGATAGCGAGGTCGAGGCGTTCAAGGAGAGATTACAAGAGATCGAGTCGGGAGAGGCGATGGACGTGACGGCGTGATTGGGCGTGCCATGTATGGGTTTGTATAATCTTGCACCTTGGGCTTGACTCACAAATCAGCAGACGTCCGTCGGGGCATCGCACTACGGCATTCTCGGACTGACACAACAACACACATGGCATCTACAACGTATCAGATCTACAACCCCATCTACTCTACCCAAGATTCCACACCTTCAAAACTTCTTCCCCACCACCCCGCACCAGCCCCACAATCTTCTCCTCGTCAAACGTCAGATACCTGATCGCCGGCCGCTCCCCCTCCCCTTGTCCTTCTCTGCCTGCTGCGGCTCCCGCGGTGCTGCTCTCTCCCCCGGTGCGACTAGACGACCCCGGGTCGTTCGGCTCGCTCACAGGCGGACGGGGGAGGAAGAGAGAGCGCGCAGCGCTCGAGATCGATTGCGGATGCGGCAAGCCCGTGCGTCTTCCCGCTTTGAGATCGCCATACCCCGGCTCCGCCTGGGCGTCCTCATCATCATCATCCCCCTCGTCTTCTGACGAGTCCGACGAGACGACCCTGGGCCCAGCAGCGCCGCGCCAGATGGATCGCCGGCCTCCGGGCTTGACCTCCACGTAGCCTACCGTCCTGCCTAGCCGACCTCCCCCTCCTTCTTCTGCTTCTACACCCACCACCTCATCATGCTCCCCACCTTCATCCAACTCCCAAACCAGCACCCGCCCATCCCGCCCGCCAGAGACGCACCGCCCAGATGAGAGCGCTAGGGAGGTGACCGCCCCAGCGGAATCGGCGAGGAGGGTCTGGGCCCATACGATCGGGGGGTGTTTCCTCTCCATCTCTTTCCATGCTTTCCCCTTGCCCTTCGCTTTGTCTCTGGGCAGAGAGTGAGATGCTGTGGTGGGCTCGGGCTCGGGCTCGGGGGTAGTGTCAGGCGTAGGCAAAGAGTAAACTTGGATCTGGTTATCCTCTCCTGCGAGGACACACCACCGGCCATCTGATCCGACGCCTGTTGCGCGGCCCTTCACCCCAATCAGCGGGCGGTGGGGGCGTGGCCACACCGGTGCATTGTCTCGAGCGGAGGGGGATGGGAAGAGGGTAGAAGGGGAGGAAGGGTCGGTGCCGACGTGGTAGCATTCGCCGCGGCGGACGATGATGGGGTTGGCCGCCCGGGGGAAGGATGTGGGGGACGGAGAAGGGGAGGGTGGGAGGGAGGGGAGGGAGATGGAGATTTCTTGGACGGCGACTGTCCATGAGGAAGGGTAAAGCGGGGAGCAGTACGTCAGAGCCGCTTGGAACGTGGGAGTTGCCCCCTCGGCTGAGGGGCTGTGCGACCCCGTGGGCGTAGAAGGGGAAGGGAAGAGTGACAGCGAAGCCGGATGGAACGACACATCCGAGTGCATCGTCTCGAGATGCTTCGGCCGTCTCGGCCCACTGCCCCCTCCCTCTCCCTCCGCCGGCGTCTCCGCCTCCGGCAGAAGGTCATACACCGATACGTGGAACCCCATCGTACAAGCGATCAACACCGGCCAGTACATCGCCCCCAGCACCACTGGGTCACCTCTCTCTCCTTGCCCTGTTTGCCCGGCATGCGCGGTTCTGCGATGGGACCTTTGTCGGAGGGGGCGAGTCTGTCCCGGGTGTACTGCTTCGCGCGCCCAGGTGATGCCGGGGCCAGGGATGGCGTGGCGGATGGTGAGGATGGCGAAACCGCCGGATTGGTAGAAGATTGCGAGCCGCGCAGGGAGGGCTGGCTTGGCGGACCCGGTTGCAGAGGTCGAAGCGGTATCGGGGAGGACAACGCTTTGATCAGCGCATATAGCCGTGACGTTGTCCGGCCTATGCGGGGAACTCCACCCCGGCGGAGGAGGGATGATCCCCAGCGGCTTCCCCGTACCCGAGGACGAGGTGGAAGTGACGGGGTGAACTTGGACAAGTGGAGAGGTAGGGGAGGAGGTGAAGATGAAGGAGGGGAAGAGGGCGATGTGTTGTTCGGTGTATGCTGGGGGGTCTGGGGCCGGCAGGGCGGAGGGGGCGGGTGGGAGGCGTGAGGCGGGGGTGGGGGCGGGGAGGGATGGGGACGGGGATGGTGGGAGGGGGATACTGCTTTGGGTAAGGGCGTTCCCGTTTGACCTGTATCACAGTATCAGCATCGCATCTGCTAAATTAAGCGAAGCAACCAACAAGGCAGCAGAGTCAGACATACCAGTTCGTGCCCAGCCGCAACATCAACTTCCAATCCACCCCATCGTTCCTTACCGCCACGTCGTCCTCCCCACCTAACTCTCTTTGCCTGCTAGACGCCCCTATCCTATCAGGCGTCGCCGCAGCACTCCCAAGAGCCAACGTAACAGAGGATGACCTCGACGGTGATGGCGGCGGAAATGCGCGCGAGGGGAGGCGCGCGATAGGCCGGAGAGAGCGTTGTGCGCGAGCAGCGGGCGGCGTGGAGGTACCGGTGCCGGTGCCGTTGTTGGTGTATATCAGGCGAGAGTGGTGAGGATGTGGATAGCGCTCTATGGCACTTGTGTTAGCTGCTAGCCTCGCATGCAATCTATATTACTGGCTAGCAGACCCACCCAGATACAGGCTCTTCCACAGCTACACACCACATCCAGCCACTCGTTCAGCACTACCACCCACGCATGCATCGGCTTCGTCACAGCCATCTCCCCTATCACTAGTCAACTCACTTGAGGATCTAAGCTCATACGAGCCCAATGCCGATTCACCCCCTGCACCGCTGCGAGCTCCGAGGGACGAAGGAACGAGAGGATACGGAGGAAGATCTCTTCGTATGGGAAGAGGTCGCGGATGGTGTGTTGGGCGGGGTACCGCCGCTTGGCGGTGGGCGGGGGCGGGGAGAGGGATCTTTGGTGCTTTGGCATTGCGCTCTGTAGCTGCTGCCCGAGCTCTTGTAGATGCAGTTGCTTTACATATATAGTGGTCGCCTTCGCCTTCATCACACGCGCCTCGATGGTTGTTGCCACCCGGCCCGGCAGCGGCGACCTCCGCTCGTTACCGACGGAATCAAACCCGCCACACGGTTATTACGCCGTTTCCCCGATAATGCTTCCGTCGGCGAAACTGGCCCAGGTGCAGGCTTTGAACATCGAAGTCTTGCCTCTCTCTGTCTCTTATCCTTCAAGCCAAAATGCCTCCCCAAGTCAAGACCAAGGGTGAGTCTACCGTCTCTGTTCAGCGTGCATGGAGGCGATGGAGGGAGCAGCGGGAGATGGGCGGGGGGGAGGAAGCTTGGGAGGGAATGGGGAGATGGGAGTGCGGCATGGGGAGATCTGGAGTGAAGAATTGCCGCTGACGAAACTATCGCCCTACAGCCCAGAAGGCCGCCGCCGCTCAGGCCGGTTCCAAAGCCGGGTAAGTAGCGTCCTCACCCCATCACCCATCCCCACCCGCCGGCACCACCACCCGCCATCGATATGAGCTTGGAAACCTGCAGAGTTGGATAGGTGGTGGAGCTGGCGGATGGAGGAATGCAGAGTCGGGAGAGCAAAGGGGAAACGAAACTGACGATGAGACGGTGATGTAGTAAGAAGAAGAAGTGGTCCAAGGGCAAGGTTAAGGACAAGGCCAACAACGCTGTTATCGTCGACCAGCCCGTCTTGTGAGCCTCCCCTCCCATCCCATTCCCGCCAACACCCCCCACTAACCACCCATCTCCCACAGCGACCGCATCGTGAAGGAGGTCCCCACCTACAAGCTCATTTCCCAATCCGTCCTCATCGACCGTATGAAGATCAACGGTTCCCTCGCCCGCCGCGCCATCGCCTACCTCGAGAAGGAGGGTCTCATCAAGCGCGTCGTCCACCACCACGCCCAGCTCATCTACACCAGGGCTACTGCCGCCAAGGAGTAGACGGATAGAGAGGGGGGATTTGGGGGGAAGGGAAGGGACTGTAGGATACTGGAGATGGATTTCTTCTCCGACTGCATTTTTTTGGTGGTGTGGCTTGCCGTGGCGATGGGCGACTGGCGACAGAGCGGAGCAGGCCACAGGACCACTCATTTTTTCGACCCCTCACGACACGCTCAAGACACGCAAGCATGGGCTACATCATTCACCCACGGGTCCCCAAAGGCGCAGGCGCATGACTCCCTAACCAGTCCCACACTTTCCGCCCCACCTCCTGCATCGTGCTCCTGACCTCTGCGCCCTCGCTACTGCTCTGCACCATCACCGGCCGCCCTGCGTCTCCGCCGTCGCTCACGGATGTTACCAGTGGGAGTTTACCTGAGTCGTGGCTTGTCAGCTGTCCCGTCAAGAGTAGCGCCTAGCACCGGGGCCAAGCGCAAACGTCCAGGAGTGGTTCGCCATGCCGAGCGCGGTAGGTGTTGCAACGCTGTTCGGGGTCGACCTGAGGAGCATCCTCAACTTGATCGCCAAGAATGGCGCCAGAAAGTCCCTCCAGGAGTTGATGTTGATGACTCCGCCCCAGGTAAGGAAGGTGTAGGGGTGGGTTGGGAAAGTTGCAAGACGGTCAAGATTGGAGGCCCGCACTGGGCAAGGTTGACCCCCCGGGATACCCCTCCATCTCTGCCCGTGTCCACTCCCTCTCCCAGTCTTTACCGGCTCACAACCGGCCCGAAGCACCCCTACACCTTCCTTATCTAGAGCAAAGCACCTCCATAGCGACATCCTTGACGATCAAGTTGAGCAAGATGTTCTCCAGGTCGGCCCCCGGCAGCGTCTAACCAGCTACCGCGCTCAGCAAGGCCAACGCCCTTGGACGTTCGCGCTTGGCCTCCGTCCAGCTTTGGTTCGCATTAAGCCACCAGAGTGTGTGGGGCTGTGAGGACTCACCGAGAACTTCCAGGCTTAGGTCGTTGGCTGCTTTCTCGAATTTGGCAGAACTGCCAAAGAGCTCGTGTGGGGTGGAGCATGAGCCGCAGGTGAAGTGCGACATGTTGAGTAGGAGGCCGATGATCTGGGTGGTGGGGCCGTCAGCTTCGGCTCTTTACCGGGTGAGGTTCTGGAACAGAGGCAAGCTGTGGTTTGCGTGACTGTGAGGTGTAGAAGGGCACTCACGGGGATGTTGACTTTGTTGAACATGCCAACGCCCTTGCGCGCATCGATGAGCGCAACGTCCTGCGGTGTCGAGACAATCACCGCACCTATCCTCACCAGTCAGCTCCTCCCCCTCGTCTCCACACCCACCGCTCAGCGCAACTCACCATCAACCGCGACAAGCTGCCCCAAACTCAACTGCACATCCCCCGTCCCAGGCGGCATATCCACCACCAACACATCCAGATCCTCCCTCGCCTCGCCCGGTCCCACCCCGCCGTGACTCCAGGTGGTGGTGGTCCAGTCGACGTCGAAGAGGAGTTGCTGGACGGCTTTCATTACCATCATGCCGCGCCAGACGACGGGGGAGTCGTTCTCGGGGTTGGGCGCTGGGGTGGGGGGTCAGCACATGGGGTTAGGGGGGTTGGGGGTGGGGATTGGAGTAGATATGTACGGAGGAGGTAACCGATCGACATGGTCTTCAACCCATGGTTCTGCAGCGGTACCAACTTGTTTTCTACATCAGTTCTCGTCAGCCGCCCTGCGAGCACCTCTTTCTGCGAGGCAGGGCGCCAATACAGCTGTAAAAACGTACCAGCACTTAACTGCGGATCACCGGCATTCTCCAAGCCCATCAGCTTCGGCACGGACGGCCCAAAGATGTCGAGGTCGAGGAGACCTATCCGCGGGGGGCGGGCGAGGGGGGAGGTGGTGAGTAGGGAGAGTGCGAGGTTGGCTTTTGTGTTTCAGTCATGTACATGGATCAGTATATTATCAGGACAGACATGCCATTGGTGTTAGTAGTGGAGTGGAGAAGAGGACTTACCGGCAACAGTGGACTTGCCCACCCCGCCCTTCCCACTGGCAACCACCACGACCTGCTTCACGCCCTTGATCTTTGATTTTTGAGGCGGCCCGCCTCGGCGGGGCATCGTCGGTGGTGGGTTGGCATTGCGTCGGGGGATGCCCTATAAATTTGCAGCGATGCATAGATGAGCTATGAATGAGCTTGAATAATGAGGTGGATGGGAGACACGGAGGGGTTTAGGCTGAAAGCGAGAGGCGAGGCGGGATGCGAGGAGGGAGACGAGGAGAAGACGTACGAGGGGGTTTTCGTGGGATGGGCGGGGGCAGGAGGAGTGCAGTGAGCGGGCTGTGAGGGGGGTACGGGGGGTGAGGCGGAGGAGGGTGGCAGGAGGGCGCATGTTGGGTGCGAGGCTGGTGTTTATGGGCAAAGAACAACAAGAGCAAGAAGCAGGAGAAGTTGTTGCTGCGGGTCGCCGTCATTTCTGTCTCGCCCTCGTCGTTGTCTCGAAGCTGTCTCTCTTCACTCTTCTCTTTCACGACTAGCTTCCCGCATCGCATATTACCTTCATCTCAGAACAGCATTAGCATACCCATACCCACTCATCGCCCCCGCCCCACAGCCCCAGCACCGAGCATCCGAGCACAGCCCGCCGAGCTCGCATATATAGCTGCCCGCCGGCTCCAAGAGTGAGCTCCTCAGCACCTGGTCTAGTCGCCGTCGTCCCCTTCACCCTTGCACGCTCCGCCGCTCACACAACTCCGCACCCCCCCCCTCGCACCACCCCGTATCCAACGACTGCCCCTCAATCAAATATTCACCACTCTCGCCGCTTTCCCCATCTTGCTTCCTTCATCGATTCTTCTCTGGTGGACTCGGTACTACCTTCCCCCTTGCGCCCTGTCCTCTCCCCAGATCTCATCGCACTTCACCCCCACAACTCGCATCGCCAGCCCGTCCCCACGCCCTTCCCCGCTCATATATAACTCCAGATTCACCCTCCTCCATCTATACATCACCCCAACACCTCACCACAAGCACGGCAACGCAGGAGCAGATGGAGCACAGCACGAGCGGCGGTGCCGTAGGCGGTGGTCCCAGCGGGGGCCCGACAGGCCCGAGCGGCACACCGCGAAAACCAGGCGGGGCGAGGCCGAATCCCAGACCGGGGAGCAGTGGCAGTGGGAGCGGCGGTGCGGCGGGGGGGAAGGTGCCGTTTGGGCATGGGTCGGTGGCACCGCCACCGAAGCTCAATATCCCGGCTGGTAACGTCCGTGAGTTGGCATTCACTTTATGAGATGCTCTCAGCTATGTAGTCTCGGGCGGCTGAGGCAGAGGATAGCTGATTGTGGCATATGCTGACTAAATCCGATATAGCGGGCATGAACGTCGACCAGGCAGGACAAGGAGGCTGGCACCAAGCCCCCGCGTCACTCCCTGCCCTCGCCCTCCGCCCCATGCGCCCTTCACCCACCCCTTCCTCCTCCTCCCGCCCCAAACTCGCTCTCCCTTCCCTCTCCCCCCAACCCCCAACCCCACCCGCATTCACCCCTTCCGCTTCCCCCTCCCCCTCTCTCCCGGCCAACCGCCGCCCGCCGCTGCTCAACGCGCCGACCAGCCACAGCTTTGGCGTCGGCGCGCGGACTGGCGCGCCCGCCCTCAAGCTCAGTATCCCCGGCATGGGCGGTGCTGGTAACGGGGCGGGCGGTGCCGGGGGAGCCGGTTCCAGCGCTTTCTCCAGCGCGCACGACTACCCCGCCGAAAGCGCAGACGACGGCGACGCACTCGCCTCGGCCCTGCGTACCCCTACCCCACGCACCGCCTCCACCGGCTCGCACCACGCCAACCTCCACCTCAACCTATCCAACCTCACCATCGGGTCTGGCTCTGGCTCTGCCTCGTCTGTGGAGGATACCAACCCTACACTGCAGGCGCGCGGGCGGGATTATGACGGTGACGGCGAGTCGTCGTACGGCTACGGCCGGCTGGGGAACGGCCTGACAGGGCAAGACGGCGGGGACGCGCTGAGCGCCATGACGGAAGACATCCGGCAGGCCCTCTCGCGCTCTCGCTTCGAACCCAGCCCGAGCGCAGGGTCCGTGGGTCTCCCGGGGAACAGGAGTCGCGCAGGGAGCGTGAGGAGCGTGAGGAGTAGGCCGGGGAGCAGCGCGGCGAACAGTCGTCGGGGGAGTACGGCCGGTGCGGGGGCAGGGGCTGGGCCAGGGAGGGAGGACACGGCGAGTGTGAGGAGTGTGGATCTGCCAAGGTCGGGTTCGACATCGACGATGGGGTCGGGGGAGTATGGGGATGCAGCGCGGGGAGCGGGTGGGTGGGGGCCTGACGGCGTGGGGCCGGGTGGGGAGGAAGCGGCTGGTCAGGAGGACGGGGAGGAGGCGCAGCATAGTCCGGTGTTCAACCCGGATGAGCTGGTCTTGATCAAGAGGCTTGGAGAGGGTACGGGTGGGTCAGTGGACCTCGTGCAGGATCGAAGGACAGGAAGGATCATGGCGAAGAAGGTAGGTCTTTTACCTTCCACGCAGCTATGCGTTCCAGCGCGTCTCTTAGCTAAGCTGACGCCCCCACCTCACAGGTCATCTCCCGCACATCCAACCCATCCATGCACAAACAGCTTCTCCGAGAGCTCGAGATCCTCAACTCGTGCGCCTCGCCGTACATTGTCGAGCACTACGGCTCGTTTCTCGCCGACCGGGATTCTGTCATTGGGATCCTCATGGAGTACTGCGAGGCGGGCAGCTTGGATAATTTGTTGCAGAAGATGAAGTTGAAGGGGATGAGGTGCTCGGAGCATGTTTTGGGGAGGATTGCGTCGTCGGTGAGTCTGGCTTCGTGTCACCAGTGCGTGAACGCTGCATGGGCTAACGAAGAAGTGCAGGTGCTGAAAGGGCTCGACTATCTGCACGAGAGGCGGATCATTCACCGTGATATCAAGCCCTCCAACATAGTCATCACCCGCCAAGGCGCCATCAAGCTGTGCGACTTTGGTGTCAGCGGAGAGCTCGTAGAGTCTCTTGCTGGAACTTTCACCGGCACAAGCTTCTACATGGCCGTGAGCTGCCTCTCTCGTTTTACTTCGAGACCAAGCTGACCTCGCTTCCCCCTAGCCCGAGCGGATCCAAAACAAGCCCTACTCGATCAAAGCCGACGTCTGGTCCCTCGGCATGACCCTGCACGAGATCGCGCATCTCCGTTTCCCCTTCCCGCCAGAGGGGGAGAACCAGTCCGTCGCACCCATCGAGCTACTCTCGTACATCGTGACGGCGCCGGTGCCGGTTATGATTGATGACCCGGCGGTGGGTAGGGTATGGAGCGAGCCCATGAAGGATTTCATGGCGCAGTGGTGAGTCGAAGTCTATACACGCCAGGACACTCGATGGTAGGAGATAGACGCTGACATTGGACACGACAGCTTGATACGCTCCGGTACGGAGAGGCAGTACCCCTGGCAGCTCCTGCAGCACCCATTCATCGTCGGCAACGAAGCCAAAAAGGTCAACATGGCCAAGTGGGTCGCCGCCCTGTGCGACTGGCTCCTGCAGTGATCTGCATCTCTCCCTCCTCCCCCCATGGACATTCCCAGACTCTTCTTTCTTCCTTCCACACATACACGTCACGTCTCTCTCGTATCTCTTTTCTCAAGCACACTCCCGGCACATACCCTCCATCTACTCCACATACACTGTCCGTTCAACCGCTCAAAAGAAGTCTTCCCATACACTTATCATAAAAAGCAACGCACAAAATGCCGCAACGACTTGTTCATATCTTCTTCCTTTCTAGTATCTGAATGGTCTGTTTGTCTTGTTTATAGCATCGTCTTCATGTTTCATGCATCATCGCATATGGTCTGTCACGAACTAGCTGGTCCGAAATTTTCCAAGCTTTCGACAGCCTATATTCACTCGCCTTTCGACTAAATTGCTACAGGTAAATCCTTCTTAACATAGCTCCGGCCTTTCATTATAACGAAAGAACTTTCGTTCCCCCACTACATCGATCTGCACAGTCTCCTGCTTCCCGCCTCGCTCTGGTTCTTGTCCGCCACCTGAACTACCGCCGCCACAGTGTCAACATCTTTCTCCATGCCCAACCCCTCCTCTCCCTCCCCCTTCTCCACCACCGGCACCCCCTTCACAGGGAACTGCGGGTCCAGCTCAGATCCATGCAGAGTAGGAGGCCAGCGGCACAGGTAGTATACGGTCAAGACGGCGGTGCCGAGTGAGAAGAAGCCGGAGACGACGGTGGCGGTTTGGCCGCTGCAGGAGAGTGGGAAGTCGACGACTAGCCAGACGACGATCTTGTACCAGAGGTTCCAGGTGTTGTAGTACATTGATGTGATGGGTCAGTAAGCGATGCCAGGAAGAGAATCACGAGTGCTCGAAGCTTGACTCACCACTGTTCATGGAGAGCAAGGTGAGACCGATGAACAGCATCGTCCATACTTACCAAGAGCCGCCGCGATCTAAGTTTTCAGCGAGTCAGCATCTCCAATTTCGAACCAAGCACTGCCACCGAACCATTCTCGCCTCATGATAACGCAACTCAGTTAGATGATGGCCTCCGGGGTCGGGCCGGCAATCGCATGCGGTAAGGTCTCACCGGTGTCAAAGGGGAGTCCATGGGGGAGGCGGTAAACGAGAAAGTCCTCCCCCGGGTCCCTAAGCTTTTCCCAAATCTCAAAGTACACCGGATCAATCCCGCCCTCATGCCATTCCAAAGCTAAGCGTGCCGCCTCGATGAAATTGGCAGATAGAGGACGCATCGTTTGATCTAACTGGCGCAGCTGCAGAGTCCAAGGGCCTGCATAGGCACGCACTTCGTTCCCGAGGGTGAGCAGAGCCTCCATGTCAGTCGGGACCCATCTGTCGGGAACGTAGAGTTCCCGCTCCCAATGTAGTAGAATGCGCATGGCTTCGTCTATGGCAACTGTCGGGGACTGTCAGTCAGCATGCCTGACATGAATATCGCTAGACCCACCAAAGTATGCCCATATCTGACGGGGAGTAGTGAGATAAGCTGCATCAGCGACAAGGACTGAATTTACTCACGCTGAACAGTAGCAGTCGACGTCGTTTTGTCGAACTCACGGGCTTCTGGCTTGCTTCACACAGCATCCGAAACTGCATGAGCTCCCAGGTCTTGTAAGACATTCTACTCCCTGCGGTCCGCTGCATGATCTTGTCCAAAAGACTTTGGAATAGCCAGCTACCATGGAAGGAGCAGACCCAGGCTCGACACAAGTCCTCCCTCGAAATCTATAACAAGACAAGACGTCTCAGCCACCGCTCAATCATTGAAATCAGGCAGGAAGGCCGCCTTCGGCCCCTATCCAGAACTCACCACCGTACTCAAGTCCAAGGTAAACTGTGTGAAGTAGAAGTACGGGTTGCGATATCTATCGAAGAGGAGCTCGTACCATGATTTCATGTTCTGGCGATACTGGAGACAAGGATTGGTGGTGACGAGGTTGCCGGCCTTTGCCATTCCGTTCTGCGCGCGAACTGTTTCCGCGATGAAAGCCGAGCGATAGCCGATTATATCATGGAAGAAAGAGGAGGCTAGCATGTTGACCTGGATTGCTGTGAGTGGGTTTATGTGGTATGTGCGTAAGGAAGCGTATAATGACAGAAGGGTTCGTGTCGACTGTCGAGTTGATTCTCGATGGCGGCGCGCAAGTCCAAGACCAAATGAGGGGGCCGCGGCTGGCCGGCCAGCTGATCGTGATCATCTGACGTGTCTCTTTGTTTGGCCCGCTCCATGCCTCACCTCTTCTCTCTCCGGTCTCTGTGAACTTCTCCCTCCCCCCTTCGCCCTCTCCAGCGATGTATGTATTCCTCATGCGGGACTCCGTACGCCGCAGCATTCGTAATCGGTCTCCTCCCACTTCCCTCCAAGCTTGACAGTCGAGCTGTATGTGCGGCATTCGCCTCTTCCTTCTTCGTATGAATCCACACCAGAACAGAGCTCAGAACCCCTTTCATGACAACGATCATAGAGCCTTCCCCTGATACTTTACAAAGCTTGTCGCAGTATCTCTGCTTCCCGACTTGACCTAGCTCTTGTCCGCCACCTGAACGACTACCGCAGTGTCAACATCTTTTTCCATCCCCAACCCCTCCTCCCCCTCCCCCTCCCCCTTCTCCGCCGCTGACACCCCCTCCACAGGGAACTGCGGGTCCAGCTCCGAACCAGGCAGGGTAGGCGGCCAGCGACGCAAGCAGTATACGACCAGGACGGCGATACCGAGGGAGAAGAAGCCGGTGACGATGGTGCCGATTTGGCCGTTGCGGAAGCGCGGGGCGTCGACGACTGGCCAGACGACAATCTGGTACCAGAGGTTCCAGATGTTGGAGTACACTGGTGCAATGAGTGAGTGAGAGATGCCAGGAAGGACGTGTATAGCGCTTAGGGAGGGGAACGACTCACTGTTCATGGAGAACAAGGTGACAGATCGAAGCACATCATCATCCATAGTCATCTCATTGGCCCACGCAAAGTTGGTAGCCTGCCCCGCATACCCAAACCCTCCAATGATGTACGCAAAGAAGTGAGCCCCCTCGGTAAGATGGTCCCAGTTGAGGAGCATGACGGATGAGATGAACACGGCGGTAAACATGATGGGGTTGATGATGAAGCGGTTCCGAGTGGCGTCTGAGATGACGGCGAGGAGGTAGGTGGAGACGATGGCGGTGGCGGTGAAGAGGGAAGGGTAGTAGGAGACTGTGTGAGGGACATGTGTTAGCTACTCACCTCGACGATACAGAGACCTCCATGAACTCACTTTGCCGGGCATTGTATCCCGCAGACTTCAGCCAGAGGTTGAACTCGGCGTACACCCCGACCTTCTCGAAAGACAAGGCAGATATCATGAACAGGGCGTTGAACAAGAGGTACCGCCAGTCCGAAGCTCCTTTCTTGATGGTCCCACCCAACGATCGCCAGGTCATCTTCTTGTGCTCAATGCGCGGCATGCGGCGGAGACACATCTCGCGTTCTTCTTCCGTAAGCCAGACTGAATGAAAAATCAGTTCGTAGTCAGCACTGGTACCCGTCCATATGCGAAATGGTACCAGAAACTCACAGGCTTTGGTAGTATGAGGCGACCCGGGGAACATGACGAAGCCATAGATGGCGATGGGGACAGTGATGGCAAAATCGATGATGAAGAGGTACTGCCAGCCCTTTCTGCCCGCCTTGCCGTCGAGGTTGGTCATGATGGCGCCCTGCATGATACCGGAGAAGAGGGTGCCACATTGTGCGGCGGTAGCGAACTGGTCAAGATGTTCAGTGGCCAGATCGGTGGGAGGGGCAAGCAGTGAGAGATACGTACCACAGCGCTGCGCTTCCCGAGCTCGCCATTCTTGTACCAGGATCCGAGAACGAACTATGTAGGCTGAATATCAGTACCGTCACTAGCCCAGGACAAGCTACTTGCCACTCACATGAGTCCCACTGAAAGTTGACGCCTCGAAGAGCGCCTGAACGAACCGAATACCCCAGACTTGGTGCGGGTGTGTGACCCCTGCGTACCACCACAACTGCTTTAGCGCAAGGTACACGGGGGTGAAAGCAGTCCGTCACTCACAAGCAGTGCCCAGGGTGCACAGACCCCACATCATCATACAGAAAGGGAACCAGAACCGGGGAGAAACTCGTCCTGACGAGAGGACAAGGGCCGAGGGCAGCTGTCCGAGGACGTAGCCAGCGTTGAACAAGGTGTTGGAATACGTGTAGTCGTTGCCCTGGACTGCGGATGAGGTGCGTTAGGTGTTGGTCCCCACAGAGCGGGTATTGGGGGTACCCACAGCCGACGTCCTCCTTCATACCCGTGGTGTACTGTACAAGGGAAAGATCGTCAGCGCAGTTGCTCGAGGATGGCTGGATTACGCGGAGCCATCGAGAGCAACTCACGGCGTTTGCAAGGTTGGCCCGGTCCAAGTCTACCCCACGTATCTCCGTCAGTTACAGCCCCATCATTACTGACGCGTCTTATCAAGATGATATCACCGATATGATACACTCACAGTTGCAGAAGTCTGCGTTTGTTTAGATGGCTGAAGTCAGCGTTGATGTTATACCATTTGCTCTCCAAAGCCAAACTTACAAGATAGGCACACGAAGGAGAGAATGATCAAGTCAAGCTTGAGGAGCAGCTTGCGCTCCTTGGGGTCGGAGGGAGGAACTCCCCAGAACAATGTCTCGATCTTTACTTGCAGCTTGCCCATCGTGTACAGAGAACTGTCTGGAGCTGTCGGTGAGCTGTAGAACGAGCGAATAAGCCTCGGGTCATGGGGCGCAGGGGAGCAGACACTGGAGGCAGCTCACGAGTGATATATGCTCTGCCACTGTGCTCTGAGGCATACCCGGTGCCCGGTTTGCTGCTGCTGTTCTTATGCATCCGCCCACCTGTCATCACCTTCACGCCTCGTCGTATCAAGCCGTGGGATTATTGAACTCTTCTAAGCGAGAGTGCGGAAACTCGGCCCGGCAGTTTCGCCGAGAAGGAGAAGCATTAGCCTCTTGGTGAGATGGTCCTTATCTTTGCTGATGCAGCAGTCTGCGAGAGGGCGCTTTTGCTGCCTTCCAGAAGAGGAAGTGCGCGATGACCTTCCTTCCCCGACGGCCGGCACATCCTGTCGAAGAGGCACGAAATGAGCGTGGGGTTTTGGTGTGAACTTCTTTAAGCGAGGTGGGGAAGAGGGGTCTGATAGTGGGGAACCTCGGGGGCTGAGGGCTGCTGGGTGGGGGAGAGGGAAGACGAAGGCAGGAGAGGAGAGGAAGCTGAGAAGAGTCGAGCTAAGAATCGATCAAGCTTATCGGCGCGTCGGACAGGCACGCTGCGCGCCTGCGCGCCTGTTTCCGGTGGAGGGCTTCCGCCATGGAGGAGGGAGGAGGAGGGTGAGAGCAGGACGGCGCCCAACCTCTCTTGCAGTTGTACCAGAGGAGGCGGCCCTTGTCTCTCTACAGGCTTGGATATGAGCTGATAAGAAGTAGTCAGCTGGGATGCTCTAAGCGAGGTCTGCAGTCACTGAGTCGGCCGGTGGCGTCGCCTGGGCCAGCGTGGGCATCTCTGGAGAACCCGGGAGTCATGCCCCGAAGCCCGGCAAGAACAGGCCAAGACGGTCTCCTTGTCCTTCATCTACAGCAGTGATGGACTACATGAGAGGCTTCGGCCTACTCCGAAGGGTGGCCCAGCTGCACCAAGTGTACGTACGATAGCCAGAGAAGATGTGGGACGGAGCAGAGAGCTGACAGGGGGTCGTCTACAGATATATATCTACAGCCCACCCCTCTTCCCGCATTCCTAACCTTATCTTTCACCCACCATAGCTGTAAATCATCATCGACCACTACCTACCAGACAGCATGACCGTCGTAGCCACCCCCACACCCTCCTCCTGGGAGGAGATCTCCAAAGCCAAGGTCGCCGCTCGCGACGCCCTCATCCCCAAGGCCTGGCGCATCCCCCCCACCGACGCAATCAACGTCATCGACGTCCCCAAGACGTGCGGGGTGCTCACCCCTGCCGAGATCGAGATCACCGAGACGGAAGCTACGGTCTTGGTCGAGAAGATGCTGAGCGAGGAGCTGAAGAGCGAGGATGTCACTGTCGCGTTCTGTAAGAGGGCGGCCGTGGCCCAGCAGCTCGTGAGTCAAGCCCCTCACTACTGTCGTCCTTATGATCTCGACATAGCGTGGTTGACGCCTCAACCTTACAGACCAACTGCTTGACCGAGATCTTCTTCGACAAAGCCATCGAGGTAGCCAAGTCCATCGACCAAGAATACGCAAAGACCAAGACGCCCCTTGGCCCCTTGCACGGCCTCCCAGTCTCCATCAAGGACAGCTACCATGTCGAGGGTGTCGACACCACGGTGGGGTTTGTCGGTCTTTGCAATGACCCCGCGACCAAGGAGATGGAGAGCGAGATGACCAAGATCATGAGGGAGTGTGGTGCCGTGCTGTTCTGCAAGACGTGAGTCATGTGTCCTCATCCATATTACATTGCCTCTGTACTGATGATGCTGCTTGTCGATACGTAGGAACATCCCCACCGCGATGATGATAGCCGAGTCATACAACAATGTCTTTGGGTACACCTGCAACCCGTACAACCGCAACTGCTCCTCCGGCGGCTCCTCTGGCGGTGAAGGTGCTCTCCTGGGCATGAAGGGTGCGTCTCGTTTTGTGCTGTTCCGCTATCCCAGAGCTTCTCTAGTCGACGCCCAGCTGAATCTCACCCCTGCAGGTGCTCCTCTCGGTATCGGTACCGACATCGGCGGCTCCATCCGCATCCCCGCCTCCTTCTGCAGCATCTACGCCCTCAAACCCTCCTTCGGCCGCTTCGCGACCTACGGCGCCCGCTCCTCCCTCCCCGGGCAGGAGGCCATCCGCGCCATCAACGGTCCGATGAGCAGCAGCCTCAGTGCTCTTGAGCTCTGGTCCAAGAGCGTGGTCGACAAGGAGCCGTGGAAGTATGATCCCAACATGATTCCTATTCCTTGGAGGAAGGTTGAAGTGCCGGACAAGCTCTGCTTTGGTGAGCGATCATTGATCTATCTTCTTGCTTGACCAAAGCGGACGCTAATCAGCAGGAACATCCGTACTGTAGGTATCATTATGGACGACGGTATCGTCAAGCCCACCCCTCCGGTCACTAGGGCTCTACTTGAGACCAAGGCTGCCCTCGAGAAGGCCGGACACAAGGTGGTCGAGTGGACTCTGTGAGTTCCGCCTGCTCCATTTTATCATTGGACACCCACTGACTCAAGCTTCCACAGCTACAAACCCGAGGAGTGCAACTCCCTCGTCTCCCGCTTCTTCACCGGCGACGGCGGCGTCAAAATCGCCAACCTCATCGCTCTCTCCGGCGAACCCTACCCCGAGGGCTTGTACGGCTACCGCGACCGCTATGAGCGGCTCAAGATCCAGCCTCCCCTCGTCGGTGATCTGTGGGATATGCAGGCGGACAGGACGGCTTACTGCCGGAAGGCGCTGGCGCACTGGTTGAGCAGCGTCAACGTGACTGGGACGGGGAGGCCGTTTGATGCGTTGATCAGTCCGGTGTCGCAGCACTCTGCTTGCCCCAAGTACGTCCCCCTCTGAGATTAACATGGCAGTGGATCCACACAGGGGGCTGACGACTCACCAGAATGGCATTCGCCGACCATATCACCTACTCGGCCACCTGGAACATCATGGACTACTCGGCCACCGTCTTCCCGGTCTCGTACGTCGATGCGGTGGTAGACGCCAAGCCGGAGTATCAGACTCGCAACGACGCTGAAAAGAAGATCTGGGATAGATGTGAGTGCACCGCTCAGCAAAGCTATCCCGTGCCATGTTCTAAAGCTGACCAATGCTCGCTCGACAGATGACTCTAACGAAGTTGTTGGAGCACCCGTGTCTCTGCAGCTTGTGTGCCAGAGGCTCGAGGAGGAAAAGGCCCTCAAGCTTACCGGCGTGGTGGCCGAGGCCCTCAAGGCAGGAAAGGGCGCTTAGATGGACAAGTGTAAAGGTGTAGCTGGTCTGAAGGGTATGTAGTTTCGTAATCTCTCAAGATGGATACAAATGTGCTGTTGGTCTGCTCATCTGACGGGCCGTGTCGCCCGTTGAAGCCGATCAAGCTTCCCACTAACACTCCGTTGGAGTCTCATCGCCATGATTACGTTTCGCATCACTACTCACTCCCCCTCTATCTACTAACCTGAACCCATCGCTTACAAAGATCGGACACCATTTCCCATAGATAAGATAGACAACTGTAAGGTCTCCCGCCTTGTTTTCACCGGCCCCACATCTCGCCCGCCCCAACCCCCACCAGCCCCAACGGACACAACTAGTGCTTGCTCGTCGTCTGAACAATCACCCCAGCCTCCACATCCTTATCCATCCTCCCCGCCTCATCCCCCTCACCAGCCGCCGACCCCCTCGCATCATCATGGTCCAAGTCCAGCTCCGCGGTAGGAAGAGCCGGCGGCCAGCGGCGCGAGCAGTAGACGATAGCGAGCGCGATGGCGACTGAGGCGACGCCGGTGACGAGGGTGGCGATTTGGCCGTTGCGGAAGCGGGGGGCTTCGACGACGGGCCATGCGACGATTTGGTACCAGAGGTTCCAGATGTTGGAGAACACTGCGAGGGGATGGTGGGTGAGCTTTGCACTTGAGCTCGTGGTTAGATAATATGCGTATAGCTCACGGTTCATCGAGAACAAGGTGATCGACCGCAACACATCATCGTCCCTGCACATCTCATTCGCCCACGCAAAGTTGCTCGCCTGGCCGGCGTACCCGAAACCGCCAATGATGTACGCGAACCAGTGCGCCCCGTGGGTGAGGTGGTCCCAGTTGAGGAGCATGACGGACGAGATGAAGACGGCGAGGAACATGATGGGGTTGATGATGAAGCGGTTGCGCGTGGCGTCGGAGAAGACGGTGAGGAAGTAGGTGGAGATGATGGCGGTGGCGGTGAAGATGGACGGGTAGTATGAGACTGCAGTCATACCTTGTCAGTGAACTCATTCCTCTTGGCGTATAGGGTTTACGTCAACTCACTTTGACGCGCAGAGTACCCAGCAGACTTCAACCAAAGATTGAACTCGGCATACACCCCGACCTTCTCAAATGACGTGGCCGACACCATGAACAGCGAGGTGAACAACAACCATCGCCAGTCGGACCCGCCGCGCTTGAGCGACCTCCCAAGCGAGCGTAGCGTCATCTTCTCATGCTCGACATGCGGCAAGCGGCGTAAGCACATCTCGCGCTCCTCTTGCGTGAGCCAGACTACGATGCCGCCACCCTGATCAGCTTCTGTGGGGTGTTCCATATCAAAGAAGCTTATACAACGTATACTCACAAGCCTTGGTGGTGTGCGGCGACCCGGGGAACATCAAGAAGCCATAGATGGCGATCGGGATGGTAATAGCAAAGTCGATGATGAAGAGGTACTGCCAACCCCTCATGCCGCCCTTGCCGTCGAGGTTGGTCATGATGGCGCCTTGCATGATACCGGAGAAGAGGGTACCGCACTGGGCAGCGGTGGCAAACTGGAGTGGGGGGTGTCAGCTGTGAATACAAAGCGAACGGATTAGCTGAGAAGAGACGTACGACCGCACTGCGCTTGCCGAGCTCTCCGTCCTTGTACCAGGAGCCGAGGATGTACTGTGCAAGGTATCAGCAAACACTCTTACATGACCGTACATGGACAACCCAGGCCAGCTCATGTACTCACGTGTGTCCCGCTGAACGTCGACGCCTCAAACAAGGCCTGGGTGAAACGAATACCCCATACCTGGTGCGGGTGCGTTACCCCTACATCACCAATCCGCGAACATCAGCCCCAATCCTCACGCATGTTCTGCTTCTCACGCAGCCTAACAATCACTCACAAGTGGTCCCCAGCGTACACAACCCCCAAGCAACCATACAGAACGGGAACCAGAACCGAGGCGAGACGCGGCCTGACGAGAGGATGAGCGCCGAGGGCCACTGGCCGATGACATAGCCGGCGGTGAACATGGAATTGGCGTAGGTATAGTCGTTTCCCTTGACTGTTGATGAGGGGGAGGGGTGTCAGCACGGGGGTAGTAGAGGCATGGGCTGTGGGGGGATACTGACAGCCGACATCCTCTTTCATGCCTGTTGTGTACTGTGCGAGTTGTCAGTGCATGCCCTATGGCTCGATGAGATTCACCCAACTCACAGCATTCGCGAGATTCGCCCTATCGAGGTCTGCAAGAACCACACCGTATCAGCACTGAAACTCACTTGCCACCGCCCACACCCCGGTTATCTCTCCCCATTACCGGCGCGACTCACAGTTACAGAAGTCTACGCAGGCATTGCTTACATTAGCTGCGCTCAATCTACTGCTGTTTCTAGCAATGCATGCACTCACAAGACAAGCAGACATATGAGAGGATGACCAGATCGAGCTTCAGCAGCAGCCTCCGCTCTTTGGGGTCCGAAGGGGGTTTCCCCCAGAACATGGTCTCGATCTTGACTTGGAGTTTCCCCATCGTACGATGATTTCCTCGAGTCGCGGTTGGTTGGGGAAGCGAAGGAAATAGAGGGGAGAGAAAAGTCGATTTATATTGACTGAAGAGGAAGAGGAGAGTTGAAGAGGTCAGCTTGCGGGGTATAGATAGCCCCACTGCTGGGAGATGCGCACCGTATCGCTGCTGTAGCGTATCGCGCCGGTCCTTCACGTAAGATGGATTTCGGCTGTCCGACCCACCGACAAAACCCATCAGCTCTCTTCTCGCCTCTTTCCTCTTTGCTCCTCCCCTTCACTTTTGCCGAGCTCACACTCACACTGACAGCGCCAGGGGCCCAAGAGACCGACAAGCTCTCGCACTGGTCTTCGGGGTTGCTTTGCTGTAAGCGCCGAGTGGGTACCTGGGTGAATGGATGCAGAACCAAGATCCAAGACAAAAATGGCGCGGACCTTATCGCGACTCGGCCAAGGCACGGCGCGGGCACAGGTCGGTGGAGGTCGGCGGAGATCGCCGGTGGGGGGTCGGTCACTTCCACGGCCTTTTGGGAGGGGGAGCTCATTGGCTGAGGGGAGTGGGTGAGCGGTGTGAAGGGGTTGTGGCGGTGGCCATGAGCGCGTGAGGAGGGTGGGCATGGTTTAGGCGAGGTCACAAGATTGGCGAGGAAGCTGGGTGTGGCGCCGGAGCCAAGAACCATCTGTGTTGTGTTGTGTGCTCCGTCCGTCCGAAGCACCATGTCAGCTGCAACCCGAGGTATACCAATAATCTGCCGAAAAGTGGGATGTCGCCTGGGGGCAGAGACTCGGAGTCAGGGGTGCAGAGATCACCCAGCAGATCAGAGCCAAAAGAACTTGCTTTGACAGTCACAACAACAGAAGATGTACAGTCGCGTCCAAAAAGAAGTTCTCGACGCGTCAATTTGGCCATTCTTTCGCGGTCGTTTTTGCACAAAACAGATCATCTAGCCACAATTTCATATGCACTCAAATCTCTGAATGGCATCTATGCAAAGCTGTACATCCATACTCCTCAGTGAATACTAAATATGACGTCTATGCTATGTCTACAAGCTTATTGGCCATCTCGAACGCAATCCCCTTCCAATCCCCTCTCTCCCACTGTCAGAGCTCGCCCACAGCTGTAGCGAGCTCTGCCCGTCTTATACAGCTGCCAGGACCATGACACACACAACATCAATCGAACCTATACTAAGAGAGTACCCAGAGTGGGCCACTTCGGCACTGACAGGTGGGTTTTCTCGAGGGAGGATTTTAGCTCCTCAGCCCTTTTTGCTTTCAAGCTCAATATCTCGACACTCCATCCTCTTAGCCACCACAGAACCTACCACGAGATTCAAGGACAGCCCCATAATGTTTCCCCAGAATGCACTTGCCGTTGAGTAAATACCCTTCAGATGCTACAGACCAATTTACGCGGGCCGAGTTTCTCAGGCTTTACGCGGGCCGAGTTTCTCAGGCTGATTCTCCTCCAGATGAAGTAGCTGTTTTATCCGGAGTGTCCTACCCCTGCCCATTCTCCCGGTCACAGTGCGATTGATAAGGACCCAACGATAATCTAAATTAGTCTTACATGGCGGAGAAAGGTCGCTACGACTGTGGGTGTGCTCTGACAGTCGAAACGGGACGTATGAAGGGCGATTGTGTTTAGGAGGGTGGATGAGTCCATAGACACAGCAAAGAAGCCATTTTTGGTATCTACTGGGGAGTCTGGATGTACAGCTTTGCGTAGATACCATTAAGAGATTTGAATGCATATGGAATTGTGGCTAGATGATCTGTTTTGTGCAAAAACGACCGCGAAAGAATGGCCAAATTGACGCGTCGGGAACTTCTTTTTGGACACTACTGGAGACGTGATGCGGCTAATGGGTGTCCTTATTTAAAGTAGTGTGCTCCTTTTACGTAATATGATGCCCGGATTCAGCTGGGTTGTTGACACTACTTGTCCTTGTCAAGATTACTGTTGATGTTGATTGTTGTTGGTTGATCATTCACTAGCCATATTCACTCCCTTCGTTCACCGTGATGCTTCCCACAGCCCCTGCCTTCTATTCTCCAATCCACGATGACCAAAATTAGCGCGGATATGCGTAGTGATCCACGGTACTCTGCACGCCAAGCACTTCGCGACCTCCCACTGGACGACTCCGGCCACATTATCCACCCCCTGCCCGTGGGCACTCTACTTCAGCTTCAGCTGCTCTACGACGAACTGCGAGCTGTCGGGACCAATACCTCGGCTACAGAAGAGTCTCTGAGGATTATGATCAGTGCCGGTGTGGAAGGTGGTGAGCTAGCCTGTAGACATTGAAAGACAACGCAGATCGCCGCTGACTCTTTTTGGTGATGCGCAGCATCCTCTCCCTCCTCGTCGCCTACACTCACGCCTCCACCCGAGAGTCCGTGGGAGCTTTCCCCCCAAGTCGAGGACATGGAGCCATATCGGGACTCGACACCAGCCCCATCGTCGCGCTCCTCCTCCAAAACATCCAACTCATCCATCTCTACCCTTTTGGGTGTCATCAAAAATTCCATGGATGGTCTGACTCAGACCAACGAGGATACAAAGAAGCAGTTGGAGGAGATCAAGACCCAGGGAACGAAGCTCGAGACGAAGCTTGACAAGCTTCAAGGGTCAGTTGATAAGATGGAGAGGCAGTTGGCGATGTCGCAAGCAATCGTGAGTCTTGCAACCGAATCCCGAGAGCCTGATGTACTGACATCTTGCCTTGGGCGTCCCTTGTCCGTTTAGCACGAAAACTATGCACGGTCGGCTTCAGACTTGCCGCTCATCACGGTTCCTAACGCAATGGGTAAAGCTCCTCCAGCAACTCTGGTCCCGGTACGTCTCTTATTTGTGTACATAGTCGCATCACGGACATGTATGAATCATGCTGATTTACTTAATACCGGTATAGAAGCTCCAATCTATGGAAGATATCCGCACCTTAATTGGTGCACAGAAGAAGAGGGTACTGACCCACTACGTGTGGGACATGCCGGCAGGCGGGGATGAAGAGGGACTGTGTCGATTCGTGTATCATATGCTTGGCGGGACGCCGTCCTTCAACCTCAGCAAGGTGTAGTTCCAGTAGGGTGTACGCATATAGAAGATCGGTCGTGGAGAGGGGGTAGCATGTGGACGTCCATAGTAGTTTATTGAGCATGTTAATACCTCATCCAACCGCGGGGTCCATCACCTGATTGCCTCTCTCCTCTCTCTCCTTCCTCTCCGAGTGTGCCACATGGACCCACTCCTAAACTTGGCTCCAGACACCCAAACACAATCATGGCTATACAACTACTAGGATCTCCATAGGACCGCCATCGTCCTCTGCACCACTTATGTATCCCACACGCACATCTACGCACTCTTCCCAGCCTTGAGCGCCGCCGCCACCACCCCCGTCAACTTGACCGCCTTCTCCTCCTCGAGCCTCATGCACACAAGCTGCAACGCCACCGGCGCGCCAGCCACCTCTTTGGAGTCGTCTGCGATGGATTATGAACGTCAGCTCGAGCTTCGACAAGACCAACGTGGTCGAGAGAGGGGGAGCTCACATCGGTCCCAGGTCTTCTTCTCCACCTCGTTACGCGCCTCGTACGCTGGCTTCGCATCGACCTCGGCGTCGGCGTATGAAGCGGGGAAGATGGTAGCAGAGTAGTCCATGATATTCCACACGGACGTGTACGTCACATGGTCCCCGAACGCCATCCTGCCACATCATGTCAGCCCGCATCCCTTCAAACGAGCAGGATCATGACTCACTTGGGACAAGCCGCATGCGGCGTCGCCGGGCTAATCAGCGCATCAAAAGGCCTCCCCGTCCCCGACACCTCCTGGCTACTCAGCCAATGTGCCAGGGCCTTCCTACAGTACCCCGTCCTGTCCGCCTGCATATCCCAAAGCGCCCCGACAAGAGGGGGCTCGCTCTTGAGCGACTCGTACCGATCGCGGTAGGCCTGCAGGCCGATGGGGTAGGGTTCGCCGGAGAGGGCGAGGGTTTGGGCGATTTTGAGGCCGCCGTCGCCGGTGAAGAAGCGGGAGACGAGGGTGGTGGCTTCTTCGGGTTTGTAGCTGGGAGGAGGATGGGATCAGTGAAGCTCGCGCAGATTCGGAGGTCGAAGTGGTCAGGAAGCTTACAGAGACCACTCGACGACCTTGTGGCCGGCCTTCTCGAGCGCAGCCTTGGTCTCGAGCAGAGCCCTGGTGACAGGGGGAGTGGGCTTGACGATCCCATCGTCCATGATGATCCCTTTTCACACATCGTCAGCTATCAAGTGTCTCCCTAAGATAAGAAGCTGGCTAGCTCACCGAAACACAACTTCTCCGGCACCTCAACCTCCCTCCAAGGAATCGGCAACATATTCGGATCACACTTCCACGGCTCCTTGCCCACCACGCTCTTTGCCCAAAGCTCCACCGCCCCCAAGCTCGCGCTCATGGGACCATTGATGGACTTGATAGCTTCCTGCCCCGGGAGACCGGAGCGGGCACCGTACGTGGCGAATCGGCCGAAGGAGGGCTTGATGGCGTAGAGGCCGCAGAAGGAGGCGGGGATGCGGATGGAGCCGCCGATGTCGGTGCCGACGCCGAGGGGGGAGCCTAATGGGTGAGGGAGGGTGTACGTTAGTGATCGCGTCCTAGATGAAGATCTGTTCTTCAAGTAACGTACCCTTCAGAGCCAAGAGGGCAGACTCTCCACCGGATGAGCCGCCAGAGGAACAGTCGCGGTTGTGAGGGTTGCAGGTGTACCCCCAGACGTTGTTGTACGACTCGGCAATCATCATCGCCGTCGGCACGTTACTGATGCGATACACTCGTCAGCCTCGTTATCTTACCGGCCGTGATAAGTGAGCCAACTCACGTCTTGCAAAACAGCACCGCCCCACACTCCCTCATAATCTTCGTCATCTCACTCTCCTTCTCCTTCGTCGCCGGGTCATTCGCCCAAGCGACAAACCCGACTGTCGTGTCCACGCCTTCGACATAAAAGTTGTCTTTGAGCGAGACGGGGAGACCGTGCAAGGGGCCGAGGGGGGTTTGGGTCTTTGCGTACTCGGCATCGATGGATTTGGCGGTCTCGATGGCTTTGTCGAAGAAGATCTCGGTGAGGCAGTTGGTCTGTGGGATGCTTATCAGCGAGCTGCTACAGTATCGTACACCAACCTGAGACAGCTCGACGCGACTCACAAGCTGCTGAGCCACCGCAGCCCTCTTACAAAACGCCACCGTAACCTCCTCACTCTTCAGCTCCCCCTTGAGCATCTTCTCCACCAGCACCGGCGCCTCCGTCTCGGTGATCTCGAGCTCAGCGGGAGTCAGCACCCCGCAAGTCTTGGGCACGTCGATGACGTTGCGCGCGTCGGTAGGGGGGATGAGCCATGCTTTGGGGATGAGGGCGTCGCGCGCGGCGATCTTGGCTTTGGAGATTTCCTCCCAGGAGGAAGAGGCGGGGGCGGGGACGAGGGTCATTGTGGAGGTGAGTGGTCTTCTGGTGTGGTGTGGGGGAAGGCAAGTCGAGTGTGGTGGGTGGGTGTCGAAGAGAAGAGCAAGATGGGACTCTATATTCCCAGCGGCTCGGCCTATCTATCGTTGCGCTCGTCGGGGTGGGCCGAAGTGATCTCGGCAATGTGGGGGAGGAGGATGGATCGAAAAGAGGCGAGCTTTCTTCGGTGCATGTCCGCGAGAGCGGAGATGAACAGCAAAATGATAAGCGCCAGGGCAAACCATCGCCTCGGCTATTTCTTCGCAGAGACTCGGGTTCTTGGAAGTCACCTCCTCGCTCTTCCTCAGCCCACCATCTCTTGGCTCTCGTCTTCGCAGAGTGCATGTTGTCCACGTGAGATGTAGCCCGGGCACCGCTCGAGCAGGCCAGTTAGCCTGTACGGGGCTCGGCAAAAGCGTAGCGCTCACCTCGGCTTCTCTCAGCTTCCTTCTCCTATCCTGACTCCTGGCTGGCCTTTTCTTGTTGCTGCCCGGGTCCCAGTCAGGCGTCGTCATGTGAGATATCGTCCCGAGATAGCTGGCCGGTGGGGTCTTCTCGGCAAAAGTCTAGCCTCCGGCCCGACAGGCGTGAAGGCGCCGACAATGGGAAGGAGAAGAGGGGAAGACGAAGAGGAAGAAGACGTTAAGGAGTCGAAGACCACAAAGCGTGCTCCCCCCCCTGCTGTGTATTGGCGAACGCCGGTACCAGTGTCCACAAAGTCAAAGGTCTTCTATTCATGTGCCAAGCTATGGCGGTCGCTTGCCCTTGTTGTTGCCCCTACGATACCTGGTCTATGCAATCCTACATACAGCCCTTTGCCGCCTCCCACCCACCTCAAGCCCCCTACCACCCCACCGTCTCCCCCCTCCCAACCCTCTCCAAAACATCCCTAACCACCTCCCAATCCCCTTCCCCCTCCACCCCCGTCCTCCAATTACTTACCGCCATCCTCACGGCGCCCACCCCGCGCCACTTGGTCCCGCTGACATACATCTTGCGCGAGCTGTTGATGGCTTTCACGAGGCGGGTGGAGGCGAGGGGGTCCGTGGGGGGGAAGGGGGAGGAGGAGGAGGGGGCGAAGAGGACGATGTTGGAGGGGATGATGGCGGTGGGGGTGGTGGAGGTAGGTGAGGTGGGAGTGGGGTTGAGGAGCTCGTAGTGCGGTGAGGCAGCGATGTACTCTGCGACTCTTCGCGCAAAGAGCACATTCCTTGTGACGATCTCTACTCGACGTGCCGAGCTTCATCAGCTGCCATCCCACAACCAGGGAATACAGAAGCTCACCTTCGTACCCCTCCTTTCCCAAGCTCATCAGCCCAGCGATCAACGGCAACGCCCTAAACCGCCTCGAGTTCTCGATCCCCACGTAGAGAGGGCTGGGGATGTTCCCAGCAGTGACTGTCCCCTCGGGCAGGGCGTCGCTTGCCCCTGCATCGGTAGCAGTCGACGCCGAGGCAGAGAGATACGCTGGGGCAGAGGCGGAAGGGGGCTGGAAGAGGGTGGTGAGGGATGAGGTGTGGCGGGTGTAGAAGAGGCCGCAGTCGTAGGGAACTTGGAGCCACTTGTGGCCTGGGGACGGCTGTGTCAGCCAGAGAGGACCCAAGAGGGAAACGGTGGGTGCGACACACCGTCAAGAGTCAGACTGTCTGCTTTGTCCATGTCTGCTGTGTAGTGCGCCAGCTCGGGCATGAGGCCCGCGAAGCCTCCAAAGGCTACTCGTACTCGGGTAAGCATAATGATGCTATCTCCACTTACCCGACGTCTCAGCATCTCGACTCACCCGCATCCACATGAAGCCAAGCGCCATAAGCCTTACAAAGTCCCGCCACATCGCCCAACCCCCTCCCAAACCCACCCGTATTCACCTCCCCAACCCCATATACCACCACCACCCCCCTCCCCACCTCTTTCTCCCTCCCCAACCTCTCTTCCAGCTTATCCAAATTAAACGCCAGCTCGTCATCCTCTGCGGCAGGCATGGCGTGGATGATGTCCGGGCCGGAGCCGAGGCCGACGAGGGAGGCGGCTTTGGCGATGGAGAAGTGGGGGTGGAGGGAGAGGATGATGATGGGTGGGGAAGGGAGGGTGGGGGTGGATGGGGGGCCGGATTGGGCGTAGGAGTAGCCTGGGGGGAGGTGTGGGGAGTTGTCGTAGAGGTGATCTCTTGCGCAGGCTTTACGTCCAGGTTGATCAGGATAACATCAGCTTACGAAACATTGCTAATACATCAGAGGAGACGATTCCATGTTGTCAGCAATTCACGTACCAAGACCAAGCACATTCGACGCCGTCGCTCCCGTCGTGATCGTCCTCCCCCTAAACACCTCCCTCCCAATCCCCAACAGATCCAAAACCATCTCCAACGCCCTCTGCTCCACCGCCGTACTCATCGTCTCCTCCCCCAGCGCCACCTGCACATTCTCATCATAGCTCCCCGCCAGTATATCCGCCAGCTGCGCCGCGGGGGTCACCCCGCCCACGACGAACCCAAAGTACCGCGGCCCGTTTTGGGCTTGGAGGATGCCGGGGAGGAGGGAGGAGAGGAGGTAGGATGTGGTGGAGGTGGTGCCGAGGCCGGTGGTGGGGAGGGCAGGGGGGAGGGAGGCGAGGGCGGAGGTGATGGAGGCGGGGGCAGGGAGGGTGGGGAGAGAGGGGAGGGAGGTGTGCCGGGAGGAGATGTGGGATATGACGGTGGAGAGGGCGGCTTGGAACTCTGCGTCGGTGGTGGTCATGTTGCGCGGATGGGGATGGGGGTGTCAGTAGAGGTTGTTAGTAGATGTTAGCACGACGGCTTGAAGGCGACAGCGACAGCAACAGCAACAGCAACAAGTGATCCTTAGCTTCTTGTTGTTGGCTTCCCTTCATGGGCGAGAAGAGCCCAAGCAGTCGCCGACGGCCTCAACAAGCGCCCAATTCCATCGCACCCACGCGTCGCGTCGGAAGCCCGCCAGAATTCCCGGGAAAACTCCCGCCAGCCCAAAAACCAGCACCAAACACAAAGAGCCGAGATTTCAGGCGCTCGGCAAAGTGGGATCGCATCACGCCGAGTGTCGGTTGTGTCGGTGAATCCATCAAGCACATCAGCCTCATCTGCACACCAGCGCCGAAGTATATACACCAGGCTGCCCCTTGCCCCTCTTCTCTTCCTCCTCTACACCCCTCCCTCCCAGTCATATCAAACATCACTCAAGATGCTCCGCCGATCCACCGCCCGAGCTCTCCGAGCAACCCCGCGAACGAGCTTCACCAAGCCCCTTCTCGCTGCTCGCCAGTTTTCCTCGCTCGACTTGATCCCCGACGAGCCGGCTGGCCCGTCAGTGTTGACGGAAAAAGTCCCGGGGCCGAAGGGTATCGCTGCGGTGAGTCAGCTACGACGCCCCGTAGCATGCGGGTGTGTGTCACAAGCTGACGGCAAGTACAGTCCAAGGAGGTCGATACCTTCCAGGATGCGAGGACGCATGTCGTCGTGCCGAACTATGAGGAGTCGAAAGGTGCGTCGCTCGATATCGTTCTTCTCTTCATCAAGTAGAAGTGCTGACGCAGAGGACGAACAGGCAACTACCTCGTCGACGCCGACGGGAACGTCATCCTCGACGTCTTTGCGCAGATCTCCTCCATCGCCTTGGGGTACAACGTCCCCGCCCTGCTCGAGCTCGGCCGATCCGTAAGCCCCCTCCTATTGCCTCATGGCAGCCACCTCCGCGTGCTTCTCTACGCCACCCTACTGTGCTGACACACGCGACGCCACCCACACAGGACGAATTCGTCAAAGCCGCGCTCAACCGCCCTGCTATTGGCTCGTTCCCCCCCGTGCAGTGGGCCGAGTGGCTCAAGACGGGTCTGCTGACCGTCGCGCCCAAGGGGCTTGATCAGCTGGTTACGACGCTTTGCGGGAGTAGCGCTAATGGTGAGCTTGACGGTCGTGTTCTAATGCACGTGCGAGCGAGAGCTGATTGAGTGAGCAGAGACGGCGTTCAAGTGCGCATTCATGGCGTACAGGCAGAGGGAGCGAGGCGGGGCGGATGTAGCGTTCACAGCTGAGGAGATGGGTACGTCCAGCTAGCTTTAGGTCCAGCTAGCTCTAGGGCCAGCATACAAGGACAAGCTGACAAGTCTCCTCGCACGCAGACTCGTGCATGCACAACCACTCCCCCGGGAGCCCGCAGCTCTCCGTGCTCTCCTTCAAATCCGGTTTCCACGGTCGTCTGTTTGGAAGTTTGAGCGCTACGAGGAGCAAGGCCATCCACAAGGTATGTTCACGCAGCTTATAACTTCTCTGGAAACGACATGAGCCAAGCTGATGGACTATTGGACAGATCGACATCCCAGCGTTCGACTGGCCGAGCGCGTCGTTCCCGTCGCTCAAGTACCCGCTTGAGGAGAACGTGAAGGAGAACGAGGCCGAGGAGCAGAGGTGCTTGGATGAGTATGAGAAGATCTTGATTGACAGGTGGGCTCTCTTCGCAGCTGCGTGGTACAGAGGCGGGATCAGCCACACTGACACACCGCTGCTATCGCCACAGCAAATCCACCTCCCCCGTCGCTGCCGTCATCATCGAGCCCATCCTCTCCGAGGGCGGCGACAAGCACGCCTCCCCGTCTTTCTTCCGCTCCCTCCGCCTCATCGCCAAGAAGCACGGCGCCTTCTTCATCGTCGATGAAGTCCAGACCGGCGTCGGCGCGACGGGGACGTTTTGGGCGCACGAGAAGTGGGGGCTCCAAGCCGGGGAGGAGCCGGATTTCGTTACGTTTTCAAAGAAGATGCAGGCGGCGGGGGTGTTTCATAAGAAGGAGACGAGGCCGAATGCGCCGTATAGGAACTACAACACTTGGATGGTGGGTCTCCCCCTCTCGAGTGCTTGAAGCAAGCTGACCCATCTGTGAATCGCAGGGCGACCCCATCCGCGCGCTCCAAGCCCGCAAGATGATCCAACTCATCTCCCAACACTCCCTCGTCGCCCACACCGCCTCAACCGGCACCCTCCTCGCCTCCTCCCTCTCCTCCATCTTCACCTCCCCCGCCGCCTCTGGCAAAGTCGCCAACTTCCGCGGCCAAGGCGAAGGCACCTACCTCGCGTGGGATATGGCGTCCCCGCAGATGAGGGACGCGTTCTTGGGCAAGATGAGGGTTGCCGGGGTGCAGATTGGGGGGTGTGGGGAGCAGACGGTTAGGTTGAGGCCGATGTTGACGTTTGGGGAGAAGCATGTGGAGGTGCTGGCGGGGACGGTGGAGAAGGTGTTGAAGGAGCTGTAAGGGAGGATGGGTGTTTTCGTTGTCAGACTTATGCATTGGGATCTTGTATTCAAGCTTGCTCGGTGGCCATTCTCAGCCTCTTCTCCTATCCATGCATAGACGGCATTGTCAACATGATGCTTGAAGAGAGCACAAAAGAGAGGAGTGATTGCATGATATGGTGAAGTGCCACACGTCGCGGTGGCCGTATAACGCCGCGATTCCCCGGTAGTGGCGCTGCACGCGCCTCTGCCCGCGTGCGTGGTGTCGCTGGTGCTGGCTCCATTGTCCGTCCACCGCAACCCACAGTCTCCTCCATCTCTGTCAACAACAACAACCCTCTACCCCCTACAGCCTCACGCCTATAACAGCGCACAACCCCCCAACAACCCCTCGCGACTTCCCCTCTTTCTTGCCCCGGCACGCGCATAGATCACTCTCGCCACACGCCCCTTCGATCTCACCCCCAACACCGCGACTTTAATAGGACTAGACAAGATGACGGACGGGTCTAACTACGACTACCTCTTCAAGGTGCGTCTGCCGCTGGAGTGTGGTGAGAGAAAGAGGAGGGAGGGAGGGGAGGAGTATGGGCTGACGCCGACGCGTTGATAGGTTGTGCTTATCGGTGACTCTGGTGTCGGTAAATCGTACGTTGCCACAAGTCCTCCAGGCCCCGTAACGCATACTCACGTCTGACCTTCGTCCTATCTCTCGTCCTCTCTCACAGCAATTGTACGTGTACCCCCAAATATGTCGCGTCTGTCGATGATCAAGACTGACATGGACCGAACAGTGCTCTCCCGATTCACGCGAAACGAGTTCAACCTCGAGTCCAAGTCCACCATCGGTGTCGAGTTTGCGACTAGGAGCATCAACGTGGATGGTAAGACTGTCAAGGCGCAGATCTGGGATACCGGTGCGTTTACTTTCTTTGGGTCGTCAGACTTTGATCTATTTGTGGACGCGTGGCGCTGGTGGATCGCTCGTCGCGTCGCGCCCTCGACCAGGTTTCTCCATAGAATGAGCTCAAGCTGACCCACTACCCCCCACACAGCCGGCCAAGAGCGCTACCGCGCCATCACCTCCGCCTACTACCGCGGCGCCGTCGGCGCCCTCCTCGTGTACGACATTGCCAAGCACCAGACGTACGAGAACGTGACGCGCTGGCTCAAGGAGCTGCGGGACCACGCCGACGCGAACATTGTGATCATGCTCGTGGGGAACAAGAGCGACTTGAAGCACTTGAGGGCGGTTTCGACGGATGAGGCGAAGCAGTTTGCTAGTGAGTGTGGTGGAAGGGGCTGGGGGTCGGCTGCGGCAGGGGGAGGAAGGGGGTTAGGCCAGGGCGCGGGGAGGGCAGAGTTGCGAGAGAGCTGGGCATGGCTGACATCGATATCACAGCTGAAAACGGCCTTTCGTTCATCGAGACCTCCGCCTTGGACGCCTCCAACGTCGAGTCTGCCTTCCAAAACATCCTCACCGGTTCGTCCCTCCCCACCTCCCATCCACCTCCCCCACTCCACCCCCGCTAACCCACCTCCGATCTGTAGAGATCTACCGAATCGTTTCCTCCAAATCCCTCGAGTCGTCTGGCGATGTCATCCGACCCTCGGGCGGGGAGACCATCCTCGTCACCCCCACGGCGGACGACGGCGGCGCAAAGGCGGGCGGCAAGTGCTGTTAAACGGGGTCGGGCCCTCGGGGCATGAGGTTGGCTCGGTCGGGAGGGTGCCGAAGGCCAGGAAGGGGGTGGAGGTTGTATGTACACGACATGGCATGATGAGGAGGCTCGGCCCGTGGGACACGCGGGAGAGCAGGGGTGGACAAGAGGGTGGGGGAGGATGTGCGGCGGAGGGGCGAGCACTAGAGGAGGGAGGGGAGGAAACCTTGGCATGACGGCCATGGTTATGGGATTCGGTCGGATAGGATTTTCACGCTCTCTAGCTTCTTTCTTTCCCCTTTCGTATTCTGACCATTCGGCAAGCAATGTAACTCGTACAATACTAGACTGAGATCCTGAACGTGGAGCTCTCGATGATGGCCACACGACGGCGCGCGCGCACGGACCGCAGCCTGCTCGCCGCGAAAAACGACCTCCACCGCATCAATCGTCTTCACGTCCACTTTCACCACGACTTTTACACCGTCTATCCTTCATCCATCTTGAGCCTTTGAGAAAACCAAAACCCCCACTTCTTGACACTCTTGCTTACCAGCAGCCATCTCGCCCTCTATCCCTGCCAAACTCCTGGCTCGCGCTCGCGCCCGCGTCTGCGCCCGCTTGCAGCGCTCCCCCACCCCCACCCCCACCCCCACCCCACACATCCGGCGCTTCCCCTCGTACATCTTGCAAACAACCTCCAAGCTTCTCGCGCGGTTCTTACCTTCTTGGCATAACCTGATCTACCCTCTTGATCGTGTGCGCTCCCCCCGCCCTTCTCCTGACGTAGAGGCGTTGGACTCGATACCTAAGAGGGACGAAGAAGCAGAAGAATTGGACGGTATGGGCAAGAAATCAAAGAGTGCTGCTGCGCGGGCTGCTGCTGCTCCCCCAGCTACGCCAAGCAAGCCCCCTACCACCAACGCAGAGGACGCCCAGGCGGCCGAGTCCTCTACCGCGGCAACCTCCCCAGCGAGCCCGAAAGTGACCAAGAAGCAGACGGTGGATGAGCTGCGAGAGGGGCTGAGCCAGATGGGGCTGGATACGAAGGGGAAGAAGGAGACTCTTTGGAGGTGAGTTGTCGTTGTAAATGGACCATACGTCGACGTGGAGGAGGGTGGCTCGTTTCTCCTGCTATGGAAGGAATTGCGTCTTACAGAACACGAGCTGACGCCCTCACCTCATCCAGACGGCTAGTCAACGCTATTCAACGCGCCTCCGCGCGGGACAACCCCTCAGACGACGAAGACTCCCTCCCGAGCTCACGGGCGGACGACGGAGAAGGGGAAGGCTCTCAAGAAGTGGCAGCCCCGCCCGCGCTGAAGCAAAAGTACAAGTCGTTCTTGTGCTTCGATGTTGAGGCGACTTGTCGGCCGGGGAAGGAGTTTGACTGGCCGAATGAGATCATTGTGAGTATCTGATTGCCCTGTCTCGGCTGGGTAGAATAGATGACCGCAACCGAGCTGACGAGGTACCACCCCACCACCCTACGTTCGACAGGAGTTCCCCGTCGTGCTCCTCCGGTGGACCGAGCCCGACGCGCAGGGCAAGACCAAGCTCGAGAAGGTCGACCAGTTCAGGTCGTACGTCCGGCCGACGTGGTCGCCCAAGCTCAGCGAGTTCTGTATCAGCTTGACGGGGATAACTCAGGTGCGTTCACGATCTTGTTTATTGCGCCACTTCTCTAGGGCTTCCTGTATTTTTGGGGTATGAGCTGAAGAGAGTGTATTGGCGCGAGCAGGAGACGGTGGATAACGCGCCGACGTTCCCCGAGATGCTGAAGGAGCTGGAGAAGTGGATGGACAAGTGGGACTTGCGAGATGCGTCGAGGGGCTTGAACAGTGCCCTCTGGGTGACAGACGGGGTGAGTTAATTCTTCTCTGGCCATCAAGAGTGTCAACTGACGTGTCGAACCAGCCTTGGGATCTGAGGTGAGACTGACTGACGCGCCGTGTCGGGCTTATGTGACTATGTGCTGACGAGATTTCGTTGTTACTGTGCAATTCTATCTAACAGAGACTTTGTGAGTTCAGGTTGTGTTACTTGGTTCTTGAGCCCAATCTAATCCGCTCGTCCTGCAGGTCCCCAAGCAACTCCACATCACCCCTCCCACGCCACACCCCAACTACCTCCACGGGCCCTACCTCAACCTCAAACACGCCGTCCAGTCCGTCCTCGGCGAAACCCACCGCCGCAAAGAGTACGCCGCAGAGCACCCGGACAACGCGCCCAACGCGCTGGCCACGGCGCCGATCACGACAGCGCGGTATGGTAGGCGGTATGATCTGAATGGGAAGAAGGACAGCGGGCCTGATTTCTATTTCAACCTGCTGGGGATGAGGGAGGCGCTCAACCTTGGGGAGTTTGAGGGGAGACAGCACTCGGGATTGGATGTGAGTACATGCTGAGAGCAGGCTGACCACGCGACCAGAATCATGTATTGACATCTCAAATGCGTAGGACGCGACAAACATCGCGAGCATCCTTATTGCCCTGTCGGAGCGGAACGTCCTCATAGAGGCGAACGGCCGTATCCAGCCGCTGGGCCATGGGAAGCGGTACCCCTGGATGGGGAAGAAGGGCGAGGTGAACTGGGAAGAGTGGATGTCGAGCAATCAGCCTTTGAAGCCACGAGGGAGCGCTGCCAAGGCAGAGGCCGGCGATGAGAAGCCTGCGGAGAAGGAGAAGGATGGGGAGAAGAAGGGTGCCCCCACACCGGCACCCTCCACTTCCACCGCCTCTACCACCACCTCATCCCCCCACCCCAAACCTACCTCCCCGACATCCCCAACCCTCTCTATTTCTCCAGGCAAGCCGAACAGCACGCCCAGAATCCGGCAGCTCTTGACCCACGCGAAGAGCCCACGCGCGGAGAGGATGAGTCTGGCAGAGGCGCAGGCGCAAGACCAGAGGACGCCGCTGGCGGATGCTGATACGAAGACTAATACGGAGGGGTCGGCGAGCCCTCCGGCGGCAGTAAGGCTGGGATTGGACAAAGCTGTCTGAAGCGGGTCTAGGCGGCTCGAGGGAAGAAGACGAAGGGGGCAAGAGGAGGGTGTAAGATAGCGAGGAGTTGTGTGTACACGGGGATACCTCTATTTTCGATTGCGATACCTTGCCACGCTGTGGTATAGCCACTACTCATCATACTCTAGCATAGAACCTGCATATGAACCACGTGCATAGCCATACACCCATACACTCCTGCTTTCCATCTGGCAAGACTGTACTCGACATGATGATGGACATCATGGCTCTGGAACGACGGAACCTTTTTCTGTGGCCTCCACCTTTGGTTCTGCCTCCATTCACGCAGTGAACTCCCAAATGTACTTTTGCTTTTGAGCACGCATGGGCTCCAATCGGATACTGCAAGACTTGGCCACGTAGCCGGCTCGACTAATCTGCTCAAGTGCCTCCTATCACTACCTCTTGGGGGCTTGTAAATCATGCAGGGGTTCAACAGGTGAGTTTGCGCGTCTTCTCGCCACCACTTGCTAGAATGTCTGTGCTGCGGCATCAAGCAACTGCCCCGTGGTCCCCATATCTTTAACTTATACTCTGCGCAGGTATATCCCGCCTGATTATGACCCAAAGCAACACTCTACCCTCAACTCCCGGCAGGGGAAGAAACATGCTCTCGGCAAGCGTGCCAAAGACATCGACAGCGGTGTCCTCGTAGTCCGGTACGTCACCCCCTCTCTGCCTGCTCCGAACAGCAATCTGTGTATCAGGCAGTCACTGACCCTCCTCCCTCAGATTCGAGCTACCCTACAACATCTGGTGCGGCACATGCAACGCCCACCTCGGCGCCGGCGTGCGGTACAACGCCCAAAAACGCAAAGTCGGCGCGTACTACTCGACCCCCATCTACGCGTTCCGGTGTAAATGCCATCTCTGCTCGGGGTGGTTTGAGATCCGTACGGACCCGAAGAATGCGGCGTATGTGGTCCAGGAGGGGGCGAGACGGAAGGAGGAGGATTGGGATCCGGAGGAGAATGGGGGGTATCGCGCGCATGGTACGTCCGTGGCGTGCATGACTATGAAGAGGGCTGTGGGCTAACGCTGTGGGTACAGATACCGAAGCACCTTCTGCGGCAGACGCTTCAGCAGACCCATTCGCCCATGTGGAGAAGACCATCGATCAAGAGACATGGAAGAAGGCCGGTACTTCCCGCATCACGCAGCTGTCCCAGCACTCGGACAGGATGTCGTCCGACCCGTACGCGGTGTCTGTCGCACTGCGGAGAAAATTCCGGGAGGAGAAAGCGGGGCTCTTGGAGAAGCAGGGGAGGGATGATAGCCTGCGGGAGAAGTATGGCTTAGCGGCAGACGTGGATTTGGGCATTGAGGAAGTGGAGGGCGGGGAGGGCTGGAAAGAGGGACGGAGAGAGAGGGGGTTGAGCTTGGGCGGCGGGGGCGAGGGTTCGTCCCGGTCGGTGAGGGGTGTGGAGAGGGTACGGACGGGCGCGCTGGGGAAGGGGAAGGGGAGAGCAAGCGATCCGTACCCAAGCGCCAGCTTGGCGGAGACGCTGAGACGGACGACGAAGAAGAAGTACGACCCATTTGGATCAGCAGGGAGTGCCTTCGCCTCGCCGTCGTCGGTTGGGTCAACGCCGACTAAGGGTCTGTTGGAGGGGATGAAGGTCAAGGGGAAGATAAAAGAGCCATCGGCGACCGCTGTGGGGATGCCGAAGAGTACTCCACCCTCCGCTGTTGCCTCGCCTGCAGCGATCTCACTTGATGGAGAAGGGCTTGGTGGGGGATTGCTGTCCGGGTACGCCAGCGATTGATCTGTAACCGATAGCCTCATTACGTTGTATTATACACACTTCCATGCGACACATCTGAGCATCCACATGCTGTCCAATTCAGCTCATTATTCTCAATTCATTGAATAAGAGATTAACTAGGTGTCTCAATCCAAGATGAACGCCACAGGGGATGTTTTTAAGCCTGTTTAGTAGAGAGGAGGGAAGAGCTTGTATCGCCTACCGGGGAAGACCTTGGGGTCAAACTCCCTCTTGTACCTCGCGTACTTCCCGTCCGCCCAGGTCTTCATGAAGAACGTGCCGATGCAGAAGTAGACCACAGCTGCACGCCAGGTGTCAGCACTTTACGTTGCAAGGTGCGCGGTACCTATTCAAGACTCACTTCCAATGTCACCGCCAGTCATGGCGATAAGCGCGACCAAGCCGAGAATCTCGAACCAGTAGTTGGCGCAGACGGCAGTTCCGAAGCCCAGCCCAGTGGGGAACTTGCGGGGGTGGCCGGGAGGCTGGCGGAGGCTTCGAAGGTGGATGTGGGCGTTGAGGTTGAGGAGCTCAGAGCCCTATTGGAAACTTCTGATCAGCTGGTAGTCTATTAAGCTTCTTACGCTTCAGCTTACCAGCTCGAAGACAGTCCAGAACGTGATCCAATTGGGGTTGCCGAGCAGCGTGCCCTCGAGAGCCGACTTGGAGTACGCAGGACGGTAGAGCGTGAGACCGATCAGGAACCCGCAGATACCCCAGTAGTACAGACAGCTGAAGACCATCGTTAGCTCCTTCCGAACAACATAATGCGGCATATATCTAGCATATAAAGACAACAAACTCACTTTCGGAAGACGAAGGAAAGGGGCACAGTCGCCCGCGAGAAACTGTGGACGAACGCCGACTCGAGGAATCGCTTGATGAAGTGAAGAGTCAGGAGGTTGCGCACGGTACTGGGTTTAACATCAGCTCCTGTATGCTAGTTGAAGATAAGAGCATACAGCTGGAGAGTGGAGGGTTCGTAGTGACCCCAGAGGAGGTGGGAGTACTGGAGGAAGAGAGGGTTGAGGAAGATGGGTCCCACCTGTCGCGCAACTCGTCAGCGACCCATATGTGTGCTATGGAGTAGCATACATCGGTCAAGAAGTCCACTCACGTATTCCAAGAGATACAGCACTCGGTACCCCACCTGTCGCCCCAGGTCCTTGAGCCTCAGCTTGGCGCCCTCCCCGACCCCGTAGTCCGCGAGCGTCTTGCTCTCATCGGTGAGCGGTGTGGGTTTGCCGGAGGTTTTGGGGAGGGTGATACGCTGTCTGTTGGGCACAAACTGCGAATAGAGTGGGCTGATCAGCTTCATAGTGGCTGTCTGTAGCTGCCGGCTCTCGACACGTACTTTGGGAAATTTCGCTTCGATGGCAGCCTTGACGTCCTTGATGGTGACGTCGCTGGGGTGCTTGCCAGCAAAGTCGAGGTTGATGGAAGGCTTCCCGTAGGCGGATACAGTGATAGACACCATTTTGGGGAGGATGCAAGAGATATGGTGAGGTGGGGAACGGCGAAAGGTCAAGATGGAGACTGCTGAACGAGAACGGATAATGACGCGGCAGAGGGCAAACGCGAGTCGTCAGATGATGTTCCGCTGTGTACGTAAGCAAGTGAGGTGCGTGGATCAATCACATCAGCCACACCACTGTCGCTCTATTATGCAGCGCTTCCAGACTTGACAAGGCGCATAGAGTTGTGACGACCAAGGGCAACCTCCGAGGAGGAGGGCATCCACAAGACATGCACTGACGCGGAAAAGTAGAAGGATGGAAGATGAAGCTGACGTAGGAGAGAGTCCGCCCCGACTCCCGATAGACGCTCTCACACGACGCAGCGTAGATCTCTAGACATGATACTGATGAAAATGTGCATTGGATGCGCGTGGCTCGAGGGTATGTTTCTGCTGATACAACCGGCTCTATACTCTACGTCTCATACTGACCCCTATCCGACTACTTGGATGTTATGCTGGCAAAGTATATATACACACGACGCGTAACAAAAAAAGGAACCTTGGGGCTGATCTAGTCGTCGTCAACCAGCCCAGGGTGAAACCTCCCCCACAGTGCCCCCAGTTCTCCTCCCCGCCCGCACCTCTTCGTGGGGACCCTCCTGTGTCGCAGAGAGTCCCGCTCGCCCGAGGGGGCTTGGGGAGTCCTTCCAGGCGGTGACTTAAGCTGCCCAGAAGGGTGAGAACCGGCTAGTTAATAATTGAAATTAACCTGGGCCAGACTCCAATGTCTGTGTTACGTATGCAAGCTTAGGAACCCGGGTTCTTATCACTTACAACACAACAGCTGTGGTTATGAGATGCCCATGTATGCAAGCACTTATAGGACAGACGCGGCGGCGGAGGCAGAGCCTGATGTTGTTGTGTTTGCATAGAGAACACTCTGAGATGCGAAACTGCGAAACTAAATACTCGCGCCATCCCCCGACGCCTCCGACCCTGACCCCACATCCCCCCGCTTCAACACCTGACATGTCGGAGGGGAGGGCTGACGAGGGTTTCCGCGGCGTCGCGGGAGAGCGTTTGGCGGGACTTCCTCGTACTTCTATGATGTACGTCAGCTCCTCGTGCTTCTCGTCAGCCCCTCCTTCTTCCATCCTTCAGACTTGAAGATAGCGGTCGTCTAGATGAGGACAATGGCAGTGGCCGCAGTGTTGAACATACATGGACACACAGGGTGGTGTGTTGGTCTACGCGATACTACAAAAGATCCTACCGAGTACATACAGATGTCCTGTCCCCTCATGATGATGCCCCGACGAGCACTCCTCCGGCCCGACCTGAACGTGTGCCAGCTCAGTATACTCAGTTTTCCACGGGCTCCTGCTTAACCCTACTGCCCTTCCTCACGGCCAGCTTCTCCCTGAGCTGCACCAGCGACTTCATGTGGCACTCGATGATGTGGTTCGCGATGTCTTCATCGAGCATCCGCTCGTCAAAGTAGGACGGCCAGCACCACTCGTCAACCACTGTCTTCGACTCGGCCTTGAGCTGCTTCTTGGCTGTAAGACTGGAGCACTACATGTCAGTCAAGAGGTCATTTAGCACAACAGACAGAATCTCGCTACTCACTAGCACAGGCGACAGCTCTTCCCGTGAGCCGAAGTGCTTACACACAGCTTCCAAGCGTGACGCCTCACCCACGACGGACTTGGGAACTCCGCTTCCACGCCGTCACCATCGTTATTTGCTGGCGTACCATTACCTGCAGGTGGGATAAACCCGTCAGTACAACTCTTCCGTTAACGCCTAAACGGCCGATCACTCACTGATACTCCCAGGGCCCTTCCTCCGCTTATTACTCTCTTCAGCCGGAGGCGTCTGGAGGTCGTCGCCGGATGCCGCCGGTCGCTTTTCGCCTCGAAGCTCCGTGAGAACCAAGGCAGTTGTAAGACTGCTGGAGGGATTGGAGACGGGTGTGAGGAATCGAGTGCCGTCGAATTGTGGCTGATCGGTGCTGGCGACGCCGCCCACGCCCGTTATCGAGGTCCTAGGCCCAGTAGGGGGCGTGCCGCGAGTGTCCACTTCGCCCCGCTGCTTCTCCACCAGGCGCAACTTGACAACCTCCTTAGCTAGCACCCCCTTCGCTGCCGTTTCGTCTCCGAGTTTACGCTGAAGCGTGCTGACCTCTTGAACAAGGCTGGCCCTCTCCCCCTCCTTCACGCTCAGCTCCTTCTCCCTCTCGGCTGCTTTCGTCTTGACAGCTCGAGCGACAGCCGCCATGTCTTCCACCATCTTCTCCATCTTCTCTTGCACCTCCCGGTTCCTCGCCTGCTGCGCTGCAACGCGCGCCTGGTCGGCCTCCAGAGCCCCCAGCTGTTCGCGTGTCTGCGCGAGCAGATCGCGTAGCTTGCCAACCTCGGCATTACTCGCATTGGTTGAAGCTCGGAGGAGACTTTTCTCGATTCGAAGGCGGGCGAGGGCGTCTTCAAGGGTCGTTTTGTCGGCTGTGAGCTGACTCACGCGAGAGTCCAGCAGCTCGCGGTCGGCAGCGCACTTCGCGTGCTGAGCCTCGATTTCAGAACGGCTTGCCTCCAACTCTCCCAACTGCTCGACCTCAGTCACCGCTCCGACATTCGCTCCGCCTCCCGCAGCGATCTGGCGCTCTAGCTCCTCCACTCGAGCTTCTGCCCTTGCCTTCGCCTCCTCAACCGCCTGCAGCTCCGCCTCGTGTGCCGCCTGGGAGGTTCTGGCGCTCTCCTTGAGGACTTCGACCGTATTGGCGAGCGACTTGAACGTATCCCAGGGATTGGCTTGCGGCTTGGCCTCACTCTTCTGCCCCGCTTGGAGCGTGGCCAGTTGCCCTCTCGCACTTGCCAGGCTTGCCGCTTGCTGCCTGGACTGCTCCTTCGTCTCCTCCAGCTCCTGTTGCAGCGTGCTTGCACGAAGCTCCGCCTGCTGTGCTTTGATCTCCAATTCCTCCAACCGCACCGCCTGGCCAGACTTGAGTGCCTCGATGGCGCACTCGAGTCTCTCCTGGCTCTCTCGCAGGCTAGCCCGTAGAGTCTCCTCCTTCGACCGCGCCAGCTCCATGTGCAGGGCGTGGCGTGATTCGAGGGACGCGATGGCCTCCGTCTTCTCGGTGTATTCACGCTCGCTCGCTTGAAGCAACTCGGCAAGCCCGCGCTTTGTCCTCTCCAGCTTGACTGTGCCCTCCTCGAGCTGCCGCACTCTAGCGATCTTCTTGAAGACCTCGTGCTCGCTCATCCGCAGTTTCTTGGTCACCGCTTCCATCTCCTGCTCGCTCATCTGCAGTTTCTTGGCCAGCGCCTCCATCTCCTTCTCGCTCGCCCGCAGCTTCTTGGTCAACGCTTCCATCTCCTGCGCAGCCTTCTCGGCAGCGGCGGTAGCAGCGGCGGCAGACACGGAGTCTGGCTGTGGCTGGTCGTGTCCGGCGAGGTCTGAGGGAGGAGGGGTGGCGTCTGGGAAGAATGCGGTACCAGCGCGATGAAGGACGGGTATTCTGTGGTAGTCTGATATAAGCACCTCAACTCTGTGAATGGGACCGGATAGGCAAGCTCAGACTCACATCTTTTGAAGCTGGCTCAAGCCCGCCTCGTACTCCCTCTTCAGCTCCTCCAATTGGGCGTTCTTGTCTCCAGCTCTCTCCGAATCCGCTGATATTGGGGTTCGCAAACCCTCAGGGGCTGGAGGATGACTCCGCCCCAGAGCAGCTTTGGGTGTGGCTGGAGCTGGCCGTCCTCCAAATGGCCCACTCGGGGTTGCCAACCGGCTGGCAAGAGACGAGCCATTGCCCCCTTGAGACTGGGGCAAGCGTGTACGGCTGGTCGCATCCCGAATCTTTTGGACCATGTCTTCTCCTGAAGACGATGAGGGTCGCCTGTTGGAATCCAGAAAGTCGCTGGAGGGAATAGAGGGTGACTGGATACGTGCTCGCAGAGGGAAGGCATACGATTGGGGGCTGTCCGGCCGGGTTGTGGGGAGAGATGGCGAAGTAGGGAGCCGGGGGCGAGAAGGAGGTAGGAATGCTGAGAGGGGAAGAGGCGGAGTGGGAGGACGAGATGGTGACCGAGTGGAATGTGATTGCGAAGGGCCTGACGGGACATCCTCTGGGAGGGGCGGGGTGAGGGGACGAGGTGTAGCATGGTGAGGAGGGCGGTGACGAGGTTCACTCGAGCTGTAGGAGGAAGATGCCATTATGATCAGCAAAACCCTCCTAAAGTACCAGTCTCCGAGGTCCTGCTTCACTCACTGTAGTGCTCGATGGTCCATCCCCGCACCCACAGAGCTGTGAGAACTACCGGAGCCATGCCGGCTTGGGCCGGCTGATGAGCCCGACATCTGACTAGCCCACATCGCCACAGACCCGTCAATTGAGACCGAGCGAGCTGCGTTCAGAAAGTGGCCGTTCGAGGGGCCATCCAGCGGTACTCATGCACAAGCGATCGTGAGCAATGTAGGATAGGGAGGGGAGAAAGATCGTGTAAACATTGCGTGCAGAGACTCTCGAGATGAGCAAAATCTGGCTCGTGCTTCTTCGTTCCTGACGTCCGCGACGACCGACGACGACGACTGGTGCTTGTTGCTGCTGCTTCGCTCTTCTTCTCTTCCTCTTAGAAAGAAAGAGTCGCCCCTCCAGGATCTTGTGGGTGGTGTCTCAAGCTGCTGAATTTCATGACACTATATCTCAGAGCTTCTCACGTAAGGTGAACAATCGCAGTAAAGACGACCATCCGACCCCAGCACAAACGGTCCTCCACATTGATCTCTTCTGCCTGTCGCGTGTTGATGATGGAGGACGCGCCACACCACACGCGACGAGCCTTCCTTTGATGGTTGGGTAAGGCAGGAGGGTCACCAGTCACTTGCACCTTTCAGTATACCCTTACCCTTTGTGCATAGGCACTTTCTCGAGAGTAGATGTCTATGAGTGTATCGCACTCAGAGTTACTACGCGGTGGTCTCGTCGTCGCTTCAGGAAGTTGACAATCTCCAAAAAATGGTCGAAGTGCGCTCCTCTCCAGGGGTGGCTGTCCGCAACCCAGCCCAGTCAGCACAGTCTCTGGTGGTGGTGCTATTTCTGGTCCTCCTAATCTACATCTTCTTCTCGGGTGGAAAGAAAGGCAAGGGATCTGGATCTGATGGCTCTTCGTCGCCAAGTAGGACGAGCAGTAGGCGTCGCGGTGGGGGAGGTGGGACTGAATCGGGGTCAAGCGCTGGAGAAACACCCCAAAGGAAAAGCAGGCGAGACAAGAGTAATCGTGGAGGAAATGAGGAGAAGAGGTCGAAGGGGAAAGACCGGAAGAGTCGTAGCAAGGGGACAGACTCTGGCACGTCAGGCGACTCATCCGATGGCGGGAGAAAGAGGTCTAAGGGCGACGGGGGAGATAAGGAGTCCAACCGAAGTAAGGACAAGAAGAAGAGGGATAAGAAAAAAAAGGGGAAGAAGGAAAAGAAAGAACCGGAGTGGGCTCAGCCAGACACGCCTCCGCCCATCTCCCCCATTCCAGACCATCGCACTGCCACACCCAAAAAGAGCATCTTCCGTAAGCGAGGCTCGGACAACTCGCTCCCTCCCAGCCCCAACACCAGTGCCCGTAATGGCATCAAGTGGAACGACCAGCAAGGTCACTCACCCCATGAAGTTACCAATCATTTCCAGAAATGGGGAGAATATGTGGGTATCACCGACAGGTCTGACGACGCCTGGGATCCGATGAAGCGTAAGCCGGACAAACCCATCTGGAAGCGGCACAAAAAAGTGTTGCTCGACCCGGCCACGTGGGCTTCTGACACTCTTGCAAAAGAGGGTAAGCTTGACGCTGATCTGGTCAAGGCCATGGCGAAAGCCGAGGAGATCAGCAAGGCCAAACCCAGAGATCCTCACTGGGCCACCGCTTTGCAAGATGACTGGGACGACACACTTGGACCTATTCCCGCCGTCGCGATGGACATGGCCAAAAAGATATCCCGGTTCATCAAGCGCGAAGACCTGAAGCTGCTTGGTCAAGCTATGAAGGAGAGAAAGAACAAGAAAGCGAAACAAGACAAATCTCGGCAGACGCTGGAAGACTTGCTTAGCGCTTTGGACATTCCTAGAGACCACCCGGATATTGTGTTGAAGGTGGTGCTGGGGTGGTATTGCGATACATACCGCTGCACTCACTTTTCGGACCGTGTGGCCATTGCCGACGAGCCTGTACCAATGCTCAGTCACCCGGAGCTCGGCCCGACCGCCCGCATGCTGGTGTGGATGGAGTACCTGGGGAAACTGAACATGGCTCAGCGGTTATTCGTTGGTCTCGACTTGACTGGGCTCGCCATGAGAGTCCAGGCGATGAAGGAGGGCGAAGGCTACCGCCTCGACCTGACAGTGTTCTTACCCGGCGGCCCGCAAAAGAAGTACAAGGAGGCGTCAGCGGACTGGTACATGCGCTTGGAGGTCTCCGCCCAAGCATTCCGCACCATCCATCTGGAGATCGCTCGCCTCTTCGATAAGACGGACAGCGACATGATCGAGAGGGACCCCTTCACCCGTCGTCGCCTCATCTTCCGACCGGGATGGACTGTCCTCGGTGTCGACTCCAAGAAGATGGGCAAGCCAACACCAGAGAAGAGCGTGGCGCAGCGCACAATGCTGCGGCGCCCGCCCAAGGTGTTTGAGCTGAGACCTGACATCGAGAATGAAGTGCCCAAGGTATGGAGAAAGCCGACAAAGCAGGTTAAGAAGGCAATCTCCAGGTTGTGTCCGGGTGAGGTGTGTTATCAGTCGATCCGTCAGTACGCCTGGGACAACAACTCGGTCACCAAAGAGAACTCTACCTTCTCGCACATCACCTTCTGGGTGGCATGGCAGTTCATCGGTGAAGGTCTCCAGTACAATGTGCTCGAAGGAATGACCATGAAGAATCAAGCGTACGACTTCGTTAGGTCGTTAGATCTCGGCGGGTACACACCTATACATCTCACGGACCCGCCGACGTTCTTGCGGCTGGACGGGTTCCCTGCTCTGGAAGTCTTGGTCGTCTCTTACATACCCCTTGGAGAGAAAGGCGGGACGGCCGAGCTCATCCTGAACAAGAACTTCGGCCTGTTAGAGAATCTCATCAAGCAGCGTGAAGCCACGCGCCACCTCTCCGGCCCACCCCCGAAGCTCAAGCTCTTCATCTCCGTCGCTAACGGCTCGGTTGTCCCCAAGCTCCAGGCCGATATTGACCGGCGACTCGCCGTCGAAGGTCGAGAGTATGCAGCGAGTGGGTCGTCCAAAGAGGAAGCTGCGGTGATGATGAGCGAGCTAGCCCAGGCGGCACTTGAGGGAGTTTTCTTGGTAGACGAGAGTGCTGCGGGTCAAGCGGGCGAGGGCAAGCTCCCACGCGGTGTCAAAATGGAGTACGACCCGCGAGGGGCGGAGAGATTGCTCGGATACGGCAGAGGGGGTGCGGCACCTCCAACTCAGCCCCGACCACCTCCAAGAGGCCCACCGCCCACACCTCCACCGCCCACAGGCAATGGCTTGCCTGTAGGAGCCACACCGCTGGACGGAAACTTCCAACCGCCACCTTCTCCGTCAGAATCATCTACCGCATCTTCTCCGTTTACACCACCCCGGCCGCCGCCACCGCCACCGCCCCAGTTCCGACCCATGCCGGAGCCAATGGGCCAGCGGGGTCGCCCCCCACCACCCGTCCAGCCTGTCGACCTCCCTTTGCCCGGCGGTGGCATGGCGCCTCCCCTCCCAGCCACCCGAAAGCCCGCCTTCACCACCCCCAGCGCTGCTGCCGCTGCCGAGCGGGCTGCGCAGCAGCGAGCCATGGAGATGCAGGCAGAAGGCGCCCTTTCGCCAGAGACGGCGGCGCGGGGCGCGAGGAATGATCAGCGGAGGGCGGGGATGAGGCAGTCGAATTACAGGCCACCTAGCGTGGAGGACGCCCCGGAGGAGGATGAGCCGATGCCGACTTCGTTCAGGGGGTTGAATGGGATCGACAGTAATTTCAATGGTGGAGGCGGGGGTCGATGATCTGCAAGGCTGGGGCGGAGATGGGCGAGGAGAGACGGGATGGGAGGGTGTGAGCAGGGAGAAGAAGTCACATCCGAAAGACAATATGGGCTGGTGGGAAGATTGGTCGTAGATACAGGGGGCAGATGATCACCAATCAGGTCTGCAGAGAGGCGTGAGTAAAGGTGTCAGCCACGCTTTGCGATGTGGCGCTTTCGCTAACTCACTTATACAGAGTCTGGTTACTCAGCATCTGCGCAGACTCCTCCTTACTCATATCTAGCAGAGCCTAATGTATCATCGTATCAGCAGTAGCCGATGTCCCGACCTAGCTATGTAACACGACTCACATGCGTCATCGTCCTACTCATCATCGGCCAAGAACTCGACCCCCCCAACGCCGCCGGCAACCCACCCACATCAAATGGACGCCGCACACCAAACTCCTCCCCTGTGGGGAGCATCATATGGCTAAGGGGGTCCACGGGCATTTGCTGGAGTGCCCGGCCTACGCGCTTGGGCTTGCCGTCTGCGCCGATTGTGGCTGCGGCTGCAGCGGCGGCTTGAGCTTCGGCGGGGGTGGCGTACTTGCCGGGCTTGACGGCGGGGAGGGGGCGGGCACCGAGGTTTGGGTTCTTCAAGGCGTGTATGAACGCCTTTTCTTTTTGCCTGGCGGGTATCATCCATCAGCAAGAGTGTCTCTCGACTTAAATAGCGACTCAAGGGCAGACTTACTTCCTCTCCTTCTCCTCGGCCTTCCTCTTATCCTTGATCTCCTTCTCCTTCAGCTTCATACTCTCCTTGTACAGCTTCACCTGCTGCTTCTCCGCCTTCTTCCACAGCTCCGCTTCCTTCTGCCTCTCCTTCAAGATTGCCTTCTGCATCTTCTTGCTCAGCTGCCAATAGTTCTCGGGCAGCGGCTTGCCTTGAAACTCGGCGACTATGGCGGGCGGGGGAGAGCGGAAGAGGGCCGTGTTGGGGTTGTAATCGGCATCGCCTTCCACTCGTGGAAGAGGGCGGCCGTAGGAGGGGACACTCTGGACTTTGGGAGCTGGTGTCGGCTGTACGGTGAGTGTGTCTATCAGCTGGCTGGTATTTGGGCGCAGACGACTGAACACAGCTGGACGAACCTTTTGGTATTGGTACCCACACGGGGCATAAGGATCCTCCCACTTCACCTTCCCAAACAGCCCCTTCTTCGGGGCCAGCGGATACCCCCATGCACCCGGCCACGCCATATCTCCTCCAGCCGCCGCTCCGTATCCAGCCGTTGCCCCGTATCCAGCAGTTGTCCCGTATCCAGCCGCTGCCCCGTACCCAGCACCGTACGGCACCTCCGCCTCCAGATGCTCCTTCGGAAGCGCTGGTGGTCCCCCAGCTCTTGGCCCAGCTGCAGCAGGCGCCGCTACTCTCGCAGGCTGCGGTCTCCCTCCAGCCCCACTCCTCGTCACTCGCGCCGGGTCGATCCCAGGCAAAGGTATGCCTGCCGCTTTGAATTCTGAGGCAGAGATCGGCCTCTGTGTGCCCCCTGCTTGTGGTGCGCCGCTGAATGCGCCGAAATGGCCTGCGCTGTGGCCAGCGAGGGCTTCGTGGGGTGTGGCGAGTGGGACTTCGCCGTTGGGGCCCGAAAGGGTATGGCCGGCGCGAGCAAACATGTTGGGGTGGATGGGAAATATGCTGGAGGGTCGAGTAGGCGCTGGGTGGCTGCTGGCCTACAGTAGTGGCGAGCGGGCGGAGTGCGGGCGAGCGAAGGGGGGCGGGGCACGAGGACGGGGGGCGGCGCGTTCCAGAACAGTGGGACCTGCAGATCAGTATGTATGTGCCCAACAGTCAGCGGGGGGTGGAGAGACACGGGGCTCTGCATCGAGTCATATAAGGACCGGCGTGGGTCAGTCAGGTGGGGAGTAGGCTGTGATGGGGATGTTGATGGCGAAGAGAATAAGGACGGAGTGAGATGGGGTCGCGGCTGTCACACTCCCACCAAGACAACGATAGCGCGACTAGGAGAAGAAGGCGACCCTTGAACATGAGGCCGGTGATGCCGACGATGCTATTGTTCTTGAAACCGCCTGGCACGATGGTGCTTATTGTGCTCATCCCACGTCCTGGAACGTGCCCAGTATCACAGATGGCCATGCGTGTCATTACTGTCACTACTATCCTGCGTATTGCTGAGAGAAAAGTGACAAAAGTTATGGAAGAAACCAACTCCGCCCTATCAATGATACCCCGTCTGCCCCCCATGATATTGTGCCCCAACCGTAATCATACATGCAACACCCTAGTCCCCGCCGGTCTGGAGCTTGGGGGGCAACGAGCTAGACGGGCCAGACGAAGCATCGCCGTGCCCGCCACGCCCGCCGCGCCCACCACGGCCACCGCGCCCGCCACGACCCCGCCCGCCGCCACGTCCACCACGTCCCCGGCCGTTACCCCGGCCGTTCCCGCGCCCACGGCCGCCACCGCCAGTCTTCCTCTCCTCTTGCCGCTCGTTGAGCTTCTTCGAAGCCTGGGCGGCCTGGAAGGCCGCTCGAGTGACCCAGAACTCCCGCTGCTCCTCCTCTGTAGACATGTCGCAAGTCAGCATCGGTGCGCGAACGGCTACACAAGGACAGACTCACCAGACATGCGCGCCCACTCTACCTCGACACCGCCAAAAAGCATCTTCTTCTCCTTGAGCTGCTCCACCTCGGCGTCAGAGAACGCAGAGGCATCCGCCTTGGCGATGGAACCGGAAGAAGACCCGGGAGGGAAAGCAAGGAAGACCTGGGGGATGACCTCGAGGACCTGAGCCTTGAGCTCCTTCCAGTCGGCCTTCTCGCCCTTGTTGGTGAACTTGAGCGAGGACTCCTTCTCGAAAGGCACCTGGGACGGGTCCTTGAGCTCGCCGGTGTGACGGTCGACCTCGAGGGTGACACCCTTGTACTCGATGGTGAGCTTCTCGGGGGCCTGCAATCAGGTTGTCAGCTATTGTCGATCTCCAATCCTTCAGTACAGATGACTCACGTCCTTGCGCGCCCTGCTTCCCCGGCCCTCCTCATCATCGTCCTCCCTCTCTCGCTTCTTGCTCTTGGAGCCGTCAAAGGTCTTGACCTCAGGCCTCGAGCCGACAATCGCAACGTCGTCCGCAATCTTGGCGAGACCAAGCTGACCACCGTGCTTGGCCTTCTCCATCTCCCTGAACGCGTTGAACTTCTTGTCGGTCTTCTGGACGCCCTTGCGGTCGCCCTTCTGGAAGATCTGGTCCTGGGGTATGCCCTTCTCCTTGGCCTTCATCTGAACGTAGGCGTCCCTGCGTGGTACTGTCAGAATTGATACGTAGCTAGCGTAAAGATATGGACTCACTTGGACATCTTGATCATCTCAGGTCCATCGGGGATGAACTTGGGGATGGTCTCAAGCTCGAGGAACTTGGTGATGTCGGCCTCGTAGGCAAACTCCACAAAGACGGAGCCCTAATTCCTTGTGTCAGCTTCGTACCTCGAGCGAGTGATTAGGAGGAAGCGGACACACCTTGAACTTGCCCCTCCCCTTGCCAGCAGGCCCCTTCTCCTCGAGGTCCCCGCGCCTCATACGAGTAGCGTTGATGGGACCGAACTGCGAGCAGTACTCCTCTATCTTCTCCTGGGTGTTGGCCTCCGTCTCCTCGTCACCGAACCCCTTCTACAAACCCACACACATTACGTCAGCTCTACACCTCTGGTACCCGACCGGATGAGAGACCACAGACTTACGATGTACGCCGACCTCGCCCAAGCCGTCGTGCTCTTCTCAAGCGGCCTCTTCCTCTTGACAGCCTCGCCGTCTTCGCTAACCGCCACAAGCGGGTCCTTCTTGTCCGCCTGCATAGCCCGGCGCAAGGCGTACGCCACAAAGGCAACACCGTGCTCCTGGAACTCGCGCATACGCTTGAAGGTCATGATGGTCTTGATGGGGACCCAACCGGCGGGGTTGCAGCAAGTGAGAGAGAAGAAGTACTTGTCGACGGGGAGGTTGGAATCGGAGAAGTAGAAGCAGACTGCGGGAGGGGGTCAGCAACATAGCTAAGCAGTTGGACACAGATGAAGAGACGCACCCTGCTTAGCAGCCTTGGCCAAAAGCTCCTCAACCTCGGCCTCCGTCTTGCCCTCAAGCTTAGGCAAAGGGCCGAGCTCCGCATCAGTGGAAGCCTCGACGATCGAGTCCTCGGCCTTGGGGGCTTCGGCAGCGGGAGCGGGGGCAGCCTCAGCGGCAACCTCCATCTTAACGTCGGGCTTCTCAGCTTCGACCTGTGGCTTGACGTCGGACATGGTGTGTGGGTGGCGGTCGGAAGATGAGGAAGGGGTAAAGTGGATGGATTTTTTAGCGGCAAGAACAAGGGCCAACAGCGGTGGGCTTTAAGTGTTCCGGCGTGAGCTTTTTGGGTGCTGGGGGAGCGGATAGAGAGGCGAGAGAGGGTGCGGATGCAAGGTGAATGCGACTCAGTCAACTTTGGTTCCCGGTGAAATCTTCGGTGCACCAGCCATGGGCGGAAATTATATCGCCGCCACGTGGCGGGATTAGCGAGCCGTGGCGGGGAGTCAGGGCCTTCTAGGAGGCGCCACGTGGCATCTCCTGAATCTGCCATCTTGTTGCGCGACATGTGCCATCCAGCGAGCATCAAAAGAATTCTTCCCCGAACCATCCCTCTTGGACGGCTCATTATTGCGAGAGCCAAAGAACACCACTGCGCACTCAGGCTCATGCTAACGTCCAGAATTGCGCTGCTCATCATGGATTGTTGTTGTTGCTTTCTCTCTCTTCTCCATCCATCTCCTCAAATCTCGCTGCAGGCCAGCACACCCGACCACCCTCCCACACCACCACACCTCTAGACGAGGCCACCACGCACCTTCCCACCCACCCACCTTCTTTTCATTTCACAGCCCTCACCTACTTGCACGCTCACCCTCCACACACACTCTCCCTACTATGCCGGTGAAGATGAAGAAGACGACAGCTGTGGCTGCTACCGCTGCTGCAGCGTCTCTCCCGAGGGCATTGGCTTCGACCCCCGCTGCGCGATGGGGTCACCAGGCGGTGTACGTCAAGTCGAAGCAGGCGGTGTACGTTGTTGGTGGCGAGGTGTCGTCCTCTGACAGCGAGATCACCAATGAGGTTCTCATCCTCTCTGTACATTCCCCCCATCTCCTCCCAAGTCTAAACACTGCTGACACTCGTCGTACAGCTCAACTCGACCAGCACCGACTTCACCTCTGGCTCCTCCTCCGGCCTCCCAGCCCACGCCTTTGCATCGATGATCGTCACCCCGGACGATTCCTCTCTCGTAGTCGTCGGCGGTATGACCTCGGACTGTAGCTCGGACGCTACCGCCCACACCCTCGACCTCTCGAGCGGTACGGCGTGGACGTCGGCGACGCCCAACAGGTTCTCTCGACGCCGCGGCACAGGGATGGTTTGGGTGGACAACAACTCGACCAATGGCGAGGTCATGGTCGTTGGAGGTATTGCGGATTCCTACTCGTGTGGTGCGTCTCTTCCGCTGTCCCAGTGGCTACACGTCTACAGCTGACCAAACGAGCGCAGCCTCATCCACATCCGTCTACGCTGCCGCCGACATCCTCTCCCTCCCCCTCTCCTCCTCCGCCCTTGTCTCCTCCCGTTCCCTCCCCACCTCCTTGACGGGCAGCACCCTGGCGGTGTCTGACTTTGGCCTCGCGACCGACTCGGCCGGCAAGATCTACCTCGCTGGCGGGCAGTCGTCGTCTGGCGACTTGGTCTCGCTCAGCGCGATTGGGGTTTGGGACTCGTCGAACGGGTGGAAGTCGCAGAGTACTACGGGGGATGTGCCGGCTGGGAGGATTGGGGCGAGTTTGGTGGCGCACCCGAGCTTGGATTTGCTGTGAGTGGAGCCGCTTGAGTGGATGGGGAGAGACAATGCTGATACAAAGCTCTAGCGTGCTGCACGGCGGCTCCATCTCCAACTCGACCACGGGCGGCACCACCCCCACCTCCCTCCTTTCTCTACTCAACACCACCTCCTGGGAATGGTCCGCCCCCTCCTCCCTCCAGCCCGCCGCATCCTCTGCCGCCTCGTACCACTCGGCCGTCATGACCGACCAAGGCGTCATGATCTCCGCCTTCGGCCTCTCGGCGTCCAATACCCCCAGGTCCGACGTCAACTACCTCGACCTGCGCGACCCCACCCAGACCGGGTGGGTCTGGTCCGACGAGTGGAGCAGCAGCATGCTCGGCGCGTACTCTTCTTCGGGAACTACCTCGGGCACTGCCGGAGGGGTCACGGCCTCTGACACCGAGACCTCTTCTGGCATGTCGAGCAAGAAGCTCGCGGCCATCATCGTGCCCGTGCTGCTTGTCGCCCTGCTCCTCGCTCCCGTGGTGGTGTACCTTGTGCGACGCCGCATGCGGCTCGTCAAGAAGCGCCGTATGGCGCGCCACTTCTCGTTCTCTTCCCAGGAGGACGAGGGCAGCTTCACCTCGCCGTTCGACCAGTACCTCGCCAAGCGCAGGACCAAGACCCAGTTCGGGTTCGGGCGCGACGCGAACGAGCGCGAGAGCGCCGGTATGGCCGCCGGCGTGGCGGGTACCCTTGGCAGGATAGTCAGCCGCTTGAGCAACCGCTCCTCTGACGAGGGGCACGTCAACACCGCCGGGATCGGCGCAGGGGAGGAAGACGCCAGGCAGATGACGCAAGTCCCCCGCACCCTCGCCGCCACTCTGGACTCGCAGCAGCCTATGAATTGGGAGGAGATCGACTTTGGCCTCGGCAAGCTCGACGAGTCGAAGATCGACCCCACCCACAACACCAATGATTCAGACAGGCCGCTCGTCCAGATTGGCGAGAGTGATGCGGGGCTCGCGGCGCCTGTTGCGGTGGGCGCGGGGGCGGAGCAGGGTTACTCGCCGGAGCAGATGTACGCGCCCGAGCAATGGACGGGGCCGGCGCAGCATGTGTACAACGGTGAAAGGGTGGAGGGTCTCGGTTCGCCGATGAACGATGGGCAAGCTCCGCTTGTGCCCTCGCTCGCTGTCCTCCCTACTACCCGTGGAAACTCTATGAACGGGAAAGCCGCGAGCTCTGACCTCGCAAGCTACCCTGCCATGGAGCCCACCCCGGCGTACACCGCACGCGCGGCCGACGGTTCCGACTGGGTTCAACTCCAGAAGGACCTCTCCACCAAGCCTGCTTTCCACAGCCTCTCCCCCACCGCGCAGATCCGCTCCCACGCGCACCCTTCCTCCTCCCCGTCCTCCCCTACCGGGCCCGCTCAGTCCCACGCCAACACCCTCTCTGCTCTCACCCGCCCTCGCACCCCTTCTCACCCTCCTACCCTCCCGCCTCTCGAGTTTGGCCGCTCCCAGTCTCCCGGCGGGACCATCACCCTCGTGAACCCCACCACCGGCGCTCAAACCAGCGAGACCCTCCCCTTCTCCGGCCTCCGCAACTCCCCCTCCCCGCAGCGAAGCGTCTCCCAGCCCTTCTCCCGCCAGCTCGCCGGCCGCGTCGCGCGCCGCGGCTCCGCCCCCGGCTCTGGACCCAACTCCGCCGCCAACACACCCCACATGTCGCCCATGATGACCCAGCAGGGTGCGGCCCCCAAGGCTCGCGCGGTGTCGGCGAGCTTTGTACCGCAGCAGCAGCCGCAGGGGTTGTCGCCTGTGCAGGCGGGGAGGAGGGTCAGTGCTGGGTCTGTCAAGTTCCCGAGTGCGTCGAGGAGGGGTACGCAGTTGAGGGTTGTGAATGTGACGGAGGGGGAGGAGGACGAGTAGTTGCTGGTGTAGTGTAGCCGGGGGGAAGAGGTGGGGGAAGGGGGGGAAGGGAGCAGTAGCGGGGATCTACAAGGCAGAATATATAAGTGAAGCGAGGGCTCGGCTGGACCGGCTCTGTGGACTTTGAAGCAAACACCTAATAGTATAGTCGTCCAGCGATGCATAATGCAGTTGTCTGTTGAGCTACCACAAAGTGTGGGGGGGTCACTGGGGGTTGCATGTGCATACTATCGACGACTATCTATCCACACCCCACCCTCACGGCGACTCCCACCCATCCCCGCCCCGAACCCCGAACCCTCCCATCGCACCTGGAACAAAATAAGTAATCGTCAGCCCCTCATCCTTGCTTGGTAGGTGATGCCGGGGGGGGGAGGGGGGTCGGTTATCGGGAGAGAGGTCGGGAGGGGGGAAGGGGGTCGAGGACAAGAGGGAGAGTCATGCGGGACTCATGGCACAGGGTATATCGTCGGTCGGGATATCCCGGTGCCAGAGAAACTTGGGCTGAGTGAGGAACATCGGAAAGTTCACTCACCTTGTCAGAGACAGAAGAGACTGTGCCGTGTGGCCGGCGGCGAGTGGCGAGCGGTGAGTCTTAAAAAACCTATGAAAATGGTGCCCGCCGAAAGGACACCAGCCACCTTCGTCAGCCTTCATCCTGTCTGGTAGGTAGTCGAGGGGTCGGGGGGTCGGGGGGTCGGGGGGTCGGGGGGTCGGGGGGGTCGGGGGTCGGTCGGAGCGAGGTCGTGAGGGGGGAAGGGGTCGAGAACAGAAGGAGAGTCATGCGGGACTCATGACGCCGAGTACATCGTTGGATGTTCCGACGTCAGAGCAGGGGCTGGTAAGGGAGCGGTGGCTCTACTCACCTTGTGTTAGTAGACAGGAATGCGGAAGCCACCCGGCGGCGGCGGCGGCGGGTGGCGTGGCAGCGGCTCCCTGTGGGAGAGGTGTCAGTGTTGGAAGACTGTGCGTGAGGGTGGATGGGGGAGGCTGGGACTTACTCCGGAGCACACCGTATATGCAGAACCGAGAAACTATACTAGGAGTGTGAGATGAAGAGTTGTTGAAGAAGAAGAGGGGATTCGGCGGGGGAGGGCTGCCTTATATACGTTTCCGAGCGAGGGGAAGGAAGATGCAGGGCCCGGTTAAACTGCTCATGCATACGCTCGGCTTCGGCTTAGCAGGGTGGAAATGACGTATTGGGATATTCCAGGCAGCCTACGCATAGTACAAGCCAAGTGAGATGGGGCAGGGAAGAGAGGGGGGGGTCCTTTCGTTGGTCACAAGAACGTAACTGAAGCGGTGAAAGTCAACGGCGACGCGCTTCACGTATCTCCTCTGATTTTAAGGCTATGAACATGCTTGAAATTCTGGTCATGGCGGCAGCCACTGCATATGCATCCATCCCGCATGCAAAATATACCCGAAAGATCACCGTTGTGGTTATTCGAGACGTCAAGGAAGAGAGTGCGATGAGGAACGACCGACGATCATCGGGCGGGCGCCGCGTCGTAGCTTACTGTGCGCGAAAGGAGGTGTCGGCGGTCTGTGCGTGGTCTCGGTGTTCGGCTGAGAAGGGCGCAGGGGCTATATCCGTTCTGTTTGTCGATGATGAGATCTACCCTCCTATGCGTGTCATGGACTGGCCGGACGTCATGGTTGGAAAGCAGCACGTCGAGCGCCCAGGGTGACGATGACGACGATGTGTTGCCCGCCTAAAGCATGGCCCCCATGCGGTAGTGAACGACTGGACGGCTGTACTACTTGAAAGAGTGTACTCCCTCCGCATAGCCGACGGGCAACGAAGTATGGGCAGTAAGCTCTGAACAAACATATGTACGTGACCGCCACGCACCGTGCGCATCCGTCAATTCAGGGTTGATTTGCCTCGTGTTGATATGTTTGCCGCCGAATTGCTCCGTCCATCCTTCGTGGTTTCATCTCCGCCCGACTACGATACTACGGCATCCACTAGCCTATGGACAATAACCTCACATGCCAGACTGTGAAGGTGCATCCACAGCACTCTTGGAGTGTGGGAGGCGAAGAACCTGACAACTTGATTCATGGCTCCAGCTTCTGTGGTTCGCGAGATACGCCAGGGTAAGCTCCCAACAGTCGAGCCGTCGTATGGCTTCCCATCGCACTCTATAGGCTGCTTAGCTTGTACCGGGAGTACCATGTCAGGTGCGTATGAGCCGGGAACCGACCAGTGAGGGCTGCCGGCCGCCCCCATTTCAAATCAGCGAGGTTGTAAAGTAGTGCTTCAACAGATCGAAAGGACCCCCCCCCCCACCCCGCTTGCCCTGCCCATCTTCACAGACGTCTTCGCTGACAACCTGCTTGGATGATCTCAGTGCGTCATCGTTACATCGTTACACTGCTAAGACAATGCCGAGGCCATACATATGCAGTTTAGCCGGATGAGACGAGGGGGACTTGACTCTTCCTTCCGCTCGCCAGGAAACGTATATAAGGCGGCCCTCCCCCGCTCCATCCCTCTCTTCTTCTTCAACAGCTCTTCATCTCACCATCGGTAGAGCGTCTCGGTTCTGCATATACGGTGTGCTCCGGAGTAAGTCCCAGCCTCCCCCATCCACCCTCACGCACAGTCTTCCAACACTGACACCTCTCCCACAGGGAGCCGCTGCCACGCCACCCGCCGCCGCCGCCGCCGGGTGGCTTCCGCATTCCTGTCTACTAACACAAGGTGAGTAGAGCCACCGCTCCCTTACCAGCCCCTGCTCTGACGTCGGAACATCCAACGATGTACTCGGCGTCATGAGTCCCGCATGACTCTCCTTCTGTTCTCGACCCCTTCCCCCCTCACGACCTCGCTCCGACCGACCCCCCGACCCCCCCGACCCCCCGACCCCCCGACTACCTACCAGACTGGATGAAGGCTGACGAAGGTGGCTGGTGTCCTTTCGGCAGGCACCAGTTTTCATAGGTTCCTCAAGACTCGCCACTCGCCACCCGCCGCCATGCACGCAGTGTCTCTGTTCTCTTACGAGGTGAGTGAACATTCCGATGTTCCTCACTCAGCCCAAGTTCCTCTGGCACCGGGGTATCCCGACCGACGATATACTCGGTGCCATGAGTCCCGCATGACTCTCCTTCTTGTTCTCGACCCCTCCCTCCTCCCGACCCTCCCGAACTCTCTCCCGATAACCAACCCCCTTCCCCCGGCATCACCTACCAAGCAAAGATGAGGGGCTGCCGATTACTTAGATTCCAGGTGCGGCGGGAGGTCTTTGGGCTGGGTGGTGAAGGGTACTGTCAGGGTATATACATTGCATAGTCGTACATACATGAGCATGCAACCCCCAGTGACCCCCCCACACTTTTGAAAGATGCTGCGTGCATGATGATGTGCGCGCTCGCGAAGAAGAAGACATAATGTTGGCTGCTGCTGCTTCTGGAAGTCATTGTTTCGACCTCCGTGTCGCCAGCGTCCACAACTCAAAGCCTCCTCGAGCTCATCCACCTCACACATACCATGCAGTGCCACCGATACGCCAACATCGGCCGATTGGTGGACGATGGCTGACGGAAGCCGCTCGTTCCGGTGCCGTCGGTCTGAAGAGGCGAGCCAGCGACGCGTTTGGCGAGATAGCCGGGCGTCTGCGTGATCTTGGGCGAGATCTCTGAGATTGCAGTCATGAATTCTCAGCATCGACTCCGTCCTCTTGTACTCCCCTATAATCACAAGCATCGATATCCTCACAGTGAACCAACTCTGCACTGCTCGCTCTAAAAACACAAATACCTTGATCTGTGTACTAGCGAACCACACTCAACACTGGCAAACCCGCGTATAACCACAAAATCTTCATCGCACCACCATCGGAGTTGGTGACTCGACGTGACATTGTCCCATTACCTCTCAAAAACCTACGCTCTCCTACACACCATCGCCGCCAGAACCACAGGCTCGAATTTTGATGGTCAACGACGCAGCAGAGGCGAAGCGGGCCGAGGGCGAGACACCCACCGAAGCGGGGTCTATTGAGAATCAGAAGGTGGCGATACCTACGGATGAGGCGGGGCAGGCGCCGCTAGATGGGCAATCGCTGGTGGCGACCGGTGAGGGCTCGCGGAGGCTGCCATGGGGAGCAAAGGTGAGCTATTGAAGCACCGGGGCTCACGACCTTGAGGAGATAAAGGCTGGCAGGTCAGAGAGCTGACGGGCTGCTCGTGATCGCGGATCGTAGTGGCGGAGCTCGGCATGGTACATCACCTTGGTGGTGGCTTTGGGCGTGACGACAGATATCCTCACATATGTGCGTATGATCGTGCTAAGTAATGAGAGTTGCCAATGATCCATTAGGCTGACATCGCACACCAGACCATCGTGGTCCCGGTTTTGCCTTACCGGCTACAGTCCTTGGGCTACAACAACGTCTCGGCCCTCACTGCTTGGCTTCTGTTCGCATACTCTCTGGGTATCTTCATATGTGAGTCGGTTGATCCACGGAGCTTCCCTTGTATAGGTGCTAAACCGTACCATGTCTTCCAGTCACCTTCCCTGTCGCCTACTTCTTCCACAAGTACCCCTATCGACGGAATCCCCTCATCATCGCGGTCCTCGTGCTCGAGGGTGCGCTTGTGCTGTTCATGCTCGCGAGGCCTTACTGGGCTATGCTCGTCAGTAGATTCTTGCAGGGTGCAGCGAGTACTGTTGTCTGGTCGGGTGAGTGAGAAGGTGTGGGACGTGGTGCAGTACTACGGGTGCTGACTGGGGCTTTCCATTCCCACACATAGTCGGCTTCGCCTTGATGTGAGTGTCTCGATTGACGAGTTGAAGAAGCGCTCCCGCTGACGCGGCGTACGATATAGCTGTGAAAACGTTGAGGAGAAGAACATTGGTCGTCAGATTGGCTTCGCAATGGCCGGCATTTCTGTCGGTTCCACTATTGTGGGTCATCACGTCTACGCTTCGAGACATCCTACGTAGCCAGACACTGATGTTCTCCACTGTCCTCAGGCTCCTCCCATCGGCGGCGCTCTCTACTCCAAGATGGGCTGGCACTCCCCCTTCGTCTTCTGCATCATCGTCTGCGCCGTCGACCTCTTCCTGCGTCTCTTCGTCCTTGAGCGCTCCGACCTCCGCAAGTGGGAGGAGAAGCACGGTGCCATCGTGCCCGCTGCAGAGCGGGGCGACCTCGTCGAGAATGGCGGGCACGGTGCCGTGGGATCTCACCTCAACCATCTCACCAAGGCGGAGAAGGATAAGCTGTCGGGGAAGGAGCTGTCGCCTTGGATGGTGATGGTGACGCTCGCAAGCTCTCCGAGGGGGATGACCTCGTTCTGCATGATGTTGGCTTTTGGGATGATCATTGGAGCTTTGGAGCCTACGTGGGTGCCCCTTTTTCACCTGGAGCTACAGGGAATACTAACTCATGCATATGTGACACCCGCAGTTTGACTCTCCGTGTACAGAGTATCTGGAACAAAGACTCTGACTATGTCGGGCTCATCTACCGTGAGCCTCTCTCTTGACTTCAAACTCCGAAAGCTCATCGCTAATACTCTTTCGCAGTCGCCGCTGCCGCCCCGACCTTCTTCTGCGGCCCCATTATCGGTGCTCTTGCAGACAAGTACGGCGCCGAGTGGATCATGTTCCCGTCTATCATCTTGACCCTCCCTTGGCTCCCACTCTTGCTGCTCAAGAAGAGTCTCGCGGGCTTCATCATCATCTTTGCTCTGGCCAGTGAGTCTCTCCGGCTGCGGCGTCTCACATATGGACGAGACTGATCACCCCATCTTATTCATAGACCTGTTCCCCAACTGCGCTATGTCGCCTACCGGTCTGGAGGTTACGATGGTCGCGCGGAATAAGGAAGGGATCAGTGAGATCCACCAGTTTGCTGCTATGAACGTTGCCTTCGGTGAGCTCTTCTCCCGCAAACGACTCGTACCGAGGATGTACCAGCTGAGAAGCTAACCATCCACCCTCCCTCCAGCCGTGTCCACCGCGATAGGCACAGTTGCCGGCGGTCAGATGTACGACCACGTCCCCCAAGGCTGGGTCGCCGTCTGCTGGTTCTGCTTCGGCATCGCTGTGGCCGTCACACCTCTCACGTTCTTCTTTGCGGGCAACCGGAGCTTGTGGAGACGGTTGTCGGGGAAGGGCAAGGCGGAGGAGGTGGAGATGGAGGAGGCGCGGGGGGCTGGGGAGGAGGTGGAGCAGTCGGAAGGGACGGAAGGCGCGGGGGTGGGTGAGCGGGGTGAGGAGGCTGGGGAGGTTCCGGCGTCCGAGGAGGTCAAGGAGGCAACCCGGGTATAACCACGCGCCGAACATCATCACCATTCACCATAAAGGCCACTCCTCATCATCGTCTTGGGCATCTGCGAACTATCCATATAGCATACAATAATACATAGAACCTGAAAGGTTTACATCTGTTGTATCTCATCACTCTACCTGTGCATGTGCGTGAGCACCCAGAGCAAAGTTGCGCGCTGCCGCATTAGCTCTGACTTTCCTTTTCCTCTACTCACTCTAATGCTCGCTTCGTTCTGACTGAACAAGTTGCATTTGGGACCTAAACTTCTAACAGATGATGCTTATGCAATACATATCAACAGGCCCATCGTTCTCTTAGCCCCCTCCTCTGCCAATCACTCCTTCTGCTCGCCCTTACATGCTTTCGTCACTATCCGAGTCCGCGAAGGGCGCGTACTCGTAGTCCATCCTGTAGGCAGATGATCAGCACCAAATCCACGCACACTTTCTCAGACGATCACACTCACGGTCGTCGCATCTGGCTCGTAACCCAGTCCTCATCCGTATCCTCCAGCGAATACCCCTGCCCGCCGGTGTAGGTGAGCAGCACCGGCAGGAGCACGAGCCCGTGCAGGGCGCCCGAGAGGATGAGCGAGAGCCACATGCGGAAGTAGTAGATCTCGAGGAGCTTGGAGCGGGTGAGGGCGAGGACGGAGATGCCGATGAGTTTGGTCATCGTGATTCCAGAGAAGACCTGTAAAGAGACAAATGTGGTCAGCTGTTGGTCGCACAGCACGACTGGCAAGGACCGGCAAAAACAGCTTACAGATGGTCCAACGTCCACCAACGCAGTCCACGCCCGCTCATCCATCTCCCTCTTCCCGTCCAGCTTATCCAGCGGCAGTCCAGAGCCAGCCCCCATGAACGCCCTCGCGATATGCGAGCAGAACTCGACCGCGATCCCGAGACTGATCACGAGGTTGACCAGCGAGATCGCGTTCAGGCTGATCCCCCAGTATCCCATCACGCCCATGACATTCGTCACCGCCAGTGCGCACGTGAACGTTACTGTTGCGCCCGTCTTCCACGAGCCTAGGAGGACTGATGTGACCGCCAGGATGGCGAGGAGGGCGAGCGAGAGGACCTCGATGGCGATGCCGGTGACGTGCTCGTACTGGTCGAAGAAGACGTAGAAGAGCGAGTACGCAAACACCTTGACGCCGGTGCGGTGGGTGATGTCTGCAGAGATGCGTTGAGCAGCAGTGAGTGCGTTGATGAAGTCGGCCTGCTCGCGGAGGGGAGTGTGGTATGTCCTGAAGTGCGAGGCTCGCACGGTGGTGTTATCCTCCGAGAGCTTGACCGCGGAACCGTACGCGGCTTGCCCACCTAGAGGGCACTCCTCGTTGGTGGGCGAGATGAGCCACTGCTGCAGGTACCGCATGAAGTCCTCTCCCTCCGGCAGCCCCTCCATGGTCGAGTCCCAAGTCTCTCCCTCAAAGCACGGCCTACAAAGCCTCTCCGAGTCGCGCGGCGCGCAGAACACGGACGGGTCACGCTTGCGCACCCGACAGCAGCTCTCGAAAGTGGGGTTGGTCCACTGGAGGAAGTCGTCGATCCACGCGGCAGGCGGGGACGCGACGAACGAGCTGTCGGGGCGCTTGCGCTCGGCCTCGAGGGAGTTGGCGACGGAGAGGTCGAAGCAGGTGGTGAACCGGCCGCAGAGCTGCTGCTGGCCGTGCCGGGAAGCGGGGTCGCCACCCTGGGCCACAAAGTAGACGGGAGGTCCGACGTCGAGGTAGTCGTGGAGGTCATTGAAGTAGTCGACGAGGTATGACTCGGCAGGCAGCGCGAGTCTTTGGTCTAGACGTAGCCACCTGTATCAGTGCTGCGTCTGTGTGCTTTACTTACCACCCAGCAGCCAGACCAACTCACCGAGCCCAAGCGTGATGTGCTGAATCCCCACTGTCGCCACCAAAAACAAGCCTCCGAATGCCACCAGCACCAGCTGCTTCACTTCGTGCCTCAGCAAGAACGGAGCATACACCCTCCTCATGAACTTCTTCACCACACCCTCTCCGGTAGGCGCTTCGGCGTCGTAGAGCCCTACAGGAGGGCGAAGTCTGACGCACGGGAAGCAGTCGATGCGCATCGACTATAAGGCACCTTGTCAGCTTCGGAACACGGAGCAAGCGGGACCGGGGCAGGTGCTAGTAGAGACTCACCTCGGCTCGACGAAGGTCCAATGCCATCGCACTGACAAACACGGTACACTGCATCACCGCCCCCAAGAACACGCTCCCTGCCGCATAGATCGCAAAGTTGCGCACCGCAGGCATAGGAACCAGCGCGCCGAGGGCGAACGCCAGCACCTCGGTCACGGAGCTCAACAGGATCGACGGCCCCATCCTCGCTACCGCCCTCGCCACCCTCTCCTCAGCCGGGAGAGACGTCCCGCTCGGCTGTCGCCCCTCGCTGTTCTCCGAGTCGTCGTCGCCTCCCACCGTAGCGGAAGGTTCCTGAGCAGCGTGCAGGCTGTTCTGTCGCTCGAGCTCGTGGACGAGGATGAACACGTTGTCAACGCCGACGGCAAGGACGAGGAAGGGGATGACCTCGGCGATGATGAGGGTGACTCGCACGCCGAAGAGCGAGAAGAGGCCGACGGAGGACGAGACCGCGATAAGGACGATGGCGATGCCGAAGAGGCCCAGGGAGAATTTGGAGTTGACCGAGAGGAGGGTGGGGATGATGCTGAAGCTCGGTGCGGGGGTGTCCTGCTCCGCAGGCGGCTCCTTGATGACGCGAGCGAGGACAGCCACCCGTATAGCCAGCCGGTAGATGCGATGGGTGAAGGCGTGGATGATGTCTGGAGGAAGGCCGCCACCGAGGGTGAGAGAGATGTAGAGGAACATGACGAGGTACGAGAGCACGACGATCTTGACGTCGGTGTTTGTGCTCTTGTTCAGCTCCTCCTCCAAGCTCACGCCCGTCGAGTAGCTGATCTCCACGCCGGGGCGCTTCAGGTCCGCGAGGTACTTCTCCAGTACGCGCTCCCACTCCTCAGCGGGGCGCACCTGGGCGTCGTTGTGGTTGTCAACCACCCAGGTGATGACCAGAGCCTGCGCGTCAAGCCAGTTGCCATGGGCGCCACCCAGAATCAACTTCGGGTCGATGGGTTGTCCAAAGGGCGGCAAGCACTCGCCAGGCCTCCCCGCGCAATCCGTTATCCGCTCCGCCCAATCATCTCCCCAGTCCGCCATGTCGTCGCCCAGCCACGCCGAGACCGACTGAACGACACACGGCGTGCCTCTCCCACTAGGCGCGAAGCACACATCCTCCAGCCCCACTCCGTCCTCCGTCTTGAGCTCCCCGATCTCCTTCTCCACCTTGAGCCACCAGTCGAGCGTGTCATAGTTGACGGGCGATCCGCCGTTCTGCTTGATGAACACCTGCTCGGACCGGAAGAATGGCCCGAACGTGTCGTCAAAGAAGTGCTTCTGGGTGGCGGACTCGCTGGTGGGTGCGACCCACAGCCGCACCGGGTCGGTCTCAACCGCGAACGACTTCCACCCGATATTGAGGAGCGCGACGACGACAGCCGTGAGCGCAAAGACCTCTATCGGGCGGCGAGCACAGGTCAAACCCAAGCGGTAGAAGAAGCGCCGTAAGGCAGCGTTGATCTTGTTCTGCTTGGGCTGGAGGTGCTCCATCGGGTCGAGGAGGCTGGCGCCGCGTCCGAGCCGGAAGTGGATCGAGCCGCTGGGACCCGACTCGGCGTCGTCGCCTCGTCCCACCAGACCGTCAAGGCCATTGTTCTGGCCATTGAGGATGGTGGGAGAATGAGGGGGGTCGAGGAGGGCGACACGCTCGTAGCGCCGTTGGCGGTGGCGGAGAGCCTGCTTCCAGGAGTAAAAGACGAGGCCGAGGAGGATGGCGACGGAGTAGATGATGAGGAGGGAGAAGGTGAGGCAGGAGACGCTGCCGACATGGCACTTGGAGGAGGACGGAGGGGAAACGTAGGGGAGAGAGGGGCAGACCGAGGGACAGTCGGCGCAAGCGCAGCGAGCATTGATGTCTCCCGCATCGGCGCATCCAAGAGGTACACGACTGTACGCCGAGTCGTCGTTATCGGGAAAGTTGATCTGGAATGGCGATCCCAGTCCCGGCCTCAGGTCCCCCATGTACTTCAAGAACCCGCTCGCGTTCTTCGCCCCTCCGCCGATCAGGTCCATGGCGAAGCCATTGGTAGCCCCGAACTGCACGTCCTTGCAGCTGTTGAAGAACCCCTGCTTGAACTCTGAGCTGACCTCATAGTCCACCTCCTTGACAGCGTCCTTGCCCTCTGTCGTCTTCTGGGTGGATGTCACAGCCAAAAAGGTAGACTGGTCTGGAGAGCAGGTGAAGTCGCAGTAGAAGGAGCGAAAGTTGTTGATACACGCTGGGCAGGATGCGATGAGTGGCGCGGCCTGCTGCAGGCGATCCGAGAGGGTGGCCACTTGGTCGTAGGTGCAGCAGACGGAGGAGGGAATGGAGTATGATGGACCGCATACGCTAGCCATAAGCTCAGAGAGCTCGGGGTCAATCTACGCAGATGATATGTCAGTCACACTCTTGTACTCTGCGTTCGGCACAATGGGCACGACTCACGGCTGTCGCGTCGCCATCGTCGGGACACGGCAACTCTGCGCCGAACATGCTCATCCTCCCGCAGCTCCCGCGCATTGCGCAAACTCCCTCGCCTCTCCGCGGAGGGTTATCTAAGCTTGCCATTGTGGGGCGTCGAGGATGGTTGCGTGGTTGGGGGGGTATGGTCAAGAGTCAACGATGGTGGAAGAGGACATGGCGGAGGTGGTCGCCCTCCGGATGACGAGCGGCCGGGACCAACAAGGGAAAACCACGTGAAAGCCACGCTTAAAGTTCAAGTCACGTGGTTTCTGGGGACTGGGCCCCCGCGCCGCCGATGATCAGATCAGCAGCGTCTTTGCTGGACGGCGGCGGTGAAAGATACTACGCCCATCATCGTCGACTTTCGACTTCATCTCCCGTCTTGCTTTGCTTCACGCACAAACTCCGCTCTACATACTACTACCCAAATGATCTAGTGAGCCACACTTAGACGGGCACTGCAGCAATGTCTGACGACCGATCAGCGTATTCGGCTTTCTGATCTTACTTTTGCTCATCGTGGTCGTCTGGCTCGGTATGTCCATCATCATTACGTAGTCCCTCCTGCTTCGTTAGCAATAACAATATACATGAACTGACCTATATCGTATCAACAGTACGATTCATCATAGTGCGAGTCAACCAATGCCGCAAACGAGATCAACCGCACGTATCCATGCGGGAGGATGCCCGCGCCCAGTTCCGGGAGGTGACAGATACGTTCATCTACGGCGGGCGCGGGCGTCAAGATCCATACGCTGAGCCGTATGTGCCATACCACCGAAGGAGTATGGGGGACCAGGGGCCAGTTGTAAGACTGATGAGCGAGAGCCAAGCAAGCTTGCCTGCCTACGGTGAGTGCTGAATAAGACATCCCAAGAACCGCCAAGTCGCGGGTGGCAAACTCTTTATTTGGTGCTAATGTTGTGAACCTTCTCCACCCGCAGGGGCTCATTCCTTGCCTGTGCCTCCCGAGCGGGCGTATGAGGCCCAGCACGTCCGTATCCGCCCGGACCAGACAACCGCGGTGCTCACGGGCATGCCTGAGGCCCCACCGCCAAAGTACTCGGCGGTCACCGGCAACAGCTCGGTCGTCTGAGCCGGCGGCATGGTGTAGATCTTTCGGGCATCTCTTGCGTCATCCAATCTGTAGCAACCAAAAATGTAGCCTTCTGTATCACTGCATAAAGAATGATCCAGTACCAGTTGTAGTAGTAAGACACACCGTCAATGCGATAGTCCTCATGCAATGGATTCCATTGGCAGACGTGCGAGCACGTTCGAAGAGCACTCGACACCCGTCTTGGTCGGAGGCGAGGAGCAGAGTTGAGAGGTGTCGTCAGAACTCAGACGATGCCGCAGAAGGCGAGTCCAACTCTATGGTTCCTTGATGTCGCACATCGCCGTCTTGTCCCTGGGCAGCATCGGGGGACGGGCAGAAGCCGCAGAGCAGCTCGCTCGGCAGACACCGAATGAGTACGGCACAGGATAAGGTTCGCGCGATAGCATCGGTTCGGCATGGTGTTGCGGATCTCCCGCGCCGTATCTGTTCGGTCAGTCAGTAACCCCGAGCTTTATGACGAAGAAGTTATCCTTGGAACGCTACCAAGAGGTGGCGAGGGGCTTGGCAACGGCCGTACGCGTCGGGCGTTGGTCTGATATAATACCCGGCGCGCTCTTGCCCCGGGGGGCACCAGCACCACCTCACTGTATCCCGCACATCACTTACAACTACTACCAACAAGCAAACGCAAGTAGCAACCACACCAGATGGGCATGAGTATTAAGAGGTGAGGCCCCATGCTAGGCTGAGACGAAACCCGGACGGCAGAGGCTGACTTCAGCCGCAGCTTCTCAGGCGCCTTCGTCTTCATCGTGATCTTCCTCGCCTTCACTTTGAGTGAGTTCCCGGCAGCTCCTCTGTCTGCCTCACATGCCTTCCAGCTGACTCGCCCACCTGCCTTTGACAGTCGGAGTTGGCGCCTATTGCGATAAGAATGCCAAGAAGAAGAACGCTGCCGCGGCGTCCACCCTCCCCACCCACCACAGCCGCAGCCACCACCGTCGCACGGCGAACCAGGGCCTCGCCCAGAGCAACGCCCAGTCCCAGCGCATCCACCTAACGCTGAACGGGGACTTGCTGGCTCAGGTCAACGCGGCGCGCACCAGGCCGGATGGGACTATGAGGCTGGTACCGCTCACGCACCCGCCGGAGGAGGATCCCGTGATGCGCACGGCCACGGCAAGCTCGAGCGCTACCCAGCTCCCGGAGTATGGTGAGTCTACTATATATTCTCACTCATTGTGTTGGACATATGGGCAGATCCCGCTGACAGACCCATCCTGTAGCTCCGGTCGCTCCACCCATCCCCCCTGCCCCCGCGTACCAAGCCCCTCTCCGAGTGCGCAACGTCGACCCCGCAGACCTCTCCACATCCACGGTCAACACTATCCCTGACGTCCCTCGTGCACCACCACCTGCGTACAACACCGTCATCGTTGGGGGCGGGGGATCTGCTGTTTAACATCTCGCGGGTCGTCTGATGTTTGTATCAATAAAGGCGGTAAAGAGTGGGGCTGAGGGTCTATAATGGATGTTTCACGGGAAATACCCGGTAGAATGTTGTACAGTGCTAAAGACACAGGATATCTTGTAGTTTGTACTATTTGTGACAGTGAAATCAAGTATAATCATGAATGCCTTGCTTGTTTACTCGTGTGTCTCTCCTCTGTGCGCCTGGTGAAGCGGGGAAAGTCTGTCTAAAGGAGGATTGGCAGCGGACGGATCATCGATAAAGCCTGATCAGGATCACGAAATCAAGAGCAGTAATCTCCTTTTGTCAGCGTATCGGCCTTCGAACTTCCTAACTACTCAATTCATCGCATGCAGTTCATGTGATACCCAGTGATTGATGATAAGAAGCTGTGCATGCAGGTCGGGACGACTCCACTCGACTCAAACAAAAACCACAAAACCCAGCTCCCCATGAGAGCTCTACTCAAACGAACCGTGAGCGGTGGATCGCACCGCTCCTCGCATCGCTCCACGAGTTCTCAGGATTCCACCTATACATGCCCACCTCTCGATCTCGACACCATCGAGCGATCACACATCGCAACTCTAGCCGAGTGCTTCGTCAACTGCAGTCCCGACTCTTCTTTGTATCTCAACCGCCTGGCTAGAGGCGACGGGACAGTACTTGGGGACGAAAGGGGACTGGCCAGTACGATTGGTGATGTCCAGTGGGCAGCTAGTACGCAAGATGGTTATAGGGGAACTGCAAGACATGTGGCAACCACGCTCAAGTCTTTGCAGGATAGGATTCACAGTCACTACGATGCCGAACCGTCCTCATCCGGTGCCAGCAGATCCAGCGCGAGGAGGACCCATATTTGTCTTTCACCACCACAGCTCGACTCTATTGTGAGATGTATCAGTACAAAGGGCCTGGGCCAAACCAACAGGGAAGACGCTTCAATCAAAGCATGGCTGAAGGGGTTAGAAAGCGGGATGCTTGACTCCAGCGAGGTCGATATGGGAAGCGGCTCCAAGAACAAGCTCGTCATGTCAAAGAGACTTTCGCTGACGGATCTCGACTCCATAGTGGAAAGGACAGGTGGTCAGTTGACAGAAGACATCGGCATCATAAAAGGAATCATCTCCCAGATCATATCCATGAGAACGATTGAAGAAGCCGGCGCAGCCGACGCACGGGATGAGGCTTTGGAGGAGCAACGCGATAGGGGCGGCGCGCGTGTGAGGTTTGTTCATCATCTGGATCCTCAGTCTCCGAAACCTCTGGGGACGATGCCAGAGGACCTTGATGAGCCGATCGGCTCAGAGGAGGCACAGGGCGGACTGTTAGAGGATAATGGCCAGTGGTGGTGGTGATGACGATGAAAAGTCAGCGTAGAATAAGTCCTTTGTGACTATACATTAGCCGCTGGTAAATGTCAATCCGCTCACATATGCAGTCTCATGCGACATGACTTCTCTTACGTCTGGTGAGAGAAGGCTGCACAACAGTTTGAGATGCAGACAACGAGTGACACGCAAAAAAGCGAGCAAGCTCGCCGCCGCCGCACACACCTCTCCTTGCGACGCAATTAATTATACGGTAATTAAAAAGTCTTTAGCGTATAAATGCGTAACTATTTTTGCCGTCCGTCGAACTCAGCTCGCGAGTCGCGGGCGAGCTTTGTTGACGAGGAGACTCTTCTCCTCTTGCTGCCATAGTCTGCGATCTTCACTCTCACCACTCCCTGCCCTTGAAGCTAGACTTAGTGGACATCCGTCCCCTCTCACCCACATCAGACATCATGTCCTCCCCCTCGCTCGCCTCCTCTCCCATCCCCGGTACTTCCTCCATCCGGAGTCGCCGTCCGGCCGCCCTGGGGCCATCAACCGCCCGAGACGTCGAGCCTGCACCCAACTCGGCAAGCACACATACTACCGAACCCCCATCTGCATCTTCTTCCAACGTTTACTTCCCAGGAGGACTGCCATTACCAGCTGTAAAGGGCACGAGGGGAGGAATTGAGTCGCCGAGGCATGTTAGGGCATCGCCCTCACTTACTGTGAGTAGTACAGCTCAAGAAATCGTCATATTTATCCCATTCTCGAGCTGACTAGTGACATGATGAAGCTGCGGGAAACACCTGGTTCCCCTCTACAAACCCCCTCCACCTTCCGCTCCAACACTGTCCCTCACCAATCTGCCTCCCCTTCCACCCCCGTTCAACGGTCTCTCCCCGGCCACTCTCTCTATTCGAGCACCCCTCCTCGGGCAGATGAGCAGCAGACTATGCAAGCAAGGCCGAGTGTGGTGTTCAAGAGTGACCCAACGGTGAAGAGCTGCTTGTTGGGCCTGAAGATGGAGGCGAAGGATGAGATTGCCAAGCTGTTTGGAGTCGCTTGAGGGAGGGAAGGAGGGAGGGAGGGTCCGATTGGGGGGAAATGAGACGGACACATGACAGACACACTCAATTGCATACGGGGGCGATAGGGGGGATGACGGTGGCGATATGACCATGTATTGTATCTTTATGATGGCCTCGGGTTGCAGACGCCTTACACCTTTGTTTGTTCGTCATACATCTGTCGACAACTTTTTTGTTTTTCTGTTTTTTTTTTTTTTTCTTGCTTTTTGTTACAATCTTCTGCTTGCAGGTCCCTTCTTATCTAGCGCTCCCTACCCATCGCTGTCTGATATTACCCCTTATATCGCTAGGCCCCACGTCGTTCCAAAAGTAATAATCAAATGGCACGCAATAATGCCATCGTCGGTCATGGATCATTTGCGCAACGACGACGCGTCGCGTTGTTTTTTGTCGTGACATCACAACAACATCACGACTCTCGGGTCTCCGTTCTCCAGTCTCTCCAGACATCATCAAGTGTGGAAGACGACCGTCTGGTATCACATCGTAACTAGCCATCGAGCATTTGAACGTCAACGCCATGGACAATTTTCAATCCATATCAGATGCCTTACACGGTATCCTTGCCTCGACATGTAAGTAGTCTTGATCGTCCAGCTGCCGGAAGCTGACCACGGACGGACACCGACAGCGGAGGACGGAGGAAAGCTCAGCAAGGCTGTGGAGGGGTTTCTCGACTCGGACGATGTCAACGTACAGATAGCAGTCTGTGAAGTCATCCTTGAGGTCGTCTCGGAGGGCAGCCAGGAGACTCAGCAGCAACGGCGGGTAAGTCGTCTTGCTCGCGACCGTCCCTTGGGTTTAGCTGACATCGTGGACAGACACTCCTTTTCGAAGACAGTGCTCTTACGTACATCCCCATCCTCCTGCGTCTTACCAATAAAGCCCCAGAACTCGCTCCAAACCTTGTCAACCTCATCGCTGCGTACGGGCAACCCCGAGAAGTCGTGATGGCCTTGTCAGAGGGTCTCCAGTATGTGATCGACCGAGCGGAAGGCTTTGGCGTCAGCGACCATGAGGGCGGAGAGGAAGAGGAGGAAGATGCCGACGATGCGATGGAAGCGGTGACTGAGTGGCTGGTAATAATCACTTCACTCGCCTCAGGTATGTTTGATCTTCGCCTCATAGCCATATGCGATGCGGATTAAAACGTCGAACTTGATAGCCTTACCTCGACTTCCCAACGTACGGAGCACCCCAACCCTTCTATCTCTCTCAGAGGTCCTCTCGCCATCTATCGCTGCTATCAGTAGACATGCGGGTGTCGATATGGCTTGTAGCTGTCTCATGGTCATGTGTCGTTTCGTCGAGATTGCATGGGGCTGGGTCCAGAGGACGACCGACAAGGGCGGCGAGCAAGCTGTGAGCTGTTTGTGGAAATGACCGGCAACACGTACTGACCTTATATGGATCCAGTCTCTGCTCTCGAACGTTCTTTTCGAGAGTATCACCCACTTCGGTAGTCGCGTGGAGGCCCGTCTGACAGAGAGGTGGTTCCTCGCAACTTTCCCCAAGTACGGCGGACCGCAAACCTCCACCGAGATCTCGGAAGAGACTTGGTCTAGGGGCGCTCTGACGCTTCAGCGTGCTCTGGTGAGCTTTCCGATCTCTGCTCATTTGGTCTCAGAGAAGCTGATGCGACTTCTCAGATGACTGCCCAGAAACTCAGTCCCACCCCGCCCCTCTTCGAGCGCGTCGTCTACTCCTCCAGCCGCTCTACAAACGGGACATTCGCAGCCTTCAACGCACTTGCCTCCACTATCCCTCTCAACCAGCTTGACAAGCTCCTCCCCAATCCCCTCCCGGCGACCATGCTGGGCGACAGTATGCCGGTGATCTGCGCAGCGCTGAGCGGGACGAGCGTGGACGCGGGCGCTGCGTGGGTGTGGTGGATGGTTCATCGAGTGATGACCACGGAGAAGGATGGCAAGCCGGAACTGGTCATTGACTATGATGAGGCTACCATGCTCATTGAGGTGTGTCACTGAAACTCACGGATGGTAGGAAGCATGAGTAGTATGTAGCAGCTGACATTACCATCTGTGGCCTAGCTGCTTGTGCCTCTGACGGCTCAACATCATTCTGCGACCATGCGTCTGGCTCTGTTCAAGCTTATCGGCGGACTGGTCTCTATCCTGTCGGGGCTGGACAAGGTCCTGGCTCTCAAGCAGGTGAGCTGGGAATGATATTGCCCAAGTAAGATCGAAGCTTACCTGTATTGCTTCTAGCTCCTGGAACCTGAAAATCCATTCGACGCTGTTCGTATCGAGAGCTTGTCTCTGTTGCGGGAAGAGACATCTCACTCGACTGTACGTCGCTCTCATCGTGCGATGCAACCCGGGTAGAGACTGACGTACATTGTAGGACCTCATCTCCCCCGACCTCCTCCCCCACCTCTCCCCAACCCTCTTCGCCCTCCCCGTCCCCACCGACCCCGACTCCCCATTCAACATCCCCCCACCGACCCTCCTCTCCACACCTCACCCCACCTGGTGGACCGAGTGCGCCAATTACCTCTGGTTCCTTGCGACATGCGATAAGAACGACGTCTCTGGCGTGAAGAGCAAACACCGGGGGGAGCTGGTGGTGTGGGTGGACAGTGTGGGGAAGAAGTTGAAGGAGGTCGAGGCGTTTGTGAAGGAGCAGGAGGGAGATGTGAAGACGGCGGAGGTGAAAGAGGGACAGGGGGTGGAGTTGCTGCTGGCTCGGTGGGCGGATGCGCTCAAGCGGGCGAAGGAGGCATTGCATGTCTGATGGGCTGGTGTGCGGGGCGCTGTTTTGTGAACAGCACCAATCACAAGACGGCATGTATTCATGACAACAGATTATATGTGCTCAGCAGCATCCTCTATGGCGTTCTATACTTGCCCGCCCCCCCTCACCCGCCTCGCCGCCAACTTGATCCGTGACCGTAAAGAAAGCGGCCCCATCAATATCTTCAGCCCTCCCTTCTTCTCTAGACAACTGCTATCTTTCGCAGCCTCCTTCCCGGCGGCTTGTCCTATAAGGTTGGCCGCCGCCAACAGCTTCCCCGGTAACTCCTTGACCGCCTTCACCTCCCTCGCAGGCGCCAATGCAGCAAGCACCGCTGCTCCAGCTGTGCGTTTGGTAGGCGACCGGCTTGTCTTGGTAGGTGATTGCCTTGCCTTCACAGGTGACTGTATCGCCTTTGCAGGTGACTTTCCCGCCTTGGCAGGTGACTGCCTGGCCTGAGATCCCGCCGCGTTCTTGCCCGTCGTCGTCGCATTGCGCGATCTCGACTCCACCCGCTCTTTCCACCCAGGCAAGCACCTCCTTTTCGAAGGGCTACCCCCATCGACGCTCTTCTCCAGAGAGCTCTTCTGCGGTGAGCCTTTCTGCGGGGACGACACGGGGCTCTTCAACCACCTCACCCCCTCGTCCTCCTCACCATCATCATCCGACTCATGCCCCTGCCCTTCAACCCACGTAACAGCCTCCCTCAGTCTCTTCCCCGTCTGCGCCCACGCCTCCCTCCCCCTTCCTCCCCTCCCCCTCGGCGAGCTCCTGGGCGACGGCGGTGACTCCTTATCCACCCCCAGCCTAAAGTCTGGAGCAGACTTGGTGCGCTGTGGCGCAGGGGGCGAGAAGATATCGGCAAAGTCGACGATGGCGAGTGTGGAGTGGGATCGCCAGGCGGCGGCTATGGAGTTCTCTTCCGGCGAGCGGGGGGAGGGGGAGGTGAGGTTGTAGCCGAGGGCGGCGTGGGCGGTCTGGGTGAGGGATTGGGCGGTGAGGGCTAGGGAAGGGGGACGAAATGAGCTGGTGATCGACTGTTATAAAGTCGAAGCTGTGGGCAACAGCTCACCCTCAGTCCACAGACGTTCTGCCGGGTCAAATATCTTTTGAAGGCGTGGCCATCGGATCTCAAACAGCTTTGCGAAGACAGTGTCAGTAAGGGCGGCAGTGTGAGAACAACAGGCTTCAACTCACCGGCGAACCAGGGATCTTCTGAAATCCTGCCCCCATGATCTCTGCGCACATCGGCTTCTCAAACAGCACCGACGGGGGAATCATCGCCGATTGAAGGGTGTACGTCCACGACAGTCCCAGTAGCCTCTGCACTCAAACACGCGTCAGCTTTGTTTCTCTTTGAGCAGCGAACGTCCTGCACGAAAAGCTTACCCGCTTGAACGGATCATCCTTATCAAACGCCTTACTCTTCCACCGCCCCAGCCTGATGCTCTCATTGACCACCTCCAGCTGGCTCCTGTCCAGCCCGTACGACGCGCGGAAGAGAATCTCGAAATGAGGGGTCTCGCCCTTGGATTTGACGCCTTCGGGGTTGGTGAGGGTGCCGATGTAGAAGGTTGTGAAGACGGATGTGTCGACTGTCGGTGGGTCGGTCGGTCAGTCATGTGAGCATGCAGTAAGTGAGGGGCAGCACGCACCGCGGAGTTCGCGAGCCCGGTCGATGTCCCAGCCAGCTCCCAGGAGAACGAGATCAACGCAGTCTCCTAAGTCGGGTATGTAGTCTTTCTACGAAGTCGTTTCCTGTCAGCTGCGCTGATCACCCCTGGGCATGATACCAACCCACCTTGAGCTTGACCCACTGCCAACGCATGTTTGCGTAGGTCGATTCTGCGGCTTTGAGCACCAGGCCCTCTGCGATGTAAAACTCATAAGTCGACTGACAGCCTGACACACTAGTCCAGTCGTGAGGCTCATGACCCACCCTCTCGCCTATCGTTGCTTTCTCGGAAAGCCTCTTGCATAGCCTGGGACGTGACACATCACGTCAATGACCAGTCTGTTAAGCGACGAATCGGGGAGGTCCACTTACGTTCAGTGCAATTTGGCCGTCACCATCCATGGGTATAGGTACGCGTTCTGCCAACATACTCTGCACCGGTGTCAGCACATGTGCTCTCCATCAACCACGCTGGTAGCTTGCGAGCACTCACAAAGCCAGGGATGACCCTGATCAGCTGCTCCAGCATTTGACGCCTCTCATCATACCGCCTATGCAGCATGTTCTCCCCATCAAGCAAAAGCACGTCAAAGAATGCAAGACACAAGTGCCGACTGGCAGATTTCGGGAAGCCAGCGCTGTTCGAGTACGCTCATCAGCACTGACGAGGCCACGCACTCGACGCCAGAACTCACGTCTGCCAGCTATGCCCGCCCGTCGTGACGCCCGCCGCACCGAGCCACCAGAACTCCTCTATACCAGGCCCGCGCCCACCCTCCCGGAGGCCCTCATTGTAGGGCACCACCTCCGCTTCGAGTATCACAGACTTTGTGACTCGGCGATGACGCGCTGTTGAGGCTGTCGAAGGGAGACTGCGGTGCAAAGCGTGATGGACTGGGAGAGCGGGGTCTACGGGGAGACCTAGGGTGTGGCAGATGATGCTACGTATTGCCTATTCAGCGGTGTTCACTATAGAATGAGCAAGAAGTGAGGCATACGCACCCGTGTGTGTTCAGACGGTCACGAGTGGAGTCTCGAGTGGATTTGCTGTAGATGGTGATCTTCGGGTGTTGACTTTCAATAATTTCGACATGCACTTGAAGTCTGCAACATGATAGAGTAGCAGTTAGCAGGCTGTCTCGTCCAAAAGCAATAGTCAAACTGAGACCCACCGATACCCGTCGTACTTGGTCTCCGCCCACACCGCCTCTGAGCGAGGCGCCCAGCTGGTCCCTGTAAACGTCTTCAAAGCGTCTTGAACCGAGCGGCCCTTTCTACATTTTGGTATCTGTACATGTTGTCAGTTTCTGGACAAGTGCGGCGCACGTTCATACATCATCAAACATACCTTCACATTGACCCCGACCACCGGGATCGGAGCCACCTCCTCCTTCCCATCCGCCAACGCCTCCGCCAAATCCGCACATACATCCAGATCTCCCCTCCCCCCGGCATACAACCCCCACATCCTCCTATCCCAGCACATCATCGCGTCTCTCAGCGTCAGCTGCTTCGGCCCAGCCGTAGACTTGAGCCGCAGCATCGCTGTGGGGTTCCGAGTAGGCAGCCGTGGTAAAGGGTCCAAGAGGGGACGGAGGTCGCGCAGGATGATCTGGGTGAGGACGGAGAGGGCGTAAGGGCTGACGTTGTCGTCGCGGTAGAGAGAGGCGAGGATTCGAGAGGGAGTTCGCTTGCTCTGGCGGGTCTGGGACAGCTGGGAGAAGTGGGAGAACGAAGCGAGCTCGTCGAGGATGGCGTCGAGCTTGCGCAGGGAGAGCCGAGACTTGCTACCGTCGGATGTCGACTAAGAAGCGGGTGAGTCTTTTGGCTCACTGTAAAGCACTTTCCACTTCACTTACCCGAAGCGAGATTACAATCTCCACCTCTCGCCCCAGACAGCCTGTCCCACTCTGTGCCCCCTGGTTCCAGCACACGCTGTCCCAGCGGGCCAGACCTTTCAGCCCCAGCACTTTTTCAAGCTCCTGGGCCAGAGTGTTTTCCTTCAAACCATACCTCCGTCTTGAACCCTCATGGGGGAACAAGAGGCGGAAGATGTGCTTGCCAGAGTGGGCGGGCCGAGGCGTGGGCAGGTGGTTCACCCATGACGCGAAGATCTTGTCCGGGGACCACGGTTTGCCGGTTTTCGGGTCTTTCGGAGGGTTACCGAGCTTGCGTACAAGGTTTGCGAAGCTGTAGAAGTGTTATGAGAGTATTCTGGGGGTGGTATAGAGGAGAATGACGCGCACCTCTCGAAGGAAATGTCCATAGCTGGGCCCACGCGACCACCGACGCGGGACTTGGATAGGCGACTGGACACCAAGAAGGAAGGGGTTCCTAAACATGAACAAGAAGAGTGGACATATGTATTCCCTAACAAGTGGCTATACACAGCTTCAGTCGTGAAGGGGCTGGCGTAGAGACAGTGCGTGGCTTATGCAAGACAATCCAAGTGAGACATCCAGACGAAACTGGGTTAAGAGCGTGAAGGCAAGTCGCGTCAACTTGTAGGAAGTGCCTGCCTTATTTAAGCCGCACTTAGCCCTGTATTTACGCTTAATTGACGGACCGCTGTTAAGTTTAAGCGTTGGCCCTCCCTGATCCACCGGAACGGCCAATGGCTCTGCTGGAACGGGTTATCCGACGGAACACCTGTTCTTATTGTCCTCTCTCCAGCTCAGCCTCGACCATCTCTCAGTCCACAACGCCCAGACAGCGCTTCTGTATTCCCACACAAACCTACGTATCTTTCGTAAGCCGATCGCATCTCATTTAATCAGCCCTGCCCTTGGCCTCCTCTCACCCTAGCAGCCCACAACAGCCTCTTTCGACACCGTATCCCCCCCCTGATGGCATCCCAGGTGAAGCCCTCCCTACCGCCCGCAGAGCCGAAAGCCAAAAGAACCCATGCCCGGCGTTCTTGCGGCATCTGCAAGCTCAGAAAAAGTCGTTGCGAGCGTGAGTGCATCCTTTATCGATAACCCTCCCCACGGCGTCCAGCATCTGACAGAGAGCCTCGATACACAGTCCCCGACCTCGACGTCCCTTCGGGCCCGGACCCCCTCCCTGTGGAAAAGTCCTGCCACCGCTGCAAGGTTCTCTCTTTGCCTTGCATCGTCGACGACAGCAACCGCAAGCAGCGCAAGCGGAAGGACGATGGCGCCGGCGGCGGCGAGTCGTCCCGTGCTGGCACGGGGGGCTCTCGCGAGGCCTCGCAGTCAGGGCGGAGCTCGCCCAAGCGGCGCAACTCGAGGGCCGTGCCCGTACGGACCGCTTCGACGGACACCAGCGGGCCGGGTGGTGTCAACGGTGGTCCCGCCGTCGACGTCGACCACACACTCGACGTGCTCAATGGGCTCTCGCCCATCGACCATACGCCCGGTATCGACCCCGTGCTCGCGTCGTTCCGTGACATGCGGAGGGACACTTATGCGCAGGATATCCACAGAGAGTCGGGCAAGTCCAAGAGCATCAAGCTTCATGGTCGGCCCCTCGAGTTGACGTCGGCGATGCTGAGGATGGCGTACGGGCGGTCGACCAAGAAGGGCAGGAGGGTGCGGGTGGAGGACGACGACATGGATCTCAATGTCCTGATCGATGATACCATGAAGGCAAGGCTCCAGCCTGGGTATGTTGCTCTCCTGTATGACCAATCCTTGTTTCTCGCTGACCTCTTTTCAGTGTCTCCCAGCTACGCACCTACCATCCCCACCTCGACACCCTCGCCGCCATGTTTGACGATTACAACAAGGCCCCGGAGTGCTCTATCGGCTTACTCATCGCCACCGTCGCGTACCTCGCGAGCGTGTGCCTTCCCGCCGACCCTAGCATCCAACAGCTGCGCAACGACCTTACCCCATACGTCTACCAACGGCGGGACACCCTCCTCCTCCACACCCCCCACACCTTCTTCGCCCTCCACGCCATCGAGCTCTTCATAACCCACTGCCCCTTCGGCGTCCTCCCCCTCCAGCCGTGCAACCTCCAGAACCTCGCGGTCGCGCGGGGGCTCACGGCGGTTGCCAAGGATATCTTCCAGGCGCTCAACTACCAGACGCTCATCGAGTCGATCCTCTCTGGCCCGGGTGTCCACTACGTCTTTTCGTGCAGCGACATCTGGCTATGGGTTGCTTTGAACGCCGCAGAAGCAGCCGCCATGCTCGAGGAGAGCAACCCCCAAAAACCACCGCACCTCGCGCAGGCGAGGGCGGTCACCGACGAGTTCTTCAGGCTCCAGGACGACCAGTCTGTCTGGCAGAACGCCATCGGCCAGGAGGACATCGCGGTGCTGGTAGGGAGGCTGGCGCTGTGCGATAAGATTGCGAGGCTGGAGGAGGTGCTGGATGGGATGTCGAGGATCAGGCAGGTGCTGGAGCTGTGCGCGAGTGAGCCGGGGGTGGATCCGGTGGCGGGGATATTGAGCGAGTTTGAGGAGTATACCAGGCGGACGGATGAGTTGGATAAGCGGCATGAGGTCATGATGAGTGAGTGTTGTGCTTGGATGAGTGAGCTCTCTTTTGCTGACAATACCGATTCAGACATGCTGCGCGAGTACTCGCGCAACGCCGAGTCGGGCTGGGTGCACTACCGTGCCATCCGCCGCCGGTACGAGTTCAGCAAGATCCACGTCACTGGCCTCCGCGCTCTCATGGCTACGCACTACCTCCCCGGGTCCCCTTACGCCTACCCCGACCTCCCCACCACCCTCATCCCTACCCAGGCCGTCGTCTACGCCGTCACCCGCGCGTGCAACCCGCCCGACATCGTCCGCTTCATCAGCGACACCTCGTCCACCGGCGGGGCTACCCCCGCAGTCCAAGCGGTGTGGGACTGGGGACGCCGACGCGGCGTCAACATGGAGCGCAACCTCTCTGCGTGTTCCGAGCTCGCCACGACGCTCGTCTCCGACCTGCAGGGCCTGATATACTCGTGTATCGTGCCTCTGCACGAGGCGATCTGCATCGCGGTCGAGTCCGCCAAGGTGCTCATGGAGATGGAGGCGGGCACGATCCACATCCTCCGCGCGAGCGGGCAGCTCTACAAGGTCTTCCGCCCGCGGTCATGGCTCCTCGCCATGAACCACTTCTCGAAGACCCTGCATAACGTCAGCAAGCTCGTGACGGACGACGGGCTCGGCGGGGAGACGGTCGCGAACGGCGCGAGCAACCTCATCGGCTCGATGGTGCGCACCGCCGAGGAATGGACCCGCTCGCTGGAGAAGGAGGCGGTGCAGCAGGAGGCAGCGATGGCGGCTGAGATGACGGCGCAAGCGGAAGCGGCCCAGCGCCAGCAGTACGCTGCTGCCAACCCTGGCGCGCAAGCCTCATACGAGGCCCAGGCGCAGGGGCAGCACTACATGGACACCTCCGACAGGTGGATGGCGGGCAACGAACCCACCGCCGGTACCGCCGCGGGAGGCTCAGGCGACCGCTCCCAATCGTCCGACTCATCTAGGGCGACCCCCGCGCCTGTCTTCCTGCAGCACCCGCAAGGCCCGCAGGGGCCGCAACAGCCTCCATACTCGCATTCGACAGCGCTGGACTCGCTGCTGTCAGAGATGTTTGGGTACTCGTACAACCCGGGTACACCGCAGCAGCAACAGCAGCAGCCGCAGCCGGGTCAACAGGCCCAAGCGGCGCAACAGCAGATGCAGCCGCCGGTGGGGCAGATGCTGCCTCAGCATCCGCCGCAGATCCAGGTGCAGCTGCCGGTGCCGGGGATGCCGCAAGGATCGCGCGAATCGGGGAGCTGGGCGCCAGAGGGGTGTGGATATGTCTGAGTGGTTGTGCATCGGGACGGGCATCAGGAGAAGAAGGGGGGGACGGTTGTCTAGAGGCTGGGCTCATTTGACTGTATCGCGCTTTCTAATGTTTGTTTGGGTTATACTGGTTTCGTCTTTGTCTCGCGTTCTCGATTGATTCTTTACAGTACAAGTAATGTGTGCATACTGGTTACGCATGCGGATGCTAATGCATTGTTTCTCTAAGCAGGGGGGCAAGCGCCGTGGGTTCAACATGCGGCTGATGTGAGCAGGGTGGGGGAAGTGGGGGAAGTAGTGGGGGACCTTGGCAACCGACCGCGACAACAACGGTACGGTACGTTTGCGTACAGTTGTCAGTGATCTACATCCATTCCCTTATCCATCCAGCATACACACCGTCCCCCATGATCGACCTCCGCCAACTCGTCAAAGACCGCCGCCGCGGCCTCATCACCGACACCGCCATCGCCCAAGCCGACGTCAGCTTGTCATGGTCCGCCGCCGCCAGCAAAGCGCTGATCCGCTCCAACCCCGAGCAGGCCCTCCGCGGTCGGCAGGCCTTGCTGAAGGCTTTACAGACCTGGGCGAAGGAGCCGCCGGAGCCGGAAGTGAGGCCCACCGAATACGCGGCGCACCCCTTCCAGGGGGGAGAGAAGGGGAGGGATCAGGCCGGGGAATACTATTTGGATGGGGAGATGAGGCACACGACGAGGGTGCAGGGGGCGAAGCCTTCGGCGGCGCCGACGTTTGCGATCAGCGATATCTTGGGCAACGTGAGTAGGGCTGTCGCCAGTGCTGTATTTAGATGGCTGACACATTGCTCGTCTGATTAACAGCACGCGGAGATCTCTCTCATCATCGCCGCCAGTTATAACCTCGACATGGACTGGATAGCGACCGTCTTTCCAGACCCCGAGCTGGTGCCTACGGTACTCGTTTCCTCTGGGGAAGATGATAATGAAGAGACGGCAGAGGAGTGCGGTGCTACCATGCCAGAAACTTGGAGGAGACACATGGTCTTGCTTGAGCCTACGAACTGCTACGGGCAAGTCCTTTGTCTGCTATGTTCATCCGTCCCATGAGGCTGACGGTACGAGCTTCTAGACAACGTAAATCCCACATGAAATGGATTTTGGTGAGTGCGGAGTGCCGATGAGCCATGGGCGTGAGGGGAGGAGCGCCAAGTGGGGCAGTCTGAGCTGACACGCATCACAGGTGCGCTACAAGACGGGCCGTTTGAGGGTGGCCATCATGACGGCAGACTTGCACCCTTACTCATGGAGCCAAGTTGAGAATGTGAGTCATCCTCTGCATGTCTACTCTCCATTTGATCACTCTCAAACTGACTTCTGCGATGCCACTAGACCATCTTCATACAAGACTTCTTGCTGTCCGGGTGTTCGTCTTTGCCCCACAATGACGGTTCTCCAAGCGCCGACTTCCCTCGACAATTCCAAAGCCTTTTCAAGACGATTTGCATCGACAAGGCCTTTGACGTCCTCAAGAGCAAGCATCCACAGCGGGCGGAGCTCCAGCGGATGGAGGGGGGATTTGGGGGCATGTTCGCGCTTTACAGCTGGGAGCTCGTCAGGTGCCGCGTGGTGACTAGCGTGGCGGGGCATCACGTGAAGCCGAGTGAGCAAAAGAAGTATGGGTTGGGGAGGCTGGTGCACGTGCTGGAAAAGGAAGGTCTGATCCCCAGCGAGGATGAGAGGGTGGTGGTGGAATACAACGTGAGCTGTCCACGTTCTCACCAGAGCTCGACGTATAGCTGACGACTTATGTAACACCATAGACCGCCGTGCTCGGGCAATACCGGCGCGCCTGGCTTGCCAGGTTCTTTTCTGCCTGTGAAGGTAGTCAGACTACTATAGCAGAGTCGAAGGAGCACCCTCTAGCTCTCAGCATTGTTTATCCCGCCGTGAGCACCGTCCGAAGAACTGTGTCGGAGGAAGACCAGATCCACTACATGCAAGGTGGGGGTAATGGGTTCACCCGTGGCACTTGCGATCTGTTTTATGATCGTGAGTCCAAGAGGGGACCTCTTGCTGCCGGGCAGTCCACAGTGAGTGATTTCAGATGGAGATGGTGGCGTAGTGCTGCAGGCTCTGGTTGACTTCGATGTGCAGGTGATCGCCGCGGTCATCGAGCAGAAGGAGTCGTACGGGGGCGATGACTCGGTCTTGAGAAAGAGGGGTTCTCCCAGTGCCAGAGGATGGGTCTACATCGGTAGTCATAACCTGTCAGGCTCTGCATGGGTGAGTCGTGAATCACCCCACAATGATATATGCCAGAGACTGATATCATGGACCTTTCACAGGGCTGGGACGAGAAGCAGGCGGCTCGGAAGAAGAAGAATCATGGGACAGTCATCAGCGCGATGAACAACTATGAGCTCGGAGTCATCATGCCACTTGGTAAGTGTGGTGATGCTTCGCTAGACGTCTGTTTCTAAGCCGTAACAACTCTGGACTGACAATGGCTGTTACTCTCTGTAGACCACAAGAACGCTATCGCGGAGATCAACACCATCGTCCCGTGGAAGAGACCGGTCAGAGCCTACGCGATGAGTGACGAGGCTTGGGTGTGTCGTTCTCCTTTATCTGAAGAGAACTGTTCAGCCTAGACTGGCCTTCGGCTGACTGGTCACATATCGCAGGACCCCGTCAAGCACACTCCTCCTTGGTAGTCATGGCGAAGCGAAGAAGGGGGAGGCGATGGAGAGAGCGGCGAACCAGGTGATCGGGAACGGCTGATGGAGGCGCAACGCTACCACCCGAAATCGAGATGGCCGCTTCGAACGGTACGCAAGGTTATGCATATCCATATCTCTTGTATCAGCGCAGTAAGACGTATCTGCGAAAGCGTCACTCACCTAGGGCGAGCGTGGTAGGCTTGACAACATGCGGCTGATGTGAGCAGAAGAAGTGAGTGAGGGGTCGGTCACCTGGACTACTAAGCCTCACTACTGAGTTGACATGCTGACCATATATGCTACATGCTCACCGCATATGCTACATGCTGACCACATACGCTCCATGCTTACTACATACGCACCATGCTCACCACATGCTTTCTATGAAGGGTATATATATACCAGGCTTTCGACCAAACGTCTCTTTTTCCCCACCCACCCCGTCAAACCAATACCTACCATGTTGGACCTTCTTACCCAGCGCTCGGAGGGGTTCCGCCTCGACACCGACACCACCGACGCCGACACCCGCCACCAGTCGTCACCTGCTCCGACCAACTCCTCTCCAGCAGAACCCGAGGAGAACCCCGCCCCGGCTGCAAAGCCCGACAAGGCCGTTAAGCACCCCTTCCAGAATGGTGAGAAGGGGAAAGATGCCGCAGGGACGTATTTCTTGGACGGCGAGATGAGGCACACTGCCGAGGTGAGGTCGGCTCAGCCCTCGGTGGTGCCGACCTTCACGCTGAGCGAGATCCTGGGCAAGGTGAGCTTGACGATCCTGTCTTTACCTGGGGCACCAGTGGCTGACGCTATGGCACCCACCCCTTCCCCCTCCCACCTCACCACAACCCCCGGATAGCATGAAGAAAGCTCCCTCATCATCGGCGCCGGAAACCACCTTGTTGAAGACTGGATGAGCAAGATCCTCCCGGACCCCAAGGTCGTGCCCACCATCATGGTCCACTCTGATGACGAGGTCAAGGAGTCAAACCTGCACAAAGTCACCGCAACTCCTAAGGGGATGGTCCTGCTTTACCCTCCCAACTGTCCCGCGAAGCTGTAAGTGTCTTTTGCGAGAACTGGCTTGCCCGCCGTGGATGTACCAGGCATCGTTCTGACCTGATCAATCATCCACAGCAAGCAGCAGTCGCATATGAAGTGGCTCTGGCTGAGTATCACGAACCTGGTGAAGCAGCGAAGGAGTGGGTCTGGTACTGACGCATACTCTATGTAGATCTTCTACAAGACTGGGCGTCTAAGGGTAGCCATCCTCACTACAGGCTTCCGTCCGTTCGGATGGACCATCATCGAGAATGTGAGTGTTGTCACTACTATGTGTTTGCACTGATTACTGATCAATCCCATCGAAATGGCTTCTAGACTGCTTTTGTCCAGGACTTCCTCCCATCGAGCTCCAGCAGCCAGTTCAGCTCGTACAACAACACTCCCTCCAGCGACTTCCCCCGGCAATTCCAAGACCTGGGATCGCGTCAAGTGCCGAGTGGTGCTGAGCGTGCCGGGGAGGTTCTTCCGTGAAGACCAAATGAACTATGGTCTGGGGAGGCTTGCGAAAGTAGTGTCTCAGGAGAAGCTGGCCCCCAAGAACGGCGAGATCTTCAGTGCGGAGTACAGCGTGTGTCAACATCTTCTGCTTTGTTAGGTGGGCTGCCGGAATGTGAGGGCATAGCTGATAACAGACCACAGACTCCCGCGCTCGGTGGATACGCTCGCGAATGGCTTGCCGAGTTCATCACTCTCTGCGAAGGCGATCGCCTGAGGGCCCCCCTCCCCAGGAATCTGCGAGAGAGCCCCTTGGCAATCAGCATCCTCCATCCGACCGCGGAGGCCGTGCGCGCTACAATGTCCAAGAGTGAGCACAAGGCGCACCTGAAGGGCGGAGGGAAGGGTTTCCTCGACACCACCCGCCGCTCATTCTGTGCGCCCGAGTTCAAGAGGGGGCCGTTGGTCATGGGCCGTTCATCGGTGAGTCTACCTGCCTGGCTCTCTCGCACCATGTGTCGAAAGCTGACCTAACATCTGTGAGTGAATAGATGATGGCTGCTACCCTCCGGAAGTCGGGACGCCACAACACACTCGGCAGCGTCTCCGGGAACTCAGAGCCAGTGGCCACCAGAGGCTGGATCTACATGGGCAGCCACAATCTCTCGGTCTCTGCTTGGGTAGGTCACATGTAGTGTGTGGTCACCGAGATATCACTGACCGCTTATCCCCACAGGGCTGGACCAAGATCTTGGGGCGAGGTGGTGGTCTCGTCTTGACGATGAAGAACAACGAACTTGGCATCATTCTGCCCCTCGGTACGTGTGCTGACAATCTTCCCCCCTAATCCACATTCTTCATATACTGACGCATGGTGTGGTTTGGACAACGACGACGTTAGCCAACAGATTGATACTGTTGTCCCGTGGAAGAGGCCGGTCAGAGCCTACTCGGATGATGACGAAGCCTGGGTACGTCGTATTGCATGTGTCAAAAATGGTACGCGAGAACACGGTCCTCTGGCTTACAAGCGATTACAGGATCCTACTCAGCACATCGATTGGAACAAGGTTGACTCTGAGGAAGACTCTGAGTGAGCTTTAGGGTGAGAGAACGAAGTGCGAAGATTGAATGGAAGATATGAGGAGGACTGGAGCAGTTGCCCTGGCGTGCTGCCGATAGATGTAGATACCAAGCAGGGCTACATCACAAGATTATGCATATACATACCGCCCGTTGGACTCTTCAATATCAACACACATGGTTTATCAGTGATGGCTTTTGTCAATGTGGTGTGGCTGATGTCAGCGGAAAGTGGGGGGTGGGGAGGACGCTTGACAACGGGCAACGTTGACAGAAGACGACAGACGAAAAGGCGGCCACCACCTTCTGCAGCATAGATCGGGCCGCCTTTTTCGTCTGTCAACGTTGCCTCTCTCTACTCCACTTCTACACCCACTCCCAAGCGTTATCATGACCGACCTCCAACAGCTCGACAAAGATCGCCGTCGCGGCCTCACCCCAGACACCGCAGTCACCGAGGCTGATACCACCCGCCCGCCCATTACAACCGACAAGACCCCACTCCGTTCTGACACCCTACTTGCACCTTCATCACAGACGCCTGCCCAAGAGGTGGGTGAAGATGGTGTCAAGGCGAAGCACCCTCTCCAGAGCACCGCCGAGAAGACAACGGACGAGGCGGGGGAGTACTTTTTGGACGGCGAGATGAGGCATACCGGTGTGGATTTTGCGATGCCGGCAAAGGAGAAGACGTTCTCTCTGCAGGACATCGTGAGCAACGTGAGCACCCTCAGTCTAGTTTAGACTGAAGACGAAGAGATGTACTTGCTTACCCATGTCCTTCTGTAGCACTCTGAGATCGCCCTCATCATTGCCGCCAGTCGTCACGTCGACCACGAATGGCTGGGCAGCATCTTCCCAAGTCCTAAGGACGTGCCAACGGTCATGATCCTGTCATCTCGATACAGTGCTCAAGACCCCTCAGCCAAAGCCAAGGCCATACTTCAGGATAGCGGGGCTGTCTGGTTGTATCCCAATGAGATCATGGGCGGGTGAGTCCAGCTGGGATGTCGTCAGGCTGAGAATAAGTGGCTGACGATACGATAGGTCGATGCACATGCATTGGATCTGGGTGAGTGGCGTACTCTCTCTGTGAGATAAACAAGATTGGTAATGTCACTGACGCCTCTGCCAGGTCCTGTACACGAACGGAAGGCTGAGGGTGGCTATCATGACTGCCAATCTCAACCCGTACGACTGGAGTCGTGTGGAAAATGTGAGTGGTCGGTAGCTGCTCGCTGCCCCTACTCTCTCCCCGCCTCTCAGGATAGTGACTGACCACGCCTCGATGATCAGACAATCTTCCTGCAAGACTTTCTCCCCCTCTCGCCTGGGGCGCCACCGGCGCTTCACTCACCCCACTCCCCTCCCCGAGACTTCCCCCGCCAGCTCTCCCTCCTCTACGACGAGCTGCAAATCGTCCAAGCGTTCAGCGTGCTTCACAGCGATCATCGTCACGCACTCTCCACCATACCACAGAACATGATGTCTTACCAAGGTTTCTCGAAGACTATGAGGTTCTACTGTTGGGACCGCGTCAAGGGCCGCTTGGTGGTGAGCAGACCGGGGCAACATGGAGAAAGCAGCGGACGCCGGGACATGTTTGGACTGGCGAGATTAGCACGAGTCCTGAAGGAAGAAGGGTTAGTGCCGGGCAAGCATGAGAAGGTTGAGGTCGAGTACAACGTGAGCTAAGTACATCCTCCTCTTACATTATTGATGCGCCGAGCTGACTTACCACGGGACAGACGGTGATGCTGGGGCGCTACGCGCTCGACTGGCTCACAAGGTTCTACTCGACTTGCGCCGGAGTCAGCTTGGACGCCCCCGACCACGAGGTTCACCCTTGGGAGGGCCTTCCCCTTCAGATCGTCTATCCCAGTTTGACAACTGTGGATGCTACTGTGCTGGGTCGTGAGGGGGGTATCATCATGCGCGGTCAAGGCTTCAGCGAGTCTACTCGAGGGGTATTCCACGAATCTCGATCGAAGAGAGGTGGTGTTATGATTTATTCCAAGGTGAGCATAAACAAGGATCACGAGACAGAAAGAGGAGCTGACCATCCCCTCTGTGCTGTAGATGATGGTCACTCTCATCAAACCCCGAGAGCCCTCGAGTGAGACCAACGTCGAAAGGGGATGGGTACTGGTGGGGAGCCACAGCCTGACTGGATCTGCATGGGTGAGTGATGTAGAACGATGAATGTCGGTGATGGATGGTCAGCTAATACATTTGCCGGGCCTCGACAGGGCTGGCCCACATCTCGCGGCAAAGCGTTGCGCGTCAAGAACTTTGAGCTTGGAATTGTGTTGCCTTTTGGTACGTCAATCATAGCAAGCTGGGGCGGTCTGCTCGCCTTCCACAAAGCGTCGCCGCTGATGCATATCGCCAATGTAGAAGGTCGCGATGTGGAGGCTGTGGCCGACAGGATCGCTCTGTGGAAGCGACCGGCAAGCCTGTATACCTCACAAGACGTAGCTTGGGTGAGTGAGCTCCAGCCTCCGGGACAGAGGCCCTCTAATCTGTGTAGGAGGCTGACTGACAGTGAGCGCGCGACGACTACACCAGAACTCTGACCAGCACTCCCGTTTTCAGTCGATGAGGCTTGACGAAAGACAGCAAATGTAGAAACTCACCTTTGCTCCCCGGCCAGTTAGTATCATAGACTCGCTCGCCTCTCCCCTCACGGAATGCACAATGAATAAAGCATCATGACGACTCACCACCTCTCTCGACTCCTGCACTAATCCAGAAAGTGATGGTGAGGAGTGAGAAGTATGCAGTGCTACTGATGGCCACGTGCTCGCGTCAGCATATCCGACATCATCGGTACCACCCCCATCTCGTTTGCCCGGGCAAAGGGTGGAGTGGTGGAGTGTGGAGTGGGTGGGGAACGATAGTGATAGCGATAAGCGGCTCTTCTGGGGATCCGCCAATGAGAAGCAGTGGATGGGGTCATGGGGCACGTGGGGGCGCGAGGCGACTGGCTCTTCACCCCATCTCCTTGGCCGAGGACGATGTGAATGGTCAGATGACATGCGTGGAGTCACCGCCGCGATGTTCACGCGCAAACGACCTGAGAGGGCTTGATAGACTTCAGATAGCAAGCGCTTGGCCTGGCGCAGCGATCTGATAGGCTGCAAGGGCCAGCGCCGGTTTAGGCTATTTGCGGAACAGCCGGCGGGTGTAATTGGCTCGGGGGTGGGGTATTAGAAAAGTGAAGAGGGTATTAGGCGCCTGATTAGAAAACGCGATTAGGATTGATTAGCCTCGCCTCTCTCGCTCAAGGCCGAAAAGAGCCGGGATCTTGACTGGAGCAGCGTGGACAACACCACCGCCTGGGTGCGCACCACCAAAATCTTATATCCTCCAAGTCCACATCGCTTCCATTGCAGCACAGAACAGCCCAAGCGACATAGCCAGGACGGCCCCCGTGATGGGCTTCCCGTAGACACCCACGGCCACCACAACAACCGCATTCCTTTCTTCCCCGCCCCCGCACCTCCACGCCCCACATCGTCCGCCGCTCATCTCGGCATTCACATCTCGCCTTCCCGTCTTCTCCTTTCTTATCGCCCATCCACCGTGACCGCCATCCACCATGGTCAAGTCCAACCAGCCCCTCCAGATCCGTCTCACCGAGCCGGTCATCTTCTTGAAAGGCCCGTCTACCGGGCTGGACTTTCGGGGGAGACCGCAAACGGTGCGGCAGGATGGGCAACCCGCGATGGTGCGCGGTCTCTTGACGCTCCGCCTGAGCAAACCCACCCGGATAAGAAGCATCGTGATCAAGCTCGAGGGCAAGGCGAGGACAGAATGGCCAGAAGGTGGGTGCTTGCGTGATCATCACTGTGTTTGAGGACCATACCGACCTGCTCCGACGCTTACCGTGATCTGATCACAGGCATCGGCGCCAAGCGTATGGAGACGTCCGAGGAGCACGTCGTCCTCATCGACCAAACCACCTTCTTTAACGCCCTCCAGCACGACGGCTCCCGCTCCCGCTCCACCCGCCGTGCCCTCTCCCTTGGCCCCGGCGTTAATCTACACCATGATGACGACGTGATTGATGACGATCTCGACTTGCCCGACGTTCCCCGGGACGACGACGATGACGCCGACTGGCTAAACATCTCGGCCGGTCGACGTGGAGCCGGCGCTCGAGGGAGGGAGATGGTCCGAAGCTCTAGCGCTATGCCGGGGACGCACGACGCGAGCTCATGGCACCGGGACGGCTTCTCGCGCCGCCCGAGCTTTGACAACGACCTCCACTCCGCGCGGAGCAGCCTGCTCGATCTCGGGGGGCTGAGCCTGCGCGATAGGGGGCCTTCCCCCGCGTACACACCTACGGCGAGCCCGCCTAGGATGCCCGCGGCGCTGCCCCTCCCTGGGCACGTCTCGCGGCCGTCGAGCCTGCGGCAGGCTGCGTCGCCGATGACGACGCCGTCGCGTGAGCCAATGTTGTCGCCTATCGCGTCGGCGGCGCCATCGCAGAGCAACTCGGAGCGCGGGGATAGTACGGAGACGGAGCATCGCAGGCCGGCGCATCAGGTTAGGAGCACGCTGTCACCGGATGAGGTTCGCGAGCGCGAGGAGGCGGGGGAGGCGGCGGAGGGAAGGGAAGCGACGGAGTGGGAGCCTGGGACACCGTTGGCGGCGCCTCAGGATGATTACGCGGTGGACGACGAGGACGAGGAAGATGGGCCAGAGGGGGAGCAGCTGCCGAGGCCGATACTGGAAACGCCTGGGTCTGGAGTGGCGACGCCGGGGGAAGTGAGGTTCCAGGAGCCGGTGCAGATGCCCACGCCTCAGGCAACACCGCAGCCCAACGGGGAGAACGAGAAGGAGGAGGGGGCTACCAGCACGGCGCCTGTGCCACCTGCGACAGAGGCTGAGGGTGCTGTGCCCCCTCCTTCTGCCGGTGCGGACTCCCCTGCAGCAGCCACTGCTCCCCTTGCGCCTCCCGTGACGGGCAACCGCGCGGCCTCGGTGCGGACATTCAACTCCCAGCACTCTGCTTCCAGCGCCTCCCTCTCGTCGGCACACGAGCACAGCGCGGGCGAGAACCACCCCGTGGCGTCCAACGTCCACGCCATTTCTGCTGCAACCACCCCTGCCCTCACCCCTCCATCTCTCCGCCCTCGTGGATCCATCGACAGCGGTCTCCCCAGCCCCATGGAGCTGTCCAGTCCAGCCTCCTCCCGCCGGACAAGCACCCTCTCTGCCGGAAACCGCCAGTCTTCCGACCAGAGCCTGCACAACCTCCAAACCCGCCGGTCGAACGAGTCTCTCAATATGTCGGGGCGGAACCGCACCGCCCGAGCAGGCAGCACATCCACCATCGTAGAAGACACCCCTTCACGCTTCACCTCCTCCGGCTCATCCCAGAACCTCCCTTCCTCCCGCCCCCCGTCTGCCCACGCACCCCGCCACCGAACCGCCAGCGGTACCCCCTCCATCGCCTCCGCCCCGGGGCTGGCACACCTCATGCCAGGTGGGAGTCACCACCGCGAGCCCTCTGAGGATAGCCGCGGCCGGAAGAGCGGCAAGTTTAGCCTTGCCGCTACCCTCCGTGGGCTCAGCCGCGACGTCAAGGAGCGCGTCCAACACGGCGGGCGGCACGGCTCGAAATCGCGTACCCGCGACGGGGGGTCCCGCCCTGAGAGCTTGGTGGATCACCCGATAGGTAACGGGCTGAGCGGGGGATCGTCCACGACGAGTATCAACATGGCGAGGACGGGGAGCGGGAGCGCGTTAGCGTCAGCAGTACCAGAGTCGGTACGACACGCTGCGAACCATGGGAGTCGACATGCGTCGATGCGGAGCGAGGAGTCGCAGTCGAGGCCGGACTATCGGAGGTCGGCGGCTGGCTCGGCCTCGGCCTCGGGGAGGAGTAGGAGTAGGGAGAGGAATTCGAGTGCGGTGAGGGGGGTGAGGGACGGGCAGGAGAGGAGTAGGAGTAGGGCGAGAGGGAGGCATATGGGGATGAAGGTGTTGACGGATAAGCTGGGATTGGGGGAGCATGAGGAGCAGGCGGATGATGTGCATAACTGGAAAGAATTCCGGAAAGGTGAGTCTGCTCGAACGCTCTGATATCTAACTCGGAGACATCGCTGACAGACTACATAGGCACATACAACTACCCCATCTCATTCCCCATCCCCATCAACGCCCCACCCACCATCCACGCCGAATTCGGCTCCGTCACCTACCGCCTCAAAGCTAGCGTCGTGCGCGTCGGCGCGCTCACGCCCAACCTCACAGAGGACATGGAGGTGGTCATGATCGCGACCCCGCAGGAGGACGACATGGAAGAGACGGAGAATGTTATCGTGGAGAGGCAGTGGGAGGAGCAGATGAGGTATCAGATCACTTTGGGCGGAAAGGCGTTCCCGATAGCTGGGACTATGTGAGCTACCTGGCTTGCTCTCGACACGTGCTACAGCAGCTAACGAGTATTGGCATCACAGACCGATAAGCATCAGGTTGATGCCGCTGCTCAAGTGCAGGATCCACCGCCTGACGGTCGCTCTCGAAGGTGAGTCCTTCTTGCACCTCCCGCACTCAATTCCGAACAAGAAGCAAGGCTGACCTCGCCACCTGCCTCACAGAGAAAACCGACTACTACGCCCAGGAGCGTAAAGTCGCGAGGCACGAGACCCCCAAGCGTTTCGTCCTCCTCTTCATCAAGCAGCCCGACCACAAAGAGCGCACCGAGCCCCTCCTCCCCATCATCTCTGACGACCCCCTCGCCGCCGAGCAATCCCCGCTCGCCGAGCTCGCCCGGAACGCGGCACTCAACAACCCGCCTGCGGACGCGTTCGACCTGGAGCAGGACCCGAACGACTCGATGTATGCGAGTCTGATGGAGCCCACGGGGCCTTGGCATCTGGAGAAGGATTTGGTGTTGCCGGACTGCACGTCCAAGATCAAGTTTACGACCAAGCATGATCAGACGAACATCACGGTGGCGCATTGGTTGAAGGTGACTATCCGTGTGGAGAGGGGGGATGATGAGGCGCTGGACTCGAAGGGCAGGAGGAAACAGTTTGATATCATCATGTGGGTTTTGTTGGGTGGCCCCCCGCCTGGGCTTGTCGCTGATGCTCGAACCTCACTACCACAGCGAAACCCCCATCAAGATCCTAGACTGCCGAGTCAACCCCCAATGGAACTCCCTCCCAACCTACACCGCCCTCCAACGCAACTTCGCCGCCGTCCCAGGCATATGCTCCATCCACTCGGGCAAATCTACCGCCCCGCTCGGTACCGCCCGGCCGATCGTCATGCCCCTCACGGAGGGGGGGACGATCTCGTCGACTCCGCCGGCGATGGCGGCGGCGCTGCCGGATGTGGGAGCGGGTGCCGGGGGGCCTTCGGTATCCGGCTCGGGGGCGGGGTCGCATGCGGGCACGAGCGGACACTCGCACCCGCATTCAGGCTCAGGATCGGGCATACACATCCCTCACCCCCACCGTTCCCACCGCCCCAGCACCGCCGAGCTTCCTGCACCTACCCCTTCTACCTCCACCGCCGCCGCCTCCGCGGCCACCGAGAACGGCGAAGACACCCTCCTCGAGCGAAACATTGTCTATGACCGGCTCATGTCTGGTCAACTCACCGAGACGGGCGAAGTCCCCCCGACGTATGGGGAGGCGATGGCGGATGCGGCGAGGACGAGGAGCGTGTCAAGGGTGAGGGAGATTGTGGGTGCTGAGGCTGGGAGCGGGGTGCGGGGGAGGGGGGATTCGGGGAGTAGGGGAAGCCGGAGTAGGAGTCGGCTGAGGGATTAGGCGATCGAGGGGCGAGTTGTCTTACTTTGGAATGAGTAGATGTGTGGGGGTAGAGGTAGGAAGTAGGAAGTCGATCTGTTGCACGCTGTCGTGTCATAGTAGCAAGTACTTTAGAAGTATACAATAGATGTTCTTCGTGGTAGTTTCAAGGAGGTTATCGGGCTTACAATAGATTCTGGGTGCCCAACATTGTTAGTGTTCTGATTACCTGATGCAAAGTGTGTTGGCATAGCTTTGGTCGGGGGAAAGACGAGTTACAAATTTAGATGCATCGTTGTCTAACGCACCCTGACAATGCCAGATATCTACGAGTACAGATGGTTACACGAGTAGCCCGAACATGAAGGAAGGATCATTGCGGCACCGCCGGCGCCTCATCCACAGGCGGTAAGAGCTCCTCCCCCTCGTACGCATCTGCTGGTACACGGCCTTGCCTGCGAGTCGACAATCGTCAGCTAAATAACCCCTGTATGTTCCCGTTAACTGAGAACATCAAACTTACAGTTCTGTCATTGACCCCTTGAGGATGTACAAGAAGGGTGCGTCCCCGGCAGGTGCGGGGGTCGTTTGGTACGCAACTGCAGGCAGGACGCGCATCAGCTCCATAAGCGACAGAAAACGATCACATAAGACAAGCTGGATCGACTCACTGGTAGTACTACATCTCGAACAGCAGAACGGCTGCCTAAGCTCCAACTCCTGCGTGCCCTTCCTACTCGACAACACACTCGTGCGTTAGCTCTTCCCACACCCACCCTTTGCAGAGAAGAATGGCGATGTGACACACTTTTTCAAAAGACACCGCTGGCCCGGTGTAGCATTCAGCTTGAACTTCCTCGCGGGCTGCTTGGTCTCGTCCGCCCCGGGTTTGGACCGGATGATGTACGCCCCGTCCGACCTGTGCGTCCACAAGCTGTCAGCTCCTGCCGTCCAGGTTATAAGACAAGTAACCACGTGCGCAAGCAGATATACACACATACTTACTTTCGCTTAGGCAGCCGCTCAAGCTTCCCCTGCAATACCAGCACGAAATCCCCGCAGAGGCAATAGTATGACCGGAGGACGGCGCGGGCGGATTGGGTGACGCCGGCTTGTTCGGAGGAAGAGACGGTGGCGCGGGAGACGATCTTGGGCATGGCTGATGGGTGGATATGATATCAGGCAGGCGGGTGAGCGATGGGTGGGTATTGTCAAACGCTGGACGGTGCAGAAAGTGTAGAGGGCAAGAGATGGACGAGGAAGTCAGAGGAGATGGCGGCCCGAAGAACGAAGTTCGTGCCAGTCGAATTTGCTTCCGCCGGCCTTCGAGGTGCGTGCAAGTCGAGAAGAGCGCCAAGGACGACGCTCGTTCTCCTTGATCTCTTCCACCTTCAAATATTCCCGGCATATTCATAATGTACGTTACATGTGTCATGATCTATCGTTACCTACAAGCTACACAGGCGGTATTCCATCCGTTATCACAACCATAACTATCTCCTAACTGTCCTTGTCTTGTCTATGACGCGCGCCGTCGTCCAGCGACCGCGATGCCTGTCTACCCATCTACTTATCCTCCACCCGCTCGATTCGCCCCCGATCCTGTCCCCCATCCCCAAACGGACACCCCTCCGGCTCATCCTCCCCAGGCAAGAGGTGCCACCAGACCAGCAACACCGCTCGAAACCCAATGACCACCGCGATGGTCGGCGCCGACCCGATCTCGCTGAGGAGGAAGCGTGAAACCATGGCGCCAAAGATGAGGGCGAAGGCACCGATGATGCGGGTGTCGCGGGTGTGGACGCGGCGGAGGGCGAAGAGGAAGGGGTCGTTGAAGATGTCGATCCACTGTGAGCAAGCGGGGTTGGTCAGCTGCCTGTTGTGTGGGGAGATGGGGAAGGAGGCGGGGACGCACGGTGCTGGTAAGAGGGACGGTGGTGCCAAGAGGTGTGCCGAGTTTCTAAGTATGCCGAGTCTCAGTTTGATGTTCCATCGACAGCGCGGCGAGATCATCCACTCACACAGCCTACAGCACCTTGCAGACCCATTGTAGCTGACAAGAATGCCAGGGCGGTCATGCCGATGGGGGTCGCCCATGATGGGTCACCTCTTTCACTGACAGAGTGGGTTTATCAGTTTATGACCTGAGCGTGTAAGTCCTTGATCGTTAGTGGGAACTCACTTGGCCAAACCAGTCTCGCCGGAATAGTGCGCCGCAAGCGCTCCAGCCGCCATCAACACCATCTGCCCCAACGTCGCCCCGCTCAACCACGCCCTCCTCCTCCCACCCACCACATTCCCAACCTGCCCCACCACCGCGCCCATGAAAAAGCATATCAGACTAACCAGCGCCTGCTGATCCATCTTTCTGAACCCAAACGTCCTCTGGCCGTGCGGTGCCCAGATGCGCGCGACGGCGAGCCCGAGCTGCGCGGCGTTGCCGGTTTGAAAGCCGCACCATATGAAGCAGGCTGCGAAGGAGGGCGAGGCGGTGAGGCCTGTGAGGAAGCAGAGGTAGATGCTGGGGAGGGCGACGGAGGATGGGTGGATGTTGGAGCGGAGGTGGGAGGCGAAGCGGCGGTGGGTGGGGACGGGGCGGTCGGCGAGGGTAGGGGAAGGAGAGCGGGGGGTAGGTGGGGTGGTGGGGCTGCAGATGGTAGCGGTGGGTGACTGGGCTTCGATGTCGAACAGAGGTTTCGAGATGGAGTCGTGGCGGCCGTGCATGATATGTGGGTGTGATGCAGTGATGTGTGGTGATTGAGTGGTGGTCAGGAGAAGTTTTGTGTGAGTACGTGGTGGCGCTGGTTTTTCTCGTGAGCACGTTCCAGCAAACCTCGTCTTTATATCTACTCCAACCCGCCCACCGCCCAGCCCTCATCCATCGATCCTCCCACCACCCCCACTCAATCATCCAGCTAGCCCAGCGCCAAGACCCACCCACCCCCGCATGAAAGGTGGCCAACGTCGCCTTCATCTCCCGGCAGCGTCCTCATCGCAATGCGCGCTGCGACGTGACGGTGGTGGTGCGCGCAGGCAAGGCTGAACGATCCCCGCTAATACATGCCAAGAGGCCACCTCTGCACGGCCGGTGGGGGTGGTGCTGGGTGTGTCCAGGCCCGTGGCACGGGGGTTGATTGGGTGTGTCGCAGGCAGTCACAGAGATAACGATGCCGGCGGTCGGAGTGCGTGGTGGTGCTACCGACGTACGTACTGCCTTGGGTGGATCGCAGAGACGATTATGCCGACGAATAGTACAGCTCTTAGCGTGTCGTAGAGACGGAAGCTTCCAATACAACGTGCCAAGATGTGGATAGCATCGGCGAGGCTCTGTGGGATTGATGGAGGGGCTTTAATTAGTGCGCATCTGTGTATAGTCGAGACCGAAAGGACGGCGCAAGAGATGCCAACGCTTGGCAACACGATAAAGCGGTGGAGGCTTCTTGACGATCGTGCCCCGCGTCACCAGTTAGTCGTCCAGAAGCTCAGGTCGGAGTGGCGATAGCATGCGTCTAGTGCCGGGAGCAAGAGCAGCAGCGGTGGAGACGGCCCGGTTACGGGCGATGATAAGGATGGTGATACGTATCGGCCCGTGATATGTAGCAACCATCGACCGAGGTGTGGCACCGCCGTATCTGCTGTGTCTGCATGCACCACACGGCACCCAAGGCCTCGACCCGCTTAATCATCCTGCACGAGGCTGCAACCACGTTCGTTCACCACATGTGGCCATGCATGCATGCACAGGTGTCGTTTTCACAGTTGTAACAAAGGACTCATTGAACAGCCCATGTGCGTGCGTGCGAGCGAGCGTGCGTGATAAGTCGTCTTGCTCCCCAACGATGAACATCACACCGAGGCCACCCCGCCACATCGATCATGTCCACGACCCAGGCATGTTCGAAAAGGCATTGCAGATACATCGCATAGCGACTCGAGTTTGAGTGTTTTATATGTTCTTCTGAAAACAACGACTAGAAAGAGAGGGAGAAGTATGGAGTGAGAGGAAACGGTCATGATATATAAACGCCAATGTGCAGAGAGTATGAAGGAAGAAAGGAGGATGGAAGAGTACGAGAGAAGACAGAGAAGAGAGAGAAGGAGACAGATGAATGAGATTCTTTCCAGGTAATGACCACGCCGCCCAAACGCCCGAACGCAAACTACGCCTACGCCGCGCCCTCGCCGACCTCGACCTCGCCCGCTAGCCTCGGTTGTTTTTTCACCTCGCCCCCGCTCTCACCCCCTCAGCTCGCCTCGCTACTCGCATCCAAGCCTCCAGCTTCCCGCCTGCTCACGTGCACCTCGCCGCTCACACGCAGACCGCTGCCAGACCCACCGCGCGCTTAGGCGGCGGGGGCGTCACCGCCGGCGGCACCGGGGCAAGCAGAGGCGATGTGGCCGGGCTGGCCACAGTTGTAGCACTTTCACGCAAATCACTCGTCAGCTTAAGCCCACACACCAAGCGTAGACATGTCGACTCACAGTGCGGCCCTGCTCCTGGGGGCACTCCCTGGAGATGTGGCCGTCCTGGCCACAGTTGTAGCACTTGCGGGCACCGCCGAAGCCACCGCCGAAACCGCGGGCACCACCGGCACCGCCGGAGGGGCACTCGCGCGAGATGTGGCCGACACCGCCGCAGGTGTAGCAGCTCTTGGAGCCGAAGCCGGCACCGGCACCGCCGCCGTAGCCGCCGAAGGCCTGCTGGCCGCCGAAGCCAGCGGCACCAGCGTCACCGGACTCGGGGCACATACGGGCCTGGGGTGGGGAAGTTGATCGCGTCAGCAGCCGAATTGGTGTATCCTCCAGACTGGAACGAGATGTTGAAACTCACAATGTGCCCGGGCTTACCGCATCGGTAGCACTCACCGCCACCGACACCGGCACCGCCGAAGCCACCGGCACCGGCGCCGGGGCCCTGGGGGCAGGCAGAGGAGAGGTGGCCCTCCTGGCCGCAGGTGTAGCAGGCCTTGTTCTTGGGCTGGGGGCACTCGCGGGAAAGGTGGCCGGCGAGGCCACAGTTGTAGCAAGTAGGAGCCTGGGCGGGGCAGGCAGAGGCGACGTGGCCCTCTATAGATGGATGGTTTGTAAGCTCAAGCTCATGGGTTTGATCGGGTTGATAAGGTGGTGTGTGCGCGTGTAATGCGATGGGCTTGGACTTGAGCACGTTTAGACGGTGAGATAGGTGGGTGGCAAGACAAAATTTTCCAAGCCGGGGGAAGTCCGAGGAAAAGCCGCCTGATAAGGCAAAAGGTGATTACGTCGACGAAGATAGCATATGGGATGCGATGCCCGCTCCGCCTTCCCGCGTAGCCACTGACGCAAAGCGACAGCGACGGGGGAGGCATCACGGGGTATGGCGTTGGCTATGTACGAGGGAGTGTCTGATAGACAACTTTTTTTTGCTGCTCGGTCGTCGTCTCTCGACTATGACTTCAACGCTCTCGCGCCGCTCCCCCGCACAACGGCGTGACCACGCCGCACCCACATCCCGCGCTGCACCAGCCGACCGTAGCCGTGGTCGCCACCCGGCGCTGTCGCCAGCGGGGTAGCAGCCACAGCCACAGCGGCCCGCACATCTTCCGCAGCACCACATCCCACGTCCCACATCCCACGACGACCACATCTCACAACCCACACACACAGCACGCACGCACACCACACCACCCAAAGAAATCGCCTACGCACGCTGACCACACTTGAAGCAAGAGCTCCCACGACCGGCGACACCGAACATTTCGTTTGAAGTTGTTGTTTGTTGGGGGGGGTTGGAGTTGGAAGAGCGGAGTCCGAAGGTTCGGGCTGGTTTGTGATACTGTCGAGTAGAGGCGCGGGCGAGGGTGAGAAGGTGGGAGTGGCGCATGCAGTTAGTTTTTGCTTCTTTTGCCGCTTTCGGGGGGAAGGTGGGGGATGGGATGCTTACAAAGTGGAAGGTTGAGGATGAAGGAAGATGGGAGGCGAGCAGCTGATAAAATTGCCTCTCAAAAAGTCGAAAGGGTCGGAGAATATCGGAGTTATTCCGCGTCAAATAGTGTGGCGCCGCGCCACGTGAGAGCCACGTATTGTGGCGGTCCGTGTTCTCCTGCTGTCCCTACTGCGTTCTGCTACTCCCTACGACGACTGCTACACTGCATGCATGCATGCTCTGGCTCTGAGAATATGTCGGTATGTGAGAAGGATGGGGGTGAGATGGGGTATGGAGTGGCGGGGCGGCGGGGGTTTACAAAAAGTACCTGCAGCGGGATGTCAGCGATGCTCAATGAGACGAGGCGGCCCACGCACCTGTCTCCAAAGTCGCCGAGGCCGGGCACGATGTACGAGTGCTCGTCGAGCCCCTCGTCCACCCACGCAGTGATCTACCGCCCATGTCAGCTTCACACTCGAACAGGCGCCGTTCCCGCCATGGGCTTGTGACGTACGATGCGGAGCTTGGGGAAGCGGGTGCACACTTTGTTGATGCCCTCAGGCGAGGCGATCTGCAGAACGAAGTCAGCGATGCGTCGGGCACCCAGATGGCCTTTGGACCGGTGGGGAGACACACCAAGTTCAAGAACAAGATCTTCTCCTCCTGGACGCCGTGGTCGAGGAGCACCTCAATGGCCTTGATGCATGACCCGCCAGTAGCTAAGCGTGCACGCATGCATGTCAGCGAGTCGGACAGCGGGGAGGCGATTGTATGGGACTCACCGAGCATGGGGTCGAGCAGGAGGACGTATCGCTGCGAGATGTCATCCGGCAGTTTGGCGTACTGCGCGCGTCGCCCGTCAGCGCCCGTGCTCACAACCACGCCGAGGAGTGCACTCACGAAAAGCTTGGGCTGGCATGTCTCCTCGTCCTGTCGAGCAAAGCATCGTGAGCGTTATGGAAAGAGAAAAGAAAAAGAAAGAGACGGGTGGAGCGATTTACCCTCTGGATAAGGATCTAACCGTGTACCCCCTAGGTCAGCACTCAATCTGGCGTGATGGAAGCGCCGGCGGATTACGAACCTTGCCAATGCGGACTGCAGCGGTCACACAATTTCATTAGTCTCCGTTCTAAACTTTTTCTAATCCGGCCTAATGCATGCAATACGGCAGCAGTGCGGGAAGAGGGGGTTGGAGAGGGAGACTTACCGGATCGACAGCAATCTCGGAGACCGGCTTCCATAGCCTGCACGAACATCAGCAAATGTACGTGCCTTGATAAGACCCGGCCTCGTCATCTTCATGGACGCACCTCTCCAGCTGTTTACAGGTTCGAGATCAGCTTACAGTACAGAATAATGGACACTCGGCGCCCGCTATGGATCAGCTGTCACTCACCGCGCATAATAGAGACACCACAGATCCGGCCCTCGAACCCGACACCATCGAAATCCTTCCCGACGGGGGTGACCACCTTCTTGGGGATCACGGGAAGGTGGTTGAGGCCTGCAAGGGGCAGAGGTCAGCTCTGCCGTGTATTCTGGCGGAAAATACGATTGGCGAGCTGGATAGGGGACAAAGGATATATAGAGTAAGGGGTGATGCGATGAGATGCCGACTCACCTTCCTCGACGAGCAGCCTGATGATCCTGTCCGAGGTGCTACGTGGGGCTCATAAGTCAGGCGGATCGCGGATATGTGCAGCATACAGGAACTCACAACACAAAGTCGCCCCTGCGGTCCACGTTTGGTCAGCTCTGAACTCTCCTCGCGCCATGGCCATGACAAGTCGATGATGCCCACAGAAGAGAGCACTCACCTCTGAGTCTTCTCGTCGCGGATGATAGTCAGCAGCGACTGGAGCTGCGAAGTGGGTGCGAGTACGAGGGCATTGGAGGGGAGCTCAGCCTTGTGCACGTTGGTCCCGGACGCGGGGAGGCAGGTAGTGGCAGCGTAGATGGGGGCGGACATGGTCGTGGTGCGTGATGTGAGCGCGAGATAAGGAGGTGTGGGGTGTGGAGTGGTGAGGCTGGAGCTGCAGGATCTGGTCAGCTATGTGACTGGGGGGTACAGAGGCGAGTATACTGCCAACCTACCTGCTTATAGCCTTGTATGAGCTGCGAGCGACGATGCCTATATGCGATGAACATGACCACAGCACCCCAGAGCATGGCAAGAAGTCCCTCCGCCGCACACACTGATTGCATCACGTGACTTTTTCCGATCAAACCGCAATTCGGCTCCGGGCGTTTGAGCCAAGGCCAGGGCGGCAGCGGCTCCACGCGCCGTTCGGAGATGGCCGCCATCGTATTTTTTGGTCTTCGGTCAGCCCCTCCGGTGGGTGGGTGCACTGGGTGGGGGTGACTCGGACGCGATGTCGCCATGCATGTCTGCGATGTGATAGCCGCTGAATCATGCCCCTCCTGTGAACACCATTTCAGTTGGAACACCATACCATTCGCTCAAGACAACGTGTACAGAAGAGCTCAAAAGCCGTTGTCGGTGATCAGTCAGCAAACAACATCGCGCAATCTTCTTCGAGTCGAGTCACCACGCGTGTCAGTCTCTAGAGCGCCTGAGTGGCTTGAGTGTGTATAAGCACTGTATAATACCCCGCCAACGAGCCTCCTTGATCCACCCACACTTCCCACAAAGCCCACAAACACCCCCAGCCAAGCATCATGAGCAAAGCCAGCTCTTCCACTTACCCCACGCCGCCGATCCCCGCCGACCCCACCTCAGACGAGTACCGGAATCGGGCTGAGCTAGCCAGGGCGGCCATCGGTGAGGAGGACGACCGGCCAGGGGGGGATAGGGAGAGAAAGGGGAGCGACGTGACTGTGGTGGCAGGCGACGAGAAGAAGGGGGCAGGAGGACGGAAACGGGGGAAGGGGCTGACAGAGGGCGATCATGGTGAGCCGAGCGTTGGACCGGGGTTATCTGATAAGATCGGCGTTCGCTGACGTCTGATGGGAATGGGTAGAGGTGCCCGACCTGCCCAAGAATAACTTGGCTTTGGTCATGCCTGCGTGAGTCTGTTGTTCGTGGGGCCCGTGGGCGGCTTTGACTGACAGACGATCGTGAAAACAGCATTGGGTTGGTGCTCTTCCTGGCCGCTCTGGACCAGACAGTGAGTTCCCCCTTGCTCTATCCAGTCACATTTCGCCCAATATAGCACGGCGGACTATGGCTGACCTGATTACAGATCGTAGCCACCGCCCTTCCCACCATCGCCGAAGACCTCAAGTCGTCCCCCTCTGAGTACTCCTGGGTCGGCACCGTACGTCCCCTCAACCCACTCCCCTCCCTGCGCCCTTGCCTTCCCCACTAACTTCCTACCTAGTCCTACATGCTTGCGGCAACCCTCCAAACACCCATCAATGGCCGCGTATCCGACATCGTCGGCCGGAAACCCATGCTTTACGCCGCCATCGTCATCTTCACCATCGCCTCGGCTTTGTGCGGCGCCGCAAAGACGTCGACGTGGCTCATCACTGCTAGAGCGTTCCAAGGTCTGGGAGGGGGGTCGATCATTGGGTTGACGAATATCGTTGTTTGTGAGTTCTGAAGCTCTCTGTACCTGTCCCCTGTCTGGTAATGGGAGCTGACGATGTGGGTTGTAGCGGACGTTGTGCCTCTTCAGCAGAGAGGGACGTACCAAGGGTTCTTGGGATCGGCTTGGGGTATCGCAGCTGTGCTGGGGCCGATCTTTGGTGGACTTCTTACTGAGAAGGCTTCATGGTACGTTCTTCCACGAATACATACGACGACCCAACCATGCTGACATCGTCTTTAGGCGCTGGTGCTTCTGTATGTCTTCCCAGCAGTGCCTTCAGCGTTCTGCGACAAGACACGTCGGCTAATACTTTCGTTCCACTAGACATCAACCTCCCAACATGCGGCATCGCATTCGCGTTCCTCTTGTTCACCCTCAAGCTCAACCCGAGTCGAAGGCTCACCTTCGCCGAGCTTTCCTCCACATTCGACTTTGCCGGGCTGTATGTCTCCTCTCAAACTTACAAGCCATTCTTGAAGCGAGCTGACATACCTACCCACAGGATCCTCCTGATGATCTCTCTCGGCCTCTTGATCGTCGGTTTCTCCCGCGCAGCCGATAACGGTTTCGGCGCCCCCTCCTCATACGGTATCCTCATCGCAGGCGGAGTGGTCTTCTTCCTTGCTGTGGGGCACTGCATGTTCACCAAGCGCAACGCCGTCATCCCCGCTGTGAGTCAGCTGCCCTGTACCCCCCACGATTGTAGCTGACGTGTGGCGACGCGTTGTGTTCTGGGTTGCAGAGGATGTTCAAGAACCGCACCACGCTGTTCTTCTTGATTGGCTCGACGCTGCATGCCTCGGCGTTCTTGCCTGCAAACTATCTGCTGCCGCAGATGCTCCAGGGTGTAAGCTCCCTCGTCTGCTATGGAAAAGGATGCAAGCTGACACGGTTTCGTAGCTTCGTGGCGACACCCCTCTGGACTCGGGCGTGCACCTTTTGCCTTTTGCTGTTTGCGTGGCTTGGATGACAGTCGTCGGTTAGTCATATGCTGATCGCATCTCTTCGGAAAACCACTGGGCGAATTCATCTGACTCATCTCCCCTCTCTCTCAGCCGGCCAAATCAACTCCCGCCTCCGCATCATCCGCCCCGTCACCTGGTTCGGCTACGGCCTCGCCGCCCTCAGCTTCGGCCTCTTCTACAAATACTACACCGCGGACGTCTCGTACCCCACCCAGGAGGGCTTGCTCGTCATCGCCGGCGTGGGGGTTGGGCTGAGCTTGCAGAGCCCGCTTCTGATCTTGCAGGCGGCGATGCCGCTGAAGGAGATGGCGGCGACGACGAGTGCTTGGTCGTTGTCGAGGAGTATGGGTGGGAGTATCGGTACGTCGGTCCGCCATGTAGCTACCCGCCAGTAAACGACCGACCAGCTAACTTTCCCCCCTCACAGGCCTCGCCGTCTTCACAGCCGTGCTCAACACCAACATCCGCAGCCGCTTCGTCAAGATCGAGGGCTACGGCACGTCCTTCACCGTTCCCGAGTCGGCGTCGGGCTACGCCGCGCTGCAGCAGCTGCCAGACGGGGAGATGAAGACGGACGTGATGAACGCATTTGCGGACTCGTTTAGGCTCTGTTGGATTATCGCTTGCGGGTTCTACTTGGCCGCGCTGTTGGTGAGTCCAGCTTTCCCGTGTAATCATTGACTGTGAAAGTGAACGCTGACCATCACCTGCCTCTTTAACAGTTGACCCTCCCGACGAAAGCGTACAGCTTGAACCGCACGCGTGGTGGTGGCGCCCCTCCCGCCGCAGAAGCCGCCGAAGACGAAAAGCTGGCAGACGACTCCCGAGCCCAGGTGGACGACCTGGAAGCCCAGCGTTTGCCTATGGCAAACCTGGGTCGGTCGTCGGGCGGTACCGAGGCTGAGTCGATAGACACGGTCAAGACGGTCGAGGCTGGGGCGGAGGCGGTTGATGAGAAGCGGGCTGTGGCGGCGCAGGAGAAGTCTATTGTTTAGAGGGTTGTTTGTACACTGTCTCATCACATCTATACAATACTCATTGGGCTTTCTATACTGTTGCATCTTCAACACATGCATCTGCATTCCTGGTACACATAGCACATGCGGCGGGTACTGAGACGATAACTTGTGCATACAGATATGTAGCTTGAAGATTTGAAAAAGATCGCAAAACAAACACGGCACCTCCTTCGTTTGTCACACTTCTGAGCTCTCCCTCAACAACACCTCGTTCCCCCTCGTACGATAGATCAATCAAACAACTCCCCGCCCCAGTCTAGCTGCTGTACACCGGGGTCTCCCCCTTCCTCCCATCAGAAAGCAGCACCACCGCGTACTTGCCCGAGATCTTCCACCCAGGCTCCTCCTCATCGAGCTTCTCCCCAACCCCGCTCGGGATACCAACGACGACGTCCGACTTGATCGTCCTGAGGGAGCAGACGGGAGGCGCGCCAGGCTCGGACGCGAGAGGGCCGATGGCCATCCCGAAGGGCGTGTCGAGCGGGGCGTGGCAGTCGTATGTGAGCTTGCGGTGGTTCAGGTCGCCCTTGAAGATGACGAGGTCTGACTCGGAGAGGTATTGGAAGAGATCGGGCGCCTCGGAGTGGAGGTCCCACTGTGGATGGATGGTCAGCTGAGCAAGCTATGTCTAGATGGAGTGTGCCCAACTCACGAAGGTGTAACCCGTGCACCAGAAGGGGTGGGCCTCGTACTTCCACTTGCCCTCCTTCTCGTACTGCTTCCACCTGTGCCCAAGAGTCCTGAGCGAGTCCATCTCGGCGTCCGACGCCTCCTCGAAGAGGTGGCCATAAACACAAGAGTTGAGAATCCTACATCCATCACGCTGTCAGCTTGGCCGTCCCAAAAACGTGAGTTGGGCAGATCCTAGCTCACCAGTCCCAGTCCTTCTTGGTCACATCGCTCACGAACCAAGGGATCTTCTTCCCGTGGAAGATCACCTGGTCGCAAGTCCCGCTCTGGATGAGCCAGTCGGCATACACCAAGTCGCAGTACAGCTCAAAGCCCGCGTTGTCGAGCACAAAGTCGATACGCCCGTTCTTGATGGTACCGACGTAGTCGGCGAGCTTGTGCAGGTCGTTACCGAGAATGTTCTTCTCGGTGGCGGCGAGGTGGTCACCGCCGGTGGACTGGAGCTTCTTGATGTCCTCCTCGGTCATGTCGATGAGAAGCGACAAGTCGGTGGAGTTACCCCACAGGCAGACTACGATGCAAGGTCAGCTGTCGTGTCTACACCACCATGAACGAAATCAGCTCACCCTGGGTGAGCTCAAGGAAGAGGAGCTTCTTCTTCTCGAGCTTCTCCGCCTCAGATAGGGACGCGTCCGTCTCGTGAGGGTGGGAGAATCGCTGCGAGAGCTCAAACACGGCCTGGTTGGAGCGGGAGAAGGTGTCGCACTTCTGGCGGAAGAAGACGTCTGGGTGGCAGGGTCATCAGCTACTGGCCTTTGAGCCATAACAGCAATTGGGCTGAAGCTCACCATAGTCGACCCAGTACTTGCTGAGCGAGAAGCACTCCCTCATCCTTCGGTACTTGTACGCCTCGGCGAACAACCACGGGGCGTTCATAAAGTCCTTGCCCCTAAAGAACTTGGCGATTTCCTACAGTCGTTTACCTCACAGTCAGCTCCCTGCACCTCCCTGTCAAGGCACTACCCCATGCTTGATAAGAACTCACCTTGTTCCAGAGCGGGACATCACCCGCACCGTCGTCGACGATGGGACGAAGCTTGCTGTTGTTCTGGAGGTCGTTCATCAAGTCCTCCATGCGGTGGATGCAGTTGACGAGGTCGGTGATGCGGTCCTCGTCGTACTCGGAGTTGATCGTCTTCCAGACGTCATCTATGGCCTTGCCCAAGATGGTGGGGAGACGCACGCCCATGGTGGCCTGGACATGTGGGTCAGCTGAGGTCACTGGTCAGATGAGAAGATGACTTACATGGGCGAACGAGTACTCGTGGTAACCACGGTCTGTGGAGTGGTCAGCACGGTCCCAGGCAACAAGAGAGGGGGTCACATAGAGGGGGTCACATACACGCAGGCCAAGGAGGCTGGTCTGTACACGATTGTTAGCGTGCGATCACTACGGTTCCAGTATAGCGGTACACTCACTAGGGTTAACCCGAGACGGGGTACGAGGATATTGCTGGTAAATAGTCGTATCAGCATCCGTATCCACCTTCCGCTTACACGCTTTGATACGCGGGAAGACTCACGTTCGCCGCCTGCTTCATGTCGGAAGGCTTGAGCTTGGGCGGGAGGTTACCCAGGTTGAGCTGTGGCAGCTAGCGTCAGCATCGTACAAGATGGTACCGGGGGCTGCATCGAGCACGTTTCTCACCATGGTCTTCTGGGGCGCCTTAGCGCTCGGGTGAGTCTTGTCGGACATGGCTTCTTTGCTCATGACGTTCCAGTTGTGATGGTGGAGCGGGAGGCGTAGATAGGTCGAGTGTGATGAAGAGTGTAGAGACAAGAGTAGGATGATGGTGAAAGAATCGAGTTCAGGCAGATCGAAAAAGTCGATAGGATTCCAGCCCGGCGTGGCATCGACGGGTTTGAAGCAGATGGAGAGCGTGGTTGGTCCAGCGCGGGGTAAGCAGCGAGGGAGAGAGGGGTGGGAAGACAGACGTCAGCGGCAGGTCCAAACCCTATCACCAACTCCTGAGGCGTTCGGGACCAAGAGGCGTGAGAGCAGAGCAATGCACGCAGGGGGGTCATTGAGCTACCGTAATCTCGGCCCTCGCCGCCAGGGAAAGAGCGAGGTCCTCGAGAGCAAGACCTCAACCCCGAGGGGAAAACATGGGGTCCGGCAGCATCAAGCCGGCAGAGCGCGAGTTCCTGGCGGTATTGAGTTGCGGCAGCAACGAGCCAAGCGGCAGCGAGGCCGGCGGGATCGAGATTGACTCTGCAACCACACAGACAACCAGAAGAGCGGAGGCAGAGGAGGAGATGGTTTGGCAGGTGGCCATGACGGCCTCGGTGCAGCAAGGAAGGGAGGCAGGGAGGATGGCAGAGAGGCGACCTAGACCGCCGAGGTGCGTCATAGCAGCTCGCGACCCAGCCAGGTTTGACTCGCTAAATCGCTCGCCAGCCCGCCGACATCATCATCTCCCCCGCCTTCTCCACACGCACCACAGGCCACAGCAGCACCGTCATGACGAGCAAACACCGGGCTCGCCACCGATGACACACGCGACACAAGAGCCAGGACTCACAGGTGTTATAAACGGCGGCTGGGTGATACTACTGCGAGGGTGAGTCGAATGAGAACGAACTCGGTGGGTGTGGGGATCGTGGGCGTCTTCTGTTGTGCCCGCGGTATATAAAGCCGTGGAGTGGATCTGCATGAAAGCAGATTGACCCATACAAAGGTGCGGGGTAGTAAACGGGGGCGTGTCCTTCCGGTTAGGTGAATTCCGATCCAGTTGATCCAGGGGCAGGGACTGAATGGTGCTGAGGAACAAAGACGCAGGACAGCGATGGGACCGGCCAACGAGGTACTCTGGAGGGTGTGCTCATCAACTGGGCACATGGCTCCTTTGTTCTGGATGCGGTGTAATCGGGGGCTACCGCGAACGTGGGGGTGGGGGGATGCGGAGGGGATGCATGGGGAGCCGCAGGGCTGGGCGTGAGAAGGCCGGGGGAGGTGTGTATCTGAACGTGTGTCATGGGGACAAGAGTGAGTGTCGACGGCGCGGCGCAGGCGGCGTGGCTTGCTTGTGGATGCGTCCTTGAACTCGAGTTCACGATGCGATCACCCGTGCTCATCGGCTCAACGCCGCTTCACTATCTCGTCCACTCGATCTAATCTTGCTCCACCAGCTGACATCACGTAGAGTGCTAATGCATGTTGCTCACTACCTTCCGCCTCGTGTCTTCTCTGACCTGTCGCTCACAGCCAGCTGCGATTGCTGTGTGGCAAGGTTGGCAGATCGCGGCCCACAGCAAAGAGTCACCATTGACCCCACTCCACACACACTAACCACTCACATCATGCCAGTATAGACAGCCTGCCGGCGTCATTTTCACGCGGCAACCACGCCCACGCTCTGTCGACTGCTTGACTCATTGCATTTTCGGGTCTCGACCTGCGCGGGGTGGCCGTGAGATTGTACACAAGTACTACGTACCGGAGTCTCAGACCAAGGGCGAGATATGTGCGTCGTGCGGCGCGTGTGGTCTGTTTCCACTCTAGAGGGGTCGCATCGTCGTGTGTGGTTTGAACCGACTGACAGCAGCCATGCCGACTGACAGCAGCCATGCCGACTGACAGCAACCATGCCGACTGACAGCACGTAACATCACGGAGAGGAGAACTGACCTCACTGGACTAGGATTGGAGCGCTGACGTTGGAAAGGGGGAGGGAGGGGGGGTACTTCGTGAGAGCTCACGTCATCGATGTGCGCTGATGGGCAGTCGCCAGCTCACTACCATTTAATGAGGGACCATATCCCACGATAGGTCTTCCTCGCTCCTCTCCGCTTAGTAAGGATTCCAAGCTCAGAAGGATGTGACATCATCATAAAGCCCGGTATTGATGGCGAAAGGGCTTTCCGTTATGTGTCGCTCAATTTCACACCTTCGCCTGTACACACATCCACGGGCAATTGCTACTATCACTGATCCACAATCCCAGATCATCATTGTCGCGCAATACGCCTTCGAAGTCCGTCAAGCGACTGGACCATTCCCAAAAATTGTATCCTTTCACCAGACGCCCCTCGCGATGATTTCCATCACCTTTGGCCATCACACTTACCCCCACTCAGTCAGGCGACGGGTGCTTCCTCTGGGATCTCGCTCCCGAGAGCCGAGTTCCGTACCAACCGTTATGCCAAATACCTCGTCTCTCTTCCTTTCAGCCCCACCTTCCTTGCATCACTGACCCCGTTCTTCCCTTATCCCATTGGACGACGCTCTCCTCGGGTTCAGTGCGTGCGACGGCGGAAGGCCAAGGGTAGGCGCGGAAGAGCCCGAGACAATCACAAATCGCTCCTTCGTTCCTATGTCCCCACTCCTCACGCATATTGTCCAAGGTGGGCACGGACGAGCGACGTCGGTGTTTGAAGATCGCCCCAAGTGTGTCAATAATACAGCCGCGCCTCTTCTCGAATTGACAGCCTCGGATCCCACTCCTTGCCTCTCCTCTCACACCGTCGACGCTTCCATCCTCTGGTCTTCTGCCGTTGCCTTCGCTAAACGGCATAGACGGAAAACGCGGATCCTGAAGCCCGTTCCGCTCTAAAATCACCCGCACGCCACTCCTATTACACCCCACCTTGCCCCACACTGACGTAAGTATTTGGTCTTTGTCTTTGTCGGATGAGACAAACTTCTTTGTTGTTGTGTTTTGACTTCGCCGATTAACATCATAGCCTTATCGTACCTCGCTGCCTTATCATATCTATAAGCCCCACCTCGGACCCAACTTGCCCCACCACTACTTGCGTACACATATATCGCTTTCTTCTCACAACACCACGTCACTCTTCGTGATTCAAGTATCCTCTAGGGGGTTTAAAACCCAAGTCGCTAGTTCATTCAGCGCTCACCACCCCGTACAACGCCACCCACCTGTAATGCCAAGTATCCCACACGCCCACGACCCAGCCCACCACCACACACGCACTACACTATGCCGTCGACGTACCCGTCGCAATACAAGCATGCTAAACCGGCGAAGATGCCTAGCGCATTCAACGGGGTCATCACCGGAGCAGGACACTCCAGCGTCTACCTTACCCCGGTCCAGGAAGAGCGGATCCTCAATTGGAGGGAAGGCGCCGAGACACCCGTCAAGCCGATGATCAAGTCTGCACCCGCCAGCGTGGACGTCTCGCTGCGGTCGAAGAGCAGCGGAGGGAAGAGCGGCGGTGGAGCCAGCGGAACGGTGTGCACTTGCACTTGCACCTGCGGGGGGATGGGGACTGACTGCCCTGCGTGCGGGAGCCCGCCCACGAGCTGCGGGTGCTCAGTCCACTCACCCCGGTCAAAATCATCGCGCAAGTCAAAGAAGAGCGACCAGAGTCCCAACGCTAACGTCAAGGGGTACTACTCTTCCAAGCGCACCGCGTCTTCGTCAAACATGACGACCACTCTTCCCGCGATGATGACTGTCCGGCCAAGGACTCCTCCTCCAGGGAGACGGCCACCCGTGTTGAATATGACGAAGGCGAACATGTACAGAGGAGACAAGAAAGGGATGCCGTCGCCAGAGCAGCTCGAGGCTTACAGGCTAGGCAGCCCGCCTCCGCCCCAGTTCGGTGGGGCGCCAATGGTTCTTGGACCAGAGAGGGAGGCTGCGGTGCCAGAGCAGCCTCAGCCGCCACCACCCCTTCCCCGGATAGCTGGTGCACGCGACCCCATGTCGACAAACTAGTGAGCTGGGAGTTCTGTTGGTACCAGACAAACCAGCTGACGTGTGTGCATAGTTGGAGACAGATGTTCCCCCCAGCAGCAGGAGGTATGCCCATATTCCGCGCCGGCATCCACGTGAGTTCACCTCCCCAGCTCCTTGTCTGCACACGACCTCTCTCGCAAGGAATAACCCCCCCCCTCCCCTTTCCCTGTCTGACGACCACTGACCCCACCCCCACCCACAGCCGCCTCAAGCGTTCGGTATGCCAGCCGGAGGCGCATTCGGCTTCTAATCCACCCATTCGCATCCCTTCTTCCGCTCTTCCTCTTCTAATCCTTCTCACCCACCTTTGTGCATACACAATCACAGAGCAACGGATCCTTACACTCACCAGGCGACAGTACCCAGAAAGGTGAACGGGATGATCGATTCGCCCCTGGAGCGCTTCCTGGAAGCGAGCGAAGCGTCGGGAAAATGGGCACAGGGGAGTGGGAAGTTGCCTATACCGCCTGTAAGGGAAGAGTGACTTTGTGTCCGTTGTCTATATGAGCAGAAGACGGTGAGGGGAAGGCGGATGTAAAGCAACAGAGGAGAGTGAGGAGGGACTGAGAGACGAACCTTTGTGTGTATGAGAAGGCGCCGAAGAGACACGGAAGTGGCCCCTCGAGGCCACGCGCGTGCACGCGATCAGAAAGAGCATTGGAAAAGTAACCTACAACTATAGCATTAGTAAAGCAAGCAAATAGTAGACCGTCACCGCGGAAATGGTGAGAAAAGCAACGTTCAGTTAGCATCAAATGTTATTCATGACAATGAAGTGCCAGGGCGTGGTCAGTCATTAGAGCTCGTCATCGTCTCCCCTCCCCTCGTCCTGATCCCCCACCCCTACTCCGCGTCCTCCTCGTCTCCCTCGTCATCCCCAGCATCCGCATCCAGCTCCGCCTCTGACTCCGGCTCATCCGGCCCCACCACTTCATCTTCGTCCACCTCCATGTCACTCCCACTGTCTTCGATGATCGCCGCCGACTTGATCTTCCTACCCGCCCCCGCCTTCCCCCGTCCCCGTGCTTCTCTCTGACGTTTAGCTGCGCGGCTCCTGCGCGCCTTCTCTGTTTGCGCTAGAAGGGTCATGTAGGCTACAATCGCGTACCAGGTCAGCACCATTTCGTACGATGGCCGAGCAGCCAGCTACCTGAAGACGACGATGTGATGACTTACCATTCTCAACCTCCGTCCTCGCTCTCAGTCCCTTCTCAAGCTTGCTCTCCGTCCTCGGCAGCCAAGCATCATCACCATCCACCAGCTCCGCTTTCGGATCATCGCTCTCCAGCGTAGCCCATAGCGAGACCTCGTAGGCCTTGTCGTGCGATGCGTCGAGGGCGTCGAGCGCGGCGTCGAGAGCTTCGTCCTCGGCTTCGAGGATGACTTCATCGTCCGGCAGGTGAGACTCGGAGTCAGAGGTAGGCTCGGAGTTTGCGTAGAGGGGCGGATGTTGGGAGAGAGAGGACAGTGGTGCGCCCGGGCGAGATGGAGTCGCGGTAGGCGCGTGGGCGGTAGAAGAGGAAGGGGCGATGGGGAGGGTAGAGAGAGCTTCCCATGGTGCAGACGTGGGCGGGAAGACGTCCTTGTGGTAAGACGCTCTAGGACGAGGTCTCGACCCGAGGGCAAGCGCACTTGAAGGACCTTCGCCCTCGGATTTGGGGCCATTCTCCTTGTCCCCGTTTTGCCCAACAGTCCCTCCATCTTCCCCGACCTCCTCTTCGCCTTCCTCATCCTCCTCTTCATCCTCCCCATCTGCCTCCTCGTTACCCGCCCAGACCCTCTCAAGCACCTCCTCGATGATCCCAAACGGGTGTGACCCCCCGCTGAGCGCCATCACCTGATGAACATGCTCCTTGCTCATCGACGGTCCTCTTGCCCCATCATCTTCGCCATCCGCATCCGCCTGGCCGTTCTTGCTCCCAGTGTCACCACCGGCGGACTCGTCAGGCCCCTGCGCGGCAGCTTGCTCGGCTACGACGATAGCGCCGTATATGAGGGGCTTGAGGAAGATAAGCAGCTCGGTGTGGAGGTGGCTCAGGATTGTCGCAGAGAGGTTGGGGGGAGTCAATGGGGCTAGACGACTGTGATATGTCTACGTCAGCTGTGTTTCGACTTTCTGGCGGAGATAGACACGCCTCATAATTTTGGTCATGTAAACATAGTTGAAGAGCTCCAACCCGTTCCCGGTCAAGTACTCTTCCATCCCCATTCCTCGCAGCTTGTCTTCTTCTGCGGCGTCTCTTTGTTTCCGCTTCCTTCTCCCCTTCCCAGGCTCAGCGGTTGGATCTCCCTCATCCGCTTCCTCATCACCCTCTCCCTCCTTGTCTAGCAGCCCTGCTTCCCGCTCTGCAAAGATCACATCCGCCCCTCCTCTCTCTTTGATCGCTTCCACCGTCCACCCCTCCTCCACCAACTTCTTGGTCCGATACCTCTCCCTGTTGGACTGGCGATTCAAGATCTGCGACAGACGTTTCCGCTGTTCCGGCGTACGTGACCGTTTGGGAATGGCGGAGATACGATCTCGATCGAGACGATCGCGCGCAATCTTGTTGTTGGGGTCGTGTTTTGGCGGTTGGGGAGCGGAGGGGGAGGAGGGTGATAATGGTGAGGCGCGGGAAGCCGCGAGAGAGAGGGGTAAGGGGAGGGGCGGGAGGTCCAGGATGAGGTCGAGGGAGAGGAGTTTGGACGAAGAAAGCTCGGAAAGCCAGTCCTCGAGGGCCCAGCGGCGCTCGAGTTCTTGGAGCTTTGCGTCGTCCACCTCGCGAGCTTTGCCTTTCCCCTTGTCCTTGGCTTTGCCGTCTTCGACAACATCCCCATTAACCTCCCTTTTCTCAATCCTCCTCCGCTTCTTGAGCTCCCTCTCGTTATCTTCCCTCTCCCTCTCCTCCAGCCCCACCCTCAAACCCTCGGCCAACGTCTCCTCCTTGCCCACCCACTCATCGCTCACCTCCCTCGCACCCAGCGCCATCCCTGGTAACCATCGCCTCCCCACCCCCACCTTATTCCCCTCCCCCTGATTCCTCACCGTCCACTCTGCTGTCGCACTCTCCAGCCGACCCGCCTCCAAGTACTCAAGATACCACCCCACCTCCACCGGCGCCTTGCCCACCTCCTGAGCAATCAGGTCCGGGCGCCAGCGAGAGTATCTCGCGAGCGCCGCGAAGAAGCGTGATTTCTCCGCTGTTGACCAGAGGGCATGGGAGGGTGGTATGGGAGTGGTTGCGAGGGAAGAAGGGTGAGAGCCGGTGTAGGCTCGAAAGGACGAGAGGATGTGGGCGTCAAGGTGGTGGAGGTACCACTGTGATTGAGGGGGCGGGGATGGAGAGTGGGAGCGAGAGAGGCTGCGCGAAAGGGAACGTGAGGGATTAGAGGGGCCTGCCTCTGCGTTTTCGGACATTCCTAGTCCATTGCTTGAGGGTTTGTAGCTGTTGTCGTTGCATACAGTCAGCCATCTTGGTGATATGCCGCCCAGCGTCGCGTCTTTTGATTTCTGAAATCTCGTACACAACAATGACGTGGCTTTTCTCCCACACACCTCCACTTTCAGCCTTCCCCTTCTGTGGTGGACGATGCTGCCTGCTTTATAGGAGAGGCTCCAGCAAAGCATACTCACCTGTCACCTCAAGACAAGCGCAATGCCCCGAGACAGGTCCAGATCTCGCGAGCGAACCAAAGACAGCCACCGAGACCGGGACCGGGACGACCGGGACCGCTCGCGGGGCAAGGACAAGGACCGGCGGCGGCACCGTGATCGTTCTGCCTCCCCCCGGCGCGACCGAGACGACGACAAGGACAGAGAGAGGGATCACAAGAGGTCGTCCAAGAAGCACAAGGAGCGTGAAGCGAGCCCGTCTGACGATGAGGATCTGATTGATTTGGAGGAGATTGGGGTGAAGGAGATCTCGGAGGACGATTACTTGTGAGTCAGCTATGCGAACTCGGCCACATCTCTATCTGCTTGCGTTTTTGAGGATATCTTCGAGTGCGAGAGCTGACAATATGATGGCACATGAAGCCTCAAGTCTAATGAGTTCAAGTATTGGCTCAAGGAAGAACGGGGCAAGGTGAGCTTGGTGAGACCCGTCAGATCACTGGAGTAGCTCTAAGCTGTTTCGTAGTACCTCGACGAGATGTCCTCCGAGTCTGCACACAAGTATTTCCGCAAATTTGTTCGCGTACGTCTCATTTACTGTCTCTTTACGGACACCACATTTATTCTTTACTGACCCTTCATCTAACACCTTCAGCGATGGAACGATGGCGCACTCCCCCGCAACCTCTACTCTCTCCCCGCCACCGTCCTCCCAGCCTCCGCCAACACCGCCTACAAGTGGTCCTTCTCTGGGAGGGCGGACTCGTCCCTTGCAGCTGTGCGGGCTGATGTTGGGCGGATGACCCACTCGGGAGCTGCTGGCGCTGCTGGGCCATCTGTCGGGCCATCTGTTGGACCCTCTCCCGGGCCATCCCGCGTAGGCCCCGTCGGCCCCTCCCTCCCCCCCTCCACCTCCTCCGCCCCCCGCCTCGGCCCCTCCCTCCCCACCGCCTCCGACCGCCAATACGCCCTCGAAACCGCTACCGACCACGCCCGCCTCTCTCGCAAAGCCGAGCACAAAGCCGCCCAAGCGCGTGCTGACGAGCTCGTGCCTCGTGGGGTTGGGAAGGAGGGTAAGATGGAGGAGCGGAGGGCGACGAATGCGGAGAACCGGGCGTATAGGGAGAAGGACGGGGCGGCGGGGTTGGAGGTGGATGAGGGGACTTTGATGGGTGATAGTGGAGGGTTTGCCGCGGCGTGAGTTGGCCTCTTCTTTCTAATGCCTTGATGGAGTGCTGACGAGAGGACAACTCGGGGCATGTACAGACTACGTCAGCGCGAAGCAGCAGAAGCAAGGCGGCAAAGCAGGAAAGACATCGCGCAGCTTGATAAGCGGGGCGCAGATGCCGAGAGGCTGCAGGAGCGGAGACAGAAAGAGTCGGCGACGATGGATATGTGAGTGGGCTGCTAGATCTGACAGTTGGGAGCTGCCGATGAAGCTGACCCTTGCTGGTGACAGGTTCAAAGCGATGGCGAGGGAGAGGTTCGGAGGCCCTTGATGACCGTAGTCTTGACATCATTGCACAGAACGCCCACATGCACATCCTGCCTGGAGCCCTCGTACGGTCCGATCAGATGACCCATCGTCTGTGGTCGTGGACACGCTCAAACACTCCCCAGCGGCCAGACCCAACAGACCAAGTAGAAGTCGTACGAGTGATGCATCCCCACCACTCTTACACAAACCCAAGTAAAAGCCCGCACTATCGCAAGACCGTTTACTCGTCGTCCTCCTCCTCCTCGGCCTCGCCGTCACCGCCAGCGGCCGCCTTGGCCCTCTTCCTCTTAACACGACCGGGTCGGCCACCGCCGTAGGGGGAGTTGAGAGCGAAGTCGACGTGCCTGCGGGGGGTCGTGGGTTAGTTGGGGACGTGAATGAGGAGAGGGGTGAGAGACGTACTTCTGAGAGTCAAGGCGGACGACGAAGGAAGGAACGTTGACGATCTGCTTGCCAACGCGGATGTGCCTTTGCCTGATGAGGACACGGGCGTGGTGGACAGACTTGGCGAGGCTGGAATGATTCTGTCAGCACGGCGTCGCGCCCAAACAAACGGCATCCACATACCCGAGCTTGAACACCTGGGTCTGGAGACGCCTCTCGAGGAAGTCCTCGGTCTTGAGGGCAAGCACGTAATCGAGACGCATGCGGGAGTCGTCGAGCACACCAATACGGACCAGACGACGGATCAAGGCGTTACCCTCGAAGAGACGCTTGGGGTCCTTGTCGTCGAGCTTGAGGAGCTCACGAGCGGCACGTCGGATCTGGGAGGGGGTCAGCGAGGCTGGGGTGGGGGGAGAGGCGGGGCGGGCTCACCTTGGAGAGGGTAAGCTGGATACGCCAGATCTCTCGCTTGTTACGGAGACCGTACTCGCCCGCGAGCTAAAATTCGACATCAGCCGCTGCACCACTTGCACAACATCCCCGGCGACAGCAAGGAGCCCCCCCATTCCGCCTCCTCTTCTCTCGTCCAGCATCCCTAGCACGCCCTGCCCATCCCATCCATCATCCGCCTTCCTGCTCCCCTGGCTCCTTGCTGTCCCTTCACTTCAAACTTTTCTCCAAACCCACCTTGAGCTCGGCGTCGAGACGGGCGGCCTCGTAAGGGCGCTTGGGAACCTTGTAGGTCTTGGACTGCTTCCTGGGAGCGCTGTGAGGGGGGATGCGCCGTCAGCGCCTTGCTCCTCTATTCCATCCAAGCCGCCTGGCTGCAGCGAAAGTCGACCCACGAGACCATCTGTTATTGCGAGTAGAGCGTCGGGAGAAGAGCGAGTTGGAGTGGGGGAGAAGGGGCGGGCTGTCTGTCAGTGGCCTGTCTACGTCGTATGCAGTGTCCCCGGGCTGTACGCACTTTATTTGCTGGATGGAGAGAAGACCTTCTTCACGACGATTTTGGCTTGAAGACACACCCAACAGCCGCATTACGGGCGGAAGCAATTCGGCGAAATTCGGCATTTTGAAACGTGGCATTTATTCCGCGGAACTGTCGGCCACCAAATTCCAACCGCCGATGGTCCATGTCCCTGGCTCTTGAACGCTCGTCTTTGCTGCTTCAGTCTTCGTTCTCGCCTCGTATCACCCAGATCCAAGCAAGAGGTAAGCCACCTCTACTGCCCCCACACCGCCCCCGCCCCCGTCCCCGCGACCCACTCGACATCCCGAAACCCCGCGACAAAAATTATCCGTCGTCGCCATCCACTCCTCTTCACCGCCATCCGTCGAATTTTCATCTCCACTCGACAAAAGTTCTAACATCCCACCCCCACCCATAGATCAGTCAAAATGCCTCACTCTTTCGGTATGCGCGCGCGCACGCGCCACATGTTCAAGAGGAGCTTCAAGGGTGCGTTTCCAGAGCCGTCAGGCTGGCGATGGAGGACTTGGTGGAAAGGAATGGCGCTGACGGATGGCTTGACTCGTTGCTCTCAAATTTACCCTCTATTCGACACACCTCTCCTCGACACACTCTCTTTGAATACCCTCTCCTCACACCCGCCCCCTCCCTGCCTCCCTCGACACCGTTGGATGATGCTGGATGTGGACTTGGAAATGCTGGTGCTGGTGCTCTACGGCGGATGGGATATCTCTGGTGGATGGCATGGGGACACACAGAGCACGGCGCCCCTTCCCTCACCACCTTCCTCATCAACTACCGTGTTGGTGACATTGTGGACATCAAGGCCAACGCTTCCCAGCAGAAGGGTATGCCCCACAAGTGTGCGTATCGTCTCTCCCATATCCCCTCCCGGACCCTACTGACCCCCCCGCAGTCTACCACGGCAAGACCGGTATCGTCTACAACGTTACCCCCCGCGCCGTCGGTGTGATCATCTACAAGGTCGTCAACGGCCGCTACATGGAGAAGCGTGTCAACATCCGTGTGGAGCACGTCCGCCACTCCAAGTGCCGACAGGAGTTCCTTGACCGCGTCAAGTCCAACGCCGCCAAGAAGAGGGAGGCCAAGGAGAAGGGGGAGCACGTCCAGCTCAAGCGTCTCCCGGCGCAGCCCCGAGAGGCCAGGGTCGTTAGCATCGCCGGCAACGTCCCCCAGACTTTGACTGCCAGGCCTTGTGAGTTTTTGTCGGGTGGGTATGGTGGGAGGGCGGGCGCTAACCAACGTTTGGCGTACAGACGAGACCTTCATCTAAACCGTTCATGGTTGGAGAGGATTTTGGGAGGGCTTGTACGATGAGATGGATTCATACAAAAACATGTGCCGGCTCGGCAGCAGTGTCCAGCGTTTCGGTTGTGGACTGGGGCGATCAAGTGAAGAGCCGACGCTCGGCGGGACGAGATGAGGATACAACATGACTACAAGCGTGACTACTAATACTTGCCAACCTTGATCGCCTCCCTTCCCTTCTCAATCAACCCGGCATACCGCTCCGCCATGCCCTTGTACGCCCTCCCACGCAACTCCTGCTCCAACAAATCCACCACGCCCTTGAACTTGCTCGCTTTTTTTGCGGAGCACGTTGCTCATTGCCGTCTTGGCGACACTGCGACTCGCTCGTCAGCTTCGTCTCCGCCGTCTCGCAAGTTTCGAAAAGGTGAGACGTATACTGACAACAAGAAGAGAGGCTTGTACACCGCATAATGATCATCAGGATGATACCCCGCCTTCCGCGCGCTGTGGCGCACCCTCGCCCGGCCAGCGAGATACGTGTACTCCGCCGCTTGGCTCAGTGAGTCTATCGATGCCTCTGTCAGTTGCCAACTCCCATTGCACTGACGCCGGGCAATCGCTTACCGTAAATGAGCCGATCGCGCTGCGCCCCGCTCGGGTCGCTCGTCTTGAAGTAGTACGGCACTTTCATGGCGGTGGTAGCAAAGTTGAGGTAGACGTTAAGGAGGACTGTGTCGAGCTTGTTGTGCACGGTGTCGAGCTGGTCGTGCGTAGCGGACGTCAGCCAAGCTACATGAGAGAGGGGTGCAATGAAAGGGAGACTCACATATGCGATCTGGTTTCTGTTCTCGAGCTGACGGCTGAGCCAGGTCACAAACGACGCCCCCGACTTCCTATCCGAGCGCCTCGCGAACGACTGTTTCACGGCTGTTCCCGTCAAGAATCCAAGCAGTGCGTCAGCCAGGCCCATCTACGTGTGACGCAGGAGGGGGGAGGTAAAACGTACGGCAAGCAAGATAGCGCTGGTAGTCGGGCATGATGTCGAGTGTGCGCACATTGATCAGGTAGCCACAGTACGGAAAGTCTGCCCGTATGTCGTCAGTTCTTGATTAAGCGTCCAAACTTTCTCTCCAACTCACAGCTCTCCCCCTCCGCATCAACCTCACAAACCCCCATCATCTGCCCGCCCGCATCATACTCGAAATTCAAGAGCGTCTTGTCGCGCGAGATGTGCGCGCCGTACTCGGGGAAGCCTCGCTGCATCACGTCGACGAATCGACGGGCAGAGTTGGGGTCGGTGGCGACGTAGAGGAAGTCGTCGATGTAGCGGAGGAGGAGCTGCGTGTCGTAGAGGGGTCAGCTCTGAGGGATAGCGCAAGAGCTGTAGAGGATGAGAGGGGCGACGTACCGAACCTTCCCCACGCGTAAACGCTAGATGCTCGTTCTCCAGATACGAGTAGAATATCGAGCACAGCAGGCTGCTGACTTTCGAGCCCTGCGGGATACCCGTTTTCTGGCGATAGAACTTCTTCCCAATCTACCCCGAAGCACCCGTGTCAGCTTCCTCCGTACAGGCAGGCAGTAACACACGGTCCAGGCGATCTGAACTCACCTGCCAGATGTTATTCCTGATATGCGTTCGTAGAAGCTCCATCAACCTGTTCCGCGTGACTGCCTGTCGATTCGCCTGTTCGCCCGCACGTTCCCATACATCCATGTCAGCTCTCGCACGGCATGCACGCAGGCGTGATGGCATATCGCAGCTGGAGACCCACGTTATCGACGACCACAGCGTTCCTCAGCGACTGCACAATGGACTTCGCGTGATCGCTGAACGGCTTCGTCAGGTACCCTATCGTCAGGCTGTCAGCTTCTGTGAAGGCTTCGCCAAGAAAAGGAGCGGATCGCGAGACGTACCATCCGGGATGGCAAGTGATTTGTAGAGGTTCTTCACCGTCCCGGCGTAGGCGCCACTGCCGGGTGGTAGAAGTAGAGCGTAAGACATGATGGTGTAATCATCGTCCTATCTCACGGTAAGCGCCCCGCTACTGCACATTCTGCCGAGATACGCACAGCATCAAGCATCTTCTCCACAATCTCCAGCATCTTCTCCTGGTTGATCGAGTCGAACGCCGCCTTGATGTCCATCTTGACAAAGTACAGCTTTGGCCTACCAAAGCACCAGCACGTCCACCGCAAGTCGTTAGTGTCCTCTCCAGCTCAAGCTACTCATAGACCTACAGTCTGCCATGCTTGGCGAGGAGCTTTCGCTTGAGGTTCTGGACGGGCGTGAAGATCTCGTTCGTGCCGAACAAGGCGCCGCCTAGCGTTGCTTTTCGACGCTCCTACACGAGCAAGAGTGGCGTGCGTCAGCTTTGTTACGCCGGGAAACCCAAGAGAAAGTTGATAAAGGCCCACCTTCTCAAAGCTCAGCACCTGGTGCACCGGCTTGAGCACCGCATTCGCCGTGGTGTACTGATACTTTATGTTCGACGCTTTACCGTTGCGTTTCTGCTCGTCCCAAAGTCAGCCACCGCATACCATCAGACGTCGGGTGTGCCACGTATGCGGCAGGGACTCACGATTTTGCGCCCGAGGTTGACTATAGGGCGGAACCCCGTCGGCTTGGGTATAAGCCGCACAGCTGACGCACCGAGCGACGTCGCGTGAGACTTCTTCCTCTTCTGCAAAGGACAGGGTCAGCTGGCTTGGTTGGTCGGGCGTGAAGAAGATTGGAGAGGTGACTTGTGAGGGGAAGAAGGAGAGGGAGGAGAGGAAGGAGGAGAGGAGGGAGAGGAGGGGGGAGAGAGAGAGGAGGAGGGAGAGAAGGGAGGGGGTGGATGTGAAAGGCTTACACTGCTGAGCTCCTTGAGGAGAGTCGCCTGGAGCTTCTCAAAGTGCGGACGTGTCGCTCTCGCCCAGTCTTCCTGCAGGTAGTACACCGTCTCGTACTTTGTGACCGCAGTTTCTGTCGCGTAGAAAGTGTTCTACCGTCCAGTGCCACGAGTGATCAGCTTGCTGCGTCTCTGCCGGAAAGCTGTTGACCACACATTCTCACCTGCAAAAGAGGAACTAGGAAGTCGTCAAACAACCACTTGACAAGATCCTGCACCAGTCCTGCCCGCATCTTCATCTCTCCTTGCGGCGCTCTCTGACCCTCTTGCGCGGGTGGCGCAAGCCATTCAAAGTCGTTGACCCGAAGGCCTTGAAGGAGGGAGTGGAGGGTGATGGGCTCGTGCTGCTTGGCTTTGATGAAGCGGCGGGTGTCTGGGTGGGTATAGAAGTCAGCAACGGCGACTTGCGCCTTCGTAAACAGAAGCATGACTTACGGGATAACAGAGCGTCGAAGTTGTGTTTGCTCCCCATCGATATGGGAGAGAAGACCTCCTTGAGGACCGTGGCCACGTACCAGCAGACCTGATGAAGGCGTCAGCGGTCGATCTTGGGCCTAGCCAATGCCGAGTCTCACTCACTTGATTATGCGTCTTTGGCTCAAGCGGCGCGCTCTGCGATCCCTGGATGAGAATGGGTTGAACAGTACGGACGTCTGTGTGATCGGACGGACTGCTTGGTGGCACCTGCGTGATGGGCTGAGATGACGATACGATGGGGTGGGAGAGCGGTGGTGGTGGTAGATACTATAGGCGTGTCAGCTGTGTAAGACGAGCTGAACTGTCGGGGGTGAACTCACCTCTTCTGAGGTCCGCTACAAAGATATCACGGTTGTCAGCGTGTTGCCTGCCCTGTAGCACGCCTCACGATCAACTGACTCACCACAAGACAACGTCTAGCAATAGCCCCATAATCCACTAGGTTATGCCTCACCAGGATATCCCGCGCGATACCAATCATCCCGTTCAGCCTGGCTCGCGAGCCCTTCATCGTCGGCCGTCCATCCTCCTCCACATTTGGGGTGAGCAGACTGGGGAACATCTTCGTAAGGAGAGCAACGCAGTTGCTGTCTGTGGGGAGAGCACTGGGGTCCACTTGGATAGTGTTTAGGATATCTGAGGGTCTGGTCAGCTAGAGGGGACATAATGATGGACTGGTGTTAATTGATTAACTGACGCTTGGGTGGTAGACCCTTATGGAATCTGCCAGAGGAGCGGGGAGGCTTGCTGTACCACATCTTGTGTCGAGCAATGTTGATGTTCGCGGGGCTGAGGGTGTATATCAGCAGTGGTCTACATCAATGTCAGGAGACGTGTAGCTCACTTTGCAGCCCCCGCGGAATCTCTCTGTCCATCACTCTTGCCCGCCCTCTCTCCTCCCTCCACACTCTCAGCTCGTGCCCTCTTCCTCGCGCCCTTCTCAATCCCCTCCTTGCGCTTCCTCTTACCCAGAGCCAGCACCTTCTCAGACGTCCTCTTCTTATCATGTAAAGCAGATATTGGTGCCCCCGTAAGCTGCATGAAGCAGTTGTTGCCCACTGGCATGAAGATTGACGCGTGGATGAGCAGCTGATGGAAGGCTTGGTCGCCGATCCTACGACAAGGAGTTAGCTACGTGCTTCTGCTGCTGCGACAACGTAAATCAGAAGCACTTACCGCGCACGGAGTAGTTGCCACGGTCTTCCACGGAGAGTTTCAGAGGGATTGTGGATCGGCCGGCTAGCGATACCGGGCTTGTTGTGATTGAATGGAAAGTCTTCGATGACCTGTGCCATCGTGTCAGCCTCTTGTCGAGCGGTAGCCTCAAGCTCAAACGGTAGCCACCACTCACCTTCATGTCCCCCACGACCAGCACATTACCAGGGTTCCCCGGTCCCTTCTTCTGGGCCGAAATCTCCTTTAGCACCCCATCAATCACCTCCTGCTGCGTCCGCCTCTCCCCGCCCTCCTCGCGCACAATCCTGATCCGCCGCAGGTCTTCCTCCTCGTGGAACGCACAGATCGTGCCGTTCACGAGGTCATGATACGATTTCTCGTCTTGGTGGTTGGTGAGAGGTGAGGCTAACAGGGCGGAGAGGAGAGAGGAGATGGATAGGAGGACGGGGTAGTAGGCGGAGAGGGTTTTGTGTTTGGACTTCCGGAGAGAGTCTTGAGTCGGACGGGGAGGTTGCGGGGAGCGAGAGGAACTCGCCCCAGAGGATAGGGCGCGAGACGCGGGTATTGACATCCCTGTGGTTTGTTGCTGCTTAAGCTCCCAAGTAGCCGCCCTTGGGGCCGTTGTGCAAAGATTGCAAGAGATGAGGCGGGCTGCAAGAAGAGCGGACGGCGTTGTCTTCGGGTCGACGCGTCGCGCCGAAGCACCATCGGCTGCCAGGCACTTTGGTTGTGACCTCTTCTTCTGACCCCCTCCTCCCCCCCCCCCCCTCTGCTGCCGATGAGTAGTGCGACGACGGCGTCAGCTACGCTATCGCAAGCATACTGTATATGTGCAACATGTATTACTGTGGCATATCCATATATCTATGCGATAACAGGTGTTGGCCATGACAAATGACTGAAGACTGCGCCTATTCAGAGGCTGTATGTGTACTTGAAACGATGCTAATTCTACTTCTCTACTGCCCCTCCCCCCTCTCCCTTCCCCTCCCCTCTCCCCTCCTCCTTCCTCCTTGCCGTGCTATCAGTCTAATGTACAAATGGAAGAGGGATGTGAGCAAGAAAAGTATATGGACAACAAAAAAAGAGAACACCAGCTCTGCCGCCGTGCAGACCACTCTTCCCCGCCGACGCCTCAGGAGGGCCCTTGCTCGGATTAAGAGATGATGAAGCGGGGGTAGTGGGCGGTGTCGAAGCCCCTCACCTGCATCTTCACGCGGTCGCACAAGGACTCGGGAAGCTGGAAATTGAGCTCCTGCTTGACCTTGTACTCGAACGCGATACGCTTGTCGTACGCGAAGGCGTTGGCGTCACCGTCCGCCTGGACGTCGGCATCGACCTCGCCGGTCTTGATAGCGCCTGCGCCCGGGAAGGTGTCGCGCTCGCTGCCGGGGGTGCTCTGGTGAGGGGAACCGTCCACCTTGCGCTTCATGGAGGAAGGCAATTGCGCAGGGAGGGGGTCGCGTTTGAGTGCGCCCGTCGCGGTGGCGGTTTCGGGCACCTCGTTGGCTTCGTCCTCCACATCCGTCACGGCGCCTCGTTGGTTGCTCCAGAACTCGTCCAGCTGGTCGGAGTAGGAGAACCTGAACTCCCACGAGGTCTCTAGCATCTTGCGCACATACGCCTTGGTCGACATCGCCTTGCGCGCGTTGATGGGGCGAGGCCAGTCGAAACACTCGGGGTGCGAGGCTCGAACGGTGAGAACGATGTACGCCACCACCGACCGCCAGTCGACCACGGGCCCGCAGTATAAGTCATTTCTGCTGCCATAGCTCACGATCGCAATGATCGCCGCGGGCCCGCCATCGATGGTGTGGAGGTAAGTGTACACCTCGACAGGAGCGGCTCCTTTCCAGAAAGTGACACCTTGGTAATCAAATTCTGCGAGAAGAGAGCTGTCGAGGGAGATGCCTACTCCCATAGAGACGGCGTAGGGGTGGGAGATGCTGCACAGGGCTTGGATGTATCTCAGGCTCGCACCAGAGACGGCGACGGAGGAGGGAGACGCGGCGGTGAGGTCGGGAAGGCCCTCTCTGGAGAACACCAGATGTCGGATGGGGAGGAACGGCGACTTGTTCACACGGATCCAGCCCGACATGACATCGGCGAGCCTGTTGAGCTCGGCATCGCCGCTGGTGGGAGCGCGCGGCGATGACCTGTGAGCAGCCTTCGTCAGTCACAGCTTTCCATCGTCACATGCACTCACTGCCGTATGATCACGACGAGCTGCCGGTACGCCCTGCAGGTCTCTGTCGCCATTTGGATCCTCATGTCGTCCGACCACTCCTGGCTGAGCGGGCCGAACACGTGCTCGAGACCGGACACCACGGTAGTAGGGATGGGCTCATGTACCTCCCCGGGGCGAGGTCTGGGCAGCCCGTTGCGGTCCGAATGGAGCTGACTCTTCTTGCTGAGAAAGCGCAGTCCCGTGACGCCCTCATAGTAGTTGGCCACGTATAGCGTGGACTGTTTTTTGTCGGCAGGCTATAACAACAGGCTGTTAGCGCCAACCTCGTATATGCTCCGGCAAGATAGCACGCCAGTCGCAGAGACCGCACTCACGCCACCAGCAAGAGTCACCTGAACTGCCTTACGCCACTCAGTGAGCCCCGTCCCTACTTCAATGGGCTACAGATGCATACCACCCCTGTCAGCTGCCACGTATTGGAAGGGGCATAGCGAGATCACGTACCATGGCTGGGGAGTACTGCTCGTCCCGTCGGACCTTCACAGGCTTTTGATCAAAGCGTTTGCGCAGTTTGACCTTGAGCGGTATCTGCGGCCCTTGGTTGACAGGCTTTGCTCCGAGCAAGCGATGTTGTGCCGTGACAGCACGGCTCGCCGCAAGTGCCTTGACCACCGACTTCTCAACCTGCCTACTCTCGACAGGCTGTGATGAGATGAGTCAGTTCGTCCCACATGGGCTGTAGATCAACAGACATCAAACTCACACTCTCCATCTTCTCCCGATCTCCGAGCTTCTTGCTGACGAAGAAGATGTTACAACCGTCGTCGGCGTTAACAGTCCCCTCGCCGGTCACCGCCGCGTTGAGGGTTGAGATGGTGGGGGCCCTGGAAGTCGGGGCCAGGGGAGTCGGGACTGATATGCGTATGTCTTGGCGTGGCAGTGTCGCGTCAATGGTTGGAGCGATGTGTACGTAGTAGTGGGTGAAGGAGAGGTGGGGTATGTTCAAGTTGGAGGGGAAGGTTCCAGGGGATACCGCAGTAACAACGAGGTGGAGTGTGTATGTAACACCTATACGACAGCCAGCGGAATGGACAAGGAGGGGGCCGAGGAGGAGAGGGAGGCGAGAATGAAGACATGGTTGTGTGGGAAAGAGGAGGGGGTGGGCGTGGGGCGGGACACGTGTCGTCGCCGAATGATCCATTCCTCCCCACCGCCGTTGATCGGCTGGCCTCGGCCCGCCCAGACCGAATGTGGCGGTGATCTGCGGTGAATCAGCGTGGGAGAGAACCGGTACATACCCATGATCCAGTCTGCATGCATCAGTCATGCACGGTGTGGTGCGGGGCACGGCTCGTGGATGGGGCGGCGCGGAGAGCTTGAAGGGATGGGTGCGATAGTGAGCATATGGGCATCACTGGGGCCGAATGCATACACCGTGCTGAAGGGTGGACGGCAGACGCCCACGGCGGTGTGTGGCACAACAGTGACCCGAAACTTGCCTGCGGGCGGCATCGAGACATGGATGATAGCGCTCGAAGGATGGTCGTCTTCCACTCTGCGGGCTCATGTCTCAATCGGAAACTCAACTGGACTCTTAAGGATCTGACGTAATCGTTAATTTGATTCCGTTGGGTGCTTAATTGGACAAGCCCGTTGGGGTTTGATGATGACACCGTTCTGCTGGCCTATCCTGTACACGCTTTGACTTACCCCTGTTGTGCGCTGATATGATCACCCCACTTCAGCAAAGCGCCCTCGTGGACGTGTGGCTGCAATAGTGCCCTCATAAACACCCCCCAATCCTCTATATATATACCGGATCGACGCTGATAGTTGAAGCTCATGATCAAATAAATACGAAATAATCGGCGGACAATGATAATAAGTAACACAAATACCATTCTATAATCTGTAAATAGTCCTCTATACAAATTCTCCTGCCTTAATAAGAACTCCTAACCTAAAAAGTTTCGAAACACAGCCAATGACTTTTTGCATTTCCAAGAGAAAGAAGCAGCAAGCAAGTAACACAGTCGCGTCGCCGGCTTGTCGCGTCGCGTCGGCCATGGCCGCTCGGCTCGCCCACGACCATGTTCGGTCTATCTGAACCCCGAGCTCAGAATGGGCTCATGGACATGCATGGCAATGCAGCACCCTACGTTGTGGATCTGAGGTCATCACGTACGCATATAGAACCAAGGCCGTGTCTCCAGACAGCCCTACGGTCGAAGAAGAGCAAGGCCAAAAATACGAGACTCTGCCAAGGCGAACCACGGTGACAACCGTTTTGGCCGTCGGTGACCCGGCTTTTCAGGCCTATTTTTGGTGAGCGTGAACCCAGCCGCATCTCTCCTTTGCTTCATGACCTTGACGTATAAAACCCACGCAGATACATCCTCTACCCCTCCATCATGCACCCGCACCCACCCACTCTACACGCTCGTCTTGCATACCCGACTCAGCATACATCATGTCGTTCCTCAAGATCTCGCCGTGCTGTCTTCAAGGCAGCGTCATACCCGGCACCCCACGCGGCACGTACGAAGAGATCCAGCCTGAAGGGGGGCGGAGGGTGAGGAGGTACCTTGCCAGCCCGTCCGATGGGGTGGTGCTGGATAAGAAGACGGCGGTGATACTCTATACGGACATCTTCTGCTTTACTTTGGTGAGCTCTGGCGTCTTAATCAACGCGTGCCGCTGGTATGAAAGCTGACCAGGAGGGTGAGCTCAGGTCAACCCATTGATCATGGCCGACGCCTTTGCCGACCAGCTCAAGCTCAACGTCTATGTGCCCGAGTACATTCGTAAGCCTCCCACTCCGATGTTTACCGTAGCACATGGTGCCCAGCTGACAAGCAAGTGCCCCGTAGCCAACCCGCCTGACGAGAAGGTCTTTGACCCCGTCGCCCCGCACTTCCCCGAAGAGTTCGCCGGTCGCTCCTTCTTTGGCTCCGTCTCCAGCTGGGTCGGGGTGCTCGTCAGGGGCTGGTCCTATCTCCCCGCCATGTTCAACCCCAACAAGCAGCTCCCGCTGGCCAAAGAGGTGAGTGGACGCTTTTGACGTGGGCCAGGGGTAGGGAGTGGTGGTGGATGTGCTTTCTTGCCAGTACAGGTTGCTAGATGTTTCGACTGGAAAATACAGTTTCACCAGCTAGAACTCCACGCCGTGATCAAGCTTTCAGTCCAGCTGGCTGTATTCCCCGGTCGGAATAACTAGCTGCCCGCATTGGCAAGAACGTACAGCATCCACCTACTGCAGATCCTCTTCAGATGTGATAGATCGCTGACCCCCCACCTCCTCCCTCCATCTACGCCGATCACAGGCCCTCGGAGACCTCCAGAAAGACGGCTACACCAACCTCGGCGCCATCGGCTACTGCCGCGGCGGCACCATGGTCGCCTACTTCCTCTCCCTCGGCGCCGCCTCCCCGCTCACCTGCGGCGTTCTGTGCCACCCCTCCGCCGACCCCACGTGGTGGAAGACCATGACCAAGCCGAGCCTCTGGCACTTGGCGGACCATGATCCGATGTTTACGGAGAAGAAGATCAAGGAGTTTAATGAGGTGTTTGAGAGGAAGAAGAGGGAGGAGGGGGTGGAGTATGGGGTGACGGTGTACCATGGTGAGCAAACTCTCCTTGATTCAGAGCAGTGTGTGTGTGTGGCTGATGAGAGACGGGTGCAGACACTTCTCATGGGTTTGCGGCGAGGCCGGCCCTGTCCCACGAGCCTACCAAGAAGGCCTTCGAGGAGGCCAACGCCACCGCGGTCACCTTCTTCCAGAAGCACCTCCTGGGCAAGGCTTGAAGGGGAGGACGAGGGAGCCGTATCTCGCTTTCAGCTGTCACCATAATGCACCTCATTGGCCTTTGATGTGCCTATGTAGTGCTCCATGTACAGAGATCTGATCCATACGTGGGTCATCGCTAGGTGGGAAGGAAGGGGGCTACTGCCGATGACAGATAATGAACGAACACCACCGCCGCCCCGGAAGACCTCCTTTTGCCCCCTTTCTCTGGATCAAGCCTGATGCAAATCCACAACGTGACGCTGCATATCAGCTGAGCTGTCCTACCGTCATGCATGCCTCCAGCATCTGTTCAGACTAGAAGAGCTTCTCTAGCCCACCAGCGGCTGAAGCCGCCCGCCGGACACGCCAAGAGATTGCTCGCCAAAAGAGTACGAAGTGCGTTATTCGGTTCCCTTTCTACCCGATCATTCGCAAGCAACACATGGCCTCCTCCATGATAAAGAGACGCATATGAAGGACCATCAAGAATCATACCACTCTGTCGAGTGTTGACCTCTAACTCATCCAATCACATTCGATAGACACGACCCTCTCATATAGCTGATCGCAAACGCGTCGTCGTCAGCCTCACTCATCACCTCACCGCCATGTCCTTCCTCCCCCTCTCGCCCTGCTGCCTTGGTGGCGGCATCATCTACGGTACCCCCCGGGGCGTCATCGAGCCCCCAACCGCTACCCGCAAAGTGAACAGGTATCACGCTACCCCTCCCGACGGGGTGTTCGCTAGTGAGACGGCGGCCGTGATCTTGTACACCGACTTCTTCTGTTTCAGCTTGGTATGTGTCGGTTGGCTTTGCATGAGAAGAGAGCACGTCTAACGATGGCGCACTGTAGCCCAATGCGTTTCTTATCGCAGATGCGTATGCGGAGAAACTCAAGCTTCACGTCTATGTCCCAGAGTACATCCGTACGTCCTCTACCCCCCTCCCGCTCCTGGTCTGCCCCCCAGCTTACTCCTCATCTACAGCCAACGCCCCACCACCAGAGATCTTCGACCACGCTACCCCCATCTACCCGGGGATGTATGCCTCCCGCTCCTGGCTGTCCACCATCTGGGAGTTTACGCGAATGTTCGTCCGGGCATGGCGCTGGATCCCGGGGCTCGTGCAGTTGAAGAGGCAGCTCCCGTTGGCTTTGCAGGCAAGTCACATGTCTCATCCGCTAACAAGTACTTGGCGTGGATATGACGAGGGCTGATAGGAGGTGACTGAGTGTGTAGGCGCTGGACGATGTCAAGCAAGAGGGCTACACCAAAGTCGGCGCGGTAGGGTACTGCCGCGGCGGCGCCATGATCCAACACATTCTCGCCTCCCCCTCTGCCGCCTCCCTCGACGTAGGTGTGGTCGCCCACCCCTCACCCGAAAGCGCCACGTGGCCCAAGATCAACAAACCGACCCTCTGGCTGCTCTCGGGGCAGGACTGGGCTTTCAAGAACCAGCAGATCGCGGAGCTGGATCGAGTGATGGGGGAGAAGAAGGGGGCGGGGGTGGAATATGAGAGGGTTTTGTATGAGGGTGAGTTGGGCTTGCGAGAGTGGGGGTGTGAGAAGAGAGGTGGGGAGAGCTGACGAGGTTTGAGATAGACACTGTACACGGGTTCGCCAATAGGCCTGTGAAGGATCACGAGCCGACGCAGAAGGCGTTTGAGGATGCTAATGCCCGAGGCGTCGCGTTCCTCCGGAACTACCTTTTGGGCGCGGTGTGACTAAGCACACTCAGAGTGTGTTACCTGTACTTATAATAGGCTTCGTGACGGTATGCATGACTGACGTGACATTCCGGCGCACAGCGCCAGTTGATAAAAGACGAAGAGAGAGGGTATACAGGAGTGGTAAAAGCCGAGGGATTAGGCAGCCACATTGAAAGAGAACGTTCCCAGAACGTTCCCAGGGGGGTAGTACTCGCCTGTGCTAAAGTCAGCTCACTGGTGGCCCCGGCCTGGATAGGGTTGTCGATACTCACAAACAACATAAAGAGAGTCCTGCAGGATGAAGACAATAATGGTAAGCGCTGCTCCACTCGATGAGACTGCGAGGAGGCTAGAAGAGGCTTACGGAGCCGATGTTCTTGAACAACGTGCCATCCGCACAGGTGGCGGTCGCACACCCAATCTGGTCGGTACCCTTCCAGACCACCTGCACGGCATATCGTACATCAGCTAAGCTCGCATAGGCAGCAAACATTGGACTCATGTAAGCTTTGAAGACGCACCTGGGTGAAGTGGCTAGCCACGGGGTTTGACGAGCTGTAGTCAGCTGCGAGGGGGGTGATATCAGTATGAGTATGCTGATGTGGCTCTCATCGAGCTTCATCCACTCACGAGCTTCGTTGGCCCACGAATTGAAACCATCCGTGATATCGTAGCCGCCGCCGGCGCCGCTCGCGCTGCAAAAGGATCATAATCAGCCGGCGCGACCAGAGCTTCTCCAGTCATACTGACAGGTTCTCTCCGTAGGGCCCACCACTTTGTAAGCTTGTTAGCATGTATGCATTATGCGGACGAACATACCGTACTCACGTGTGTGTAAAGACACATCGAGCGGCGGCGTCTTTCGCGTAGGACGCGAGTGTGCTGTTCCAGGTCACGGCGCCAGCACCTGAGCAAGACGACCGTGTCAGCTACATGCGTGCTATCCAAGGGAAACATATAGTGGCACGCACCGTACTGAGCTCTGAGGTTATTGTGGAGGTCCAAATAGGTCTGCTCATCCCCGTTCCCGCCATCCGTAGAAGCAGCAGCAGCCGTCTCGCTAGCCTCAGCAGCCGCGGAAGAAGTTTGCGAAGCCTCCTCTGTGCTCGAAGTCTCCTCAGTCTGGACAGTGCTGGTAACACTCTCCACCTGCTCGAACGATGTCTCCGTAGGCTCAGCCTGCTCCTCAACAGGAGCCAACGTCTCAGTCGCGCTCTCTGTGGGCTCCTCGGACGCGCTGCTCTCCGAGGACGACGCGGTGGTCTCCACCACGGGCTCGGCGCCGGTCGTCACGCTGGAGGGGAGGAAGGTGCTGGTGACGCTGGAGGTTGCCTCTGGGCCTGCGATGAGGGAGAGGGCTTCGGTGCGGTTGCGGTGGCGGCACTGGCGGGCGTGGGGACGCGCCATCGCCGGGATGACGAGGAGGGGGAGGAGGGGGACGAGGGCGAAGTACATCTTGATGAGACTGGTGGCTGGTTGAACAGATGGTGGAATAGAGGGTGTGACCGGGACTGTATTCGATGAATGAGTGTGGGAATAAATGAGTGTCGGCGGACGTCAAGTCCTACTGAATGCGATGGAGGATCGAGAAAGGGAGGGAAGTGAGAGATGGCTGTTATACAAGAACAGACAGAGATGGGGAGGAGTCTGATGAGGAGAGAGATGCAAACATGCACTGAGTGGTCGTGTATCCTGGAGGGGAGATGCATTCGTGCCAGGAGGCGGCAATCCGGCACAACAACAGCAAGAGGAAGAATGTCTGGGCTCGTGACTGTCACCTTCTCGTTATCGACGACTACACCTTGTTTCACCTTTTGAATGGCGACCATTCCCTAGATCTTTTTGTCTGGCTATCGAGCCAAGCAACGCGAAGCAGGCAGCCCAAATGTGTCGTGGCTTGTGGTCTTGGCGGGAATTGGTTCAGCATAGGCATAGCCGCAAGGGAGTAGCAAGAGGGAGGGTGTTTGTATCACAGATCACAGAGAACGAAGAAAGCAAAGAAGAGAGACACCCAGAACGAAGAGGTGGTGTGGCACAAGAGAGGGTATGTAGTGCGACGCGTCTCGGGCCAGCAGCCGGAGTTACCGAAGCGGGAAGCCCCCGCGTCCCTGAGTTGGGCGAAAATTGCCCAATCAGCGCTTTCCCTCAGATAATCCCCCCGCCGCTTCTGAATTCTCTTCCCAATCCCCTCCCTCTTTCCCACTCTTCCCCACTTCCCATCCCAATACTCTGTTGACACTTTCCTCGCACCATGGCGTCCCACCACACCATGCCTCTCCAGCATCACCAACAGTTCGCGCCCCCCTCGGCCTTCCACACCCACGGGGCACCCCTCAACCCCATGACGGGCCAGGTCGGCGGCATGCCCATGTCCCACCTCTCTCCTCCTTCTGACCACCCCGCGCCGCCCTCCTCTGCCAACATGGCCGCGCCCGCCAACAATGTGCGCGCAAACGGCACCGAGCCGGTCCCCGGGGCTCGTAAGCGTGGCAGGCCTTCCACGCGTGTGGATTCGGGCGCCACGCCCCCTCCCGAGGAGGGATGGTGGGAAGACCGCGCGCCAAGTTGGCACAAGGATGGGATCAACGGTGGTAAGACCTCAATGGACCACCTCATGGACTGGTCCGAGGACATGAAGGACAGGGGCCACTACTACTGGATGGGTGTGAGGGATGGGGGGAACTTGCATCAGGGGGCTGCGAGGTTTAGAGACTATCTGTACGCGCAGAGGGGGCCTATCAGGAGGTCTTCGAAGGCAATCCGCAACAAGGTGAGTCTGTTGGTACTCAAGCGTCGCGACGATCTGGTGCTGATGCGACGCGTCTTCCTTGTGCAGGTTGAGAACATCAAGCAGAAGTACTTTGAAGCCCAGGAGTGGCTCAAGAAGCCCGATGGCGAGCACATCACCATGAGTGTCGCGGACGTCGAGAGTGAGTCGCGTCGCGCGTTGCTGCCCCTCCCATCGTAACCACACGTGCTGACCGACCGGTATTTGCTCGCGTTGCAGAGAAACTCAACAAGATGTGCCGCAACTATCGTTTCTGGGAGACCATCTTTGTTGAGAGCACCGGCGACGGCCCTGACCGCCTGCCTCTCCCCGCCCCGGGGACCATCCTCTCCCCGTCGCAGACCCTCAACTCTGCCGTCGATGTCCAGAGGGAGCGCGCGCCCCGCATGGGAGCTGGCGGCCCAGACGAGACCCGAAGTGAGCTCGAGAGTCGCTTCCTGCCACACAGTTGGGCTGACGTGTTCATCTGCGTAGACGTCCGACGTCGCTTGAACGACGGTGCCGGCCCGTCCGACGGGCGCATCACGCGCGTCCAGCCTGCCTCGTACTCTGAGCGCGAACGCGAGGAGCGCGAGCGCGAGAAGCACGACATGGCCAAGAAGCGGGATGTCGTCGGCGCGGAGCGTCTTGAGATGGACAAGAAGCGCGACCAGCGTGACCAGGAGAGGTTCGAGTGGGAGAAGAAGAAGCACCTGGTGGACACGGCGATCAAGATGGCGGAGCTGGAGAAGATTGGGGTGGACGCGGCCATGGCGAGGGCGAGGGTGTTGTATGCGCAGGCGACAGATGAGGCGGCGGCGGAGCTTGTTGTGTAAAAACCTCGAGATACGACTTGTGTAGTGTAGTTAGTGTGGTGGTAGAACGGTCTTGGTAACATTATGGGCTCTTGTGAGATTAGTGATTCTTCTATGCGACACAATGATTTCGACCCGTGGGGCGTGCAGACAGATACACATACAACGTTCATCTCTAGATCTACAGCACGTACTCTCCGCCTTTACACGGCACCCCTGCCCCTCTCACCCACTTCTCGTACATCAACTGCTCCCCCTTCCCTACCTCCCTTCTCACCCGTTGCTCCATCTCCACCATCATGTCCGCACTGACCAGCCTATCCTTCTCATTCCGCCCGTCCCCCTTCATCCTCCCCCTCAGATTTCCCTCCACCGCACCCAACACACGCTCCGCATCCTCTCCCTCTGCGAGCCTCGCCATCCCGCGATACAGCTGTAAGTCCTTCTCCTCCCCGAGCGTGTGCGACATGTCCGACTCGGTGTACCGGGTGTACCACTCGTAGTTGTTGACGCGCTCTTCCATGTCGGGCGGGTCAAGTAGGGAGCGGATGAACAGCTCGATGGCGGCTGGGGGCGGGTCAAAGTGCACGTGTGTCGTTTCGGCGGACGTCGGTGCGCGGAGGGACGGATTGTGTGGGGTTGGGGTGATGTTGGGGGAGCCGGGCGTGTTGGGCTGGGATGCCCAACGTCGGGCGCTGCGGCGCGTACTGCGAGCAAGTAGTCAGCACAAGCACATCCGACTCTAACACTTGCTACTCACGGCGGTACCGAGTTTGGACCAGAATGTTCGCGCGGCTCGAAAGGACTCGCAAACATCTCGTTCTTCGCCTTCCTGTGTACGATCTTTACCATCAGCCTCCGAGCCAAGTCATGTCAGCACTGCACGGCTACCACTCACGCATGATACCTCGTTGTCGAGTTCATCTTGCTGCAAGCGCCCCCAAGCGCCCCCATGCTATTAGCTGTCATCTCATCTAACAGCCACAGACGACCAAACAGCCACTTACAACGCGTACATGTTCCCAAACTCGGACAGGTCACGAGGCGTGTAATACTCCTTGTAGACCTGGCTGATCGGCGCCAGATCGTCCGCCTTTGGGTTGTCCAGGTGTGATGGTGTGAACCACTGTTTGTAGTGAGGTCGCGCCAGGTCGTACGTTGGAACAGAGGGTTGGACGCCGAGCTACGACGGCTGTCAGCCTTGTGGCGTTGTTGATACGCCGTGCTCACAAATAAGTTGATGGCAGATTGTTTATCGGCATCTGGGAGAGCTCTGGGGTAAGCCAAGACCTAGCCGTCAGGCAGGACAAGTTAGCTCACCGAGCATAGAGTTATTGTAGAAACGCCTGATATTCTCTGTGATGGCGACAATCAGCTTGCTTTCATCGCTGTCTGTCAGAGATCTGTGACCTACCAAGAATATCACGCGAGTGACTACTCCACTGAGCCGCCTTTGTCCGCCGGTAGGTATCTACCCTGTTAACCAATGCACTTCCCGTGTACTGCCACGCCAACGCTGAAGTCCTCGTCAGCTCAGTACCCGCAGGATTCAGGCAGGTTTAACAGCTTACTATCTCCATGGTCATGGTACATCTCCGTCAACACGTCCACCGCATCACAGGAGAACTCGAGGTACGGCGTCCCTAGGAGCCCGAGAGCATAAAGCTGGTGGCCGAATGCGCGCTTGGCGATGGCGAACTGGGCAGCGTTGGTGCGGTCCAGGCAGTCCACGCAGTTGACGCGGAGGATGCCGTTTTGCAGGAGGGGGCGGTCGCGCTGTGGTCCAGAGCTGAGAGTGGGGTGCGTTAGCTCAAGATCGTCACGACTTATGGATGGTCAAAGGTGAGAAGTGACGTACCCAACAGCATTCCGACCCGCGCCACCGTGGAAAAAGTTGGTGGCTTGTAAGCTCTCTTCGCAGATGTCCTCCAGCACCCCGATCACATCCTGTTGCCCACTGATTACGCCGTCAGCTTCCAGTGCGATGCTCACGCGCCATCGGCCTCCTAGCTGACCTTTTGGCAGCCAGAGACATGTCCCAAGCAATGTATTCCATCTTCTTGTCCTTGGGCAAGAACTGGTTCAGGTACCGCACACATTGACCATACTCCTCCAGCAGCTTGCTTTCTCGTGGTACCGATTCCCGAGACTTGATGAGGTTGAGGATGTAGATGGGTGCTCCGTAGCGCCCTAGGAGGTCGTCAAAGTGCTTGGCCGCTGGGGTGTAGAAGGGGTCTTTGATCGTTACTGCGTGTGATGTGGTCAGGTTCCCATTTAGCGGGGCCTGTGCGATCATCACCAGCATGACCTACTTTCAATGGGAGGCCGCGGGGTCATCTGGTTTGACTCTTGATGCCACATCACCGGGATACTGCCTCGGTACTGCACAAAGCTTGTATACCCTCCGTAGCCGACGCTGTAGTCGGACAAGGGCCGATCTGGGTCGACGTCGTATTGCCGCCCAAATGGCGTGGCGAGAATTTCTGACACACTGGACTAGGCATCAGCTGGCGCTCGGTCGTTATCCAGTCGGGACAGCTCACATCTGCTCCGTCTCGACTTCGTTGGCAACATGGCCCTGCAAAGATGCATCAGCTTTCAGAGCCGCAGAAGTGGGGGGTATAATTGGCACTGACGTGTTCGTTTGCTCCTCTTGTAAGAAATCGGGCCCCCGCATAATGTCTTGATCGTCTTGCGATCAACGTGAGGTATATCGTCCTCGTGAAGACGTGTATTTCTGCCCAGCCGGTCAGTCCCATGATCTTGGCGACGGGATAGCAAGAACTCACTGGCTTGGTCCACGAAACCATGGATGAGAGGGATGATCCACCGACTGCGGCCTTTTGGTTCCTCCAGGTCGAAGGCTGGAGAGAGAAGGTGGTGATTCCACATGAAACGGGTGTTCCACCGACGCTTGTTGACGGGTACGGTGAGGTTGGTCTGGAGTGTGTTGGTGATGTCATACGAGTATCTTTGAGGCATGTCAGCGATGCCGGAAGCGGTCGGGGGTGGGCGAGCTCACGAGAAGTAGAAGTTCTTTGACAGGTCGACGAGATTGAACGTGTTCATCATCCTAAGTCGGTTCATCAGCGCTCAGCACATGGGATACACTCAATTGTCTACCACTCACTTGGTCTCCTGTGCCGATTTCTCCACCTTGGGACCGATAGGGAAGAGCTGGAGAACCATCAGCATCTGCTGTCGTGGGTCGAGAACTTCAAGCATACCATAGTGTCGTCGCAATGGTAGACTAAGCAGCGAGGAGTCAGCTGTTGTCAAAGCTCACTTCTACAATGCAATCATCTGTGCAACGGGCCAGCTGAACTCACTGTAATGCCCTCCAAGTAGCCCCACCTCCGACCTCTTGGTCATCAATATGAGATACCATCCTCCCGTGAACTTGATGAACCCCACAAGCCCGCTGTCCGTCGCCCATCAGAACCAATGCGCCATGACCTACCACCGTCATGAGAGACATCTCACAGGAACTCCATCACCATATCAAGACCACCTTGGCTCTTGTTGCCATCTTTCACCATCTGCAAGAGCGTCTGAAGCTCTTGGGTATCATAGACCGTAGAGTCCTCCACCACATTGAGCGTGGTCGGGTCGGTGCGGTCAAGCTTGAGCACTCGGTGGATCTCGCCCGTTGACGCTGTCATGTACAACCGGCTATGATGAGAAACGTCAGCTAGAAGGTCTTTGGTAAACCAGCAGCTGACCTACGTCTTGGTCTTAAAGAGCGTAAACTTGGAGAGCGAGTTGAGCGCATTGGGGTCGTCGTCCGTCTCCGGCTCGCGCACTGCGGCGCCCATGGCGTCTACGCCGTCTACGGTCGTTCTTGCTGAGAGAGTCGAAGGGTGCTATTTGGGTCACGTAAAGGGCTGGGCGCTATTTTCCCGCGAGTTTTCGGTAGATTGAATGGCACGAGCTGTACGAGCTTATCGAAGAGCGAGAAAAGCACAACAAAGGACAGTCGAGGGACGAACGACCGAAGATGAGGAGCGCTGCATGGCCAGCTCACAACACGACAGCAGACGCGTTCGGTGGCGCGCGAAACAGCACCGTGAGAAAGCCACACCTGTGTGCTGTTCTTTCGCTTTTGTGGGTCAAAAGGATGTGTGGGCAGCAGATGTATCATTCGATTGATGCATGTGGGCTATCTGCTTGGACTTGACACCTTCTGACCTGCAAAATAGAAGGCAGATGACGTTTTTGGAAAAAAGCAAAAAGACAACTGGAGGAGCTGGGACTCGAACCCAGGCTAAGCGAAAAACGTCCCGAAAATGCGGATCGCTTGTCATACCCCTTGACCACACCCCCATCAAGGTTATTCGATGGCTTGGCACATTTTGCGCGCGTTCTGTAATAGACCGTCGGCGCAACATTCTGAGCTCGTGGCAAGACGACGACCGAAGTTATATAAGGCCATCGCTTGTGTACGTAAAGAAAAGTGCATCTACCAATAGATATGCAGGGGTATCAGTGGTATGTCTTGCCGACATGATGCCTCTGCTGCCTGCAGATCAGAGGCTGCAACAGCAGCGCGTCGTCCGTCTTCTGCGAAATCGACGCGACGTGCTCTGTTGCTTTGGACGTGACGAGCGAGGTGGCCGCAGAAGATCATCAATTCGCATTTGTACATCATCGTCATTGCACACCGCGGGCGTATTTCGACTCTCTCAGCCCATCCACTGCCCACCACTCGCCATGCTCGCAGAGGTTCTGCTCGTTCTGAGCGGACACCCCTCGTCGTTCTTCATCCCACATCCCCCAGCGCCTTCCACGCCAACAACATTCCACCTCTCCCCCTCCCTCGCATCTTACCTACACCCCGGCGAGGTAGCATCTCTCAACTCTCTCGCCAGCCTCGCTTTCCGCTACCGCAAGGTCAAAACATGGGCGTCTACCACCCAACGACTTGGGAGGGAGGCAGTGCTGGCCGACAGCCTTGCGAGCTCGAGAAAAGGGAAGCAACGCGAGGCGGGGATTGTTCCAGGGGACGGTGCAGCGCCTAGCCAGTACCTTGCCACTCTCGCAGGCAATGTCCTCGAGGCGCTGGGGGACTACGATCTCTTGATAGTGCAGACCGAGGCGCGGGTGCTGGCATTTGATCCGGGGATGGTGCAGGATCAGCAGGGCTATGTGCCGTTGTCGAGCCTCGTTGCCACCTTCGACAGATGGCAAGCGCCGCTGGCTTCGCTGGCACTTATGGTGGATCAGCTGTCCTCTGCTGCACCGGGAGGAGGCACTTGGACGCCAGGGAAGCTCATTGACCTGGTCTACGACAAAACCCAGACCGGCAACCCCTTCCTCGAGGGCATCTTTACCAACCTTGCTTCATCTCTCCGGTACCTCTTCCTCGCCCACTTTGTCGCGTTTATCCTATACGGCATTGTACCCACATCCTCCTCTCCCACTACTCCAGCCATTGGACTCAATGTCGGCGCGGATCCGCTTTCGCCCCAGCACAGGGTGTACGCCTTGAACGAGGAGATGCTACCGCTGTCTGTGAAGGGCAAGATGAAGGAGAGCATGTTGTATGTGGGGAGGGTAGCGGCTACGCTCAAGCGAGAAGGACGGAGCCTCCCGAAGGGACTGGTGGATGGACTCAGGGAAGATATAATGGCAGTGAAGAGTCTGGAGGAGGGGGAAGGTCTGGAAGATGCGGTCGAACGAGCCAGGGCTGAGGTGGGAGAGTGAGTCCATGCCGTGGCTCCACAAAGCAGCCACGAAGATCCCGAAGCTAATTCGTATTGTCAGATGGCTGTGGAAGAACATCCTCACCGGGCCGCAAGTTGCTGAGTCAATCCAGACATTGTAAGATGTTGCCGTCCTTACGTATCGTCCGCGCTATGCTGACCCACAATCCAGAGCCAACTTCTTCCTACTCCGCAAGGCAGACTACGCCATCTCCCTCATCCGAGAGATCTCTCAGCTTCGTCTCGAGAAGCTGATCACCTCCAACCCCCATTCCTCCTCTTCTGTCATCCGCGAGCAAGATCTCGACCTCGCGCTTCTGCGCGCCAGTATGGGTACTTCTGCCGAGCTGGATGCGGGTCTGGAGAAATTGCGCTTCAAGATGGAGCAGGGACCTCTACGGGCCTTGCTTCCAACTGTGCCTCCAAAAACGCCAAAGAAAAGCGCAAGAGGGGACGTGTCGTTCGACGAGAAGAGCAGCATCCGCAAGCTCTTCTCATCTTCTCTCCTCGGCACCCCCCTCACCCTCACCACCAGCATCACTTGGCCCCTGGACCTCTTCCTCACTCCTCCTGCCATCTCGACCTACTCGGATATACAAGCATACCTCACTGCTATCCGCGACACGCACATCCGTGTGCTGTCCTGCTGGACATCGCTCAGCGCTGCTCAGCGTCAACGTCGCAAATGGACGGGCACAACGGAGGGGGGAACACCCGAGGAGGAGGTGGCTAGGAAGAAGCTGGCGCGCTCCGCCTGGGGCACGGTCCGCTTAATGCTGTTCTTCATCGATCAGCTTCAGAGTCATTTCATGACCGACATCATAGATGTCCAGCACAAGCGTCTGTTGGAGCAGCTGGAGCTAGGAGATGCGCCGGGTGGGTCATCAGCAGGACTGGCAGGGTCTACGAGAGGATCATTGCGGGGATCCATATCTGTAAGGTCGCCGGCGAACACGAACGCGGGCACCCGGTACGCGGCGTCGACAATCGGCGGCAATGACAGAAGAGCTGGATCGCCATTCTCGGACACACAAGGTGGTCTCCTCGACAGTCAGACTGTGAGGTCCAATCGGGCTCCCCCAACGCCCAGCAAGGGCCAAAACGCTTACCTCGACTTCCTCACTTTACGGTGAGCCCTGTTGCTTGTTCTGCCTCGACACTTCACTGACTTCATCTACAGACAAATGCACACTCGGCACCTCTCCTTCCTCCGAGAAGGTCTGCTCATATCCGACCCCGGCCTTGCCACTGTCACCCGTGACATCCTGGACGTCTGCAAGCGCTTCACCGGCCTGGTCGAAAGGTGGGGAGGGGATGTACTGCCGGAGCTGCTATTGGAGGGCGCAGACGGAGAAGAAGTGGGGAAGATGGTCGGGGAGCGGGCGGAAGCTTTGGAGGAGATCAACGAGGTAGGTTTGAGAGGAAGTCGCGCTCGACGTGAATCCATAGCTAACACTCAGCACACCCAGTCTTTGCACGAGCTCCTCACCGAATTCTTCGGAGCGCTCCTTGACTCCCAAAACCCCTCATCTGACCCGGACAGATCAACCACTGGGGGCGTCTCGTTCTCTCGCACCACTCGCGTTGCGCAGATCTCGAGGATGATGTCCCGTCAAACGAGTTTCACCGCAGCGGCGATCAACGCGAAGAAGGGAACGAAGAGCAAGATGCAGCTGGAAAAAGAGGAGAGGGGTCTGGAGGTAGAAGCTGTCATGTCGAAGCATGTGGAACAACGTGAGTGCAAGAATGAGGTGTTGACTTTGGCGACAGCACTGACGCATGAAATCGCAGTATTGCTGAGGCTAGATTTCAACGGCGTCCTCACAGCCTGGCGGTTGAAGGACATAGAGGGAGACTTCACGGGAGGCAGCGTTCTGGCAGGTGGAGGATTGTAGCGTAGAGATTATGCTACATGCTTTTAATGACCAACGACCACCCATGCACACATCATGTCATGCCTGTTGCTTCAGAGGTACCGGTGGCTTGTCCCCGAAGCTCTCAAGAAGCTGAGTCCTCCCATCAGCTTCAATACACACCGTGCCAGCGTGACTACCATGAGACTCACGGTGTTACCATTGACGATGCCTGTCGTGGCGATCAAGTACCTCCTACCCTTGGTCTGCTTCGACATCCATCGCAGGGCTGCAATCTCAGCATATGTGCACCCGCCGAGGAAGAACACCACCGTGGTCAACGTCCGCTCATCTGACCGACCTGGTATACAGTGTCAGAGGTCGTCGCATCATGACATATGAAGCAGATGGACTTACTGATGATATCCCTCTTTGCCCCTTCGCTTCTCTGGCGAACATCAACTGTCGCCCCAGGGATACCGGCGAGAGAATCTTCAAACCCCTTCCATCCCCCGATCGGGTGCGCCTTGGGAAGTACCCGCTTTCCAGATGGCCCATCCTCATCCCCCGGGGCCGACATGATCGCGTTCTTCTGCGTCACGCACTGCACCAGTCTCACCGATAACGGCGCGAACCCGGAGAAGACATACGATATGTCCTTCATGAGCAGGTCGTTCTCTGGTGGGCCCTCCACGATCAGACGAAGGGACTTTCGGAGAACGGGGAAAGATTGGGGGATGGGTGGTGGGGAGCGAACGAGAAGGTTGAGGTCCTGTAAGGCGACAAGAAGGGGCAGGTGGTGGTACCCGTAGACCTGGAGGAAGTCTCGCTTGAAGGCTTCGAGGTTTTTGGGCTTGAGCCCGTTGCTCGTGAGGCTCATGAGGACGGCAAGGCGCAGTACAGTTTGCCAAGGCGCCTGCTGGTACATGAGGTCCTCAATGGTAGACAGCTGGGATGCCACGTCGTAACCGGCTTCAAGATTTTGTTGGACCTCGAGGTTCTTGTTGAAGACGTCCGTTCTGGTGATGCCCATGAGCTGCTCAGCGAGGCCAGTATCTGGAACCGTCGCATGTTAGCGCTTATGGAATGGGATCAGGGCTCAGGATGACTCACGTAGCCTCAAGCTCTGCCGTTCTCCCTCAAACCCTCCCAGCTGCCCCACATACTCCTTCATCTGCGACACGCTCTTCAGATTCTTCGCATCTGCCTTTACGCCTTCCAGCCGCTTGGCCGATCGGCTCAGCTTTGTGCCCACGGCCGCGAAATTGAGGTCGCGAATGTCTTGGTAGAGCACATCCTTTTGAGAGGATAGGTGTTGTTTTCGCTTCTTGGCGACGGGAGTGGAAGGCAGCGCGGAAGTGGAGGACGATGCGTTGGAAGGAGCTTGGGACGGGTCGACGAGGGCTGGGTCCACCTCAATATGAGCTGCCCGGCGGGTCAGTATATATCCATAATGAGGAAAACACAAGTTGCAGACCCACAGTTCTTGATTCCGATGTACTCGTCCAGCATACCCTCGTATGTCAGCTGGGTGCACATAGGAGTCACCCAGTCGACCGAACGGTCGAACAGAATCAGCCCATCGACCTGCTCCGATTGTTGTATGTCGGTGAACTGCGCCGGACCGGATGCGTGGTGTCTTTGCAAAAGCTTTGTGAGTTTCTGCGTTGAACGTCAGTAGATGTTTTCGCCAGAGGGAAGAATACGCGACAGCGACCCACCTTAGCTCCGTCACCTTTGCCTAATATCCGGGGGAAGAGGCCGAAAGCACGCTGGAAAGTCATGAGAGCTAACGAGGAGTAGTAGATGGGCGTATCATCACCATTCTTTGAGATGCGAAGATGTTAGCAAGAAAGTCATACCGAAAGGTCTGGAGGACATACCAGGTAAAGGTCCCTTGACACATCCTCCATCTCGAGGGACAACAAGTCATCCTCCATGGGGATGAAGCCGAGCTTGAACTATAAATCACACCCCAGTCAATTAGAGGGCCCTCGACAAAATGGCTAAATCTGCGTACTTCCGATAATGTAACATCTCCCGCAACCCCTTGGTCCTCAAGCACCTTCTTGCAAAGCTCGGTGGCTCTGGGAACAAGGAGGATCGTGTACATGAGAGGGCCTGACGCTGACGGGTTCCTTTGCTGAGCTCGTATTTGGTCTATGTGCATAACCAGTCATTAGCAAAAGATGGATTGTCCCATAGGACTGACTGACCAGCGATAATCGTCATAAACTCCATCTTCGGTCGGCACAGCCAGACCACATTGCGAGTGCGGGCATCAAGCGGCCCCGGCTCCAACCAGAACATCTTGTCCACTGCTTGATGCTGGCATCGGGCCCGTCAGTTCTATGAGGACAGGGTTATGTCAAACGCTGCTGGATTTACTTTGAGTAGAGCGACTTCCGTGACAAGCCCAAGAGGACCTGCTAGGGCAGGATCGAGGATCAATGTCTTCGCGCCTTGGATCTGATTCAGCTCGTCAGCGTGTGGCTCATCGTGGAGGTGGGAAGAGCTAATGTTTCTTACATCGTTGAGGCTCTCAACCAGCGCACTCTTCGCCAGTTCCTTCAAAATCCCCACTTCAGGCAGCTTTTCGGTTGGCAGAGCGGCCGTCGATTCGGAGTCACCCGAGGTGGATGGGGCAGGAGGTGGCTGGGAGAGGTGGACGTGCCGAGACGGCCCTATAGGAGATGCGGCGGCCATTGCTGGGAGCGTCTGTTTGCGGTTGTCGTGTGTAGCGGAGGATGACGAGCCCGTCACTCTTATCTGCATGGGTGGTAGCAGAAGTGCGCGGTGGTCATCACGGTCGACGCGATGACGGCGACGGCAGCACGGCAGCGATGAAGCTAAGCCGACGGCCTGTTATTAACTATTTCTAAGGGGACAGACAGACAGATGTAATTACGTGCGCGTGAAGAGGCTCGGCGCTGCAAAAGAAGCAGAGCGACACCACATCTTATGAGCTTCACCATCTCACCTTGATGACTTTTTGGCTAGCATGATTGTTAAGCACACCCACCCACTTGACAGACTAAAGTGCATGCCACAATCCAGGATCCCTCATTCAATCTCAGACCGAACAACGGTTTCCGTTGCCGAGGTTGTCGCACCGCGTCCTAGTCCGTCCTTTGACGTTCTCGTCACCCTCAAGTTCAACTCCGACAAACACTTGACTTTGGCGGCCGAACGACGAGTCTGCATATACTTATCCGCACATCGAGAGACATGGATTGCACCCATACCCCTAAATACAACCCATCTCATCTGCAGAAACTCGAGCGAGAGCGAGAATGGCAAGTATCGCCAAGAGGCCCGACGAGGAGAAAACAGAAGAAGCCACGCCACCACGTTCGCATGTGACGCTCCTTCCCAATAACGATAACTTGCGAGCGGTGCTGGGAGCTAGAAGAGTAAGGGGAATCCAGGTGAGTGCCTCTAGACCGCGATGCAGCTGAACTTTTATGCAGTGGAGGAGCTCAACATGGTACATCACCGCCGGTGAGCTCTCCTCGTCCTCAAGCCCCTCGCGTGATCAATTCGCTGATGCTCCTGGGTGTTCGATGGAGGTAGTCGTCACTTATGCGACATTCACGGAAGCTGTATGCTACGTACGTGAGCTGTAATCTCCCTGGTTCAGTGGCATTGTTCTCACGAGTGGGCGTATCAGATGATCATCGTGCCAGTTATACCGTTCCGATTGCAAGAACTCGGCTACGAAAACGTCTCTTCATTGACCTCCTGGCTGTTCTTCTCCTACTCTCTGGCTCTCGTCATTTGTGAGTCCATAGGAGTTGTTGCCCCTTATTATCCGTGAACTGATGCTGTGATGACTGCAGGCGCTTTTCCTGTGGCATTCTTCTTCCACAGGCATCCTTATCGTCGAGCACCTTTGCTGATCGCGACAGTGGTGATGCAGAGCTCATTGGTCCTCTTCATGCTTGTCCGGCCATTCTGGATCATGGTGGTAGCAAGATTTCTACAAGGCATGTCTGAGACAGTCATCTGGTCCGGTGAGTTCACCCTTTGAGTTCGTGAGTACGTCAACTGATAATGTGGACACACACCAGTTGGCTTCGCACTTCTTTGCGACAATGTGGATGAGAAGCATCTTGGGCGGCAGATAGGCTTTGCAATCTCTGGCATGTCCATGGGCAACGTTATTGTGAGTACTTCAGCAGTGCTCTTCTACCAGACTCATCGACTTATTTCGGGCAGGCCCCTGCTATCGGTGGCGGCCTTTATTCATCTCTCGGTTGGAACGCACCGTTCATCTTTTGCATTGCGATGTGCAGTGTCGAGATCATCGGTAGGTGGCTGGTGATCGAGCAAAAGGATGTACCTCGCAACCACTCTCAAACCTCGCTGTCTACCCCGACCCCTAGCGAGATACAACTTGGGACGACTGAGTCACGATCTAATGTGCAAGGCGAGACGGAGAACCTAACCGCAGACGGGAAAGAGCTATCCGCATGGGATCTAATCGTTGCCCTGGTCTCTTCATCGAGAGGCATGACAGCGCTACTGTTGGAGCTGCTGATAGGTCTCATATTTGGGGAACTAGACCCAACACTCACCAAGCGCATGCAAGACGTGTGGAACAAGGACTCCTCATTCGTTGGGCTGATGTACCGTAAGCTGACACCCACTACACGACTTATGGGTCGCCGACAAGATCGGTTCGGAGTGGATGATCACACCTACGGTTTTGCTGATGATCCCGTTCACCTTAATCTTCCTACTCAGAAGCAGCATAGCAGGCTTTGTTGTTTGCTTTGCCATGGTCAACCTTCTTTTGTGCGCGTTGATGACTCCAGTTGGCGTCGAGGTGGCTGAGGTTGCCAAAAAGAAGGTAAGCGTGGGATCAAGTTAAACAGGCATCCCGCTTACTTTCAAACTGGTCGCGTAGGACGGCATTGGCATGATCCATCAGTTTGGCGCACTCAACGTTGCTTTCGGTGGGTCCGACTTGTCGTGCCGAACTCTATACCTTTAACTAACTCCGACGGCAACCGCACAATCCATAGCTGCGGCCACTGCTATTGGCACAGTAGTCGGCGGACAACTGTATGACCATGTGCCTCATGGATGGGCAGCCGTCTGTTGGTTCTGCTTCGCATGCTGCTGCGCGTCTGTTCCATTCGCCTTGTTCTTCGTCGGTGAGAGACCCCTCGGTCGTCGCCTAATGCACCGAAAAGCCTTCCCAGCCCCGTCTGTCTGAAACTGTCTTGCACCACAATAGCAGCTTGCATCGTACACAGAATGCAACACGTTGACTCTCTTAGATACCCCCTGCACGTCTTCTCGGCGTTGCCGAAGGCCTCGACGACCGCGCTCCCGCTCCGATCCCTGCGCTCCTGGGCGTGTGTGCAACTCCCAATCCGCCAATCCTGGGGGTCTTCGCCACAGCATCCTGTCTGATCTTCTCTGCCTTTGCTCGCTCTCTCCTGCACAGACATTCACGCACGTTAGCCAGATCACTTAAACGATAAACGATCAACTCACTCTTCACGCTGCTTAGCCATTTCCGCCTCCAGCTCGGTCTTCTTGCTGAAGTCGCGGTTGGCCCTAGCCCTCGCCAAAGCATCGAAGTTCTTCTCTCGGATGGAGAAGAAGACGCTTCCAAGGTCGGCCAGCCAGTATGGGTCGACCGAGGTGACACACATCATGTATTCTGCGTCCGTGGTCAACATAGAACAGACAAAATGAGACGCGTAGACTCACGCTTGGAGGTCAAGACGAGCTCATGGTAGACCACATAGTCAGGCATGTCTGCAGCAGATGTCAGCCTTCACATTTCGACAACACGACAGAAATTGCAGCTCACATCCGAGGCCGTACAGTGCAGAGGTGGGATGCAGAACACAGGGCAGCTGTGGTATTTAGTCAGCACTCCTTGTGGTCAAGATATGACAGGTGAGACGCACCCCCGTTCGAATGTTCATGTACTCTCCGATACCCTTCACTCGCGCCGCTTGATGGAAGTAACCGGCGGTGATACATTTCCTATGATCATGTTAGCTCATGCCGTGGTTCTGCCAGCAGTAGCTCACCTGACGATATCCCAGTCCGTCCCAACGGAAAGGAGCTCCATTTTCTGCTGCTTCATGATGTCTTCAAGCTGACCTCGGACCTCGCGAGCCTTACGGAGGAGTTTCGGGTGCAAGAAGTGCTTGACACACCACGAGTCGCTGTAGCTGTAGAAGTGTCAGCTCTGTGGTCTTATGCAGTAACACTACGGACAGTAGCTTACCCGTTGCTCTTCCACTGTGTGTACACGTGCAGCAACGTCAAGTGGTCGCTCTCCGGCACAAAGAACTTCTCCCTCGCGGCATCACTCTCCTCGGCCCTCTGCGGCGGTCGGTAGAACACCGATGGCACAGACAACATGGACACGATTGTGAGCATCTCAGCCGAGCACTTGTACTCTGTGGCCACGATGAGCATCTTGGCGAGCGACGGCTCCATGGGGAAGTCCGACATCTTGCGGCCGTCAGGAGTCAGGTCACCGACGTTGTCGAGAGCGCCGAGGACCCAGAGTTGGTACATCGAGTTGAGGATGTTTTCCTGCCAACAACATCAGCTCATCAGTTCAAGGTGCAAAGACACGCTGAGAATCTACTTGAGGAGGTGGATCCATGAAGTCAAACTCCAGAAGGTTCTTCACACCGAGCGACTTCAGCAGAAGCACCGTGTTTGCCAAGTTGGTTCTCTGAATTTCTGGAATGTTGCTCGCGAACAGCTCGTTGAGGTACGCCGTCTCAGTGAAGAGGCGGTAGCAGAACCTGAGAGAAGCACCCGCCTGTCAGCGACTGAACTTACTCACTCCCACGCCACAGAAGTTGGACGTACCCAGGACCCGTACGACCAGCTCGACCAGCTCGCTGCCCGCAGTTTGCCTGACTGATCGGTGTGATCTGCAAAGCGTCCATACCGACCTTCGGGTTGTACACCTTAAGCTTCGAGTACCCGGCGTCGACAACGTAGAGAATCCCGTCAACTGGATTGTCGACGCGTCAGCTAGATATCATCAACAGGCACCTTCGACATCTGGCCACTGACCAGTGAGGGAGGTCTCAGCAATGTTGGTAGCGACAACCACCTTGCGTCGGCCGTCAGGCGTTGGCGAGAAGATCTTGGCCTGCAGATCCGCCGGCATCTGAGAGTAGATGGGTAACACCAAGATTGGCGGAGGATCATCCAGTTGAGACAAACGCTCTAGAAGAATCACGTTAGTTGAGCTCATGTGACAAGGAAGCACGACTCTTGAGCACACCTTCGATGACCTTGCAAGTACACTCAATGTCTTCCTGACCTGTCATAAACACCAGAATGTCTCCTGCTGGGCTGGAGAGGTGGATCTGCAGGACCTGCTTGATCGCGCTGTCGACGTAATCTTCGCAAGGGGACTTGGAGTGGTAGATCTCGACTGGGAACGTTCGCCCAGGGATAGTGAACGTCGCGGCGTTCCCAAAGAATCTCGAGAACTAGCCTTGTAGTTAGCAATGCACTGGCACCATCGTCACCCGAGATACTCACCTTGTCGGCATTCATGGTGGCAGAGGTAACAATGAGCTTGAGGTCTCGTCGGCGGGTAAGGACTGTGAATGGCGGGCGAGTAAGGACACAACTCCTCCCTAGAAGACCCAATACTCACTCTTGCGCAAAAGACCCATCAGGATGTCCGTACTCAACGACCGCTCGTGCGCCTCGTCCAGGATGATCACGCTGTATTTGTCGAGATCTCCCTCGTTGAGCGATTCACGTAAAAGCACACCGTCGGTCATGACTGTTGCTTGTCAGCCAAGTTTCTCCTTATGGGAAAATATTCGAGCTCACACTTGATCTTGGTTTCCTTTGAAGTACAATCCTCGAATCGGATAGCGTACCCCACAGTGTCTCCCAGGGTACACTGGACGAGTTTTGTCAGCTGTTGCCCATGCTTAGATTGGCGTGCGGATCGGACAGCTCACCTCCATCTCCTCGCTGACTCGCTTCGCGACCGACATGGCAGCGACACGACGAGGCTGGGTACAGCCGATCATCCCATTGCCGCAATAGCCATCCTCGTAGAGGAATTGGCCCAGCTGCGTGGTCTTTCCTGACCCAGTCTCGCCAATGACAACCAAGACTAGAGCGTACTGTCAGCACCCTACTTTGCAGACCTGCACATCCGTCTCACACGACATACCTTGATGATCGCGAATCATGCCCATCAACTCCTCCCGTACAGCAAAGGCCGGCAGGTATTCTCGCTGCTCCTTCAGAGTTCGTGACTTGGCAAAGTTGGACACGCCCTCTTGCTTCTTGAGATGGGTGGAGAATTGAGAGTCGGCCTTGTAGTTTTCCCCGCCGTCGTCCTTTTGGCCCTCTACTCCGAACACCCTCAGCAATTGCACAGTATAGCACGAGATCTGCGACTTACCAGCTCCAAGATCAGGCTCATCCTTGACGCCCATGATGTTACCGAGTGTTGTGCCCGCGATAGAAGCAGCTTTTGCCGCCGCCTACGCGATCATCAGCGAGTTGTACGGTGCGGTCGAATGATAGTGAAAACGCACCTTCTCCCTCTCCTGCCGCTCCCTCCTCTCTCTCACCAAAAGACTTCCTTTCCTCGCAAAGACCGCCATGTCGCTCGTACCATCCCTGACCGGGTTGATAGGATCCAGTTGCTTGGTGTATGCGACTGTTCCGTCCAGGAAAGGTGGCTTGAGGTCGTGGACGAGGACGTGCACTTTGGAGTCGGAGTCATCCTCGAAGTCGTCGTCGACACCCCCCTTCTGCAAGACACCGGACGTCTGCATTCGGTTCGTCTCCCAGAGATCGTTATCGGCGTTCTGTGAGGCGAGGTGTCAGCCGCAGATCTGGCATGGACGCAAGGGTACCTACGAATTGCGCCTGGCGAGCAGTTTGACGCTTGACGGCCTTGGCCTGCAGCTCATCCTCCTTCTCCTTCTCGAGATTCTCCCATTGGGAGAAGGGGTTGGAGTCGTCGTCGGCAGCCTGGGGAAGATGTTAGCAAGCCCAAGAAAGATATTGTGTAGATGAACGGATCACTCACGACCGCCCCCTCGTCATCGTAGCTGTACCAATCCCGATCCAGCTTGACCTGTTCCTCCTCCCACTCCTTGGCATCCATCTCCACCCCATCGGGGCCCGGCGACCCCCGGCTGGTCCTCGGTGTCTGATCCCAGCTCTGCGGTCGCCGAGAGCTCTCGCCGCCCCTGCCCCACCCGCCTGGGCCGCGCGATCCTCGGGGAGTCTCGTCCCACCCGCGGTTCGGGACGCGCATGCTACCACCGTCCATGTCTCTGTCGGAACGAGAGGTTCGCGGGGTGGGAGCAGCGTTCCAAGACTTCCCTCCATCCCTCCTGTCCCGGTCGTCCCTCCTATCCTGGTCGTCCCTTCTGTCCCTGTCGTCTCTCCTGTCCCGGTCATTCCTCCCGGCCCATCCACTGTCCCTCCTCCTGTCGTCTCCCCTGTCTCTGTCTCGCTCCGCATGCGACCCTCGGTTCAACCTCGACTGGAAGTCGCCCAAACCCTGCTGGCGGCTGTTGGGGTCCTTGTCCGCCGTGTTGGTCGTGATCGCGGTGCTGGGGTTGTTCCTCTCTCTCCTCCTAGCATCACGCCGAGCAATGGCCTCTTCTGACAGACCTGGCCCACGGCTGGGAGTCTCTTCAGGTCGGGTTCGAGCGTTGTCGCGCTTGACAGGGATAGCGGGAACTGATAATGTGTGAGATACAGCACGTCGTGACCGAGCCACAAGCAACTCACCTTTGAAAACCCCGCCTGCCGATGACCCGCCGTCCTCATCCTCATCGTTATCCCTCCTAGCCTTCTTGCTGGGGGGATCGCCTCTCCCGCCTGACGCAGCTGCCGCCGCTCGCTTCTCTGCACCCAATCTGTCCAGGCCAAGCAGAGAAGGCCGGGCAGCCTGGGGGGCTCGGAAGGTAGGCGCCTAGGTTTATCTACGTCAGCGATATTGCGCACCATCTAGGGGTCATTGTAGCTCACCTCTCCACCTCCACGCCTCAAACCGCCTTTCCTCACAGGCTCAGGAGCAAGCCTATCCGAATCATCATGGTCCATCCCCTCCATCCCCTCCCCCTGGGGTCTCCCGCCCAACATCCTAGTCGGCGAGTGGTCGGAAGCCCGCCGTCCACCTTGAGATTGGGATATAGAAATATAGGCGAGGATTCGGGTATGGAGTGAGAGCATAGCGTCCTCGGGGAACTTTCCGAACGTCGAGACAGCTGCACGGGGATATCAGCTGTCTGCCAGATTGCTTCTTCCTGTAACGCTACGCTGCTCACCTCGAAGGAAGGCGTCGCCGCTACGGTTGCCCCTCGCGATATCGACGATACGCTTCCCCAAGAGGTCATTGGGGTTCACCTGGTTCATGATACGGGACATCTGTGTAAGCCAAGCCAGAGCCGTCAGTTCATCTCATGTCTGGCTCCAAGAAGCTCTGCGGGCTCACCTCGATAGCGATCTGGTGATTGAAATCGCTCTCGCTCGTCGCCTCCGCAGAGCGGGGGGGCGATCTGTCGGACATGTTGCTATACCGAGGGTTCGTATGACCTTCTTGCGGGCAATGTGGTCTTACAACGACAGCCCTTGAACGTATGGTCGACTGAAAGACCAAGTTCGCCGCGATGGCAAGCCGATGACGGAAGCAAATTCGCCCGTGTTTACAAGATTGCAAAAAGTTCAGAACGAAGAGGCTATGACGAAGAGCTTGCCTATGCATCAAGATCTTCAGCATATCCACTGTCAAGCTAGCGAGCTCTAGGCTGCATACCAACATCGACTCGGCAATAATGGTGGCAAGCTCGAAGGACGAGGTGTCGATAGAGCTGGAGAGTTGCCGAAAGGTGCTCATCAAGGCGAAGCCTCAAGAGCTTGAAGATGGGTACGTAGCGCATGTTTTTCTGACGAGCAGATGGCCTGTAGGCTGACGTGCAGTCGCCCTCATATAGAGTTATTATGGGAAAGGTCACAGACCTGGTCTTGCAGCCGTACCCCGAGCCTGCCCATATTAAGCTCCTTGAGCTCATCGTTATCCTCCTCCGCCAGCTCGCCAACGTCCTCGCCGCCAGCCCCAACAGCACCTCCCCGAGCGTGGCCTCGTTGATCAACGACCGTGTCACGCCGGCGCTGCAGCCATCAGGAGCTATTACTGGGATAGTGATGGTCTACATTGACCATCCCCTGAAGGTCCAGCAGACACGTGCCGGCGAGGTCTTAGCTGCTGCCGGACGTCTGTCCACAGTGGTGGGATCCGCGGACCCTAGCGATGCCTTCATTGTGCCGCTCTTCGAGTCCGTGGCAGGCAAGGGGACTCCTACAAAGTCGGCCATCGCGATCATTAGCGAGCTGCTGCCATATGTGCCCATAGGCTCAGTCCCTACGGGTCTTTTGGACGACCTGCTCGCGGACCTCGCGGTATCGCACTCGGCGAGCCCGCGGTGTGCTCTCATAGTCGATCTCCTCCTCACCCTTGCTGGAGTCAGCCGATCGTCACCATCATCTTCATCATCTACCATAACCTCTGCACAGCAAGATCGTATCCTCCAGCCTCTCCTCCCAGCATTCTCTCCATCACAACCACCTACCACCCTCCTCCACCTCTCGCGCTACCTCCTCCCCTCCCTCTTCCAGCGCTGCCCTACTCTCCTCCAACCCCTCCTTACCACCCTCGCCGCATCACCTCCATTGTTCAACGCATGGGTAGCGGTCGCTTCTCTCGGTGTCTCTCAAGGGCTTGTGGAGATTGAAGACCTCCCGAGGATACAGGTGGAACTGGCGCTGGGGAGCGTGGACGCCGAGACTCGGCTGAGGGGGTTCGAGCTCGTCTCTGGGAAGAAGGCCTACACGGCAGGCGTATTGGAGCTGATCAAGTCGAGCTTCAAATGGAACGAGGGCTTACCAAGTGCCGGGTGAGTTCTCAATCAATTGCTGTTCGGCGGATCAGCGTATGTCTGTGAACTCGATACTGATGCGCAATCTTCTCAGCGCCCGATCAGCCTTCTCCTCTGCGTCCTACGCATTTTTCGTCCGCTTGCACCAACATGACACTGTCATCAACCGTACCCTCCGGAAGCTCTCCAAACAGCCCACCACCCCTGCCACCACCGCCGAAATCGAGCAACTCAACGCCTCGCTCGTCATCACAGGTGCTTTCCACCAGTGGCTACTCTCGCACCTCGACGGGAACCTGTGGCACGCCCGGCGATACCCCGTCTTCCGGGTGCTCCTCGCGCTAAATCTGCTCGGGCGGTATCTGGAGGTGTTCGGGGAGGACGCAGGTGTGCAGGTGAGAGTCTACACCCAGGAGAGGGTCGAGAGCTTGATTGCCTGCCAGGCAAGCGAGTTTGCCGAAGTGAGGAGCCGGGCGAGGAAGATGTAAGTGTCAAGACGCCATAGTTGCCACTTACTCATATGCTAACATTTTGATGGGACAGTCTCGACCGGGCAACAGTCCCTCTCCCAGGATACGAATCCCTCTCCACCCGCGCCTCCCAGACCCTCCTCGCATCCGCGCTCTCATCGCTTGACCAGCCCCGCAAGACGCAAGCCGAAGCCGGAAAAGCTGCGCTCTGTATTCTCTTCGGCCGGCTGGTGAAAGACGGCAGCGACGCTGAGGCTCTCGACTTTGTGCAGGGGCTGGTCGGACGGTTGGAGAAGGGTGTAGAACTGGCGGAGAAGGATCTGGTGGCTATTGAGGACTACCCGCTGCATGGGTTACTTAGTGCTATCAAGTGAGCTGCCCCAAATAGCTTGTCGTAGCTGGTAATCGAAGCTGACGATGTCACAGAGACCTGCTCAACTGCCTCACACTCACTCCCACCTCATCCTCCACCTGGTCTCCTCTCTTCCATGGCCTCTTCAGCCTCATCTCACGGATCTGGGGCGTCACCCGCGCCGTCATCTCGCTGGCGCCCAGCAAGCTCACTGCCACCGACGAGGCTGAGCTCAAGGGCGAACGACCTGACCATGAGATTGCGAGAGCGTACGAGGTACTCGGTGGTGGTGATGAGGGTGACGACGAAGAGGGCATGGACCATACGGGGTTGCTTTCCGGGTGCTGGAGGGCTACAATGACTGCTGGGTGCGTTTTGCATGAGTTTTAAAGTGGCATGATCCGCGCCAAGCTGACAACGCAGGTTATAGCGAGCTGCTGGCGACGATCATCACTCTTCCCATCGTTCAGCGGGTCCCCGATATGTGGACGCGCGAAGAGGTCGATTCGGCAGGCCAGTGCTTCCTCGTTTGGCTGCACGAGATCCGGCACCGCGGGACGTTCTCCAAGATCGCGGGGGCGTTCGCCCAGCTTGTCGACGCTGTTCGGGGGGTGCCCACGTTGGAAGGTCTTTGCGAGCAGTGGTTGCAGGTGAGCTGCCACGAATGGCTCATTAGTAAGTAAGGTAGCTGACACCATCTGAAGCATGAGCTCAAAGCAATCGCTTCCGACGAGCACTCTACCACCCGCCGTTCCGCCGCTCTCCCATACAGCATCCTCTCCATCGTCTCTGCCTCTGCTTCCCTCCTCGAGACGGCACTCACGGCGCTTCTCGACCTCGCGCGCGTGGACAACACCCAGACTTCAAACACCACCAAGGTCCACGCATTCAACGTGCTTAAGATTGTGCTCCTCGACGCCAGGCAGACCAAGTGGTTCGATATCTGGTTCGAGCGGGGCGTGCTTGTTGCGCTGCGGGCGTTCGAGTCTGACGAGTGAGTCTCTCGCACATCTCCGAAGTTCCTCCAAGCTTACGATGTGCGTCAGCTGGAACGTGCGCAACGTCGGCCTCATCCTCTTCTCCACCCTCGTGCACCGATGCCTCAGCCCCCCTCGCGGGGGCCAGGATTACTACCGCTCGCGCGCGACCCTCGCCTCTCGCCGCTCCTTCTCCGTCTTCCACGCAAAGTACCCGCTCGTCCTGCCTTTCATCACTGACTACCTCCGCTCGTCGGCCAATGAGGATGGCAAGCAGGGCGGGACGGGGAAGCACAGCCCGCTGTTCCCAATCTTGATCATCATCAGGAGTTTGAAGTGGAGCGAGAAGAACACGGAGTTGCCCGAGAAACTGGTGGTGGCGGTTGAGCCGTATCTGAGCAGTCGCGAGTACCAAGTGAGCTGCATACGCCACCCACGGCCCGTTCTACGTTTTCTCAGCCACTGACAAGCCTCGACCAGGTACGACAAGTCGCTGCCCAAGCCCTCTCTTCCGTCCTCTCCCCATCCGCCGCACTCGACCGCGCACTCACCATCCTCCCGCACCTGTCCTCGTCTCCCAACACCACCCACGGCTACCTCCTACTTCTTCGCCAGCTCCTCGAGAACGTCATCGAGTGGAGCTCTGTCCCTCTTGCCTCTCAAGAAGCCATCGAAGGAACGCTGCTCTCGCTCGTGAAAGAGCATGTCCCGGGAACGTGCCCGCCGCTCACAGCCGAGGTTCTTGGCTGCGTTGAAGCGTACCTCGCGCAAGTGGGGGTCAAGAATGGAGAGCTGGTGGACGAGGTGGTAAGCCGCGCTAAGCAGTACTTGAGTACGACGGAGCCCAGCTTCATGCCGGCGGAGGAGTTCAGGCTATCAGCGTGCGTGAGCGCTGTGCTCGCCCACTCACCTGGCACGGACGACCTCCTCAAGTTGCTCGGTCCACAGGCGAGCGAGCCGTCCAACCTCCTCGTGCTCGAGCGCCTTCCTTCCTTGCCTGCTCCTCAAACGGCCGAGGCGTTTGGCAGGGTGCTTGGGCTAGCGGTGAGCCCCGCCGCTGGGGAGGGAGTGCAGGAGCAAGCGCTGGATGTGTTGGCGGAGACGGAGTGGGAGGGTGGGGTGCTTTCCAGGTGGGAGAGTAAGGCGTCGGGTGGGTTTGAGAAGGTGTGTGGGAGGCTGGAAGAGGTGGTGAAGGGGAAGTGTGTGCCGGTGAAGGAGGCGGGTCTGGCAGCACTGGGATGGACTGTCCACCAGGTGAGCTATCAGTGGCAGAGTTCCCACGGGTGAGAGGTGCTGACGCGGTTGGAACAGGGAATGGCAAAAGGCCCGAGCGGGTGGTCGCAGCAGGCATACAACCGCTTGGTGGGGTACATCCTCGAGTCGTCTCATGAGGACGAGGTGAGTCCCACTCCGCTGCTAGAACAATGCGGACCATCGTCTCATCCCGCACACCGCAGTCTCAACCGGCCCGGTTCGCCGCCTACCGATCACTCTCCTATCTCACCCCATACCTTGTCACCTCCCCACACCCGGCACTGCACCGCGCGCTCGTCCGTCTGCTGCAAGACGATGACGAAGAGATCCGGCAAGGGGCCGGAGCGATCGTCGTCGATGCTCTCGGAGGAGGACGCGAGGTGGTACAGCAGAAAGCGCTGGAGATGTGGTACGGCTGGGCGACGGGGTACCTGCGTGGGCTGGACAAAGACGGGGAGGAGATGCGGGAATGGCTCGTGTGGCTCCGGGAGCTAGCCGAAGATCGACAAGGGCTTGGTACGTGCTTACTTCGCCCCGTATCGACCGGGCAGATACGACTTCCAAAGGGTTTCAAGCTGACCGTATCATGTTCTTCTCTCTATGATATCGTACAGAATCGGATCTCATCACCCTCAAAGGCGGGGTGACATCCGACGTGCTGTTCGAGATAGAGCCCTCAAACATTTTCCGAGATTCGCTCGTCGATGCTTACCACGCATCCACCCTTCTACGCGCGCTCAACCTGCCCCTCGGCCTCTCATCTCCTGCGGCGAGGACTCTGTTGAGTGTCTCTCCGTCAGACGGCGACGCTCGGATACCCGAAGGTCCGGCGGACACAAGCGCAGCGGCGGAGCACACGCCAACGCCACTCCCGGATGAGCCGACGCCAAGTTCCAGGCCGGGTGACAGCGCGGTGGTACAAAGTTTAGGCGTGTTGAGCGCGATAGACGATGCGTGGGAAGCTCGGAGAAGCAGTGCGCGGCGCGTCGGGGTGTGGAGGGGGACGGCGGGTGACGAAGTCGCGGTGATGTAGTGATGCACCTTGTTTCTGTATGCACCGGGCTGATGGGGTGAAGCATGATGTTCGATGGGTGAGACTGAGACTGAGACGAAGTGTGGTGAGGACAAGGTATGTCACGGCAGAAGGGCGGGGAAGCGTTGGCGGGGCGGCGGTAGTGAGGGGAGAAGGCGTGGCGAAAGCGGCGAAAAGGCAAGACACGGTGTTGGTTTGTGAAAGGAGGACACATGGGCTGATAGGCGAGGTTGAGATCTGTATGCAGACGGCTCTCCTTTCTTTCATGCGAGTGCTGATTCTGATATAGGCAGTGGTATCTGGAGCAGAATTGTATATGCATCAAGAGCGATGCGGCTCCAGGACAGAGAAGATAGAGGATATGTACAGAGACGCAGATGATCATGAAACTGAGGAGCATAGATGAAACTGGGCATAACAGCTCGAAGCAGGCCGAAACCCGGACGGATCCGGTGAAATTGCCGAGAACGGGCTGGGTTGTGGGAATTGCCGATGTTTCAGCGTGCCATCAGCCGCCATCAGTCTCAACAGATCGCCCTCGCTGCATTACTCTCTCGTACACCGTAATCCTATTCCGCCAGCAGCTGTAGCGTCAAGGTGCACACCGCCATGGGTACCCTCGCAAGCAGACACAGAGAACAATAGAGAGACAAGAGTCACCCGGCGATCGCATCCCGACAGCCCTGCTCCAGCTGCGCGTGCCCCAGCGGCTTCAGTGCATACCTCCGGGTGAGTCGGTCCACAGCCAGAATCATCATCGGCAGTGAAAGGGCGGCGAAGGGGATTGTCATGCTTATACTAGACTCTCGACTTGTCTTCTTTGTTCAACCTCCCTCCCAGTTCACGGTTCGCCTTGTCAACAAAGACAACAACAAACCGCCGGCGATATACCGCCTTAGCTTGACGACTATCGCCCTTTACCACGTCCGACCAGTGCGTTCAAGTGCGCCCAGTACGCGCCCTACGTGAGCTTTCTCTTTGTTCATCAGGTTCTGGATAACAAGGCTAACCATCAAGGCTTCTCTGCACAGCTGTCTACGCCATGCCTCCCCAGTCCACCCTCCAGACACCTCCGCAGGCCCCCTCCCAGGCCTTCACCTCCCCCCGCCGCACACCCACTACCACCACCCCGAACCAAGCCCCGGGTCAAGCTAGCCGCTTCCACCCTTATCCACTCCACCCGCACCCCACGTTCGCGTACAAGCCCCTCACCTATCGCCAGCCTCCCGCATCTGTCTCGTCCACCTCGTCCTTCGCGCCATCCGTCGCGTCCTCGTCAGCGACCGCTCGAGCACGGCCTCATGCCCCTCAGCCGGGCCGCTCGCACAGTTGGAGCGCACCGGGTGACCGAGTCGTCGGGGGAACAAGTGCTGGTGCAGGCGTTGATGACGAGACGGTGCCGCCGTCCGCGCTCATCTGGGAGGAGTTCTGCCTGCAGAAAGAGCCGGGGGATGAGCTATCAGCCGGGGAGGACTATGCGGGCGGCGGTGGCGCCGAGTGGAGGTCAGGTGTTGATGGCGAGCCTGATGACCAGGAAGCTGGCCTCCCTCCTCTCGACGCAGCGGTCTCGAACGCGGCGAACGACGCTGCACTAGCCGAGTTCTTCTCCATCTTCTCCCACGCGAGCGTCGCCGACCTCCTCACCTGCGCCGGTGCTGGAAGCAGCGTCGTCGTGCCCCTCTCTGCCGCCACGGCGGACGGCAACTTCCCTGGCGCAGAGTTCCTTGACATCCCGGATAGCGCTACAAGTGCCGACGCGTCGATGATGCCCGACCTGGGGGACATCGACTTCTCGCAGTTCGGCTTTGGGCTGTTTGACAATTACTCTGCGGCGTCGGCGTCGGCGCCAGAGGGGGAAGACGGCGCTGGTGCCAGCGCAAGCGGCTCGTCCACGAGCCAGGTCTCGCCACCCGAGCACAGCAGCTCCACATCCGGCGCTACCCCGTTGTCCCTCTCATTCGGCACGCCAATCGGCTCGTCACCGGTCGTAGCCGGCCTCGCACACGCGCGAGACAATAAGCTCCACAACCATGCAGGTATGTCCTCTTTCCCCCCTATCTCAATCCACTTTCCCCGATGGAAACACACCTCTGTTCTGTCCCTCTCCGGGGGCACGGCGTGTTTTCTCCGGGGGAGGTGATGGATGGTGGTTGAGCGCACACGAGGTGAAGCTTCGCTGATCATTGTTTGCCTCCTGTCTTACTTGCGTCGCGCCTCGCGTCTGCGCCTGTACCTGCGCGCCACCGCGTGTTCCCTTGTCCCCATCTCCCCTCCCCTCTTTCCGACTTCTGCATGTGTGCCTCCAGTCACCGCAGATGACAAGGTCTCGCACCCAGAGAAGCACGCAGGAGATCTTGGGGGTCTTGGGGGTGCAGCCCCAGCTGTTCGTCCCACCGAGGAGGCCGGGGCGAAGAAGGATATTAACGGGGCTGCATGCTCCGGGAGCACACCTCTTATGGGATCATCGCCACCCTGTCCCACCCTGCCTCGCACCTCCCAAGTTCAAACCCCTGCGTCCTTGCACTCTCACCCAGAGCGTACATCTAACCCTACCCCTGGACCGACACCGACCCCTGCTGCTGTCGCTGCGCCACCCGCGTCACAACTACACCCACCCACTCCACAGCAGCCCCGCCCCGCCACCTCCACTGCCGCCGCCGCTGGTACCACTGGAGAAACACCCGCTACCCAAGACAAACCCGCGAGGTACCCCCACCTCAAGCGAATCAGGATGACCACCAGGGAGAAGGAAGTACTCTACTTCCAGAAAGAGGTCTTGAATGTGGTAACGGCGTTCTACGTCGACATCGCATCGCTCTTCGTGAGTAGCTATGACCTTGTGTGTCGCTATACTTACAATCACGATGTGGCTTTCACTGTGTCCGGGTTCTCTAACAGGAAAAGACGCCGAGCGATGTCATCAAGCGGGGAATGACCCGCCCCGGGATGGGCCCCGACGGCGAGTCTTTGGAAGGGGTCGTGAATGACATCAAAGATCTCGTGGCGAGGCTGGTGAGCTGGCCCCCCTGCTCTTTTCTGAGGTACTTTAGCTGACGCACAATGTGGGTGGATAGACGGTGAAAGCGTCGGCGCTGCCAGAGTCTCCCCCGCCGCCGCGTCGGGTCGCGCTGCCGCCTGCACCAGCACTCGCACCCGCACCAGCACATGCACAGGCGCAGGCGCAGGCGCACCGACGAGTGGTGTCCACCGGCTCCTCCGCAGCAGAGGCAATATATCTCACCGCGCCCACCCCCAGCCGTGCGGCCTCTTCCTCCTCTGAGAGGTCACCGACCCCTCTTGTGAGGAGCTCGCCTGCGATGGGGCCTGCTGGCGTGTTGCCTCGCGCTGGCCCTGCAGTGGGGGGTGCACTGGGAGTGAGCGGGGTGAGGGGGGTGAGGGGGTCACTGGCTCCGCCAGCGGAGGTGGTGCTTCAAGCGGGTAGGAGTAGGAAGAGGAAGGGCACGTCGGACGTTCCTTCGCCGCCTCGCTCTCCGGCACCTACTACCTCTCCATTCGCGCCTCCCCGACAGCCTACCGCGAGCACCAGCACAGCCCCCGCCCCCTCCACTTTCAAGGCCGCTTCCGCTCGCACCCGCACCCCTACCGCCCTCGCCCCAGCCCCAGCCATTCTCGCCCGCCTCCCCTCCCCATCCGTCCTCCCCCAGCCCGCCAAGATTCTACACGGCCCCTGGACCCCCGCCGAGGTCGAGCGCCTCAAGGGCTTGGTTGCGCTGTCGGCCGGGACGGAGGACAGGGCGCCGAAGGATCATGTGGATTGGACGTGGGTGGTGGAGCAGTTTGGGAGTACGCGGAACCGACATCAGGTTTTAATCAAGGCTGTTGAGCTGGGGTTGCGGGGTGAGTCGAGTTTCAACTTCAGTTGATTTTGTCGGGTGGACGCCGGAGAGCAGATAATTGAATGGGCGCTGACGGCTGCATTGATTTTACAGAGACGTCGACCCACTACAGCCGACGTGTCAAGCAGAAGGGGTACCGAGAATCCCGCGAAGGCCAGGAGCAAGACAAGGTCCACAGAAGCTCAAGCCGTGGGCCTCCTCCCGCCACCCCCGCCGCGCAAGCTGCAAGCCGAGGTCTCTTACCATCCCCCATGGCACGCGGTCCAGCCTCCTCCGGCGCCAGCGCTGGTGGAGTCACCGATACCGGCACCGGCAGGTCAATCGGGGAACGTGGCAGCGCGAACAAGCGAGCACGGACAGGTGCGCCGGCGGGGCTGGTCCTCCGCGTCGGTGAATCTTCTGGGTCTGGCTCCGGTAGTGGGGCGGGGCGGAGGGACAGCGAAGACTCCGCACCGAGCGATGCGCTGCACACGCCCCGGGGGGCTATGACGCCGTATGCCCAAGGACTGGGGCAAGGGCACGGGGCGTTCGCGTCCCCGCATCACAAGACGCCTTATGAGAATGTTCATTCGCACGCGCAGGCGCATGCGGCTCACGCTCACGCCGCCCCGCGTGGGCAGGGGCAGGGGCACTCGCGCTCACACTCCCTCGCTGAGCTGTTCTCCCCTCGCACCCCTCATACCCCCCACACGCCCCGGACGCCACACACCCCCACCCTCCCTCAAGCGGGCTCAACCACCCTCTCCCCCACCCACCCCGTCCCCACTCCCCTAGGTTTCGGCGCGTACGCCTACCTCCCCCCACCACCGCATTACATATCCCCCGAGACGACGCGGGCGCGCAGAGAGCGGGAGAGAGATCGGGCTGAGGCAGCGGAGAGGGAGAGGAGGCGGATGGAGGTGCCTGCCGCGCCTGCGAGTGGGGCGTTGGTATCGCCAGTCAGGAGGGAGTTTGCGGGGGCGGAGGCGGGGAGGAGACAGAGTGAGATGCCGGCAGGGCCCAGTCGGAGGGGCGAAGAGGCCCAACGGCCTGGGTTGGGGGCAGGGAGGGGTTCGAGTGGGCGAGGCGGATTGAGTGAGAAGAGGGCGAGTGTGTAGTGCGAGAACGGTGAGGTCGTATAATAGCTGTACAAGTCTCTGGGTGAATGCGGGTGGGCCCGGAGATTTCGATACTGAGATTACGCTGTAGTATCTTGTACCAGTACTGTTGTCGAGCTTGATACCGATCTTTTATCCTAGTAATGTCGACGAGTCTGATGAATCTTATGCCTCTCATGCCTCTGCTCCATGGACAATGACCATTGTGCAAGCTAATGCATGGTATCCAACACCTGTCTACGCTTGAAGCGATGTCTGCATGACGCAGGACGCTTAAGCCTCGTAGATCCAGGCCTGGGCGGAGAGCTTGTACTGGTTGAGCCCCTCACTGCGATATTATGATCGATCAGCAATACGTCCTTTTTCGTAAAAGAGCGATCGTAACTTACGGGAACCAGAGAGCGATCTCCTTCTGGCCGTTCTCGACGGAGTCGGAGCCGTGGCCTGAGAGTGGGGGTCAGCGCCGATAAACAACGGGATATGCTCTGAACGTGATCGGTTACTCACAGACGTTCTGATTGAGCAAACAAAAGACCATCACAAAGACATTAGCACGACGCCACTGAAAACATAAAAAAGAAACGAGACGCCACAACGCACCATGCCGACCTGGAGGGCGTAGTCACCCCTGATGGTGCCTACAACGCCACGTTTCACGTCAGCTTGTGCTCTTGACGTCCTTTTGAGCCCTACCAGCGGGGTGAAAACGTACCGGGAGCGGAGGCGAGGGGGTTGGTGGCACCGAGCATGACACGGCCGGTCTTGACGGCGTCGAGGCCCTCCCAGACCATGCAGACGACGGGGCCGGAGAGCACTGATAGGTGTATCACGTCAGTTGTCTCGTCCGAAAAGTTCAATCCGGAATGGATAACTCACTGTACTCAACAAGGCGGGGGAAGAAGGGCTTGGAGGAGAGGTCAGAGTAGTGCTGCTCGAGGTGCTCCTGCAGACGCCAAAGTTTGTATCGTGTCAGCTTTCGCCCCATATAGCCGACAGTGTTTGAGGAAGGGAGAGAGCTGACCTTGGTGGGGGAGGCGAGCTTGAGGGCAGCGAGCTTGAAGCCGCGCTTCTCGAAGCGAGAGATGATCTCGCCGACGAGGCCGCGCTGGACGCCGTCGGGCCTGTGGAGTGGGTGGAGGTCCGAGCGAGGGGTGGGGCGGTGAGGTGAGGTGGCGGAGGTGAGTGTGAGCGGGGCGGCGACAGGAGGAGACGAGCGAACGGAGAGTAGTGGGCAATGTAATAGCAGTGGCAGGTAGAGAAAGGGGGGAGATCGGAGAGCAGGGGGAGGAAGAAACACGGTCAGCTACAGCTCTATCTTCTGGAAGGCTCGTCGACAGGGAGGGTGAAGGGGGTCGCACGTGTGTGCTGCCAGAAATGTAGGGGGCGGAGACGGAGCGATACGCACTTGATCATGATGTAGGTCTGCTCGGTGGTGGACATTGTGAATGTGATTGTTTTGTTTTTGTTCTGTTGGGGAAGAGAAAGTCAAGAAGAGGAGGAAGAAGAAGGTCGTGGTGCATCGTCGTGGAGGCGCCGGAGAGGTCGCAAAGAAAAAGTCCCTACGGGGAGCTAGGCTGACGTGTAATTATCTCATCACAGCTTTCCCACGGCGGCTTCTAGGAGAATACATAGCAGCTGCGCGTCACCGGTGCGTGCTGGCTGGGAAGAACCACACAAAACAACGAGAACGAACTCTACCCGAACACAGGAAACCCTCCTATCCCCGCACGCAGCTTTTGCTCTTTGTTCTGCGACTGGAGCATTGTAAAGCAGTCGCACGTCTTGGGTAGCGTTTCCGCCCCTCCACTCTCATCTCGCAAACGCTGTCTTCCAGCAGCACACCTTCCCGACGCGTACCCATACCTTCCTACCGCGGTCGCCACTGGTCCTCTATCCTACGGTCGCGTGAATCATCGCTGTACCCACCCACACCCACTTACACTCAATGACCACAGCGATCAAATTCGCTCCCCCTCCCTCCCCCGGCCCTCGGCCCAACCCCTCCAAACCCCGCCCCCCTCCCTCCCCGCGCCCACCCACCTTCCCCCCCTCCGAAGCAGGCACAGAGCCCAACACTCCCGTCGCCGGGTCGTTCCCTCACCGCGCCGCCCCCCTCACCCCTGAAGACTTCACCGACGCGGACCGTGCTGAGCGCCAGCCGCTCATTGGGACGCGCGAGCTGCAGCGGAGGAGCGTGTTCTACCCTATAGTGGTGGGCTTGGCGCTGGTTATACTCCTGGCGGTGGTGGGCTTTGGGGGTTATAGGTTAGGGAGGGGGGCGGGTGGGGGGAGGTGGCCGGGAGGTCCGGCGGGCACGTAGGAGATGTCTGGCCTGGTCTTGTCTATGAGGGGTGACTCGAAGAGGGGCGGGGAGGAATCCAGGATCGGAGTGAGGTTGGGGGGCGGGGAGGGGCTTATTATTAGGAGGGCGGGGGCCTGGCAGGGGGGCTTGGGAATACTGTATACCATCTTCATTCTCCTCCTAGCTGTTTTTGTTTCTTGTCTGTAGCGTTGGAATGTGCCCAAGCAACTGCTGGTCGGTCGGGTTACGTCTCGAGGGGGTCTTTCGCTCAATGAAATGTACTGCTGTTGGTTTCGGCCGTGACCTGTGCGAAGAGCCGACGAACGAGGAAGACTCGCTCACGCGACGCGCTCAACATCGTCCACCACGCCATTGCACGAGCACGACACGTATGTACCACCTCATACCACTTCTTTGCACACAGAGCTATAGATCTGTCCCAGCTCATACGTTCACTATTTGAGCTTTCTCGTATATTCCGAATCTTCCGCCGGTGGGCTCGCAGTCGTTGTTTGTTGTGCAGACGCTCCTTCTCGAAGAAGATCGCCAGCTTGAGGGGGCCCCTTGATCAACCTGAGTGATCCCAAAAGATCTGACAGAGTCAGTACACCCACAAGCACCTTTCTTGAAGACACTAAGGCTCAAGTCATACATGCCACACTACTGACACCTCATCTCACCTCTCCTTACACCATGCACGCGGCGCGTCTTGCCCGTGTCCGAGAAGTCCGCGTGTCCAGAAGACGCGTCCGCGTGCGTCGGCAAGCTCCGAGGTGTAGGCCCCGGACCGGCTCGTGACCTTGTGATCTCCCGGCTGGGCACATGTGTTGGGTCTTTGTGATGGCGAGCGACCACGTAGAGATGCAGCGGGGGGCATCTCGTTCTTCATGTGCATCTGATAGACCTAGCACACTCGCAGAGAGTGATAGACGGACTAACACCGAGACTGCCAGCGACAATGCCAGCCAAGACGATCCTCCGCGCTCCTCTCCTTCGCCCCCGGCCACCGTCGCGAGCGGCCCTCTTTGCCGCCCGCCCACTCGTAAGCCCCCCATTTCTACCACCACCAGGCTCACCTCTAACACCCACCCATCCACACAGATCACCGGCCCCCCACCAAACGTCCCCCCCGTACACCACACCACCTCCACTTCCACCCCGCTCCCCACGCCCACCCCGCTCCCAACGTTCTCCCCTCCCTCGGCACCCAAGGAGGGTAAACCCCTCTATGTCCCCGGTAGCCAGGCAGAGCGTCAAGCGCGTGTCGGGCGGATGAGTAGCCCGCTGAGAAGGGGTACGCATGAGAGTTGGTGGAGTGCCGAGATGGGGTGGTTTAATGCTGTGGCAAAGGTGGGTCTCGGGTCTTGGGGGCTGGGGTTGGGAGTCATGTAATGGGATGAGGCGCCGACGACGACATGGGCTAATGGATTGGACGGTGTGGCATAGACGATCCCGACGTATAGAGTGTTAGATGAGGAAGGATCGCTTGTGAAGGACACCCAAGCACCAGAGGTTCGCTCCAGCTCACGACCCACCCACTGTCGGGGGAACACAAGCTGACCCAGGTAGCAGCTCACCAAACAAGAAGCCCTCGCGATGTACGCCTTATTCTGGTCAGGCTTTCACACCTCATGGCAAGATAGCTGACCAGGTAACATCCCAAACGACGTACACAGGTACCGCACGATGACCCTCATCCCGATCGTCGACAACGTGCTCTACCAATCTCAGCGCCAAGGTCGAATCTCATTCTACATGCAGTGTGCCGGTGAAGAGGCCGCTATCGTTGGAAGCTCTGCTGCGATGCGCCCGGGTGACGAGATGTTTGGACAATACGTGGGTCGCCGATCTCCCTCCACAAGGCTCGAGATGACTGACCCGCCCATCGTGGCCTGGCATCGGGGCAGCGCGAGTCCGCGGCCCTCCTTCACCGAGGCTTCACCCTCGACTCCCTCATGGCTCAATGCTTCGGCAACGTCGAAGACCACGGTACCAAGGGTCGTATGATGCCTGTACATTACTCGGCGCCTGAACTGGCATTCCATACTATCACCAGCCCGCTTGCTACCCAGTGAGCTGTCCCGTGGATGTGGATCACCGACTCACCGTGCTCAAGCTCACCCGTTTGTGTGTGGTGTTTAGGATGCCGCAAGCTGCCGGGGCGGCGTATGCGCTCAAGCTGGATGATGCAAGGCAGGGGGACTGCGTGATCTGCTACTTCGGTGATGGTGAGTGGGCTGTCGCTCTTCGTACCTGCGTCCTAGATGCAGCCGGCTGGATCCCAGGACAAGCGCGTGGCTTACGTTGAACTGGTCTGGTTGATAGGGGCGGCGAGCGAGGGTGATTTCCATGCTGCACTAGGGATGAACTCGGTCTTGGGAGGCCCTTGTATTTGGTTCTGCCGTAACAACGGGTAGGTCGCCTCCCCTCTCCTAACCTCGCTCGCGTACCGACCCACCTAACCCACATCCCACTTCAGCTTCGCCATCTCCACCCCCATCGTCGACCAATACGCCGGCGACGGCATCGCCTCCCGGGGCCCCGCCTACGGCCTCGACACCATCCGTGTCGACGGGAACGACGCCCTCGCCGTCCTCTCTGCCGTGCGGGAGGCGCGACGCCGCGCTGTGGAGGGGAAGAAGGGGGTGCTGGTGGAGGCGATGACGTATCGTGTGGGACATCATTCGACGAGTGATGATTCGAGTATGTATAGGCCGGTGGAGGAGGTTAAGGAGTGGACTGTTGTTGGTGAGTTTGCTTCGTTGCTGCTGCCCACGTCAGCGAGAGCGGTAGAGCAGAGGAAGCAAGACGACAAAGTAAGCTGACCCCTAGATTCTCAACCAGACAACCCGATTCACCGATTCCGAGCCTACCTCGTCTCCCGCCAATGGTGGTCCGAAGACGAAGAGAAGATCCTCCTCAAGAAGAACAAGGCCGACGTCCTCAAAGCCTTCTCCCGCGCCGAGAAACTGCCCAAACCCAAGCTCGGCGAGATGTTCAACGATGTCTGGGGTGTCGGGCCAGGCGAGGAAGTACCGGGTGTTATCGTGAGTAGCTACATAGTCCATGCTAGTTTCGGGATGTAGCCGACGCCTGTGTGGTCGGGGGTGTAGATGGAGCAGAGGGCAGAGCTCGGGAGGTTGTTGAAGAAGTATGGGGAGGTGTGGCAGCCATGGAAGAAGGAGTTGAGGCGGTTTGTGGAGCAAGGCGAGGATGTGATGGACTGTGATGGGAGGGGGTCGTGAAGGGAGAGTGGCTAAGTGCGTGATTGTATACATGTTGGTGAATGTTGTGCCATCGTAAAGACATGCATTGTTGTATGCATCCCGCTCCCACTTACCAGCTGCATCAGCACTGAGAAGATCGTTCGTCCATCTGCCACACGGTTGCGTGCTTGGGACGGGTAAGCGACTGGAGACTGCCACGTACTCACTACACCCGACTACTCGTACATACCGATCAGGCGTGACCGCCGCCACCGCCACCCCGACGCCCACCCCGACCTCGACCCCCACGACCGCCACCCCCTTCCTCACGCACACGCAGTTTCTCCCTGACCAGCTGCTCCACAACCTTCTCCAGAGCTGCCTTCTCCTTCCTCTTCTCCGCCTCAGATACCCACCACTGCGAGAACTGAGCAAAGGCATCCTTGTCGTTCCTCTTCGACAGCATCACGCGCATCATTTCCATATCAGGGAACGCCGGCCGAGGGATACCTCTCACGAAAACGTTCACCATGTATGCCTGGGTGGTGGTGCTCATCGTCCAGAGGTCCTCGGCGTCCTCGCGCGCGGCCTTGTTGAACAACGCCAGGCGCTCCTCCATCTCCTCCCCCGTGGAATTCTCGTCCACGAGAGGAAAGCTAAGTACCGCACGGCTGAGCGAGCATACATCGGCATTGCGGACCGCATGGACCGTCTGGGCGTATACCCACATATCTCTCGAGCCCCAGGGTGCGAGCGCCAGCATCCCTTGCAAGATCCCAGGGCTCACGGTCCGCATTACCACGGCGCGCACCATCCTCTCCAACCTTGCCCACGCTTCCCACTCTTCCACCTCCTCCGCATTCAGCTCACGCCCCAGCGTATTCGCTTCAGCGGATGGGGGGCTATGCCCCGCGTACTGCTCTCGAGGGGTGACGACCTTCACCTCTTTCGCAGACAGTCCAGCGAGGGGTCTGCGGTAGGGCTCGGGGTAGCGTCCGTCGATGATCTTCACGGACGAGTTGTTGTGGAAGAGGAGGAGGTTGATGACGTTTGTGGACCACTCGAGGTAGTTCTCACTGCCCGTAAGGATAGGGAAGGGCTGAAAGAGAGCGGGAATGTCGCCCATGGCGGCCGGGGGGAAGAGTGGGGGCGCGTGAAGGCGGGGATAGGTTGTGGCGGGTAGTATTTGCGTGAGAAAGCACCCATATCAGTTGGCCGGATTTGGGAGGAGGAGATGTGTATCATAGATCTCGCTGCTGGCTGAAGACCCACTGCTTGGTCGTAAAGAAGAGACACGAAATTACTAGCTCCTCATACGGCTTACTTGATTGTCAGAATAAAGACGAACGATCCCTCTTCTCCACCATCGCTCGTCATCCGCACACGCACACGCTCGCGTCCACCACCGGGTCCGGCTGCCACGCGAGCCGAAGTGTTCGTGCCTATCGTCGGTCGTCACTCCCGCTTTCTTGCATTGGAACCTTCGTCCACGCTCCTTCTTTTGATGCTTGCACTGTACTCGACAGTGGCTGACAGCAGCACCCTATCCCTGCATAGGTAGTACTCGCCCTACTCTGAACCAACATCATGGTGCTGGCCGAGATCAAGCCCTTCTCCAAGGCCCACGAAGGCTACCAGGTCTTGCCGACCATCAATCCCGACTCGGGCGCTGCACCATCCCGTCCGCCTTCCTCCCACCCGCCACCATCTCGGGCACCCAAACCTCGCGCCTGCTTTGGCAACCGCTGGGAAATGCTTGTGATGCGCTTCATGTTCAGCATCGTGATAAGCATCTTGATCTTCTCGTATGCGTTCTTGTTCTACGTGATCTACAACACTTGGGCGCACCCGCATCCACCCACGCCTTTGTCAGATTGGCTGCCGGAAGAGAGGGCGCTGGCGATGCAGAGGATACTGCTCAACATCGGGCCAGCGGCGGGCGCCGATGATGGACTGGTCATTGCGAGTCCTAGTATCGGGAATGACGACGAACCGAACTACTATGTGAGCTGCCCGAAGATCCCGCGCGTACACCGACTGACTCTTCTGCCTCCCGCAGTACACCTGGACCCGCGACTCGGCCCTTACCATGTCTACCCTCCTCCCCTACGTCTTCACCTCCCACCAAGACCCCAACAGCTGTCTCAGAATTTGGACTGTCCTCATGGAACCCCTGTTCCGCCACTATATTGAGTCGCAGGCCAAGCTCCAAGTGGGGGTGAACCCTTCGGGTGGGCTTACGACGGGAGGACTGAACGAGCCCAAGTTCAATGTGAATGGGACGGCGTTCACCGGGAGCTGGGGCCGGCCTCAGAGGTACGTCTTAGTGGCGTTCGAACCCCAACTCCAGCTAACAAAACGAGGTAGAGATGGGCCCGCCCTTCGCGCTCTTGTCATCACGCGCTACGCCGAGTTCATCCTCGACCGCGGGTTCCCTGCCGACCTCAAGTATGTGGAGGAATACCTCTACAGCCCAAAGGAGATTCGAACCCCCGGAAAGGTGATCAAGAACGATCTGGAGGAGGTAGCGCATGGATGGTGGAAGGGCGGTTTTGACCTTTGGGAGGAAGTGTGAGTTGCCACCTGCCGACAAGTCGACAGTCCTCGAAACAGGTGGTTGGAGCTGACAGCTTTTCAAAGCAACGGTCACCATCTCTTCACACTCCTCGCCTCTCGCAAGGCCCTCCAAGCAGGCGCCTCCCTCGCAGCCCGGCTCAACGATCCCTACGCATCCAGGTTCTACGCCGAGCAAGCCCAGCTCATCACCGCCTCGCTCCCCAAATTCTGGGATGACCACAAGGGCTACTGGCGATCCAGTCTCAGCTACAAGGATTTTCAGGTGCCGCACGGTAACCTTACCTCGTCAGTTGCGGGGCCTGAGAAGAGAACAGAGGATGGCCAAGTGTACCAGGAAGGTCTGCCAGGCTTGCCAAACCGACAATGGCTAGACTGTTCCCTCCCCCTCTCGCTCATCCACACCACTGAGCAGGGTAACGCCACCCTCGCGGGCGAGTCTCTTGTTGGGTTATCGCCCTCGTCCGACAAGGTGCTTTCGAGTCTGCGGGCATATATTCTCTCGTTCGAGGGGCTGTATGGGGTGAATCGTGAAGGTGACGAAGGCAAGGATCGGTCTTGGTGGAAAGGGTGGGCACTGGGGAGGTATAGGGAGGATGTGTATACGGGGAACGGTACAGGGCTGGCCAACCCTTGGTGAGTTGCAGTTATGTTTCTCATCGAGACTGCCATTGAAAGAGTGTTGACCGGGACACCGTCGCAGGTACATCTGCACCTACTCCCTCGCGCACTCTCTCTACCTCGCCCGCGACGCCTTCCTCAAACAAGGCTACATCCCCATCACTCCCCTCTCCCAGCCTTTCTGGACCGACGTCACCTCCGACCAGAAACGCATTGCCTACCGTCTCGCCCGCTTGTGGCGCTCTCCCGTGCCCAAAGTTGGCGAGACATGGTATCAAGGTACCAAGGAGTTTGACCACGCCCTGGAACAGCTGGCCTTGGTCGCGGACCTGTTCGTCAAGGCTGGTGCGCAGAGCGCGAAGGCGCAAGGGGGAAGGATGAGCGAGCAGTTTGGCAGGTGAGCTTCTTTCGGCCACAATTTGCTGTGCGGGGACAAAGCTAACGGGATGGGTGTATAGGGATGATGGGCTACCCAAGGGAGCGAGAGACTTAACGTGGTCGTACGCCAGCTTGTTCGACATGTCACGCGCCCGGAGGGATGGAGGGGATGGTGTGGGGTGGTTTGGAGGGGTGCTGCCAGAAGGCCGGCTGAAGCCCGCCGTGGCTGTATAATATGTTTTCATGTTGACATCCTTGTTTGGGTGACAGATTCCGTTGTGCATTCCGTTGTAGATACCATATGGTCCTCTGCTTGCTATGCTGTACATTCACACACACTTCCCGTACCTGTTGAACGCCGTAAAGTATGCACTTCATCTTCTCTGACGCTGGCTCGCACAATACAACTATCACCCTGATTATGCTCTGGGTCGTTTCCATTCCGCTCCCCCCCAATCCTACTTCCTCATTCTCCCTGCACCACCCGCTTAACCCTGGACCACCCGGCGATTCGATATTGGTCCCCTCCTGCTCAAATCTCGATCTCCGCGACGTAGATGAACTTTGCGAGATACTTCAATCCCTGAGTAATCTCCTCCGCTGTAGGTCGGATCAGTGTCGGCGGGAGCATGAAGCCGTACTGTAGAAGGAACAGTGTCAGCACCGCTCATATGCGTAGTTCTCAACAACGAGGTAGCGGGTGGGCTCACAGTTCCTGTGTCTCGCAGCTCAGCGGAGAAGGACCATCGAACGTCGGTCACGCCGTACGAGTAGTCCACGGCGTCCCCAGGTGCTCTGCACATCGCCACCTTATCAGCACATGACTCTCTATCGATAAAGGTATGCGCCGGCGCCGACTCACCGGTACGTCAGATCACAAGCCTGACCAGCCTCGTATGGCTCGCCATGCGTCGTGCGGATGGCCTTGGCCACCCCCAAACCTGCCTCCATGAGCATCTCGGCGTCTATGGGGAAATCGTCGCACGAGTGGGCGAAGGGGAACATGACTGCGTGTCGTTTCCGTTAGCTTTGCTGCTTGTGGATAACTGCGTGACAAGGTCATCGTATAAGCAGAGTGGACGGGAACTCACAGAGTTGACCATAAGAGTGCAAGTCTACGAAAGCGCGAACTCGAGTACCCCTCTCCTCAGCCTTCGCGAGCCACGTCCCAACAGCATTCGTCTCGTACGCCTCAAACGCCTCCTTCCCAGGGTATCCCTCTCCACAAGGCTTCGCATTCTTCTTGCCCTTCCACTTATACCCCCAATTCGAATTCAAATCAATCCCCACACACCCTTTACTCTTCTTCCCGCCCTCTGCGCCGACGGGCTGACGGTTCTTGCGCCACATGCGGTGGGCGCGCGAGTAGACGTAACCGTCTGGGTTGATGGTGGGGATGACGGTGAATGTGAACGAGCGGAGGAGGAGGGCGGCCTCGGAGGTGGGGGAGGAGGTGGCGCTGAGGAGGAGGGAGTGGAGGAAGTAGAGGGCGGAGGAGGGGCCGACCCACTAAGATTCGGATTAGCGAGAGCTGCAATTGGCTTCAAGTTATATGAAAAGCTAGCTCACCTCTCGGCCGTGCTGGCCACTGATCACCACAAACTCCTTCGCGAGCTCATCCTCGATCCCCTCCCTTCCCTTCCTACCCTTCCTACCCTTCCTGCCTCTTCTCTTCTTCTCAGCCTCAACCTCATCCCAAGACTCAGGCTCGGGTTCAGGCTCAGGTTCCGGCTCCGGCTCCGGCTGCTCCTGCACGATCTTCGCGCTCCACCCTCTGATATCCCTCCCTTCCCAAGTCTTGCCCACCACGAACCCCTCCACCACCACCCCCTCCAGACCATTGAACGTCTGCACCAACGTCTCCCCGAACTTATAGATGTCCTCCAAAGTATGATACCCATCATGGAACGGTGTCGAGATCGTCGTAAGGTTGAACGGATCGCTCTTTGGCTTCTTCCCCTTCTTCTTCTTCTTGCTCTTGAGATCCTCGACAAGCGAGGACGCCGAGGAGGTGGATACCTCGACGAGGGACTGAAGGTCCTCGACGAAGGGCACGAAGATCGTACCACCGTCCAGCTGGGATTCAAGGACATTCCGCTGGTGGGCGTTGAGCCGGATGTCGAGGGAATGGGGGGTTGTCCGCCAGACATCCAAATCGAGCTCCTACATACCGTGTAGAGTGTCAGCAACCGCCGTGCATGGCCTCGGGGACCAGTCCCTCATCTCGTCTGCTTTGGTAGGGGTTGGCGCCCAGGTGATCCAGACGTCAAAGTTGCGCGGTTCCGCGATACCGGACTCACATCGATAATCTCCACCACCTCCTTCATCCGCTTCACATCCCTCTCCCCCAGTTCCACCCTCCAAACTTGCTCCCCGTTGTACGTCTGCGCCTCTACATCTACCTCCTCATCATCCTGTAGAGATGAAGGTGGATGGGGGGCGGAGAGTGGATGCTGAGCGTGGGGGTGGGAGGGGTCGGCCGGGGCGAGTTGTGGGGCGCCGAGGGATGGGAGGACGAGGGCTGATAAGATGAGGAGGGCGATTGTTCTTCTCATGCTTTGGGGGTGGCGGGGGGTAATGGAGGATCGTATAGCGGCAAGAGAGGATGTGGGAGTAGTGGGGATATATAGATGTGGATGCGGAATGGCATTGAAGAGACCCAGTGATAGCGTCGAATCACGTACAGCCTCCACCCCAGAGTCCAGATCGTGTGACCGGATTAAGGCGCCAAAAGACGCCAGACTTCTTGCGACTCTTCTCTTTCATTTCCTCCTTGGCAGTTGGCACCGGCCGGGACATGGCATGCACAGCACAGACAGCCACACACAGACAATAGACACAGGTTCATCCATAGACTTCGTTATCGACTGTATCGAATGCACAAGATCGTCATATTGTTTTCCGCTATCGTATGCCACCCCTCCCCTCGCTTTGCTTTGCTATCTGAGTTCCTTTCTTTGCCTACCTACGCACCATTCCCAATCCCAAGCAGTCCTTCCAAAAAGAATATGTATATCACACCCTCACCCCCGTCCCATTTTTCACTTAGCCCCTCCCCCTCAAGCTCCCGCCCCTCCCCCGCCTCGCCCTGCTGCGCGGGCCCCTCGGACCCATGTCATCCAAATCATCCAACTCCGCATCGGCTCGTCGCTTCCTCGGCCCCATATCCAACTCCAAATCCCTCTCCCTCTCCCTTTCGCGCAACGCACGCTCCCTCTCGTACTCATAGTCCCTGTCCCGGGGGTCGTACCCCCTGAGAGGGCTGCGAGGACGAGGCGGAGGAGACGCCAGCCTCGGCACGGGCCCATCGCGCGGGGGAGGAGACCCACGCGAGTCGTAGCGCCCAGCATAAGCGGTGGGGTGGTTGTACGCGCTGCCGGTGGGGTACGCCCGGGGAGCAGGGGGAGGCTCGCGCTCGGGCGGGCCGGACGACGGGACCATCTTCTCGAGGTGGGCGATCTGCGCCTTGAGGGCCTCGAGGGTCTCGACGACGTTATCGTTGGCGGGGGTGGGCCCACGGGGCGCAACATCGCGGGGGTCGCGAGAGTCACGGACATCGCGGACGTCACGGGAGTCACGCACGTCGCGATCACGGGGGTCTCGGAGGTCGCGGGGTCCATCGCGAGAGTCGCGGCGGTAGTCTGGAGGAGGAGACCTGATGTACCTATTGATTGAGTCAGTGGTTATCCTTCGCCAGAAGGACTCCTCCTTGTACTCACGGATCAGCCCGGTCACCCGCACCATACCTCCCACCCCTCTCCCTCTCCCTATCGTATTCCCTCGGAGCTCGGTCGTACATTGCCGAAGGGGGCTGGCGGTAAGCGTCCCTAGAGTCCAAGGGTGGTGGCGGCGCACGGTCGCGCGTGTCGCGACCTCGATAGTCGTAGGCGTCGCGAGAGTCGGGTGGGCCACGCGCATCGTACGGGCGGCCATACAAGCCGGGGGGAGCAGACCTCGGGTCGGAGTAGTGGCGGGCCGGAGGGGGGCTTGGAGGAGCGTTGTAGGCGTCCCTGGGGCCGGCCAGGCGGGGAGGGGGCGAAGGCCCGCGGGGGCCTCGGTGGTTGGGTGGCGGCCTGATGGGGGATGGCGATCGAGGACGCCCGCGAGGCGGGGGAGGACCAGAGATACGGGGACCCGAAATGCGACTTCAAGAGTTGATCAGCCATTGTCACACATCGCAACAATCCTCAGAGCAACTCACTCGGCAAGCTTGCGGCCCTCGTTCAAAGGCGGCCCACGAGGCGGCGGCCTGGCTCGCGGCGACCTGCTACCATCCTTATCCAATCCCAGCGCCCTCCTCTCCTCCTGCATCTCCCTGTTCCTCCTCTCCCTCTCCATAGAACGATCCCTGGGATTCACCACCGCCCTGGGCGGCCTCTCCCTCGACCTCGATCGCTCGTCGTCTTGCCCGGGCCTCCACGTGCTTGCTTGTCCCCTCTCGAGAGAGCTCTGCCTCCTGCCATTAGCAGGAGGCGGGGAGGCGGGCCGGCGCCCCCTTGGAGCCAACCTTGACGCCAAGTCGCGGCTCTCCTGGGGAGGATGAGGCGCAGGCGAACGCCCGCGGCCCTGGCGATGCAACGCGGGGCCGGTGGGTGGCTGGGCGGGACCAGAAGGCGGCTGAGCAGAAGGCGGCTGAGCGGTAGCAGGAGGCTGAGGCGCAGACGGAGCAGCAGTGGGTGTCGTAGGCTTGGCAGTGGCTGGTCGAGCGGTGGTGGGTGAATCGATCAGATCCTCGGCGCGAGGGCGCTGCTTGTTCTCCACGGGCCTCGCCGCCCCGTTCCCGTTCCCATTGCCAATCTGAGTCGGTGCTTTGTCCGCAGCAGGTTCAGGCGCTTCTTCCTTCACCGCGCCGGCGGGGGCATTCGGCGTGGCACCGCCCGCGGGCGCCGGGGAAGCAACCGCGTCGTCGCTCTTGGTACGAGCCTTGAGCTGCTCCCTGAGCTTCTGCTCGCGCGCTCGCTTCTCGTCGTCACTGAGCGATGGGGTCTCGTTCTGGTTCTGCCGCTGCGACAAGAGGAAAGACTCCGCCATCTTGGCGAGGCGAGACGGCTCGAGCTCGCTGGGGCCCTCTCGCGCAACATGACGCGTCGCCTCGACCTCGGCCTTGAACTGGCGAAGCTTGGCGAGTGAGTCAAGAGACGATTGGTCCTTGTTGTCGGTTGCCTGTGGCTGGGGAGCAGAGTTGGGCTGGGGGGTAGAGGAAGAGTTGGCGGGGGGAGCCCCGTTGGTGGCGCTGGTGGTGAACTGGGCGGTCAGTCCAGGAGTGGGGAGACCAGTGTCCGGCACGACTGGGTTGGGGTTGATAGGGACTTGAGGCTTGAATTTCTGGCTGGGAGGCAGACGCTCGGCAACAATCCCCCCCCCATTCCTCTCCTCCCGCTCACGGTGACTCGCCGGCGGCCTCCCGTCGCGGTCCCAGGAGTCCACCAGTCTCGGGTCGCGGGCGTCACGGGGGTCGCGAGGGTCAAGAGGATCACGCTCATCCCGCTGACGCCCCTGCTCGGGGCGAACACGTTCACGGTCACGCTCATCCCGATGCTTACGCGGGTCGTCACCCCCACGCCACTCGGGAGCAGCATAGTACGCGTCCCACGAGCGGTCATAGTCCGCGGGGACACCTGGCGCCATTAGGTTCTCTGGCACGGGGCGGGCAGGGCGATCGGGGCGACGCGGGATGCCGTGGGAGTCACGGGGCGGAGGTCTACGATCGTCGTAGTGTCGACTCATGCTGAGTGATGTCGACGTTGGTGTCTTGGGTAGTGATGGGTATGGGGTAGCGGGAAGCTGTGCGGAAAGTATGGTCAGTTTGAGGACGGGAGGACTGTGCGGAATGTCAAAGAGGTAAACTCACAACAAGAAATTCGATATCGATCTGATCTTATACGGTTTATGGACACGTCCACGAAGATCGGGATGAAGTGGTGATTGTGTTGTGGGGGAGAAAGGAGAACGTGGACGGGTGAGGCTGTCCGGGAAGATGATGGAGATTGACGGGCCCCCTTTGAAACTGACGCGTGCGAGGGCGGTGCAGCGCTCGTGTTCGGCGACGGTGGTTGTTGTGTAGCGGGAGGTGCTCGTAGAGTGCCGGGTGGCGAGAGCGGCGAGGACGGCGGCGGTCTTGAGAAGGTGATGAAGAAGAAGAGGAAGGAGATGGAGATGAGATGGATGGAGATGACGGTCATGGGGACTGAGTGAGGGACGCGATATCGCCGGCTAATCCCGTGCGTGGCACCTTCATCGACGGGCCCTCTGTTGACACTTCAAGAGCAAGTAAGTATCTCTGCATCGACGGAAGTCCCCATACCATCTTCACCCAAAATGTCCCCCTCCCCTCCCCCTCGTGATCAGTCGCCCTCTCCAGAACCAGCCAGCCATGCCGGCCCCTCCAAACAGCGGCCCCGAAACACCGTCATCGACCTCCAGCGTCGGCAAGTACGTCTTCCTTTCACCCCTCTTGCCTCCCGCCTCACCAGCTAACTTACCCCGCCGTGCAGATCGAGAAGCTCCTCGCCAACCCCGACAAAGAGGTCCAGCTCCCCACGGGCACACAAGAGCGTACCCTCCGCGCGCCGCGTGAGATGATGAAGAACGTGCAAGGTTCGAGTGCTGGTGCTGGTTCGGGCGAGTTCCATGTGTACAAGCAGTCTCGACGGAGAGAGTACGAGCGGTTGAAGATCATGGACGACAAGGCCAAGGCTGTGAGTCTTTCAGCTGCGTTGTCTTCCATGTCTTGGAATCTCAGCTGCTGACTAGCTGGATCGCCTGTAGGAAGAAGAACACGCCGCGTTCCTCGCCCGACAGGCAGAACGAGACTCCGCCGCAGACGCCAAAACATCCAAGAATCGCGCCAAGCGCCAAAAGCGCAAGCAAGGTCGCAAAGGCGGCAGCGCTATCGAGGGATCTGGGGCCGGCGCGAACGGCGGAGCGGGGGCTGGAGGGGTGGTCAAGCGGAAGTTGGAGGGAGGGGCGAAGGTGGTGTTCAAGCGGCCCGGGGAGGAGGGGAGTGATAGTGAGGGAGGGGAGGAGGAGGTGGGGCCGGCGGTGCCGGTGACCGTGCCACTGCCGGTGGTGAATGAGGAGCAGAAGGTGACGCAGGAGTCGACGATCTCTATCGTCGATGAGGATTAGTTAGAACGGTGGATGTATCATCTTCATGCCACACCATTGCCTCGGCCATCTCCAGCCTCCAGCGCTTGCAAAGCTAAGTCTGATGCATCAAAAGAGTCTCGTGAATCGTATATAGTATATAGTCGCACTATCAAACACTCATCTACACATGTCAGTACAAAACCGACAGATAGAAAGAAGTATCAAGCCGATTTTCGGGTTGGTCATGTCTGTCTCGTCTCTCGCGGGTTGATCGCCCCGTCCCTCACCCCACCCCGCCTCGCCCGCTCCCGGCAGCCTCTCACCATCTAAATATCCATGCCTGCGCCTCTCACAACAGGAAACCCAAGAACCCCCCGCCCCATTCCCTCACCTCACATGATAACACACCCGTCCTTGTCCTTCCCTCCACTCCCACCCCCAATCACATTGTCCGACTTCATCGCTTCCATCTCCAGCCGCCTGTCGAGCGCCGCCCCACCTCGGCTCGTCGCGCCTTGTGCGAGCCGCTTCGTTGCGCGCTTGTCGCCCCCCTCGGCAGCTTGGCGGTACCACGGGATGGCGGCAGCGGGGTCGGCTTCGATTCCGATTCCAGTCTGCCCGGGAGCAAGGAGGGTGGAGGAGGGGGAGTGGATGGAGGTTAGCGTGGTGATACCTTTGGGGCAACGGAGTAGCGGTAGGTAAGGGACGCACCTCGGTGAAGTAGCCGACGGCGTACTGGGCCTTCGCGAGCCCCATCTCGGCGGCCTTCTTTGCCCACAGGTAAGCCTCGGTGTCGGATTGGGGGAGCACACCGGGCGAGCCGACGAGGTACCATGCTGTGAGCGCGAAGCAGGCGTCGCGGTGGTCTTGCTGGGCGGCGATGTTCTGCAGTGGGAGGATTGCTGTCAGATACCGCACTAGATGAAACGGTCAAAAAAGCAAGGAAGCACTCACGTAGTAATGTATAGACAGCGCCGCATCCACGGGGCACCCCATCCTGCCATACTCGTAGCACTCTCCCAACTTGAACGCACTCGGCGCATACCCCAGCTCCGCCGCCTGCGCTAGCAGCTCCGCCGCATAGTCCAGATCCACAAACAGCACATTCTCAATCCCGCGCTCATGCAGAAGCGCGAGCTCGTGCAGCGCGTGCGGGAACTCTTCCGTGGCGTGCTCGGCGGAGCGTTTCAGCCATTTGACGCCCTCCTTGGGCCGGCGGGTGAGGTTGAGCGCGCCGTTGAGCTCGGCGGTGCCGAGGCGGTACATCGCACCGGGGTGAAGGGCGACTGCGGCTTTCCTAGAAGAGAGTGGTCGGCGGGCACACGTCAGCCCTCATATTTACATCGCCTCGTCGCGCCACGTGCGGGCGTGCACGGACGGCGACACCACACAGACAACGTCGACTCACTTGTAGAACTGCACGGCTTTCGCGCTCTCCCGCCTGCACCCCCAGCCATGCTCGCAGCATGTCCCAGCCCTGTAGCACGCATCGGGATGCCCATGCTTGGCGGCCAGTACGAACAGCGGGAACGCCCTGTCAAAGTCCTGCCTCCCGCGCACCGTCCCGATCCCGTTCGCAAAGCAGTCTGCCAAAAAGTACTGCGCGTCCGGGAACCCCCTGTCCGCGAGCTTCTTGAGCAGCTGCGTCGCTTCTTTGATTATCTCCTCGCGCTTCTCCAGCTGCTTGGTCACGGCGGGCGAGGGGTTCGGGTCGGCTTCCTGCTCGGGAGGGACCATCGTCTTGGCGGCTTCTATCATGAAGACAGAGAACTCAAAGATGAGCTCTGGGTCGTTTGTCTTTTTGGCGTTCTCGCGGTACAGCTCGATGGTGCGGTCGTGCGACAGCAGAGCTGCTTGCGCACCCGGTCGCAGATGCGCTATCACCCACACCCAAAACATCAGCCCTTGCACTCCATGCCGTTACCACCAACAACCACTCACACTGATCTAATAAAGGCGCAGGCCCAGCATGCGACACCACCCTGCTCCCCCTATCTCCCGCGTCAAACCCATCCACAGACGAGTCTCCCATGTACATGCTCTGCGTCCCCGACATCCCCAGACCTGTGCCCCCGCCTCCGGGGTACCCGCCGTTCAGAGACGCCGCGCCCCCGGGCCCCGAGTAGCCGCCGGGGCTTGTGGCGTTCTGCGGGATGGGCGGGAGAGGTTGTTGGTAGTTGCTTGATGTGGCTTGCATTGCGTTTGCTCTGCTGCTGATGGGGGAGGGGGTGGTTGAAAGTGAGAAGGAGAGGTGAGATGTGGACTGGTGCAGGTGAAGGACTGAAGGGGTGCCGGAATCAGGGCTGGCCGAAGGACAGGGAGTGTGGGCCAAGTGACGAGGCCGGAGGTGAGGCTTGGGTTGACAGGCCGCTCCGCGGTGAGGGCGAGGTGGGATGTGGGTGCAGAGGGGTCGTTGGGGGGTGGGAGGGGGTGAAGTCTGCTGGAAGAGATGAGAGAGAAGAGAGAGAGAAAGAGTTGTGTGATGTTTTGGCGGATTGCGGGATGAGAAAGGGGTTTCCATCAAAATGACAGCATCAGGGAGAAATGGGCCAGGGTGGTCGTGTGTGGAAACTGGGGTTTATCTCTCAAAATGACAAACAGTTGTGCGGACACTTTTACACAGAGTCAGTAAATCAGCCCATTGTATTTGCTGGCCCAAAATGAACCCATACATGACTCCTCGTTCCCATCCATCGCATCCTGCCTAGCACACCTCAGCAGTCTGGAAGTCTTCTCCACTACTATGAGCCCTTCCTTATGGGGTCCAATACATAGATGGTGCTGCACAAGTATAGGGGCAACTATGGTCCTTTCCCTCATGCCTACTGCGGCTTGGATCAAGGAGGAGGAAGGAAGGATGGTGGGGAGCACGTGAACGTAGCCACCTTGGATAACATTATGATCTTTGCTGGTAGTCGTTCTCGACCACCTTGCACCAGCTTACTCTAGACTCTCATCATATTCACCATATGCAGTCTCTCACGAAAACATATAAAAACCTGAGGAGTCGTCAGTGAGAAGAGTGACCGGAAGGGAGCCTGAGTAGGCGGACGCGGCGATGGCTAGCCACATCTGTCTGGGTAAAGCATATGGCCGTTAAATACCCTTCCGTACATGATTTCCCGAGGATTCTATGTACGCGATACAGCAACATTCCCAGCCTTTCGGTCCTTCATCAGTTCGTGTTGCGGCAATCTGGCGAGGCCCCCAATTCACTCTTCTGATCCCACTTCGCCCGGTTCTGTCAACATGAAGTGACTCAATAAGCTCTGAAGAGCATTGTGATTTTCGCGAGGCAGCACATCCCCCTTGTAAGACTGCCCGTTAACGATCATATGCAAGAGATACAACGTTGTGTTCGATTCCGTTCGTTCGTGTCGCGCACTTCCACTTCGTCGTTCACACACACGCGCCGAGAAGGACGGAACCAAATCCACGTGGCCCAAATTTCCCTCGAAACGCTCCTTGCCTTTGCGGCCTTCGTCTTTCGCTGCTGCTCTTCGTCTTCGAGCACGTCCGACTCGTCTACACCCCTTACCCTCCCCCCTCTCTCTCACCCCCGCCCCGACTCCCGACCCCCCCCCTCTTCACGAAGCCAAGATGATGCGCTCCATGTTCCGTTCCCTCCACAAGCCCCTCGCAAGAACCCTCACCACCCTCGCCGAGTCCCCCGTCGCTTCCACGTCTGCTGCTGCCTCCTCTTCAACCGCCTCCAGCTCGAGGTCCGGCTCCCCGGCAACCCCCGTCAACCCGGTGGGCAAATGGACCCCGCACACGGTGAGAACGGGACTGATAGCGCGTAAGCGCGGGATGACGGCGCTGTGGGATGAGGATGGGAAGCGGTGGCCTGTTACGGTCTTGCAGGTGGGTTCCTGTCTTGGTGGCTTCACTCCGGGGATGAGCCGATCGCGCGGAAAGACCCCACCAAGGAAAGAAGACTGACGTTTCTCGTGTGACCCACAGGTTGACAGCAACCAAGTCATCCGCCACACCCCCCCACCCCCCACCTCCCCATACCACACCCTCCAAATCGGCGCCTCCTCCCGCCCCGCCAAAACCACCGACGCCGCCACGCTCGGGCACTTCCGTGCCGCAGGCGTAGAGCCCAAGCACAAGCTGCGCGAGTTCCAGGTTACGAAGGATGCGGTGCTGGCTCCGGGGACGGAGATGAGTGCGGGGCATTTTGTGGTGGGGCAGTATGTTGATGTGCAGGGAACTACGTGAGTGGTTGGGTCTGGAGGGCGGTGCGGTGCGTCGGGCAGAGGGCAAAAGCTGACGAAGATGGGTGCGTAGGATCGGGAAGGGCTTCCAGGGTGTGATGAAGAGGCATGGCTTCCGAGGTCTCAAGGCCTCGCACGGTGTGTCCGTCACCCACCGATCTGGTGGTTCCATCGGTCAGAACCAGGTCAGTCTTAGCTACAGCTCTTGACCCCTCGTCTATCCAGCAGCTGACATGTCATGGCGCGTCTTAGGACCCCGGCCGAGTCATCCCCGGCAAGAAAATGCCAGGCCACATGGGCGTCGCCACCCGCAGCACCCTCAACCTCATGGTCCACCGGGTCGACCACGCCCTCAACCTTATCTACGTCCGCGGCGCCGTCGCCGGCGTGGACGACGGGTTCGTCACTGTGCGCGACAGCAAGCGGCTGATGCGGAACCGCGCGCGGGTGGCGGTGGATAAGGGGAAGCCGCAGGAGGAGTACTTGGCGCATGGGGTTTTGGGGCTGCCCACGCCGGGGGGGACGGTGGATAGGGTGAAGGAGGAGGGGTGGCCGGATGTGGTGGAGTGGAAGGGGAACGGGTGGGCCGAGAAGCTTAGCAAGTAGGGTATGAGACACGGCATATGAATGCATGGTGGTTGGATGATGTCGTTGGTGTCCGTAAGACGGAACGTCACAAGCGGCGTACCGCACAAGATAGAATAAAAAAAAAGGTCTTCAAAGATCCATCCCAAGGCAAGGCAGTCCAGCTGCCCCCTTCCCCTAGAACAACACCCTCCCCACCCCCATCCCCAAGCCCAACGCAACCCCCGCCCCAACCATCAAACCCCTCACCACCATATCCACGTGCAACCCCCCAGCCCCGCTGAGCGCCTTGCTCGACACCACGGCTGTCCCGCTGTTGGTAGCCTTTGCGGTGGAGCTCGAACCAGAGGAGATGGTGCTGGTGGGCGCGGAGACGCCGTTGAGGGAGGCGGCGACGTTGAAGGGGGAGTTGCCGTTGGAGTCGTAAAAGTCGAGGAGGATGTGGTTGGGGTTGCGGCTGCCCAACACATCGAGTAGCATCAGCGACTGTCCTCACTGCCTACGCGACACGTGGGTGATCAGTACAGGCAAAGCGGACTCACCCCCAGATGGAAAGACAGTTGTCAACGTGGAAACCGATACTACCCGTACCAGTCTCCGAGTTGGTCTCGTTGATCTTGTCCTTGTTGGGCACAAAGAACTGCGTCCCGCCGAGCGAGTATGTCTGTCATACCAAGGCGTCGTCAGCTTCAACGTTCAAGACTGAGAGGTCTAGGTGTCAGGAAGCTTACCTCGTCGAGGAAGTGGTTGATGAGAGACATCTGGGAAGCGGCGGTGCCGGATGTGCGGTTCACGGCGCACTCGAACGACTGGTCCGTGACGTCTACCCCGCCGTGCGTGAGCCTTCCTCCTCTAATCCAAAGGATAGAACACGCACCATAAGCATCCTCCCACATCGCCGTAAACTCATCAATCAAATACGGCACACTCGTCAAGTCCGCCTGGAAATCAAGGAACGCCACCACCGTCGTGCCAGCGTCAATAAGCGTCCCGAGCGAGGGCCAGTCGGAGAGGGCGGAGGGCTGGGTGGACGGGGCGTAGGCTTTGGAGGAGAGGCCGGAGGACTCGAAGGCGGAGGCGAGGGTGGAGGCGGGGAGGTTCTCGGGGTTGGTTACGATAAGGGTGATGACTGGCGGGGTGTTAGTCTGCTGCCCAAGAGTTGAGGAGAAGAGGAAGGACGTACCATCGTTGGGGTTGCTGTTGACCCAGGTCGCGACAGTGGAGAGGTAGTCGGACAACAGCCCGCCGTCGAGCAAACTCTGTGACAGAGGTCAGCTTCGTATCTCGTGTGTGTGGGAATCCTACCACCCATGTACGAGGGTGTCGAAGACTCACGCAAGAGCTGTGGCAGAGGTGCACGCCGTCGGTCGCATTGTGCCTACACCGAGCCGTCACGTCAGTCGCCTTCTCTCGAGCATAGCACAGGCTGAAGGCGAGGCGCTCACGTCTGCAGCTGCAATGTCCGGATCCCATCGTCCTACAGCACCATCCTCACCGTCAGCGCCCGTCTCCTTCCTTTTTGTCCTCGGCCTTGGCACGCGCATGCCCACGTCGCCGCGCCCCCAGATCATGGTCCACCAACACTCACAAGCTGGCTCGTCACGTCCTTATCCTGGTTGTCCGCAATACTGCTCCCCACTGCATAGCTGTCATGCGCGCCGATAAAGGTCACGTTCGAGTAGAGCTGGTCGCACAGCTCGCTGTGGCCGTTGCAGGTGTCGGCGGCCCGAGCGACGCGTGGGGCGGCGAGGAGGGCGAGCAGGGGGAGGAGGGCGGTAGGAGCGAGCATGTTGAAGTGGAGTGGTGTGAGTAGGAGGGAGTTAGGGTGTGGAGAGGTGTTAAAGAGAGTGGTTGTTAAGGAGTGGATACGAGGTCTGAGTATAGAAGAGAGCTGTGCTGTGACGAAAAGCAACGACCGCTCGCTGCTGCGTGAAAACTCGTCTCGAGGCGCGGGGCGGTGGCCGCCGGGCACGAAGGTCTTTTGTCTTCTTCGCTTCCTTTTTATAGCGATGCGTGCATGAGAGAGCTCGTATAGAGAGATGAGGTACTACCTGAGATGCATAGTGCGACGCTGCATGCATACATACGAGCCCACACACCGACTGCTGGCTGTGCTGGGCGTTGTGTTGACGCCTCTTTGCGGTGTTGTTCTTTTCGCGGTTGGGTTTGGCTTTTCAGGGTCAGGCGCGTCCGTCCCTGCAGTGTCCGGACATGCAGCAGAGGCGTGTGGGACATGCGGACATCCAGAGTCTCTCAGCGCTACTTAAAAGCGGGGGTTTTGAACAAGACCTCTGAGCATGTGAGCATGTCTATACGTGGGTAGAGTAGTTCCGGGCTTCTCATACGGATCAGTCTGCGACTCCAAAAATAAGGACTTGAGTGCCCTATCTCCTCCTTGGTGTTCCTCTCACTCTTGTTGCCTAGAATAGTCATTGACTTTGTTGAATTACAGTCCTGCAGAAGGGAAGGAAAGAGAATACATGTTAGAGTAAACGGGCGGTGATAAAGGATATGTAGATTTAGTGTAAGGAGAAGGAAAGTGAGAAAGCAGGAAGAAGATCGAGCGAGGGAGTGAAGGGCACATGGGGCTAGAAGAGCAACGGCGAAGCTGCATTAACAGATCAAAGCACGGAGAGTAGGCCATCGTGTCGGGTACCTTCAGCACAGTCTGGTATGTATGTAAAGCGAAGTTGCTCGCTGGAGCTGTTCAGATGGCGGTTATGAAGTGTCGCCACCTCTCGTGAAGGAGCAAGAGACGCATGTCCGGCAATAGCAAGACCGAAGTCCGGACGCGAGCGCTGCCTGTTTGGGGGACGATCGGGCGTTATTTGGCCAAAGAGGGGCAATATGAATGGACGAATGCAGAGGTCACATGCATGGGCGACGCTGCTCTTTCATGGGTCTCTGTTGCATGCACCTGACCTGGGTGGTTGTTTACTCTGCATGCATGTGGTGGGGAATGCAGTACTTAGTGAAGCGAGTTGTTTGCTGTGTCCCCAACGCATTCATTCTCTTTTGGACACGGCTGTTTACGGAATCCGCGTCATAACCCGGCCGAACAGCTGCCAAAGTCTAGAAGCTGGCAAAGAACGAACGAAGGGCGAGGATCTACAGAGGGCAGCATCGATTGAACTTGCTTTCGTCTCTACACTTTCATACCCCATTGAGCCCACCACAACACCCCCCACCGACATCGTCCCCACCTCAGGACACATCCCCGCATTCCCCACTTTTCGCCCCACGCCTTCCACGGCCTCACCCATCGCACCCCATCACACGTTCTTTCGCCTCTTCCTCCGGCTTACCCCCCTCCACTCCCCTATCCTCTCCTCTTGCAACCACCCCGCCCCTCTCCTCCCCATTGCCCAAGCACCCGCACTCCCCGCGCCATGTTTGGCAGCGGCATCACCCCCTGCTTCCGGCTCGCGCGCTACCTCCTCCACCGCTGGGTCGACAATGTCTCTCTCGCCTCCTCTCGCGCCACCCAGCGAGCCCGCTTACGCTCCCGAGCACTCCTCCGTTCTGCCTCGGCTGCTTCAGCTCTGAATCACCAGCACCAGCTGTCTTTCTCTGGCAATGGGAGCGGGAGCGGCGGGTTCGACCATCATCATGAGGCGCATCACGCGCACCATGAGGGGAACGGGCACGAGCACAAGCACCCGCCGTATAGGCATCAGCGGTTCCCCCGGCTGTCGCCTGATCCCAAGTGGCCAGACGGGCCCAAGGAGATATATAATCTCATGAATGATGAGAGGCTGTTTGTGTCGGGGGCGGCGAAGCCGCCAAGAGAGGTCGTGGTGCTCTGCCATGGTGAGTGCGCGTCTGCGGGCGATCGCGGTGAAGTGGAGGGGGCAAACTGACGCGATGGATGGGCTATAGGGCTGTATGGGTTCTCGACGGCTACGCCTATCCCGCTGTTCCCTTCGCTCAAACTGCATTACTGGGCAAGCGTGCTGGAGGTACTACGTGACAAGATGGGCGTGAATGTCGTGGTCGTCGGTGTCAAGGGGTAAGCCGCTCCTCTGCTCTCCAATCTCTGTCTTGGGCTGACAGCTTGGGCAGCACCGGCTCGGTCAAGGAGCGTGCTGAGCAGATGCACGACTTCCTCCGCACCACCCTCCCCCGCGGCACCGGCGTCAACTTTGTAGCCCACTCGATGGGCGGCCTCGACTGCCGGTACCTCATCTCCCACCTCCGACCCACCTCCTACACCCCCCTCTCCCTCACCACCATCGGCACCCCGCACCGCGGTTCCCCCTTCATGGACTGGTGTGCCGCCAACATCGGAGTTGGCTCTGCCGCGGCGTTCGCCACCGCCGCGCTGAGCAGCGATAAGCTCAAGGCCCTGCCTTACTCGCTGAAATCCCCTCTGCTCAGCCGCCCGCGCGAAGACAAGTCTCTCAAAGCGGATACCATGTCCTCCCTCGCCGCCGGCCTCACCTCCTACCTCCTATCCATCTTTGACTCCCCCGCCTACTCCAACCTCACCACCGCTTTCCTGCGAGACCACTTCAACCCTTCCACCCCGGACATGCCCGGTGTCAAGTACACGAGCGTAGCTGGCCGGATCAGCAAGATGAGCGTGCTCCATCCGCTGTGGTTCCCCAAGCTTGTGCTGGACGCGGCGGCGGAGAATGGGTATGCGGAGGATAATTCGAATATGACGTTCCCCAATGGAGAACGCCCGCGGTACGAGGGGAACGATGGGTTGGTGTCGGTCTCGTCGGCGAAATGGGGCGAGTACCTCGGTGCGGTGGATGAGTGTCACCATTGGGATTTGAGAGGGGAGGGGGGACTGTTCCCGAATGTGTCGAGCTCGTCTCTTCGTCGGGAAGAGGGGAAGCGCGAGGGGCCAAAGGGCGGGGAAGGCTGGGGGGATGGAAAGGATGGGCACGGGCATGGGATGGAAGAGCACCTCGGCTTGTCGAAGGCGGAGGCAGCCCGCCAAGCGCACTCCGACCCAACCAACGCCCCACCCTCCACCCCTCCCCCTTCCTCCTCCTCCACCACCAAACCCCCCTCCGACTCCTCCGTCCTATCCCCCTCCTCATGGGACCTCGCCCAAGTCACCCAAGTCGTCGACTGGGTAACCGACTTCCTCCCCGGCGGTCAATCCACCGAGGCGGGTAAACGCCAGCTCGAGGAGGCTGCGCTGGAGAAACGCGAGACGGAGCGGGCGCAGGCGAGCGGGGCGAGTGAGCGGGAGAGGGAGACGGAGAGGGGGAAGGAGAGGGAGAGGGAGAAGGAGGAGAAGAGGGAGGAGAAGAGGAAGAGGGAGAAGTTTGATTTGGCGAGGTTTTATGGGGGGCTGATGATCAAGCTGAGGGAGGATGGGTTCTGAGGGGTTGGCACGTGTGAGCGGGGGCGAGGTCGCCGGGGCGGGGGAGCGGCGTGTGAAGGAGATCAACGAAGAGTGTTAGAGAGCATTGTGCATGCGGTAGATATATCCAGTGTCTATCGCCAATATCATTGTAACAGTATGTATGACTTCAACGTCAATCTGCAACTATATGACATGGCCACGGAAGAGAAGATACAGCCAGCAGCCAAAGGTGGTGATGACGTGAGTGAAGAAGAAGGTTGTTGGCGACCGCGGCGACGATGACGGCGTCGATGACGACGACCGCGATGGCGATGGCGACGGCGAGTAGCAACGTGGTGGTCGCACTGTTGTCATACGTAGCGGAGATGCAGTGCATACGTACAGTAGTGCGAGGTCGAATACGGGGCGTTGAGTGGTGGTGGCGGCCGGCGACGTATCAGCGACCGACGGCGACGACAGCGAAGATGAGGCTGACGTGATGGCGATGGCGACGGCAAGCCGCAACCTGATGGTCACACTTCCATCCTATATAGCATGACTCACAGACTAGGGGGGCTACTGGGGGTTGCATGCGCATACTACAAGTGCAACTATCTATCCACGCACCCTCACGACTCCCCGCCCCCCATCCCCGCCGAACCCCGGACCCTCCTCCCACCGCGCCTGGAACCTAAGAAGTAATCGTCAGCCCCTCATCTTTGCGTGGTAGGTGATGGCGAGGGGAGGGGGGTCGATTATCGGCAAGAGGTCGGGAGGGGGGGGGAGGGGTCGAGAACAACAAGGAGAGTGTTGCGGGACTCATGGCACAGGGTATATTGTCGGTCGGGATATCCCGGTGCCAGACAAACTTGGGCTGAGTGAGGAACGTTGGACGTCCACTCACTTGATTAGAGAACAAAGACATTGCGTGCATGGCGGCGGGTGGCGAGTGGCCAGTCTTGAGGAACCTATGAGAACTGGTGCCCGCCGGAACTCCTTGTTGTTCTCGACCCCTCCCCCTCCCGACCTCTTGCCGATAACCGACCCCCCTCCCCTCGCCATCACCTACCAAGCAGGGATGCGGCGGCAGGTCTACGAGTTGGGTGGTGAAGGGTATCGCGAGGGTATATACATTGCATAGTCGTACATACATGAGCATGCAACCCCCGGTGACCCCCCCACCTTCATCTTCATCATGCCCTGCCCGCCGACTGTGCAGAATTCCCGGGATCAAATTCCTATCAGTGCCGAAGCCGAGCTGTCGGGCCGAATGTTGAGCCTCGACGTTCGGGTCCACTCTTCTCTTGCATCTTTCGCTTCACTTCGAGCAGCTATATAAGAACCAGACAGCAGCAACAGAGGGTCCTGGATAGCATCATCAATATATCCACGCTCTAAGAAGCAACATATATTCACCATGTCCTCCACCACCTCACCTCGCTGCCTCGTTCGCGGCTCTGTCAGTACGTAGCCCCTAGACGTCTTTGAGCCTACGTACCGCCTTCAAAGCTAACCATACGTCCCCTCTACAGACATCGACGAGTTCTTCCACCTTCCTCACATCGTCCGCCCCGGCGAGACCATCTCCTCCACCTCACTCACCAAGCGCGCCGGGGGCAAGGGCGCGAACCAGGCGTACGCTGTCGCGCGCGGGGGCGGGGCGGTTGATCTGGATGGGGCTATCGGGAGGGATGGGGTTTGGGTGAAGGAGATGTTGGAGGGGGCAGGGGTTGGGACGGGGAAGTTGAAAGTGCTGGATGATGAGGTGAGTTGAGTGGCGGGGGGTAGCTAATGATTCTGGCTGGTTTGAAGACAGATCTGAGCTGACGCCGGGGTGCAGTTGACGGGACGGGCGATCATCCAGAGCGCCGCTGATGGCGAGAACTCTATCGGTACGTAGATAGACTATAGCTGTCTCCTACTCTGTGTCCCAAGCTCACCATCTACCTCAGTACTCCACGCCGGAGCCAACTACTACGTCCCACCGCCCCCGCCCCCACCCCCTCCCTCTCAACCTACACCCACCTCCTCCTCCAAAACGAGGTCCCCCTCCCATCCACTCTCTCCTACCTCACCTCCGCCGGCACCGCCTCCCCACCTCTCACAACCGTCTTCAACCCCTCACCCATGCTTTCCCCAGACCAGCTCCGCGCCTTCCCGTGGGCGCACCTCTCGTGGCTGATCGTCAATGAGGGGGAGCTCGGCGACCTCCTCTTGGCATTCGGCTCGAAGGCCAACCCGGGCGCAGCGAAGGAGGAAGAGCTGCGTGAGCAGGCGTCGGCGGGGATAAGGGAGTTGCATGAGAATGAGTTCTTCTCCAAGAATGTGGGGGTGATTTGTACGCTTGGCGCCAAGGGGATCTTGTACTTCGACCCGAAGGCGGGCGGGGAGGTGGGGCATCTCCCAGCGGGGAAGCTGGTTAACCCTCTCAAGGATACGACGGGCGCAGGCGACTGCTTTGCGGGGTACTTTGTGGCGGGTCTGATGAGCGGGGCGGGGCTTGAGGAGGCGCTGAAGACGTGTTTGACGGTGAGTGTGCAAAAAGCTCGGCTGTTGAGTTCACTCGCTAATGTGCGTAGGCCTGTGCAATCTGCGTCGAGAACGAGGGTGCTATGGAGAGCGTCCCCGCTCGTGCTACCGTCCTTGACCGACTTGCATAGATGCATCACAACTAGACTATGCATACAGACATTCAACATCGTGTTTGCGATTCTCAAGCGGCGAAAGTACTACAGCTTCGCCCGACCCTCACCCTTCTCCGACTGTTTCTTGATCTCCCAAGCCGTTTTTCCAAAGAAATCAAAGACGGGCCTGCTGTCTGCCCTGGCGCTGGCCGAGCTCGCCTGGCCGAGAGCAGCTCGGGCTGCGATGCCCTGCGAGATGACGGCGAGGCGAAAGACCATCCACGCGCGGACCCAGCTGTGTGTCATATCAGCTGTCCACTCTTGTCTTAAGCTCCAGAGCGTGCTAGCTTTATCACTCACTCCATATCGGGGATCGGCCATGTCCACTTCCCCCCAGTACCATGATACTTCACCCCTTCCGTCATCCCATCCACCCACCACTTCTCCAGCTCCTCCCTCTGAGGTATCCCCGTCTCGTCGCTCGAGACGTCCTTCAGCCCGAGAAGGAGAGTAGACCCGGCGCCGGCTTGGCCGCCTGTGATCTTGTGGAGCTGGGCTGGCGGGATGGGCGGGAAGGAGAAGGGCAGGAGGAGGTTGCCGAGGTCTGCCAGGGGGGAGCCGAGGGTGCAGAGCTCCCAGTCGAGGATGCCGATCACGCGAGGTTCGGTCGGGTGGAAGATCTGAGCAAGGCTGTCAGTTCATGCGAGGTCGCAGCAGAAGTGGGCTGGAACACATGCCCACGCACCAGGTTGTCAATCTTGAAGTCTCCATGCACAACAGCGCCCACGTCCAACTTCCCCTCCCTCTGAGCAATCCTCTTCGCCCCTTCCTCGAACCACGGCCTCATCTCCTTCGTACCCCAGATCGCGCCGACCTGCTCACCAGTCTCTTTACTCTTCGCTTGGCTCTGCGAGTCTGAGACGCGCAAGAGAGAGATCACCTGGCGAGGGAAGTAGGGTTTAGCCGAGGGAGGTGGGGCGAAGGATGAGGGGAGGTTAAGGGAGGAGAGGGGGATGGTTGAGAGGCATGCGAGAGTCTCGATCGCGGCCTTCCAGCTGTGTGTCATTCGTCAGCTTGACACCACCACTCTCTGCGTGGGACTGCGTAGCTGCTCACCATGCCCATCGCTCTTCCTTACCGAGGTGCGGCATCCTCACATCCGTGATGATCCTCCCCTTGAGATACTCCATAACATAGAACGCCGCGCCGGCTACCTCCTTGTCCTCGCACAGGCAGTACACCTTGGGCACGGGGACAGCATGGTCAGGCGTCACACCCTCGTTGTACTTGTTCAGTGCCGCGAGGATGAGGTACTCGCGGTCGACGCGGTGAGCGGTCGGGGAGAGGAGCGGTCCACTCGGGGCCCGGCGAAGAACGAACTGCTGCGCAGGGGAGGAGGGGGTGAGGAGATAGGTTGGGTTGGACTGACGGGTGGTCGTGGTCAGCGTACTTGGGGAGGCCATGGATAGGACCACCGCTTACCTGTCCGAACTAGAGACTCTTGACAGTCAGCTACCGTCAAGGAGAAGAATCAGTACCCGCCACATTCCTTAGCTCACCTTGAACTGCTTGACATCAACCGGACCCTTGAACCCCTCGATGCTCTTCTCGAGGTAGGGCACGAGACGCTCAAGGGGAAGAGCAGCTCTGATCTCTGCAAAGTCTGCGCCGGAGTGGGGAGTTTCGCTGGCCATGGTGTCTTCTAGTCGTCTCTGTGTCTCTCGGACTGCTAGAGAGAGAAGAGAAGAGGAGACTTTTGCCCGCTCTTGGGTCACCTACATATACGACGCACGCTGTTGGTTTTGGGGAAGAACGAAGGTGGATCCGTATTCTTCGGCCAACATGATAGCCGGCGCGCATTCCACGCGTCGATACTTTTCTAATCAGAATTGGGACTATTTTCTAATGGGCTCCTCGCCGTTTGTAATCCCATTTTGTAATCCTGTGGGTGAGGCCCGAGGCCGAGGCCGAGTGGTTCGGGTGGGACCCTCCTCCTCCAGTAGTCGTACTCGTCGCTTGCTTGCCATTTCCTTGTTCATCTGTGTCATCCTGCACTTCATCATCTTCTGCCTCACTTCCTAGCTGCCTTGGTGTACATGCTTAGGGCGGGGATGAAGGATTGTGACGAAGAAGAAGCAGGCCACGGCTTGGGACAGTAGCTGACGACGGGTGGCATCATGCCGTGCGGCTGAGAGAAATGAGACGGGCGATCGCCATCATAGTTTCAACCGCCCCTTGGCTTGTGCGTGTTGACGGTGAGCCAGTATTACTTCAAGAGGACCTCACAACAATCAACCAACAGGAATGGCATTGATACCCTCCGTGGGCGAGGCCACGAGGACGACAAAGCTTTTCATTACCTGACCTCCTGCAGCTGCACCCCCCACGCTCAAAGACTGCCTCTGCCTCTAACATTCTCACACTCTTTACTCGCTCACTCCTAAGTCTGACAGAGTCTCAGAGCAAGTTGTCCCATTCTTGCACTCCACCTGCCATGCCGACCTTCCTATCACGCCTACCGCTCGCCCTCATCCTCTTCTTAACAGCCCTCCGCCCCGCTCTGGGACTTATCATCACCTGGCCGGCAGATGCCGCCCAGTGTGATATGGTGACTGTCTCATGGACTGAGGGTGTCGCACCGTACACTATCTGGATCCAGTAAGCCGGTCTTCTATTCGGCAAAGTCTACATGTGGATGTCAGCTGACAGGGTATCGCTCGCAGTCCTATCGGCGGCGTGTCCTTTCGAACCATCTTTCAAGACAACATCACCAGCGCGCAGGTATGATTCTTTTCTATCCGGACAGGGTCATTGAGATACCTTGAACTGACGCGAGATGAGTGCTCTCTAGGTACCGCTGCAGTTGAGTACTGGAACACGCTACATTGCTGCTGTCACTGATGCGACAGATTACTGGAAGTTCCTCTCCTGTACGTCTTCTCGCTCGTTGCCCCCTGCAGGACCCAGCTGATACACCATCGCCGCAGTTGGTCCTACCGAGATCACCACCGTCCGACCTTCCTCCAACTCCTCCTGCGTTGCCGACCCCTTCATTCCCGACTTCGAGGTCCTCATCACTGGCACTCCCACGCAGTGCTCCACGGGCTTCCGGATCATCTGGAACGTTGTGGGCGAGAATGGGCCGTATACGTTCTCCCCGTTCCCGCTCGACCAAAGTTTCAGGCCGTACGACGTGGCTCTCGGGACGAGCTCCAGTGGGATGTTTGATTGGGTGGTTAACTTGCCGGAGGGGACGAGGTTCTCGGTCATGATGAAGTGAGTCATTCGGCTGCCTGGAGATGTGGATGGGCGTCCCGGAGGCTGACAAGATGACTGGCATAACTAGCTCAAAGAACGGGCACTCCAGAGCCCGTGTGGGAGGGATCTACCAAGTCCTGCCAGGCTACTCTTCCTCGTGCATCTCCTTGACCACGAACCCCACCGGCGCGTGGCCGAGCGATATCACCATCAACATCCCCACCTCCACCTCTTCGACGCCCTCCACAACTACCTCCTCCATTGAAACCACCACCAGTAGCAGCACCGAGTCCAGCACGACCAGCGCAGGGGGGAACGCGGCACCGGGTGCGACCTCTAACGCCGACAGGGGTGGAGTGTCCATAGCCGCCATAGCAGGCGGCGCAGGCGGAGCGGTTGCCGCCGTCCTTCTCCTCCTTGCCGAATGGCTCCTCTGGTCCCGCCGTCGCAAGCGCAAGGCTGCTGAAGGCAACCTCGTAGACTTGTATGAGGACCGGCCTAACGTGGTGCAGGTGTACGGCCACCAGCACGCGGTGACGCCGTTCGTGGGACGGGACCCAGCGGGAACAGGGCGGCTGCTTGATGACGATGGGAATGCCGAGCCGAACCACGGCGGTGGCGGGGGTAGCACAGTGGGCACAGCGGACTGGATCGTCCTCCCCTTCGGCGGGATCCGCACGCGAACCTCCTCCACCCCCTCCCATCTCTCCCCTACCACCGCCGACTCCTCCCGCTCCCTCAAGCGGCCTCTCCTCGCCCCGCTGGGCCAGTACTCAAGCGAGACCAATAGCTCGGTGGGCTCGCAGTCACCGGCGGCGGGGAGGAGCGAGCTGTCGTTCATGCGGCATGAGGATGGGGGGAGGTTGCAGAGCTAGGAGATGGTGGAGCTGCCGCCGCTTTATGCGAATGTGCCGAGGGAAGGCAGGAGGGGGGCTACGGTTGGGGATGGCCCTGGCACTGGGGCTGGGGATGGAGGGACAGGAGGGGAGGCAGAAGAGGCAGAAGAGGTAGGGGAGGCAGGGGAGGCGGGAGAGACGAGCACTGCGAGCAGCACGGGGGCGGACAATGCGAGGAGATAGTGTGTGTGTGTGAGGCTGCTGCTAATACAAGTCTAGTGCAAGCGTGTCCGATCAGCCGTCATCTTCATCGTATATATATTATGTAGGTCATCATGATCTGGCACTGAGGTAGGACTGCGTACTTTTCTTGCATCTGTACCGTGTAGCCCAGGGAGAGTCAGACCAGGAAGAGTCACAAGTGGTGAAGTGGGGGCTTTCTGATCTGGATTGGAACAATTTCCTAATAGGGTGGTCACCGTTTGTAATCGAATTTTGTAATGAATGACGCCCCGTGCCTGGTCGACTTTTTTCCTGTCTCCGAGTCTTCATCGGCTTCCCCGCACTCAAGGCCATCGCACTCGCTCCTCTTTTGACTCTTGTGCGCACAGCATACCCACCCACAGCAGCAATGGCTCCCAGAAAGACTGTCGGTATCCTTGGTAAGCTAACGTTCAATCTCTGATGAAGAGGCTAGCTCACACATCACGTACAGGCGGCGGCCAGCTCGGCCGCATGCTCACCCACCCCGCCGCGCTCCTCGGCATCCCCCTCCTCATCCTTGATGCCGGCTCAAACACCCCCGCCAAGCAGACCCTCCTCCCCCCAGCCCCCCACTCCCACCCCGACGGCCCCTTCACCTCCGAGTCTCACATCCGCCAGCTCGCTGCCGTGTGCGACGTCCTCACCGTCGAGATCGAGCACGTCAACGCCGATGTGCTCGAGGCGGTTGAGAAGGAGGGGTTGTGCGAGGTGCAGCCCAGCCCGAGGACGATTAGGCTCATTCAGGACAAGTATGAGCAGAAGAAGTACCTTGCGGAGCGGGGTGTGGCGGTCGCGCCTTTTGAGGGGCTGCCGGCGAACCCCACGGAGGAGGACATCAAGGCGGTGACGGACAAGCTGGGCTTGCCTGTCATGCTCAAGGCCAAGACCCTCGCATACGACGGGAGGGGCAACTCGCCCCTCCAGTCTACCAGCTCTGCGGACATCCAGGCGTCGCTGAAGCACCTGGGAGACAGGCCCCTCTACGCGGAGGGGTGGGCGCCGTTCGTGAAGGAGGTGGCCGTGATGGTGGTGCGGAATGTCGCTGGGGAAGTGAGGAGTTATGATGCGGTGGAGACGATTCACAGGGAAAGCATCTTGAGGGTGTGCATGGCGCCCTTGAGGGGTGAGAGGGATGTGAACCAGCGGGCGAGGGAGCTGGCCGAGAAGGCGGTCGGCCACCTTGAGGGTGCCGGGATCTTTGGTGTTGAGATGTTCTTGATGCCCGATGGTGAGCTGCATTCCACGCGCAACCGACGCAGCTACGCAATACTGACGCCAACCCGCAGGCTCCCTCCTTCTCAACGAGATCGCCCCCCGCCCCCACAACTCTGGCCACCACACCATCGAGGCCTGCCTCACCTCTCAATTCGAGAACCACCTCCGCGCTATCCTCTCTCTCCCCCTCGGCTCCACCGCCCTCCGCGTCCCCGCCGCCGCCATGATCAACATCCTCGGCGCCTCCTCTTCCATGGACGAGATCACCGGCATGGCCGACAATGCCTTTGGCGTCCCTGGCGCTGCCGTCCACCTGTACGGCAAGGCTGAGTCGCGGAAGGCCCGTAAGATGGGGCACATCACCGTCACGGCCGAGAGCGACGCCGAGCTTGCCTCGCGCGTTCGCACTTTGCTCTTCGCCCAGCCTGATGCTGACGCGAGCTGGATCGACCCCATCGCCCCCGCTCCCCCCGCGCCCTCGCACTCGCACAAGAAGCCCCTGGTGGGCATCATCATGGGCAGCGACTCGGACCTGCCCGTCATGCTGCCTGCGACCAAGATCCTCGACAAATTTGGGGTGCCGTACGAGCTCACAATCACTTCGGCGCATAGGACGCCGGAGCGGATGGTGCAGTATGCCAAGGCGGCGGCTGGAAGGGGTTTGAGGGCGATCATCGCTGGGGCGGGAGGGGCGGCGCATCTGCCGGGGATGGTAAGCTCGGAGACGAGCTTGCCCGTTATCGGTGTGCCCGTCAAGGCGAGCGTGTTGGACGGTGTGGACAGCTTGTACAGTATCGTGCAGATGCCCGTGAGTTCTCCTACAACCTACAACCAACAACCTCACCCACTAACATATTGCAACAGCGAGGCATCCCCTGCGCCACCGTCGGCATCAACAACTCCACCAACGCCGCTCTCCTCGCTATCCGTATCCTCGGCACCTCCATCCCCTCGCTCATGGCCGCCACCGAGGAGTACTCGGAGGCGCTCAAGGACGAGGTGCTCGCCAAGGTGGATGTGCTCAACGAGGAGGGGTGGGACAAGTATGCGGAGACCAGGCTGAAGAAGTGATGTTGGGACGCGGTTCGTACAAGAGTCAATGTTGGTGCTCTGCATGCATGCTCATAGAGATCGCTCGTGCGCTGGCATATGCATTCTACCTCATCTCCCCCTCCCTCTTCCTTACAACCCCGCGCCCCGATCTCACCCACTTCGCCCCCTCGTCCGCGCCTCCTGCTGCTCCCGGTTCTTCTTCACAGCATCCATCATCCTCTCCACCGCCTTGACCGACAACCCATCTTTCAGCGTCATGCGCGGCATGAACCCTCCTAGCTTGGGTACGCCCGGCGAGTCGCCGCGGTGATCGCCTAGCTCACTCTCAGCCGGCTCGCTCTTGACCGGCTCACTCTTGACTGGCGGGGAGACGTGCCGCCGCTCGACGGGTGCCCGCTTCTGCAAAACAGCGGAAGGGGTAGCCTGCGGAGCGGGAGCGGGAGCCCGCCGCTCTTCGTCCACGCGCTTCTTCCGCGAGCTCGAAGGGATGTGAGCAGATTCAAGTTCAGGCTCAGGCTCAGGCTCAGTCTTCACTCGCCGAGGAACCTTAGCCCTCTGCTCGATCTCAACATACACCTCCTTCCGAGAGACCTTCGGAGTGCGGGAGGCCAGCTCGGACAGGGTGGAGTGGGTGTTGATGAGGAGGGTTTTGGAGGAGGAGTGGGATGGACGTGTTTGGGAGCGGTAATTGGAGGAGGCTTTGGGTTTCTCGTCTTCGCTCGGCTCTTCCTCTTCGCTTGGCTCTTCTTCCTCATCGTCGTCCTCGCTTGGCTCTTCTTCCTCATCCCCGTTCCCGCTTTCATCCTCCCCTCCATTCTCTTCCTCTTCCACATTCTCCTCCTCGTCTTCCTCCTTGACATCCACATTCTCTTCCTCTTTCACATACTCCTCCCCCTCCTCTTCTTCCTCTTCTTCGTCTTCCTCCTCAGCTTCCCCCTGCTCCTCCTCATTTTTCTTCCCCCGCGCCTTCGCCTGCATGCTCCGATCCTTCTCCTCATTGCTCACCATCCACGAGTCATCGGCGAGGTTATCATCCGCTTCCTCCTCGTCCTCCTCCGAGCCGGTGGCTTCTCCGTCCGCCATCACCACATTTTCGCCGTCGAGAGGAGCAGTACCGGAGGTTGAAGGGTGGCCCGCTGGAGAGGCAGGTGCAGGGTTCGAGCTCGGCACGAGAGGCTCTGCCATTTCCACATCCTCTTCCACCTTCCCCTTCGCCTCCCGCCCCTTCCCCTCCTGGCTCCTCCAAAACCGCTTCGTGATCGACCCCGTGATCGATCCCAAAATCCCCATCACCCCTCCCGACTTGGCCACGGGCGTAGCCTCCTGGCTTCTTGACGCTGGGGGATCACTCTTCTCAGAGTGCGAGCTGGGGATAAAGTGCGGGAGGGAGGGGTAGATGGGTCCATGCTCCCTCTGCGAGGGTGTTTTGCTGGTCTCCGGCTGTACCTGCGCTGAAGGCGGGGATCGACTCCAGCGCTGCCCGAGGACCACCGTGCCCGTCTCTGTCGCGGGTGATGACTCCTCCGCACGACCTTGTCCTGGCGACCGCTGCGACGGCAAAGATGACGGCGGAGTCGTTTCGACCCTCCTCCGCTTATTCCCCTTCGGCGTGCGCTTCTCATCCTCCTCCCGTTCTTCATCAGCGCCAAATACTCCGAGGGACGGGCGCAAGGACGGCGGCGCGGGGCGCTTGTTGGCCCATTTGGAGCGGGCGTTGGTAGATGGACCCTTGGGCGGGGAGAAGTCTGGCATGGAAGAGGAAGCTTGGGAGGGGAGGTGGATCTCGGGGGAAGGGGGGCGGGAGCCTGACGAGGCGGAGAATGATGAGGAGGGCATATATTGGTTTGGGGGAGACGATGATCTAGGGTTCGGCTCATCCTCCTCAACATCATCTCCAGTCTCCGACCCCGTACCATCCTCCCGCGCTTCCTTCTTCTCTTTCTCCCTCTTCTTCTCCCGCCTCTTCTCCCGCTCATAGTCCGACAGCCCGCTGTCATCCGTGTCGAGGTCATCTTCAAGCTCTTGCTCAAAGTACGATGACCCGGGAGACTTGTCGAATGCGAGCGGGTCGACGAAACGAGGGCCCTGCGCCGCAGGGGGGATTGTGGAAGCTTTCCCGCTGGGAGTTTTCTGCTCCGCTGGCTGAGTGGTGTTGACAGCGGCGGGGGAAGGGGCGGGAGGCGGAGAGTCCGGTCGACTCGGTTTTGGGGTAGAGACGGTGTCGGCGGAGGGCACGCTTGGTCTCGCGCTCTTTGGAGCCGAAGGGGTCTTGGTGGGGGGGACTTCCCGTTGGACAGGTGTTTTCTGTGTGTGGGGAGTCTTGGAGGCGATAGGCGTTTTGGGCACCGCTTCGGGAGCTGCAGGCCTCTTCTCTGGTTCTTGTGCCCGCTCTTTCCCGTTCCCGCTCCCGTTCACCACCGCCTTCTCCCCTTGACCTTGCCCCGACGCTTGTCTCGCGGCAGGGGTCTCTGGGAGAGATGGCTGGGCAGGTTTACGGGGGCTCGCAGAAGGTTCTGAGGTCTTCGCTGCTTGCGGCCCATCCTTGGCCACCTTCTTTGCTGGACCACTCGGCCCCGCTTTCTCCCGCGCTGGCGCCTGTATCACCTGCACCTCCGCCGCCTTTTCCACCTGCGCCTTCCACTCCGCCTGCGCCTCCATCTGCTCCCTCCCCATCCAGCTCCTGTCCCGCTCAGCATGAGGCAGCGCCTTGATCATCCACGGTCTGATCTGCTTGACGTCTTCCTCTGAGGCGAGGACTGTGATGCCTGCCGGGTTGGCGTTACCGCTGCCGTTAGGTTTGGGCTGGTCTGGGGCTTTGCCTTTGCCTTTGGTTTTCCCGTTGCCGTTGATGGGCTTGAGGTTGGGAGGGGGAGCGACGGAGGGAGAGGAGTCTTGCGTGATTTGAGGTTTGGCAGGAGCTGCTTTGGTCGTACCCGAGTTGGACCTGTAGCGATGTCAGCTGCGCCTCGTCGTTTGCCACGGGTAGCTCAGCGAAAGACACGACAGACTCACACCCCACTCCACCACTTCCTCAACACTCCACGAACCTCCTCATCCCCCTTCCCCATCCCAATCTCCTCCGTAACATTATGCACCGGGCAGTTCTTGTCCCCCGAGCTGACGGCCCACTTCAGGACTTCGAGGCAGACTACGGGCAAATCCGCGGGGTACGCGCGAGGTTGGAGGCGGATGTAGAATGATTCGAGGATGAAAATTGCACGGAGGTGGGAGGATAGACGGTCGGCATCGAGATCTTTACACGCTCTTCATAAATATCAGCTTATGAGTGTTATGTTTCAGGGCGGGAGGCAAGACAAGACGTACGCTTCAAACTTGTCGGTCTCTGCCACGTCAAAGACGACCTTGACGTGATGCGTCTTATCTGCCGCGATACCCTCAACCTGCACCCGAGGATCCTCGTTTGTCCTCACAGCGGTAAACTACTCCTTAAAGCTGTAAACTCCTGGTCGTGTCCGTTGTAGCTGGGAAGAGAGACATTAACGCACCTGAGTGAGCTGGCAATGGACACCCTTCTCGACGCGCACGTCGGTGTTCGCGCCATGTTTTTTGTCGTGTTTTATGATAGTCTGAGCTATCCAAGGCTTCAGAAGATCGCCCGAGGTGGCCATCCTGTGCTCTGTCGACAAGAGACCCAGTGAATGCACACTCAAAGAAGAAATCCTCCTCTCGCGATCCGTCTGAACGCACGAACATTGAGGGGGACGCGACGCGTTAAGATGACGTGTTATTATTAATGGCTGTATTTGGCGCGGGGATGGTGGAGGCGCTCGCCATTTCCGGATGAGTCCGTCTTCTTGCTCAGCCATCCATGACGGGCAGCTCTCTTAACTTGTCGTTTGCATTTGTACAATCCCAAAAAGCCGAGCACGATGACTCTTGCCAGTGTAGCCTTCAAGGTGAGCAGCTTATCCCCGGAGAAGTAGACCTAGCTGACAATCATGTATACAGACCGAATTCGCGGTCGACATGACCTGCCAGAATGTACGACCTGCTGACACATCACCGAGTCTTGCCGTGCTGACTGAGATGGACGTTGCGTAGTGTGTCGACGCCGTATCGTCAGCGTTGCGCGATGTACCAGGTGAGGCCGCTTGCTGTGACTAGATTCCCAAAGAATACCAGCTGACTGGTTCTCACTGTAGGCGTAGAGCGGTACGACATCGACCTGGAGAACAAGCAGGTCATCATCTCGGGCAAGAGTATGTCTGAGCTCGGTCATCATATGCAATGCATTTACACACTAACACAGTCATCTGTAGCACCCCCCTCACACCTCCTCGCCGCTCTCAAATCCACCAACCGCCAGGTCATTGTCCGCGGCACCTCCTCCTCCCTCTCCTCCACCATCCCCACTCAAGCCGCAGTCGCCATCATCGAGTCCCCCCTCCCGCTCCCCACTTCCCTCGCCTCTACCTCCAACCCCATCCTCGCGGGCCTCCCCGAGACATCCCCCTCCGGCGCCAAGCCCCTCCCTGGCATGAACGAGGAGGCCCACACCCAAAAGGTGTTTGGCATCTGCCGCTTCGTGCAGATCGCGCCCCAGACAGTGCTCATGGACCTGACTGTGCGGCTCCCCCCTCCCGCGCGAGTCGGGCTCGGCGCAAGCGCCCAAGCTCCCCAGGCTGCCTCGTTCAACGTCTATATCGCGTCCACGGGCAACCTCATCAACCCGCCTACGACGACGGGCAAGCCCCTCTTGTCGCTCGGGTCGATCACGCCCGACAAGGACGGGTACGGCGATATGTTCAAGGAGGTGGATGGGGAGCTTTGGGAGTGGATCGGGAGGGGCTGTGTAGTGGAGAGTGCGAGTGGGGCGGGGCCGAGTGAGGTGCAGAAGCAGGTGGCGGAGGGAAAGGAGGGGGCGGAGACGATAGGGAGGATCTTTGCGGGGGTTGTGGCGAGGAGTGCGGGAGCGTGGGGGAATGATAAGACGGTGTGTGCTTGTAGCGGGAGGACGATGTGGGAGGAGGGGAGGGAGATGGATACGAAGAAGTTCTAGATGGGGTTTAGCGTGTGTCCGATATTGCCATGCATGATGTGGCCTGAAGCAAGTGAACTCACACGACCTGCACGGCAATCTCTGCGTGACGGGCGCCGAAGTCTCGCCATGTGGCTTGTTGCAGTGGAGCTCGACGGCGCTCACACATCGTTGAGGCTGGTCCCTACGCCATGCGTACTGTACAGTCTGGTCAGGAAACGGGTCTTCGCACTTCACCCAGCCGTCGACGGCCCCACTCACGAAGCGTCATCCCCACGAGAAAGTCCCAACCGGCTTTGTCATCGGAAGGCCCACCATAGCCATGCTCCCCAAGCTATACTCGCTGCGAGCACCATCCCTAGCTTCCCTTCTTGATCCAACATCCCCTGATCCTCCCTATTCCCCTCCTTACTTCTAGTGCCCTCTTCCTGGGGCTCAATGACAAAGATCCTCGTCACTTCTTCCCGCTTGAACTCCTTGCCGTTTACAGTCGTGGTGTGGACCTCTCTTGTCTCATGTGTCGTGACGGAAATGACCATCATACGGTCTTGCTCTTTTTGTTGTTGTTTGGAAAGAGAAGGGCGCCTAGACGCCGCCTGCTCTTTATAGCTCGCTCCCTAGACCAGCTGCAGACACAGAGCACCCATGAAAAGTAGCGCCTGTTGCTGTGCGGGACAACTGGGCACTCGATTTGTTTTGGTGTGATGAGGCACGCTCCCGCAGGTGATTACGTAAAGCATACGGCCGTCAATATGTGGACGCGACGCGAAGTGAAGATGGCCTCTCGAGGTGTCACAACAACCTCTATCATTGATCTTCATCGACTCGCGCTTTAGCAACTGCCCAATATGCCCCCTCCACCACCTCAACCCGACCACCACCCCCTCCGCCGGATCTCCACCGGCTCGCTGACCTCTCTCGCGCGCTCGACCGACCGGCCCGCCGCCTCTCCTTCAGGACTGGACTTTCTCCAGCCAGCCATGACCGATCTCGCAGACGAAGCTGCCACGCTCGCTGCCAACATATCGCAAATGACACAGCTTCATGACGCGCTGGGTACTTTCAATGAGGCGTTTGCGGGGTATTTGTATGCGTTGAAGATGAATGCGTTCTGTGTCGAGTGGCCGGAGGTGAGTCGGGCGCGGGGTGTCGCGGTGGATGTGCGAAGGTGGGTTGCTGACGAGAAGTGTCCAGGCGCCGGATGAGACCAGCTTCCAAAGATTAGAAGCCCTTCAACGTGAGCTGGATTCCACACCCCTGGTCCCCGTACAGACATCTGACACCTCCCACAGGCGCCGCCGCAAACCCTCCACCCGCCGCCGCCTCCACCTCCCAACCGCCCCTCTCCCCCAAATCCGGCCCCTCCCGCCAATCCCAAGCATCCGCCATCTCATCAACCGCCACAAACATCGCCGACCTCACCTACGCTACCACCCACTCCCTCTCCATGGAAGAGTCCCCTCCACCCGCTAGACCAAAGTCTCGTGTCGGGGCTGGCGCAGGTGCGACGGGCAGGGGCGGCGTACCGGGGAGAGGGGGTGCAGCGGGGGGAGGGACGGGGTTGAGGAAGCCGATGGTTGGGGCGCTGAAGAAGGGGGGGAATGCGGCGTTGCGGAAGAAGAGGGAGGTGAGTGCTAACACGAGTACTCCTGAGGCGGCTATGCTTGAACCTATAGCACGAACACAAAGCTGATGTACGATCGTGCAACAGTTGGAGATATCGGCGATCATCGATACACTACCTCTCGAATACCGAGGAGGGGATGCTGTACGTGCCGTGCCGCCTCAAGCCACCGAGCTGGCCCAGACAGTACTAGCTAACGCATGCCGTTGACAGACCGAGAGAATACGGATGGAGAAGGTCATCAACAAGCTGATGGACAACCCCGAGGGCTTGCCGCGTACGTCCTCTCCACCTCCAGCTTCCTCAATCAGCAGTTAGATGGCTAACCCCGAGGTGCACATCAACAGTCAAAGAGATGCTTTCCCCTCCCGAGCTGCCCCAGGCAAAGGTCAACAAGTGCTTGATCACGCTCGTGTCCAAGAAGCTGGTCATCAAGCCGACTATCGGGGTGCGTCTGGCCTATCGTCTCGGGATCCTTCGTCTCGGGATTCTAGTTACTCTTTATGGACAATGCTGACAGCGCGTGTTGGGGTCCACAGAAGATATCGGTGTACAAGTGGGTCGGGGCTTGATGAGCTGCCGGAGAGTGCTGCTACGGAGTCTAGGGGACCTACTAGCGTTATATCGCCATCAGAGTTCAGAATGTTCAGAAGATGCAAAAGATGCAGGGGCATAAACCATTCACCTAAGCGGATCATTTATCGAGCTCCTCGAACGTACAGAACTTCTGCATCTCCCGCCATCCCTTGTCCACTACACCCCCATTGGGATCCTGGGAGTCCATATCAGCTATAAGTGATATCGTCCTCGTTATCAACGACACCGGTCTCATGCGAAATACCACCGGCATCTCGTAACCACCATAGCGGAAGTTTTGAAGAAATTTCTCCTGCCTCCCCACAGCCCTCGCAAAGTGGACCAGCCACTGAAAGGGGAGCCAATCCCGTATGGTGATACCCAATCTGAGCCCGTCGGCACTGCAGAGCTCTGCTAGGGAGGCGGCGGACACAGAGTCGGGGAAAGTGAAGACCAGTGATGAGCAGAACGGCATGGGGATGGCGTAACGCGTCACGGCGTGTGCTATCTCCCACTATGTGAAACAATTTACCGTCAGCACAAAGCAATAGAGTGGCATCTCTGTCTCGATAAGCGATGGAACCATCGTCAAGACTCACCGACGGGATCTCACCTCCGCCTTCTTGTTCTCGTACCACATACTCAACCGCTCCCTCTGCCGCCGTCCCGTGAAGGAAGATGCTCCACCCCTCGATCAGATGATTTTCTCTGCCCACTTCCATTTCCCCCATCTCCTTGGCAAGCACACCCATATCCCACTCGAACCGTTCCAGTTTGGGGAAAAGAGCTGTAGCCACCATGTAATGTGGCATGTTGTTGCGCGCCACCAGGGACTGGAACTTGGGCAGAAGCTGGTCCCATGCGGGCAAGACGTGCCAGGAGGTGATCACGAATGTGTGGATCTGGGAGAGGACGAGCTCTTTCCGCAAGACGCTGCGGCCTTCGGGCGTGGTGGTGTCTCCAGCGTGCTCAAGGTGGGGAGCGTCCAGCAGCCAGTCGACAAAGGCCGGCGTGATTTCGACACGGCCAAAGCGGGTGCGGAGAAGGCGACTGTTATGGTACCGTGATAGGAGAGAGCATTTGTAAGGGACGAGGTGATAGAGCTCGTCGAGGAGGAGGTGGTGAACGGGATGGAGGGCATCAAGGGAGAGAGGGAGGAGGTCGTGATGGTGAGTGGGGCTGTTGTCTTGTGCAGGAGGTGTGTCTTGGGGGGAAGGCGAAGGGGAGGCCATGGTCGGGCGATGTGGCTATACGTGAGTGGTGCGCAGGTATAGTGGACGAGCAATGACGAAGCATGAAGCACAATAGAAGATCCCAGTAGTAATGAAGTCGTCAAGAAGAAATAGCCGTCGACGTCGAGATACACCGCGTTGGGCGTCCTGCGCGTCGTGGCCGTAGCCGCCGTAGGCCGTACACGCGCGTCTTCTTCTGCCGCCTGCTGCTTCTTCTTTCGTCAGCTCCTTCCATTCTTGCCCAAGATCCGACGTACCATCTACTGCTGCTCTACAGACTTGCGCTGCACATCTCTTCAACTGTCACGCACCGCCTCGGCCAAAAATGGAAAGCGCTTGATCGAGCTTGTGCCCAAACCCCAAACAGCTGGCCCTGAAGCCACTATCGGGCTCGCTGGCTGCGTTGACTACTCGGCTCTCGCCTCTCGCCCCTCCTCGTCTGGGAATTCTAGCTGTTCTATGGGCAATTTTGGTAGCTGCTGTCGGGGTCCACAGAAGATATTGGTCTACAAGTGGGTCGGGGCTTGATGAGGAAGTGCTGTTAAGGGCTCCAGGGGATGTACTCGGGTTATATTGGCTCCTTCAGAGTTCCGAAGATGCAAGGGCATAGTTTATGCATCTTGGCGTATCATTCCTTAAGCTCCTCAAACTTACAGAACTTCTGCATCTCTCTCCACCCCTTGTCCAGCTCACCCCCATCGGGCCTCTCAGAATCCTCGGCAGCTAACAGTGACATCAACGACGTTATCCACGACACGAGCCTCATGCGAAACACCACCGGCATTTCCCAACCGCTAAACTTGGTGTTCTCGAGGAATGTCTCCTGCAACCCCACAGCCATCGCAAAGAAATATAACCATTGACAGGCGAGCCAGTCCTGATGGTGGTAGCCACTTTGTGTGGGTTGGGGGATCGGAGGAGCTCTGATAGGGAAGCGGCGGTCGCAGAGTCGGGAAAAGTGATGTGCAGTGCTGAGCAGAACGGCATGGCGATGGCGTAGCGCATCACGGCGTTCGCTATTGCCGGCTATGTGAACAAGGTGTCGTCAGCATAGATCAATATAGCAGGCATCTCTCTCTCTGGGCAAGTAATGGAACCGCAGTTGCTCAAACTCACCGACGGGATCTCATCTACGCCTTCGTGTTCCCGTATCACATACTCCACCACTCCCTCTGCAGCCGTCCCAGAAAAGAAGACGTCCCACCCCTCATTGACATGATCTTCTTCGCCCACTTCCACTTCCCCGATCTCTTCAGCGAACACACCCATGTCCCACTCAAACCGCTCGAGGTTGGGAAACAGAGCAGCAGCCAACGATTCTTCGATGAGGTCGTGCCGGTCGACCAGGCCCTGGAACCTGGGCATAAGCAGATCCCAAACAGGTAGGAGACGCCAAGAGGTGATCACCAATGTGTGGATTTGGGAGAGGACGAGCTCTTTCCGCAAGATACAGCGGCCTTTGGGGGTAGTCGTGTCACCAGCGCGCTCGAGGTGGGGCGCGGCCAGTAGCCATTGGACGAAGGATCGTGTGATTTTGACTCGCTCGAAGATGGTACGGAGGAGGCGGGCATTGTGGTATCGCGAGAGGAGGGAGCATTTGTGTGGGATGAGGCGGTAGAGCTCGTCGAAGATGATGGGGTGGACGGGGTGGAGGGCAGCAAGGGAGGAAGGGATCGGGCTGCTGTCTTGTGCAGACGTAGAGTTCTTGGAAGAAGGGGTAGGGGACGCCATGGATTGGGAGATGTGGATATACCCTTGTGAAGTAGGATGCCTTTCTCAGTCCCGCTGAGGCTAGGGAGAAGAGAAGTCACTCGCACTCGATAAAGCGGTTATGGAGACCAGCCCAACAGCGGCGAGGCGGCGACAGGCGGCCCACACACCTGGCCAACCTTACGTAACATGCACAGGCCGCTGAGAACGACGAGGGAAGCAAGTCGCGTCTCACCAACGAAGTTGTCCAACAACATCTTCTCCTCCTCTCTTCTTCTATCACTCAACCAGCTACTTCGCACACTACTCGCCACCAGCCAAAATGGACCGAACCATCTACCCCGGCTTCTCCACCGGCTTCAATCGCTCCAACAACCTCCCGGCATCAGCGGGCATCTTCCCCGACTCTCTCCCTTCCATCACAGTCCAACTTACCCCCAACCACGCCTTCTCACTCTTCGAACCCTTCACCGAACTTCACGACGACGGCAGCTCCACGACCTACACTGCTTGGCTCACCAAACAAGCGCAAGAATACGCGGAGAAGCCTATCGGCGAGCTATGGGAGGCGATTCAACGGGTCGCTGATGCGTTGGAGCTGGACTGGAGGCTTGGCGACGGAGCGATCATCACGGAGAAGACCTGGGCCTGCACCTGCACGAAGTGAGTACATGCTCGAGCTTCAATTGTACGATCATCTATGCCGACAGAACGCGACGATGGCATAGGACGACGGCAGCTTCCAGAACTACAACCTCCTCCAAATCGCGCGTCTTCATCAGCGTTATTTCCAGCAACACTTCGAAGAGCCCAACATTCCTATCCAGCCTCTTCAGCTCTATGTCGAATGGAAGACCCCGAACCCTTCCTCAAACATGCCAACCGCGGCAGCGGCGGCGGAGGCTGAAACGACGGGCGGCGGGGCGCAGGTGTCGAATGAGGGGGCGGGGCAGACGGGGGACCAGTGGGAGTTGGTTGGGGAGCAAGAGAACGAAGGCCGGGAGATTTAACGGCTCAGCAGAGCTCACAGGCATACAGCAAGTAGAATAGCATTCAGCGTCTTCATACACCATTCAAGAACCCCACCAACATTACATAACAAGTCACTTGTCGTAGGCAGCTATATAAAAATTCTTTGTACCTAGAGACATGTTTGCAGAGCTCATGTTTATGTCGACATGCATCCATCATGGCATGATACCTCTACCGTGACTAGAGAAATAAGGCCTTGAGTTGTATGGACGCATACAAGACACCTAAACATAGTCATCTCCCAGCTCCTCAAATGTACAAAACTCCTGCATCTCCCCCCACCCATCCCCCACCCCAACCCTCCTCTGGCTCTTATCTATCGCTGCCATCTTGTCCATCGCCTCCCTCACTCTGTCCACCCCTCTCAGCTTCAGCACTACGGGCTTCCTTCCCTCTCCCTCGGATACTTCTTCGTGCATGGCGCAGACGAAAAAGTCCTGCTGCCTCTCCACGAGTTGAGCGAGCGTGTATACCCAGAGGAAGGCGAGTGACTGCTCGCTGGCGTCCATGGAGTCTTGTAGCTCGGGGATGGGATCACTGAGAGGTGGGGAGTCGGGGAAGATGAGGTGCACAGATGAGCATCTGGCGGAGGGTGTGCAGTATAACTTGACTGCTATCCATGTCTCCTTCTGTGCCGCCGGAAATCCACTTAGTAAGGGTGACAGCACTCACTGGACAGAGACGCTTTTGTACTCACAGGATTCCGCAGGTTACCATCCCTATGCCATCTCACATGGTTCTCCCGCATAACAAACTCCAACGGACCCTCGTTCTGCATCCCCTTCAAGACTTTCGCCCATGCCAACCTGGGTCTCAGCAGATTGCTCCCCTCCTGGTCGAAAGCGTCCATGCACCACTCAACCCGGCTGACATTCCGGAAGAGATCCCAGTTTTTACTCTGTCCAGGGAAGTTTTCCCCATCCTTCCAGATGAGGAATTCGTTCCACATCACATCGCTGAACGCCATCATGCAATCCAGACTGTCGATGACGAGCGTGTGGGTGTACTTGAGGCACGCCCTCTTCTCCCGGTAACGCTTGGCCGTCTTGTCGTAACGGCGGAGCTTGTCGACACCGAGCCACGAGATGAATCGGTCGGTCAATCTGACACGGCCGAAGATGATGGGTTGGAGGCGGGCGTTGTGATGTTGTGATAAGAGGGAGCATGTGTAAGGGATGAGTTGGTAGAGCTCGTTGAGGATGAGGTGGTGGACTGGGAGGAGGGTGTCGATGGAGAGGAGGAGTGGGGGAGGAGGGGGGGTGTCTGAGCTGGAAGGTGTATCCGAGGACGAGCTTGAGGACTGGTCCATTATGTGCGTGTGTTGTGTAGACGGTAGTGATTGCATGGTGTATGCAGACAAGAACAAGTGAAGAGTGAGACGAAAGCGACAACGCGCGCGCGTCAGTAAGTTTCAGCGTGCGCAAAGTACTTACCGCCGGCAATTGCCGCTGGTGGCTGGCGGGCATGGTGATGGCACTCGGGATAGCGCATCTATAGCATCTGATCTCGCATGTATATCACACCAAACTTGAAAGAGAATGGATGGGCCATTGTCTGTAGGGATTTGGGAAGTTGTCAAGAGGTAGACTGATGACGGACGGAACCTGCAGCAAACAGAGAACCAACGCAGGGGTATTCCCCAACTCCCAGCCCAAGCCGCACTCTTTCCCAGTTGACACGAGCCAAAGGAGACCATAGTGAAGGGAGCTTGCCACTGTCAAGATTGATTATGCATATGCTTGCTCTCTAGCGTCGCTTTGCGCTGTCCAAGATTCTCCAAAATTCAGCGACAACCTGCCTGTCCGTATGTCTCTTGTTACGGTCGATCTGAGCATCGTTGTGGATCAGCGTTGGTCTACGTTAGAGACTGGTGGTGGGTACTCACGCGCATCTCCTTGACGTTCCAGTCCTTCACCGCAGGGTTTACAGGCTCGTTGTTCCACTGGAAGTAGACGCCCTTGACTGTACGCCGCCGTGTCGTCAGCATTCCGTCTTCCTATCCGTGTACCAGTCAACTCACCATTCTGGAAGAGGACCTTCGGGTTCTCCCACTTGTAGGGCTTGAACTGCCAGGTTTGACCAGTCGTCACAACACAGATGACTCGGTCCCTATGACCAGCGTTAGCTTTCTTCCTTCTACTGTGTATGTCGAAGAAGCTCACCATGCGTCCTGACCGAACTTTTGCAGGGCATCCACACCGTCAACGACGTAGTATTTGCTCGTGATGTCGCCTGTAATTTATTCGACGGTCAGCTCTGTAGATGCTATCATAAATATACTGGTAGCTGACCGTGGGGACCGGTGCGCTTCCGTATAACGGGAACCATGTCCTCCGCTTTGACGTTGCCCTGGGCAGCCTCGTTTTGCCTGGCCACGTCCGAGGGTTCAAAGCTATGAGGGAAATTCGTCAGCTCGTATCATGCTGGGCGGGAGTGCACAAGTGAGATGGCTTACATTCCCTGCTCGAGGAACTTTTTCACGTTCCACATGGTAACCAGACTGGTTGGCGAGGAAGAAATGATGATGATGGGGTGGGTAGAGCGAGCCTTCTTCGCACCGCGGGAGGGGTCTTTGAAGATACCAAATCAGCAATGAGTTGCAGTACGGCAGCAGTTGCGTTGGGCACTGGGGCTCACCGTTATGCGATTGCGTGGCCGGAGCTGCCGCTTGTCGCCCGCCCTTGTCGAACGAGTTCCGTGCGACCTTGATCTTCTCGGCCATGACGCTCTTGAGGAATGACTCGAAGTTCTGCAACGCAAGATACCACTGTGGTCAGTGTCGATCGGATGATTTAGCCTCGACTAGCAACTCACGTTGGGTTTCCCGTCACCCGCAGAGCGCAGTACGGTATTCCGGTCTCTCAGTTCAATCTCCTCTGTCCGCAACTGCATGACCAAGTCAGCTTGTACCCATCGGCGCCAAGCAGAGCAGACTGAAATCACCTTTCTGCAGAACTCGCGGTCGGCCACATCCACTTCGTACTTCCTCTTCACGGGGGCTGCTGGTCGGGATGGACCTGCCTCTGCCGTTGGCGCCAAAGACGACGGGAGCGCCTCGGCTGTGGCAGAGGCAGCCGACTCTATCGGCTGTTGCTCTATCGTACCCTCCTTGTCAGCTCCCCTCCTCTCCGGTTACTATTGTTCAGGAGCGCTAGGACTCACTAGCACCCTCCTCCCCCTTCTGCACCACCCTCCCCGCACCCTCCCCTTCCCCCGACAGATAATCCACCACCGCCCTCCTATCCGTAATCGCCACGTACCCCACCCCGCCCGCCTGACCCTTCATAAGATAATCCCTCACACCGCTCTCCCGCTCCGCATACGCGAGCCACAGCTGCCCGACATTGTAGAAATCCTCCAGGGATCCCGGCTTGGAGGTGAACCTTGTAGGGGTGTCTTTGGGGAGGGCGATGGGCTCGTCAGAGCCAGAGGAGGGGAATGAGAGGTAGGCAGCGAGGGCGAGGGTGGGGGAGGGGTCGCGCGCGGCGGTGAGGAGGGTAGGGGGGGTGGAGGAAAGGATGGCGGAGCGGAGGAGGTCGAGGGGGTCGGGAGAGGCGGACATGTTGGATGGCTTGGTCCGGCTTTGGAGGGGTTTTTGAGATGGATGATGACGGTCTTGCAAGTGTGGTCGTCGAAAGTCAAGCCGCGAAGAGAGAGCGAGATGGAGGAAGCGGGCGAAAGGCGCGAATTTAGGTGCGAAATGTAACGGGGCATTCTCCCAAAATGAACGCGGATTGGGCCACCAGCCCACACATCTGCCCACCAGCCCACACATCTGCCATCGACAGTGCAGGTGTGCTCAATGCTTGAACAGGTGGACGCTCACATGCATGTACAGCAATATGTTACAGACGCAGTACCTTGTGATTTCGTTGGCGACATTCGACATTTGGGGCTTCTTCTACGCTGTACCCAGAGCATACTCTTCTTAGAGCTAACGGCAGCCTTGCCAGCATCTCACATCTTCGACGCAGCTTCCGACTCTGACCCCAGCTGGCCCTCTGAGACCACCTTACCGTCAAGCTCCTCAATAACCTACGCCGCTCGGCTATCAGCATTGTGATCATACACCGAAGCAAAACGCTTCAAGCTGAAAGACGTACCTCTCGACCAAGCTCCTTGATTCTCTCGACGTCATGTCCAATCAGACTGACATGCACCCCCTGGTAGAGGTATGGGTCTGGCGCATCATGCCCATCAGTTGCATGCCTTGAATGGTGTTCCAGTGGAGCACAACAGTGGTGGCTGGGTACTCACAAGATCCAATTCTGATACCCTCCTTCTTAACCCTAGCTTGAAGCTCGGTCAAGAACGGCGCGATAGCTGACTCCGGTTTGCTACATGACACGGTCAGCTCCAGGTCTTCGAAGATCTCACTACTTAGCTGACTAGCATACCTAGTGTAGATCAAGTGACGGAAAGGCTTGGATGATGCGGGTGGGAGAGGGAGGTAAGGAGTGAGGGCGAGGAGAAGCTGCTGAAAGAGAGACGGGATACCGGGGAAGACGCACAGCTACACGACATCCATCGTGAGCTCATCTCTCTCGGCGGCCCCTCGCCTCAGCCTTACTCACCTTCCCTTGAAGCCTGACCACCGGCACCCATTTATCAGCCTCCACAAAGATCGCCTCGCTCTTCGCGTCTCCATCCTTCTCAGTAGTAGGGAACAGAGCCATGCGCTCTCGCGCCTCGCGCTGCGCTGCTGAGGCCTTCTCAAGCTCGGCGCGGCGTTCGGGGGTGGTGAGGAGCATCATACGGCGAAGGGTCTCGGGATGGTGCTTCAGGGGGAGGTTGAATGCGGCGGCGAGAGAGGAATAGGTGATGTCTGCGACGGGAGTCAGCTGCGGCCGGGGGAGGTGAGAATCGGGGATCGTGAGCTGACCGTCGTGCGTGGGACCTATGCCACCAGAAGTGACGACAAAGTCGTACTTTTCGGTCATGCGGCGTGCCGCTTCAACACTGCAAGAGGTCAATATCAGCTAGGGATCCTCAGAGTCTAACTGCAGTCACTTACATTTCCTCTTCGTCGTCGGCGATGACCTCTATACGTTTCCTTTGGTCGGTGTCAGCTGGACGATTCTGCGTGTAGACCTGACATGGGCAGAAGCGGCAGCTCACAGCTCGATCCCGAGATCGAAACAAAACTGAGCGAAGAAGCTGAAGATTATGACCATATCGTCAGCATTACCCTTGTACATATGGCTCGCCCGTCTAGGTATCCACCCACTTGCTGTTTGAGTCCTTGGTCTTGCCATTCAAAACCTCATCGCTGTACCCTTTTCAATCAGCTCATTGTTCCACTGACATAAGCTTATTCTCACCCGATGATGATACACCCAGCAGTTTGGATGTACTTGCCCTCGCCCAGCGGGTTTGGCACCGTAGCCGGGTCAGTGGGGGTAAGCTGCTCGGACGACATGTTGCGGCGGAGGATCTCTTGGGGAGACGCGGCGGGAATGCGCGTGCGACGAGCTGTGTTTCGGAGATGGGCTGTCGAGATTGCGCGGCTGTGCGCTGCTGTTGTTGCTATGCGTGGGAGGATATACGCGCAAGAGCGGGTGAGCATTACCAAACGGTGTTGAGGACAGTAGCAGCAGAGCACCCAGTATCCATGCAAGAGACAGATGGTGCAGCTATCATATCACGTCAGAACCGGGCCGGCCCAAGAGGCCGACGATCGCCGGGATCAAATCGGACGCACCAAGTTTGAGCGGTCAAAATCAACATGTCACCTCGGCTATCTTTGCAATCCATCCATTCACGCTATCAGAGCGAGAGATTCAGCTCCCCTCCACGGCCCACAGCTAGCAAAAGAGCTCCCATCCAGCTCAAACCCCCAGGAAGAGACGCTGCAAGCCTCCACGACCCCGGGCATACCACAACCACCACCAGACACCGCACGCACACACCGGCGCCTCATGTTCCCCTACTCCGGCCCCGCCCCGGCGACGCTTTCCCAAGCTCCGCCCCGCTCTCCGAACGGTCGAGCGGAGCCGCACCACTCGGCCTACCCACGGGACCCCCATCCCTCTTCGTCCAATGGCGCCCCCGCCCCCACCCACCAACACCAACATCAGCACTCCACCCTAGACTACTCCCCTCCCCCTAAACCGCTCTTCCCCCGCCCTGCCACGCCGCCGCCTTACCAGCAGCCGAACCATCCTGCGCCGGTGTCTGCTTCGCGCGAGACATCTCCGCGTGCGAGCGAGTACACGCCAGGGGGGCAAGGGGGCAAGGCGATTCGGTCGCGTGATGGGTGTTTGACGTGTCGTCAGCGGAAGGTGAAGTGTGGGGAGCAGAGGCCTGTTTGCGACAAGTGTAAAGTGAAGGACAGAAATGTGAGTCTCGAGTAGTCCAGATTTCCTTGCTACCGCTGCCGAATCGAGCGTAGTAGCAGGGACAGCCGCCGCAGCGATGATGCCGACCTTGACCACCGCTGACGCAATCCTCAGTGTGTCTGGCCCTCCGAGGACGAAGCCGAGCGCCGCAAGAACAAGCGTCGCAAGGGCTTTGACGGCTCCCAAGTCTCCATGTCTGTCGGCACGCCCGACATCGGCTCCCCGCCCCATGTCCCCGCCATCTCTGTCCCCGTGCAGATGCCGCGCCCGCCCAAACATTCCATCAAGGGCACGGTGCACATCCCGCCTGGGTTCTTACCGCCCAAGACGGCCAAGAGCGCCGCGAAGAAGGGGAAAGAGAAGGAGGAGGAGGATTTTGTGGATTTCCTGGTACCAGGCGGGCTGAGAGCGGAGCTTATGATGGACCCGTGAGTGACCCGCTTTATCGATCATACTGCACATTTGCGATTTGTATTGACGAGAAGCTACCGGGCAGGTCGTTTTTGGAGCCGTACTTTCCTACAGTGTAAGCTGGTCTCGAGCCACAACCATTGGGGAAGACTGACACCAGAATTGTTCAGCGACGAGCGACTCGTGATGCGCCACTATCTGAGCAAGACGGTGCATATCATCATCGCGTTCGAGTCGACGCGCCATCCGTGGAATCCTTGGGTCAACATTCACGCGCCTCTCGCTTTCAAACACCTCCCTGGGTCAGCTTTTCTTCTTCAATGTCTCTCTCAAGCACTCCCTGACCTCCATACAGCGTCAACCCCGCAGCAGATGCTCTCCGCACAGCCATGCTCGCCGTCGGCGGCGTGCATCTCCAGTACAGCCACGACCCCAGCAACCAGGCTGCCGCGTGGAAGATCACAAAAACGGCCAAGGACAAAGTGCTCAAGCTTATCAACCAGACGCTGGAGGGGAAGGATGGGCGACCACGCGTGTTGCCGAAGGAGGATGTGGAGCTGGTTTTGGCTTCGTTGTTGAGCTGTACGATCGCAAGTGTGAGTTGAGGTCCAGTAGGAGTGGTTTGGGCATCCTGGGACGCGGCTGATTTCTCCGTCCTTTGGAACATGGGCACGACAGAGTCTCGCAGCAGATGACTCGTGGCACCACCTGCTCTCCTCCGTTCTCGCCCTCATCGACCAGCTCGGCGGCGCCCATCACATCCTCCGCGACGCCCCGCGCGACCGCCTTTCCCCGTACCGCTTCTTCATGGAGCAGCTCGCTATACGCGATGTGTTTGGGTGCATGACCACCGAGCTCGCGCCGACGATCTTGCAGGACGCGTTCACGCCGTGGTTCTTTGAGTCGGAGGGGTGGTCGCGTACGGATTTAGAGTGGGAGAGTGTGGAGAGGATGTTTGGGATATCGAGAGGGATGGTGGATATGATCTCCAGGGTGAGCACAAGAACTCCATCTGTGTCATAACTGAACGCGCTGCTGACGTGATGGACAACGCCATAGGCATGTACGCTCATCTCCGCTGTCCGTTCGCACGGCAAACCCCTCCCCTCCCCTCCATTCGACTCTCCCCCCGCCTCCCCTGTTGACACCACCTCCGAAGCCACCCCTCTCGAGCTCGCCGCCCAGGGCCTCATGGCCGAGATCCACGTCTGGGACGAAGCCGAAAACTTCACGCCCCTCCACCCGCGCACGCAGTACGGGAACCACTCTTACCGCCATGCGATAAAGATACGGATGTTGAGGAAGGTGTATAGTGTGCCGAGGGAGGATCCGAGAGTGATGCGTAGTGCGGAGGCGATCATTGAGCTGGCGGGGGAGATGCTGGCGCTGTATGGCAAGATCACTTGGTGAGTAGAATGGCGGTTTACCGGGACAGCTGGCGTTGTAAGCACGATGCAGCTGACACTGGTCTGATTTAGGCTTACATGGCCAATTGTCATTGCTGGCTTTGAGATTCCGCCGCATCACCCGTCCCGGCGCACAGCGCTCGACATGCTCGGTGCTTTCGGGTGAGTTCCCTGTCCTCCTCCTATCCCACCGTCACCGAACTGAAATTTGACACAGTCCACACGCATGTTTCGACAACCGTGCCGGAGCACGCATGCTCTCCGATTACTGGATGTGGCACGATATGGACGGGGACCACGCGACTTCCTGGGAGGTCGCCAACATCCTCAACCAGCGGCCCTTCCTGGACTAGCCTGTTGTCTCGACCGTCGCGCCCCGATCTGTCAAAAATGTCGCTACATGCGTGCATGCACATGCTGTAAAGCACTGTATCTACTAGACCGATCTTGTATTCTTGGTTGTACCTCCATGCATATCGTGATACCCATGGCGTCTGTGTGGACATTAATGCCACGCTCGGTGATATCCGCGCAAAACGCCGAGATGCGTCTTCCACCGCCTGGCTCAAAAGTTGGACAGCGTCTGGTGCTCTTAGAGCTCAAGTCGTCTATATCCTTGATCATTGCTTCACTGCCGTATACAGCTCGCCCGGAAGCCGCCCTACACATCGCACGGCATCACAACATCTCCCTCTCCCCCCGCCAGAAAAAAGAAGCGGCAAAAACCCCCCAGCATGGCGCTCGCTTCCTGCTCTTCTTCCGTCGCGGCTATGCGATCGCGATTACTCTCTACGCCTGTGGTTGGCAGCACAAAGGGTGGGCGGATATCACAGCAGAGTGAGTTTATTATGGATGGATGGGATTCTGCACCATGAGTAACTTGATATGGACAGTGCTGATGTATGTCTCCTCATCTTCTCTTTGTTCACACGACTCCTCGCAATACCACCACTACCAACCATGTGTCATCGCTGCAGCCCGCACATACGCCGCCCTCCCTACCGGTGCATATGCCCCTAGGAAGACCCGCCCCACACCTCCCCCCACCACCTACCCCTCTGGAAACCCCACCCCCGCCGCCGCCCAGAACTTCGTCTCCAACCTCTTCGACCTCCCCCCGACCCGAAAGGTCGACCCCGCCCTCGCCCTCCAGGCCCTCACCCACAAATCCTACCGCTTCGCACACGGCGTACGCCACCCCATACCCGCCCACCAAGGGCAAGAAGGCGAGGTGCCGCAGGCGTTCGCGCCTCAAAACAACCGCTTGGCGTTCGTGGGCCGTATGGCAATGTCGACCTACATGTCGCTCTTCATACACGACGCGTACGGCTCGGCGGAGAAGCTTGATGCCGAGGGGAGAGATTTCTTGCGAGGAGTGGATTTGCAACAGCGCGTAACGAATTTCATGAACACGACGAACGTCGGGAGGGATGTGGGTTCGGCGTGGGGGCTGGACGGGGTGATGCGGTTTGACGGGAATGTCGTGAGTTGCTTTTCCTCTCCTCGTGCACTCGATCGGCGGGTAAGGTGACATGCTAATACCCCGTCTGCTCTCTCAGCTGCTCTCCGAGTCTGGCTACGCCCGCATCAAGGGCCAGACCGTCGAGGCCCTCATGGGCGTGCTCTACACCCAGTACGGCTCGCCCGCCGCGCAACGCGCGTTTCACCTGCATCTCCTGCCCACGCTCCAGCACCAGCTGAGGGACCCGCTGTTGACGGAGCGGGTCAGGCTGGCGAAGGCCGCGCTGGAGGAGCAGTTCGGGAGGGGGATCTTGCTCGAGCAATAGGGCGGGGGTTGGTGATGGGGGAAGAGACGGGGAGAGGAGTTGATCAGCATGGATTGGCATTTGCACACATACATTGCATCCGTTTCTGTATGTGCCGCATCTGTTCTGGGCCCAACATGCGTGATCACGGGGAGACGGCGTGATAGGTGATAGCGCTGCCTCCCCACTACCCACTCATTCATTCACCCGCCACGTGCCAGAGCAGACGAGCGGAAGCAGTTGGACGCTTGTCGAGGTCGACCCCTTTGGCCTTTTGCGTGGTCTCATCCCGCCTCATACTACTACCTCACCACTCCCAGCAATGCCTTCATGGATTGACCCTAGCACTCTCTTCCCATCGCTGACATCATGGTTCGTTCCAGCAACAGAAAACACTCCGAGAAACTACAGCCGACGGGATGCCGAATTGGAGATGGACCCGGTTCCTGCCATGATAAACCTCACCGCCAGTCCACCGCCGGTGATGCTGTCGAACGACGTTCGCACCGACCACCCTTGCATATCTATGTACCGCGTGCTGGATGATCCGGAGAGCCCGTGGTACCTTGAGGAATTCAAGATGGAGGATGGCACCAAGGTGAGATATCCCCATCGACATTCAACGTACGATCCGACGGCCCACCACTGACGAGCTTCACAGCTTTCAAGGATGGAGCTTTGCTGGCATTGCAAGCGCGCACCAGATACTGATGCTTTTCAAATCCATCGTGACAACCACCACCCAGTCCGCCTATAACCCAAACCCAGAGAAATACAAGAGCCAGCTCGCAGAGGCCCGGTCAATGAAGAAAGGGGTGAGTCAGGAAACTCTTCTTAGCTGGACATGACAGGATTCTAACCAGAGAGATGTGATTCTGAAAATACCAGATAGAATATTGTATAGGCAAGTCAATGTACTCTCTAATGGCACAGTCGTCTGACATAACTGCAGATGAGCTGCAACGTGCCATGCGGATCCTCGGCGAGTGGGAGACGAACCACTACCTCCCACCTCCCTCCTGGGACCCCATGGGGCCAAACGACCTCGCCAACCTCTCCCACGCTCCTAACCGCCTCAAGCTTACCGGCGACGAGACCGCCACCCACATGTCCCCTTTGTTCATCCACGTCGCCAAGCACGTCCTCAAAATGCGGGAAGAAGGTATTGCAGCGGAATGGTGGGAATTGCGGGACGAGCTCGAGCCGGACCCCAACTGGTTTGTCTTTCTGGAGTCGCCGATAGGCTTCCCGATGAACAAGTGGGATACGGTGCCGCGCAAGCGTAACAGAGACGGGACGGTAGAGGATGGGTATCCGGTAGGTCTTCGCCCACACGTCCACACGTAGCTTTCAGAATCCCCGAATGCTTAGGGCTTCTGACGCTGACGGATGCGACGCAGGTACCGATGACACCCAGATGGGAGAGGCTCAATCGAAAAGAGGAGATTGAACGCAAACGGCGTACAGACTCGACTGTGAGTCGCGCTTTACCATCCATCAGATATGGACGCTGGCATCGCTTCACCCGCTGATCGCCACAATTGGAAGGTACACGCGTATAAGCCCGTCAGAGGCCGTAGCGCCGAACAGGCAAAATCAACCATTCCCAAAGACAAGGTGAATCTTCCAGCTCGCTGAAACAGGAGGGATAGTCTACTGACTCATGACTTGACTCCGGCTATAGAAAAATGGTTGAACCCTGGAGTTTATGGCCAGTGCCGCTTACACTTAGACCAGGTGTCGGCGTCTCTTGGTGCACTGCGTATGTGATCTTCGGGCATCATCAATGAGCATGAGAGTGTGCAAACTGACTCTCCAGGTGTCAGGAGTTAGGCTACTGATTGCCCAAGCTATCTTGAGCTGTTGCTGTGAGTGGTGACTCATCGTCCACACGATGACTTCCACCAGAATTCCGTGTGTGTATGGTTAATCAACCACATGAACACCAGGTCATCTCGTTGAATCATATCTGTGCATAAGGTCAGCGCGCGGAACCTGGAGGTCGAGGCTGTCTGTTCGTGAGAAAGTCGCTGATGTTTTCCGTCATGGAACCGCTGTTTAACCTTGTGGTGCGTAGTCTTGTGGGGGTATCGACGGCTTTGCATGTGTGTCTTTCTATCAGCCGATCTATCCTCCTTGTAAGCGGCCCGTCTCATCCGCACAGCGGTAGCCTGCATCTGGATGCTGACGAATGCGGGGTTGAAAAGATCTTTTATCACTATCACGATGGAAGCTAGAACGGGTATGGATCGATTGAAAGTCATTTTTGTTTGATGAGTAGTTGGGAGATGCGTACAGGGGGCGACGCTCATGTGCTTATGCAGTTGCTATGGAATGCCATGGTGTAGAGTCTGGTGACTCGCAAGCGCAAGGCGGGTTCAACTTTACAGCGACGTCAGCTCTTCGCCCACTGTCAATGCCCACTCTCAAAAGGGTCACTCTCAGTCAGCGGCTCTCTATGAAGTGTTCTTGTCTTTGGTGAATGCCTTGAGAGAAGAACAGTCATGAATCGGCGATTTGTGGCGAAGCGTCAGCCCGACCATTCGCCCGCTCTCCAGCCTTTTGCCTGCTGGTCTGGTCAGTCCATCCTCCGAACGTCGTCTCAACTAGAATCCCAACCCCTGCCTTTCCAAACAGCAGCCTCACAGCAGCCTCATGAGTCGAGGGACAAGAGCACGACCAGACCACCCACCCACACTGCCCCAGCTCTCACCACCAGCCAAAGTTCATGGTTTGCATACCCCTCCACATGCACCCTCTCCGACCCACCGACCCCTCTCCTCCCGCATCTATCCCACCCAGACCAAACCAGACCAGACCAGACTGTAAACGTCTAATCTAACCGATCAAGATCTTCTCCTCGTCGTCGTTGAACCCGTACTCGGGGATCTCGAGGTTGAGGGGCGCGGGACCACGTCGGATACGGCCAGAGATGTCGTAGTGCGAACCGTGGCAGGGGCAGAACCACCCTCCGTAGTCGCCAGCCTCGCCTGTGAGTGGGGGTCAGCTGTTGGTTCTGCCGTGTGGGTGGGAGTTTGCCAGTGTACACGTACCGATGGGAACACAACCGAGATGTGTGCAGACACCCAGCATGACGAGCCTGAGAAGGTATGAGGTGTGAGTTCAAATCCGATACTGCATGGTCGAAGAGGGAACTCACCACTCCGCTCGCTGCGTCCTCTGGTCGTCGGTCTGGGGATCACGAAGAGTCTTGATGTCGACCGAGTTGGCCTCCTCAATCTCATCCGGGGTACGGTGTCGGATGAACACGGGCTTTCCTCGCCACTTGACGATGAGGTTCTTGCCTGCAGTGGGAGTCAGTGTGATGTTCGCAATAATTCAAGCGCCGTGCCCCGTCGTGCTCCTCGTGCAGCTCGTCTTTCATGGCACCAACCACCTCCCCCTCGATTCCCCTCTGCACGCACGGAGATCACGGGTGTGGGAAAAACAGCATTACGCACCCTCGGGGATAGAGCCCATCTCAACCTCAATCTTCGCCAACGCCAACACATCCGCCGACGCCGCCATGTTGCTCAGCACGTCCGACACGGCGCTCGACGCACTGCTCGCGCTGAGCACACCGAGCGCGCCGACCATAAAGTAGGACACGGTACGGGTGGTCTCGGGGTTCTTGGCCCGGTAGGCGGAGAAGTCGGGCACGCCGGTGGCGGAGGACGAGCCGGCAGAGATGGAGCGGGAGGTGGAGAAGTAGCGTTGTTGGAAGGAAGGTGGTGTGGGGAGGGCTGGGAGGTGGGCGATAGGATTAGTATTGGTTCACTGCGATTCGTCGATCGTCTTTTGCGTCCACAGGTGTTTTCCGCGACATCGCCATCTCCCCTCCATGGTTCTCCAGCCTTCCCCTCCTGCATCCTCCTGGCACACCGCACTCTGACTCACAGTTGGTCCTGCCGATGTGGCCCCTGGCGCCAGCCTTGAAGGCGAAGGGAGCGACGGCGTCAGCCCTGGGGCCCGCGGCGTGGTGCGCGTGGTCGCCCCCGACGGCGGGTGCGGCGAGGTTGATGCCGCGGGCGAGGGGGACGCCGGATGCGAGGGTGCGGGCGGTGGGGAGGAGGTTGATGCGACCTATCTGGGAAGCCATGGTGGTGTTTTGCGGGGGGAGGACGAGTATAGAAGATGGATATGAATTCTGCCCTTCTCGTCCAGCGAGCTCCGTCTCCCAGCGAGGCTTCCCTCTCCCACCGCGGCGATTGGTCCACGCTGCCGGCGTTATCTCCCCCGCGTACGCTAATCCCGCCCGTGTGGCACTCTGCTATGCTGCATGCATTCAAGTCTCAAATCGTCTATAACGGTGATATCTACAGTGCTGGGTATGCATGCATCATGCCCCATCTAATAAAACCACTGCCCCTTCCACAGCCCACCCACCAGCGACGCCGCTGCATCCCCCTTCTGCGGCCAGTATGCCCCAGAACCCGCCAGCCCGTCCACGAACCACATGGCAGACCACCCGAGCCACACCCATGTCCACACAAACCCAACCAGCCTCTCAATAAACACCAACCACCCCGGCTCCCCTCCACCCTTCCCGCCGGCCCCCCTGCGCCACTCTGGGTGCGCAGCAAACTTCCACCCGCGCCATGCAGTCTTGACTCCCGCCTCGGCCGCGAGCGCCAGAGGCTGCATCACAAAGAACGGCGTGAGCAGCAGCACGTCCCCAAGGACGAGGGCTTTCTCCGGACGAGTCTTCAGCAGCAGCGCCAGCGTCCCGCAGTCGTGCTGCAGGCCTGAGAGAGTGAACACCGCCAAAGACTTGATGAGGTTCTCCGCCATGAGTCGGGGGGACATGCGGCGCGAGGGCAGTTGCGGTGCGTTGGTGGGTATGGGGTGGTTGGGCGAGACTCGGCCAGAGTAGGTCAACGGGGTGTTGGCGCCGGACGATGTGGCGGAAGGAGTGGAGGGCGGGACAGATGGGTGGGCAGATATGCCGGTGTGGGTGAGCCCGAGGATGTTCTCCCCGATCCCGATCCACCCAAAGACGTAGAGCCATCGCCTGTTGTACCCTTGCCACGTCTATATAGCATGTCAGCTTTATCCTTCGTCACACAATGCACCGAACGTACCTTGCTCCACATTGTGCTCAGCCCCGGCAGCCTCCAGAGCTCCACAAAGTTCCCAAAGAGCGGCGGCCACCCCCAAGGGCTCCAAATCTCTCCTTCCCATCCCATCACCCCGCCCAACCCCACACATGCCAGCGCCACCGTCACCTGCGCCAGATTCATCCCGTACCACACCCGCGTCACCACCGACACACTGTAGACCGCCCTTTCCCCAAGGGTAAGCTGGGCATAAGGAATTGACCCTGGCCCAAGCAAGAACTCGCGCGACGGGGAGTAGCGGATGAACGTGCGGAGAGCATCGTTGAACAGCCATGCTAGGGCCATGAAGCGGAGCTGCGAGATGAAAAAGGCGCTGCGGGAGGAGCCCCGGGTGTAGGGTGCTTGCCGAGACGAGGCGGGCATCGGGCAGCAGTAATTCCAGCCCACCCCGCGATACGACCAAAAGAGCGAGGACGCCCAGTAGAACTTTGCCAGGGTGAACGGAGCGGGGACGGGCTCGGGGACGAGCACCGGTGATGAAAGAGTTTGGGGAGAAGTAGGGGGTTTGAGAGAGGTATCGGTCTTGCCGTTGGCGACGCCGTTTCCGTTGGAGAGGGCATGCCCGCCGGAGGCAGACGGGCGGGCAGTGCTTGGTATGAGACGATGGACGTGCTCTTCAGCGGGGAAGAACACGAGCAGCTCGCACGTCTTGAAGCAGAAGCTCACTTTCGCCATGGTCATCAGCATGTGTCCATCTCTCGTCATCACGCCATGCCACAGGCCAAAACCCGGAGCCACGCGACTCACTGAACAGCACCGGAATCCCCCAATGATCATAGTTGTTCTCCGTGATCGTCGAATACGCCAGATGTGCCCACACATAACAGATGGCCGGCGCGGCCACCGCTATTCGGAAGAAGCGCCATCCGCCCGTCGCAGGGAGCGTCAACACGAGCGCTGTGAAGAAGATGTTGGCAAAGCCGAGAGCGTAGTCCCACTGGTTCGCAGGGTGCCGCTCGGGAAAGAGGGAGATGATGGGGCCGAGCGGGAGGGAGAGGGGGGACCGCATCGTGCGGGCGCGGGGCGGAGGGGGTGCGAGGTGCACTGGGTATAGACGGGAGAGCGCAAGTATAGATGCAAAGACAAGAGCGTTGTTGTGGACGGCGGCCGACAAGATTCGTGGTCGGCGAAGAAGCGAGACCGCGAGACCGAGTGGGGGATGAAACAGGCACCTCGGCGAACCCGATCTCTCCGGTGGAGGGCCGGCGGCGGGTGGAGAGTCGTACGTCAGCATCGGGGAAGCATGGGGGGGGGGGTCATTGGGGGTTGCATGCATGTCTATGGAGATGTTATGGACGTGTATGGCAGAGCACTGTATGTATAAGTATAGTCGTATTATGGGGACGGTACAATGGACACGTATGTACGACGGGGGGAGGGGGGGAAGGGTGATGATCATCATATACACAGGGGAGGGAGGGGGGAAGAAGGGGGGACAACACAGGGGAGGAGGGAGAGGGAAAGAGGGGAGAGGGGAGGAGGGGGGGTCGGTCGGTGCGAGTGGCGATGGCGGATGGCGGATGGCGGATGGCGAATGGCGATTGTCGATGTGTCGATGTCGATGTCGAAGGCGATGGCGAATGTCGGTGGCGGCAGCGGCGGCGGCGAGGTCGATAGCGGCGAGGGCGGTGGCGGCGGAAGGCGAATGGCGAGTGGTCGATAGCGATGGCGATGGTGGCGATGGTGGTGATGGCGGCGGCGGCGAGAGCGATGGCGGTGGCGAGAACAAGGCGGATCGGAGCACTCGTGTCAGCTTCATTGCTCGCTCGTGTGCTCAGCTGGTGGGACGGTCGTTCGTTACCCACCTTGAAAGAAGATCCCAGGTCGCCGCACTATATACGAGAGAGAGGAAGGGGAAGCACCACGCGTCGATGGTCACCATGTAGACCAAGCGTTGTATAACCGAGGCGTCGGGGGTGTCAGGGTACGAGAATGCAGCAGGTGTTGAAGCGTCGTTGGACGGTGGACGGTGGCGAGGGAGAGGGCGGTAGGAAGAGGGGGGGGGGGACTCATGTCAGCATCATTGCTTGTGTGCGCTCAGCTGGTGGGACCGTCGGGACCCACCTTGTTAGCGAAGCTGTACCGATGCGCGGCGGTAGCGAGGTGTCGAGGTGGGCTGGGAGAAGGGGTCACGTCAGCAGTTGTCGTATGTGGTAGCGATGGGTGAGCAGTAGAGGGCTTACCTTGAAGAGGGAACGATGGCAGAGAGGAGAGGTCGCTAGCTGTGGTGGCGGGTCAATGGGTTGAGTGGTAAAGTAGAAAGGCGGTTGAAGAAGAAGGTGGGGAGTCGGCGGGAGGGCGCTGGCTTATATTTGTTTCCCAGCGAGCGTGAGGAAGATGAAGGGTCCAGTCAACCCTTCCGGCTATGCCTAGTCTGCTGACCTATAGCTCAGCCGGTAGCGTGACAATGACGTCGTAGTGCGCAATGGGGCTTGGTAAACATGGGAAGCGTGACATGTACGTGGAGTAGAGGGGGGGTCCTTTCGTACCTCATCAGTTGAAATACAGATGAAGCGAGTAAGGCTGCCGAAGATGCCCGCAGCCTCCCACCGGCCTCGGTGAAGGTCGGAGGGTGGACCGTGCGGGTTGTATTTGAAATCCGGGCAGATACTTGAAGCCAGAGTTGGCCTAGCCAGCTTGGCAGTATTCATGAACAGTTGGAGGAGCGGAGAAGGGTGGAGTCTCGCCGTGTTATATCTCGCGAAGTACGACAGCTAGAGACATGCTTGGACTTCTGAGAGGTGTACAGGTTTCTGGAACATACTTTGCAGCTGTTACATACAATGCATAGAGCCGTAGCGGTGCTGGTATGCTCTCTTCAAGAGGCGAGCATATAAAGAACGACCGACGATCCTTTGGCGCGCCCCGGCGGCTGAGAGGAGGCCCGTGCGTGCGGTGGCTTTAAACAACCGGCCGATCGCTATTTCTGGGCGTTGGTCGAAGATTCCATAGCAACCGGATGTTTGACCTATTTGGGCCGGGGATATACATCCAGTGGGGTGAGAGCTGGTTGTTGTCTCGGTCCGTCGGGGGGGGCATGCGAGAAGGGGGCGGTCTCTCTCGTCAGCTGCGCCGTCGCTCGCTGTGGTGGGCGACCCCCCAGTGCCCCCGGCCGCACAGCCTGCACCTTCAGCCCGCCGATGCATGCACCCCAATCCCATGCTGCTCCCATCCGATCATACTGCCCAATCCTGAGGTAGCAGCGCCATGAAATAAGGTTTGGACAGAATGCTCCTCGCCGCCACTGGTTGTAGCGTCTCATCACACTCAGGGTCCTCGGGCCTCGTGTTGACAAGTCATGACCTGGTGCAAGTGCGATGCTTTACCGTCTTCTCCGTTGTTTCACTCGGGCTCAACAAGGCCATGGTGAGATGGGGTATACATGGTGTGGTAAGTGATTCTGGCTGTACCCATCGGATGAGGCGAGGTGCTGCAGCGCACCTCTGCGAACTCGAATGGGGTCCCTAGCTTCCATGGCTCGCGAGATACAGCCACGCCGTGCAATGACTCCAACACCGCACCATACCCACCGTGCGGGTGTACACCCCGGATACCGGCTACTGGAGTCCGTATTTAGATCTCAGCTGACTCAGCTCGCGAGAAAACTCGGCCCAGAGGCAGGCTTGGCTCATCATCGCGCGTTGAGAAGAGCCGAAAGGATGGTCGCTCGGACCCACGGTTGAAAATACCTCACTAGATTTTTGAAATCTACTATGTAATCCATTGCGCCCCAGCCAGTCTGCCAAGCTTAAACCTCTGCTGAATACGCTCGGTATACCCGTCTCACCCCGTGACCGAGTGGAGCGACCAGCCCGGTCGCCTTCCTCACGCTCCCTTGGGAAGCACATATAAGCCGATGCCCCGGCGCTGGATCCCCACCTTCTTCTTCAATCGCTTCTCATCTTCACTTCTCATTCGACCAGACCGACCACGACTGTGCTCTCTTCAGTGCTCTCTTCAAGGTATGTCCTCTCCTCTCCCTTGCATCTCACACGCCTCCAACCTTTGCTGACGTGACCCTCCTCCAGCTGCCTGCCCTGCGCCACCTCGCCGCCGCTGCTGCTGCGACAACCTCTGGGCTGCTTTCGTTCTCAAGGTGGGTTACGAACGACCGTCCCACCAGCTGAGCACACGAGCAATGAAGCTGACACGAGCACTCCGATCCGCCCTCCCCTCGCCATCGCCATCGCCATCGCCATCGCCACCATCGCCACCTCGCCACCTCGCCACCTCGCCACCTCGCCACCTCGCCACCTCGCCACCTCGCCATCTCGCCACCTCGTCGCCGCCCTCACCGACATCGCCATCGACCAATCACCATTCGCCACCTCGCCACCTCGCCACCTCGCCACCTCGCCACCTCGCCATCTCGCCACCTCGTCGCCGCCCTCACCGACATCGCCATCGACCAATCACCATTCGCCTTCCGCCACCGCCCTCACCACTATCGACATCCCCGCCTTCGCCACCGACAATCGCCATTCGCCTTCGCCCTCCTCGACATTGACTTCGACACCGCCCGCCATCCGCCATCGACACTCGCACCGACCGACCCCCCCCCTCCCTTCTCCTCTTCCCTCCCTTCCCGTCCCTCTCCTCCCCTGTGTTGTCCCCCCTTCTTCCCCCCTCCCTCCCCTGTGTATATGATGTTCATCACCCTTCCCCCCCTCCCCCCGTCGTACATACGTGTCCATTGTACCGTCCCCACACGACTATACTTATACATACAGTGCTCTGCCGTACACGTCCATACCATCTCCATAGACATGCATGCAACCCCCAATAACCCCCCCACCCTTAGTCTTCATGCTGACCCTTGACTCGTCGTGATGCATCACCATCTTCCCTTCTCATACCCGCGCCCCGAGGTAAGCGTGAAGCTCATAGCCCATAACGCCCGACCATGATAGCCCCGAAGCTTCTTCTGCCGTCATGCAAGTGTCAATCGTTACATATACAACAGCAGCATATCCACCCGTCCCGGCCGACTGCTCACTCGAAGCAAGGTTCTCCAGACCTAGTCGTCCCGCCAAGCAACCTCTCCCCTCGACCACCGCTCCGTCCAGATAGCCCGCTTGTGGTATGTCTTCCTTGCTGCCTTGAACTCCTGGATGAAGTCTTCGACCGCCTTGTTCTGCGACTGCACCTCAAGCGATGGTCAGTTGTGCTCGGCCCATGGCTACAAGACGGGACACGATAGCTCACTCTGTCACCGCCTGCAGCAGCGCCTGCTCCCCACTCCGGCGCAGGAGAGTCCACCCGCGAGCCTGGGACACTGCTTGTAGCTGATCGCCCTTCTATGAATGCGCTGGCGATCTTCTCGGACTGCTCGTCTTGCGCAGTGAGGGAGTGTCGTAGCCGGAGGTGAAGGAACGAGGGGCGGACACGCTGCCAGAGGATTCCAGTCAGCTTGTGTCCCAGATGGAGCCTCAAGTGGAGGGGGGGGAGCTGACCTGGTAGAGATTGACTTGGGACTTCTCGATCTCTGCCCACTGAGCTTTGAGATGTTCGGCGTGGGCGTAGGATTGGGCGGTAGCGTCACGCAGCGCGAGGAGCTCGTCTCGGAGTTCGAGATTGCGCTCTGGGAGATCCCGGGGGTCAGCATCCTGCGAGCTGAGGCTCAGTATCGAAGTAAAGCTTCTGGCAGCTCACTAGCAATCTCCTCGTTCTCCCTGCCCAGCTTCTCGACCTCTGCGACGAGGTGTTGGACCTCGGGAAGCGTGAAGAGGAAGGCCTCGGTAAGTTCCGGCGAGGAGAGGAGGTCTTTGAGGAAGGACGGCGGGTAGCTGGTGAGGGTGGGGAACTGCTGCAGGAGAGGGGTGGACATGGTGTATGTATGTGTGCGTATGCTATGGCCTGAGGATGGATGCATTGATGTGAACGTCGTTGTTGTCGTCCTCGTCATCGTGTCCTCCGCCGTCGTCGCTGCCTCCGCCGCCGCTTCCGTGCCGAGGCGAATGCGGGGCCCACGTGGCGCTCCCTTCAATAATGCCCTTCATCCCACTCGTCGTCATCCCCAATGCATTCTCTTCGCGATTCATCTTTCTTGCGACCACCAGCACCACCCCCCTCAGTCATGGCGTCCTCCTCAAAGCATGCTGGGCCTTCACGGGCCGATCCTTGGACAGCAGACTACATCAACGAAGAGTGAGTCGCGCTCCACCCCTTCCTCTCCTCCTGCCCACTTCCACCATACCTCCTCCACCCCCACGCGATGGACGCGTTCTGACTACGACGCTCGTGACTATAGCCACCTCGCAACATTCGCACAAGCATTATCATACTCGGACAGCCTCCCTATTGAGGGCGACATATCACCATCCTCCCCCCGCTCGCCACCCGTCCCCGCCGACTCGCCTAGCATCGCGTCCGGCAGCCTGAAGGGAGGGGCCGCGCAGACATGGAAGTACGGCGCGGACAACGGGTCACTGGCGGGGCATTTGGGCGCTTCGGAGAGAGAGAGGGTGGAGAAGCTGACTGCGACGAGTGATTTTGCTGTAAGTGACGCTCGTTCCACAGCTGCTGGACGCAAACACTTGTACTGATCAGACACACGTTGCTTGCTTGACACAGCCCATCCATCAAAGAGTGTCCCGGTGGGTGATGAACAAAGACCATGATAGGCTCATGTAATTGAAGCTGACATATCAGCCGACAGGCGAAGAACACCTCGCGCCGCATCACAAGGCCTCACCTACCACCTCATCCGCTGGCCTCTCCTCTTCTTCATCTTCTTCATCATCTACTGCGAATTCTCCGCCTACGTCCTCACCCGCCAAGTCGTCAATCTCTTCGAGTGGTTGGTCGCCTGGCGAGGCCACAAAGCCAAACTGAGGCGAGAGCTACGCAAGGCGAAGACGTATGATGAGTGGGTGGTCGCGGCGAAGAAGCTGGATAGCTATCTGGGGTTTGATGAATGGAAGGAGGTGGAGGAGGATTCGTACTTTGACTACATTTTGGTAAGCTTTGGATCGCTCGTCTGCGTTATGACAGCGGAAAGCTCACCCATAAGGACTGCAGGTTCGGCGAGTGCGAAGAACCTTAACCAGATTACGGGCAGCCAAGGACACGAGGGGCTTGATGGATGCGCTGGCGGTCTGCGTGCGAAGTAACTTTGCCGGGACGGAAAGTGTGAAGATGTACAGTGAGGTGAGTCTAGTATTCTGCAACTGTAGTTCGTAAGAGGTAGACGCTCATATGCGTATCCTGTAGACCTTCTTTGGTACGAAAAAAGTCGTCGAGGCGCACATCAACGAGGTCGCGGCATGCCTAGACTACGTAAGAACAGCGACAGACGTCACACTGGAGGAGAAGCGGGCCTTTTTCCGAGCGATAAACAAGCACTATGGTTCGAGCGCCCTTTGTCTGTCAGGCGGAGCGTCTTTCGGATACTATCAGTGAGCTCCGCCGAAGCTATCCCCAACTGAGCGAAGCTGACACCATATCAGCTTTGGCGTCGTCAAATCCTTCCTCGAAGCCGACCTCCTCCCTCGCGTCGTCACCGGTACTTCTGCCGGCGGGCTTGTCGCTGCCCTGACTTGCACGCGTACCAACGAAGAGCTCAAGGAGCTGCTCATCCCGGAACTGGCGGACAAGATTACGGCGTGCGAAGACCCCTTCTCGGTGTGGTTCAAGCGATTCAGACAGACGGGCGCGAGGTTTGATACTGTCAAGTGGGCCAGACAGGTGAGCCGCGGTCACATATCACATTACATTAGGCCTTGACGGATTGAGCTGATGTGATTTTGGCTTAGGCAATGTGGTTTACTCGCGGGTCATTGACTTTCAAGGAGGCATACGAGAGGACAGGAAGAGCGCTCAACATCTCAGTCGTGCCTTCTGATCGTCATTCGTGGGTACCATCATCCTCTCCACTGCAATAATAGTTGACATCTCCACAGCCCCACCATCCTCCTCAACCACCTCACAGCACCCAACTGCCTCATCTGGTCTGCTATACTCGCGAGCGCCGCCGTGCCGGGCATCTTGAACCCGGTCGTACTCATGGCCAAGGACAGGAGCGGCAACGTTAAGCCACACAACCTTGGCGGATCGCGCTTCAAGGATGGCAGCTTGCGGTGAGCTACATGAAGAGTCAACAGGACCTCGGCCTGAGCTGACGCGAATCCATGTGAACAGCGAGGACATCCCGCTTGGTAGTCTTCACACTCAGTTCAACTGCAATTTCTCCATCGTATCTCAGACAAACCCCCACATTCACTTGTTTTTTTTTGCACCTCGCGGTTCTGTTGGTGAGTGTGACAGGCCCTAAAGAGTGGTTTCCACTGTAAACTCATTCGCGTCTCTACACAGGGCGCCCTGTCGCACACCGCAAGGGCAAGGGATGGCGAGGAGGCTTCATCCTCTCCGCGCTGGAGTCATACATCAAGCTGGACTTGTCGAAGCACTTCAAAGTGAGACACTAGCTCTCATCTGGGAGTCCATGACCGGGTGCTGACAATGCTGTACAGGTGATTCGGGACCTGGACTTGATGCCCCAGATCTTGCAGAGCGACTGGAGCGGTGTCTTCCTGCAGAGGTTCTCTGGTGATCTGACACTTACACCGAGGAGTACCATCAGAGTACGTAGTCCGAACTTTTCGATGTTTTTACCACGTACTAACACGATGATCACAGGACTGGTTCAGCATCCTTTCGGACCCAGATAGGCAGCAGCTGGAGAGGATGTTGTTAGTGGGAGAGCGTGTTACCTGGCCTGCCATGAGGATGGTCCGCAACCGGTTGATTATTGAGGTGAGCCTCGAGTCACGTTGTGCTCGCTTGCTCCATTGCTGACTCGTCGCCCCCTCAAAGCGCGCAATCCTCCGAGGCCGCACAGAAGTGCGCTCTGCCCTTCATCGCAATCGCACGTCCAACGACCAGGCCACTTCCCTCCCCGCACTCGAGCACGACACCGACACTCCCTCCGCCGTCGACCAGATCCCTATCGAGTCGGACGCCGACGCCGGATTCAACAGCCGCACTCGGCGCGCCAAGAATGCCCGTGCCGGTGGAGCACCAGGTGCACAGGCATTGTCTCTTACAGGCCTTTTTGGGGCTGAAGAGGAAGGCAAGCCAGGAGCACGGAGGAGGAAGCCTCAGCAAAGACGAGCGAAGGAGACGGCGGAATCCTCGTTGGGCCGTCATACCGAGTCCCCGGAGCCGTCTGAGCCTTTCCCCCAAGCTCCACAGGACGTGCAGTCCCCGCGCAAGGGATACAGCGTCAACCTCGGCGATACTTTCCGGCACGTCCGTGCCCCCTCGCTCTCATCGCTCTCACTCCCATCGCCCTTCCGTTCCATCCGCGCGTCACTGCCACCCGCGAATAACAACTCGCAAGACAGCAACAGCAGCGGGGCAGGCGGCGGGGCTCAGCGCGGCCCGCGGTCTCAGCTGAGCATCACGCGCTGGTTTGGGGGTGCGTCAGAGAGCAGCTCCGAGTCGGAGGACGAGATCGTCCGGTTGGAGAGTTCTGCCTCGGGCGGGTCGGACGCGGGTGACCAGTTCAAGCTGGACAGTGCTGTGGACTCGCATTCCGGATCAGAGAGCGAGGATGCGGCTCATGTCTCAGGGAGGGGCCACGGAGGGGAGTCGAGGGAAAGTGAGGGCAAGATCCCGATCCCGGGCGGGGAGAGAGTGAGCCAGGCGGAGATTGATGCGTCGGCTGCTGCTGGGGAGAGGTTGAGGGCTGTGGAGAGTGGGAGTGGGGACGATGGGGTGACACCGCCGGAGCAGGATGCGGGAGAGGCGCGATGAGGCGGAAGGGAAGAGACGAGCGAAGCGAGGGTCCTGTCACAATGGGTGGTGCAGCGGTAGGGGGGAAGACACATGTTTTGATACTCATTCACTTTCTCATAGCCATACCACCATCACGACCATGCGATTCATCAGTTGTACATGCCTATGAGTGTAGACCTTGTGGGCGCCACTCAGTCGACTGTCCGACTCGGGACGTGAGGAGATATACATCCGCGATCGACTACGGCTCTGCTGTCGTCATCTTCAATAACCCTAGGAAGAGGGGCGGGCAAGTCCTGCAGAAAGGAAGACTGAAGAGAAAGGAACACAAGGGGAAGGTACCGGCGTGTTCCCCGGTAATTGAGGGCAGTCACCATGGCGGTTGTATACCCTTTACCCAAGGACAGAGGGAAGCGGCATATTGAGCTGGGTTTGAATTCACCCACCGACTACGCACTGAGAGGCTCACCCTATTACTGATGCCTGTCTCTACAAGACTGAAACATCCGGTGCTGCTGTCCATCAGATACCGCAGTGGTCTTATCTCATCAGGATTCAGATGTGATGCGAGCCCAAGGGATGCCTCCCGAGGCCTTCGCACGTCGTTGGTTATCCGTCGTGCTCGTCGTTGCGCGATCGTAATCGACCATGTCCTTCCTTTCATGGCAGGAGGTGCGAGCCAAACTCACCTCTTTTCTTCTCCTTATCCCTCGTCCCCATACCCACCATCTGATCGATGTAGCCTTTGTGGTGGTCTCTTTACGACTCTTAAGAGCTCTACATATCACTGACTTCCTACCTCACGCAACATCGCTCGAACTACCCCACAAGAGACTGTCGTCCGGCATACGTACTCTAGCACCCCGCCGGCGAGAGGGTCAAGAGACGGACGAAGGCTGCACGCACGGCAGGACCTCCTCGCTCCAGCCGGGATGTCTCCTCCAGTGATAACAGCCTCTCTCCCCCGCATCACCACCAAGTTCATCCCCCACAACACCACGGATCCTGCACCCAACACCGCGCCCCTCCCTACCCTTCCGTCACCACATCCCCCGACTCCTGTCCCGTCCCAGCATGCCGGTGCGCCTAACGGTCCTGCTGTTAGCAATGGCGTCAATGACCAGAGCGGGATGAGGGACGATACCAGCCCTATCTCGCCTTCCCACTCTCTGCGCTCGCCGTCACATCGCCCCCTGTCGCCCGACCTACCAAATAGAGATGTCTTGTACCTCTTCTTCAACTTTTCGAGCTATATGCGGAGCCCACATGAGGGGAGTGAGGGGCTCGCGGCGGAGGACTTTCGGCATACAATCCGGCTGTTGGACCATGCGAGGGTGAGTCGTGTCTTTGCTGCCCAAAAGAGGGCGAGCTGACCGAACAGGGGATATTAGTTGTTAGCAGCTCAACCCAACTCAAACGTCCACATCCTCCACCTGAAATACCGCTTCCAAGGCCAACAAAACACCTTCCGCTCGCCCTATTCTTCCGGCGATTACCAGCTCCCACTCAACTACCGCGACTCGGTCGGCAGGGTACGCAACCCCGTTCCACAGCCGTTCTCTGTCCTGCATGACCCCGTGGTGAAGATTGATTACAGTGGGTCGTCGCTGTGCAAGATCGGCTGGATAGGAGCTGATGGTGCCGGGGTAGTGGAGAATGGTGTGTTTGAGCCGCTGCCGGCGCAGGCGGTGTTCAGCCATATCGCAAAGATGTGCCAGCCCCCGCCGCGCATCATCGTGATGTCTTACGTCTACTCCAAAGTCATCGAGTGAGCTCCATCACCTCCCCCGGATTTCCCATTGGCCCGATCAATCACTCACCTCTCTTGCAGGAACCACCTGGCCTCTCTCTCAACATGGGCCCTCACCTCCTCCCCGCCCGCATACGTCTTCTCCCCACTTGAGACCCGACTGCGCGAGCGCAGACCCTTGCACCTCGCACTGCACCACGCCATCCCCATGTCCATGTTCGCCTGGCCTGCCGAGGGCATCGGATCGCCCATGTCGGTTCACCCCCGCTCTCCTGGGTTCCCTCTGCCCATCTCACCGCCTGCAGCGGGGGGTGGGTTTGCTAGCTCCGGACCAGTCGAAAGGGGGCAAGGCGCTGGGGGGAACAGCCCCGGCGGAGCAAACACCCCCCGCTCCCGGCGTAAAGACCGGGAACACGTCCGACGCGCACTCGCCAACAGCCCCATCCTCCTCACCCGCCGCGTCAGCGGCCAAGACTCCCCCACCACCGACGTTGGCGGTGTCAACCCCCGCCAGCCTGCTGCGACAGGCCGAGCTGGGGGGAAATCGTACCCGCCTGACCCCGTGGCTTCGCTGACGATTATAACTTCGTCGTTGGAGGATGGGGAGGATAGTGCCGGGGAGGGTGGTGAGGTTGGGGGTGGGATGAGAGAGGCGGAGGTAGCCCCGCCCGGGCATAAGCGGCGCGGAACCTCAACGAGCCTCTCTTCCGGCCCTCCGCCTGTCGACCGTATCCCGCTCTGGCACCTCGCCCCCGGTGTCGGTATCCTCCACGGCAGCACCTCAGCCTCCATCGGGGTCCGTCTCGGCGACTTTTCCGCAATCAACCTCGTAGGTGAGAGTGGCGGCGTGGAGAGCGGGGAGGCGCAGAAGAAGGTCAGGGAGAGGGAGGTGGAAGGGATGGGGGTGAAGACGGAGGTGATGGGGGTAGACGAGATCAAAGCGACGGATGGGCTAGGCTCGGGCGGGGGGGAAGGAGGGGTGGCGGGGGCATTGCTAGAACATCATATCTCCCGACCGTCAAGCACCACCCCCTTAGCCGTCGGCATCCCCCACCCCGCCCCCGAGGTCTCTCCCAAACTTCCACCCCAGGCCCCCTCCGCCTACCCCATGACTTACCTCACCCCACCGGATAACCCCCCGCCCGGCCCGGGTCCCAAGAACCCCTCCCGCCCCACTCACCGCTCCCTCAACAGTCAATCTTGGCGCCCAGTGAGCCGGGTCCCCGGGTGGCGTAAAGGCCGGAAAGAGATGATGGAGGATACGCTTGAAGAGATGGGTATGGGGTATGAGGAAGGCGGGTTTGAGGTTGGGGAGGTGCTTAGGCGGGTTGAGGAGCTAGCGTTGGGGGAGGCCGAGGCGGAGTCGAGCGGGGAGGGAGCCAGGGCGGACGGGGTGGTTGTGCAAGATGGCGACGAGCTGCTAGACCTGTTAGCACAGTAGAACCTACCACACACTACTGTACCCGCGAGAGGATAGTCGCGAATTGTATATGCATCAGCGAGATGTAACCTTTATGCCTACAGGGAACCGGGGGAACAAAGAGTCCAGTAACAAGGTGCAACAGCGGCGCCATAGGCCTGCCATGCGGGTATAGATAATAGATAAGAATGAGGTGGGGCGGGAGGGTGCGGGGGTTACACGGGACATGTCGATTACACAGCAGACTGGCCCTGTTCGCGCTCAAGCGCTTCCAGACGAGCCACTTGCCTGCAGATCCACCCCGTCAGTTCCCTCCCACACCAAAAAAACGAGACCGAAAGCACTCACGCATCCCGCCTGGCCGCCCTCCACCTCGCCAGCTTCGCATCCTCATTCACCTTGAACCCAAAGATCCTCGGCTCATACCTCTCCGCCTTCAACGCCATCGCCGCCGTACTAACCCCTGCCCCGCCCGCCCCTCCACCCGCACCCAGCCCACCACCTTCCCTCCCCCCGCCCGTCATCATACTCCTATTCACATCCGCCACGCTCGACGACCCCACCGGCTGACCTTTGCCTGGTATCATCTGCGGGTAAACCATAAACAGCATGTGCGGGAACGTCGTCCCGAAATACGACCCGTCGATAGAGCCGTGGCGGTTCGACTTGGGCGAGTAGATGTCCTCGCACCGGGGGCAGTAGAGCTTGACGGCTTTTTGGTAAGGGATGTCGGAGAGGCCGACGGGGAGGAGGGGCTGGGAGTAGCAGTGCACGCGGGGACAGCGGCCAAAGTCTGCTTTGCGGTATTTCTCGAGCTGTCCCGGGGTGGCATGTCAGCTTGGGCGCTGAGGAACCTGGCTTGGATGCCGAGGAAGCCGGGAATGAAGCAGACAGACGCACCATCTTTGCCAGCCCGCGGGTGGTCACTATAAACCGCGCATGGATCAAGCCATACAAGAACCTCGCAGAGGTCTCTATCGTCTCCCTCTGCTCCTCATCCAGATCTTCATCATCTACACCCCCGCACGCTGCGTCAGCTACCTCTCTCGCGGGTCCCAAGGCGAGCGATAGTTTACAGATGACAGGAAGAGGGAAGGATGACTGGAGAGAACGTACCAAGGTTGTCTGTGATCAAGTTCAATGCCCGGGGGTACTCTTGTACGACCTCGGCGTTCAGGCCGGTGAGGTTGAAACGGTCGAGTATGTAATCTTCGTCGACTTCGACAAAGTACTCCTGTAGTCGGGAAAACGCAAACGTTAGCCACGACATATGTGTGTGGGCTTGATGAGGGGACGTACATTGCCTTTGGAAGATAGGAACCATGAGATCCAGCTGCATCGACCAGACCGAGTCAGCGTCCACTCTCTTTCACCCCTTCGCTCTTCCCTCCCTCCCCAGACAAGCTGCCGACTCACGAGTTGGCGTAATCGCTCTCAGAGCCAGTGGAGAGGTCGTCCATCGTGTATTGCTTCGCTTCTGTAGTGGGGTGTGTTGGAGAAATGGAGCAAGACGAGAGAGAGATGGGCGAGGTAGAGGATGGACGAGGAATGGCACGAAGAGCTGTGTGGTGCGCGCGGAGATGCCCCGGCTTGGCTTGGGTTAATAATGCATGTGTTTAGTAATTATGCGTTAACTATCGGTGGGGTGCAAGTGTGTGGAGAAGAGTCGTCTTTGTTCGCACAAGACATCTATCTTATTGTCAGGTGCAGAAGAGGCTAGCCCGCACACTGACAGATCCGTGGTGATTATGTGAGGTTGTGCATTGATTATATAATACAGTAGTTTGGTAGATGTTGCTATAACACTACAGGAAGAAGAAAAAAAAAAATGATGACCGTCCCCTCAACCAGCGCCGCCCGACAACCCCCGCTACTTCTAGCTAAACGGTATGGTGAAAAAAGTATATGCCGAGTATACAGTATCCTGCAAGACCCCCCTCCCCCAACCCTGTCCCCTTGATCGTTCTCAACATCCCACGCCGATACAATCCGAGCACCAGCGACGCCCATCTACTCCTCCAGCCCGCGGTACCCATCACACCAAGCCCTACGTCGTACTCATCAGCTTTCTACCCAGAGAGTAACCACGAGAGTGCGGAAGATAGCTGAGACTCACGGTTTGTGGCCCTCCTGGTTCCCCCAGTACGCCCTGCACCGCATCGAGAACCCATACGGGACTAACCATCGGTCTCACTCATCAGCTCCTTCTCCCTTACCCTCGCAAGAGAAAAGTTAAGCCGACTCACACTCATACCCCCTTGACCCCTGCCGATAATGATCCGCCATCTCCAGCACATGACTAATCTTATTCGTCGTCGTCAAATGCTGCCTCGCATAAACCAGTCCATCCACCGCCATCTGCTGCAGCACGTCGGGCCTGTCGAGGTAGTACTGCAGGGCCGAGTTGATGCGGTCTATAGGCCAGGTGGATTTTAAGGGGATGACGAATTTGGAGAGGGCGGATTCTTGTTCGGTGGGGAGGTCGGCGGCGACTACGCAGCCGGAGAGGAGGGCTTGGGCGTACTGCCGGGCGGAAAAGTAAACTGTCAGCTCGTAGTCTAATCCGCTCTCGAGCTGACTCACCTTCCTAATCATCTTCCTCTCCAAACTCGCATCAAACAAACAGATCTTGGCCTCCCTCATCCCCTTTGCGAAATCCTCGCGCAACTTCAAGTGCGTCTGGTAGTAAGCGTGGTTGGGCTCGTACGTCTCGAGCGGGGTATCGCGCGCTTCCTGCGGGACGGAGACGGTGTACCCCGGGTGCGGGTGGCGGGTGATGATGGATGGCGGGGAGTCGGGTTTGAGGTCACGGAGGTAGTCTGTGACGGTCGTGCGGATCGGGTAGACTGGGCGTGTGGGGGCCGAATCAGCTTTCTCTCCTCCCACAGACGTGGGTCCCCCAGCTGGCGACACTCACAGCTCCCATCAAACCCAAAGATCCTCACATCCCCCGTCTTCTCACTCCACGGCACCGGCCAGAAATCCCACTCATTGCCCGTATCCGGACTATGCCCAAACAAACCCATCTCCCACTCGGGGTACCTCTCCTTCACTTTATTGTACGCAAAGAGTTCCGGGAGCTCAAAGGCGTATTTGGAGAGGGTGATGTTGTTGGATTGGGGGTACCATTCGTAGGTGCAGCGGAGCTCGTGGCAGTCGCCTATTTGTCTGCGCGGGGCGTAAAGGTTAGCCATAGGTTGGGGTAGAGGAGAGATAGGATGCACGTACTGGACCATGAGTGCACCGCAGTCCAACGCATCAAGATGAGGATCCGTCTCCTTGTAGATGTTACTGTCCTCAAGTCAGCGAGTTGCCCACTCAATGTTACTAGCCACGGAACTCACGAGATAGTCATAACCACATCAAACCTCACATCACTACACTCCTCCGGCACCTCCTCCCTCCAAGCCGGCTTCACCCACTCCCCATTCCCCTCCCCCGCGGCCGCACGGCTCTTCTCCAACTGCGACAACCTGTGCGCGCGTTTCCGTACATTCGCGGAAAGGGGGATGGACCTGTCGTACCCCGCCCAGCCTGGGCCCCAGACGTCCACGATGAGGTGGGGGTGGCGTAAAGCCGCGTCGACTATTTCGTAGGTGTGGGTGTTCATGCGTTCAAGGTAGTCGGTGTAGTCTGAAGGGAGTCTGTTGCGTCAGCACCGGTGAACCATCAACCATCTCGAGACAAGGCGGGCGAGGCATTGGGAGACTCACCGGTGAGCATGAGGAACCGCCGTTTGGGAGTTCCCGGCATGAGTTGCCCCGGACGATGATCAAACGGGCTCGGTCCTACCACATCCGGATTCCCCCACCACCTCGGCCACTTGCCCGCCACCTCCCTATTCAGCCCCTCCTCATCCTCCGGCCCCCAGACCACCTGCCTCCCCACGGCAGTTGTCCCCTCTGCCCGCTTCCCATCAACAATCTCCCTTCTCCGCTGGATTTCATAGTCCGCCCGCAGAGCTACGAGGTTGACCTCCCTGTCTCCCGAGTGCCGCACGTCCCACTCGTGCAGCGCGAGGTCCCTGTCCCAGAGCCGCTTGCGGGTGACGTGCGTGCTCGACTCTCTCAAAAGGAGAGCGCCGAGGATGAGGATACCTGCGGCGAGGACGACCTGGGTTGTTTTCCGCCGGGCGAGGTGGACGAGGGGGAGGGACGAGCGGCGCCGAGAGCGGAAGGAGAGGGAGTTGATGAGCCGGGCGGAAGCGCGCTGGGCAAAGCTCCCCGAGCGCTTGTCCTTCTTCTTCTTCTCGCCGGCCGAGCTCGCTTCGACGTCGTCATAATACCGCGGGAGGCTGTACGAGGAGGTCGCGCTCGAGTCGGACTGGCTGGAAGCGGAGGAGGTGGAGGAGCGCGGGTGGGTGTGGGTGGAGGAAGTGGAGGTGGTGTCGGTGTGGTTCAAGGGCACGGCGGCCGGGCGGGTGTGTGGGTGTGAGTGGGTGTGCTGCGGGTGTGGGCGGGGGTCGTATGCCGGGTCAAAGCCGTCCATGTTGGACTTTGGGGAGATGTGGTACGACATGAGGGGAGGGGAGTGGACGAGGGGCAGTTATATGAAGATGGCCGGGGGGACATGTGCCGAGTGCGGACAGTTGGCAGGGCTGCTGGATACCTTGGCGGTGGCAGGGAGGGGAGGGAGATAAGGAGATGGGCTGGGTTGTGGTGGGTGTGGTGGGTGGAGGGGGATGCGATGCGAGTATGCTATGCGAGTATGCTGTTGGATATAATGCTGATGAAGAGAGAAGAAGAGAAGAGAAGAGAAGAGAAGAGGAAGAGAAAGAGAGGATAGATAGCTGTTGTCTCTGTGCACAAAATGCCAAGAACTCTCTCTGCGTTCCTTGTCGATGAAACACAGCGCACCCTGGCTGTCTCCGTCCCCATACAACCCTTATGGCTCTATTCCCTCTATGCATGCTATCCCCTCTATCCTATCTATGTATGCATGCCGTCCTCTACCGTCCTCTGCCCCCTGCATACAGCACAGCATCCATGCATGCATCCCATCCTCCAGCCAACATCCAGCAGCGAAAACGGGGATCGCCCGGCACAGGAACAGCTAGGAAGTTCTGCATTCCCAATCCCTATCGCTTCGGCCTGTCTCCCTCCCCGTCGCAGCACCCAGCCCATCCCATGACGCACCGGCGCTCTTCCAAGACCGCCCTGAGCCTGACCCCATGCCGCCGCCGCCGACGCCGCCGTCCCCAGTGGCCTCCGCGGCATGCCGAGCCCGACCCCGAGCCAATCCTCCGCCGCGGTGCTCCCCCGCCGCCATCCCCACCGCCCCAGCGCCACCCCGAGGCTGTCAGTCACCCCGCCCACCAGCCCTGCCCCGGACCCCAGACCCATGCTTCGCGCACACGACACGAGCACAAGAGATGCGCGGGCCCAAGACCCGCTCCTGAACACCTGCTTCACTGCCCTTGTTTATCCCCGACCCCACATCCACTCGTCGCGTCGTTGTCCATGATGACCGTCGTCTCTCGTCTGTCGGTCACTTGGAAGCGCCTCGGCCGTCATCCTCCCGCTCTGACCGTCGCCCATTCACCTTGTACGTTACCCGTCCACCCATGACGACGGCGTAACGAGAGTCTCAGAGACGCTTTATCTCGATGACCCCCTCGGTCGTCGTTTATCCGCAGCCCTCGCTTCCCGCACCGGCTCCCCAGGCGCCTCTCCCTTCACTCGTCCGTCTGTTCTGGGGCAGTCTGCCTCTGGGTCAGGCGAGATCAGCCATTTCAAACATCGGTGAGAGCGTGGGACTCTTGGGAGAATGCACAGTCGAGGTTATCATGCAACAATCAAGTCGGTCTTCTTCATGACCACGCACCAGCGCGTGCAAGCACTTATCGGCGCGCCTCTCGCCGTGTGATCGACCACATTCAAGCTCTCGTGAGTCGCACTCGGCCGAACTCTCGCCCCTCCCGCGGTCGTCTCTTTTAGTCTTTATCAGATCTTTCAGGTCATCTTCTTCTCTCACGTGCATGGTCTCATGGTCCTCCAGTCCTGTGATCCTGTCGATCGCACGGCGCAGCGATAGCCATGTCCGGCGGCCGTCCACTCGATGGCCTTCGGCGCGCTTCTCGGGACTCGCCGACCGATGGCATAATGGTCTGCCAGTCCTCACCTGTCTGCACTGGCCGTCGTGTAAATGATGAAGTTTCACCGAGGTCTCCATATGAGATTCATCCATGCATCAGAGTGGGAAGAGCGTTGATCACTCAAAGTCATCGGGGCGGCAAACCTGCCAGACCTGCCATGAAGTCGATGAGGCAGGTGGGAGAGGGGCGTGCGCAGGCCTGTGACTCAGACTGACCAGGAGAGCAGCCTGGCCAGCTCAAACGCTGGTCTCAACCGCAGTCTGTTCACGTCCCAACAACCACACTCATGAGCCCACCACATGTCCATTAATACATACAACCTCATGAGAAGTGCTCTCCGTCCCGCCCCAAACCCGCATGAGCATGAAAATGACTGTCTATATCGTTACCGCCCCCTGGCCCCCTGGCCCCTCAGTCTCCCTCTATCAAAGCTCCTGCGACCCCCCACTAACCGTCCTAGGCGTCTCCGCCCCGCCGTCATCACTCCCACCCTTCCCTCCCAGTCTAAAGATCCTCTTCCGCTTCGCCTTGACATCCACCCCGCGTGCCCCTTCCCCTGCGCTACTCCCAGGGTAACTCGCTGAACCGCCGTACCCCCCAACTCCTGCGTGGGGGTGATACCCCGCCCCGCCTCCACCTGCATGAGCCCCCATCCCAGCTAACCCCACACCCGAACCCATCCCACCCATCCCGCCCAACTCCCCTCCCCCCGCACCCCCTGCGCTCCCCGGTCCCCCAGCCCCGCCCCTCCCAAGATAAGGAAACGACCTCACCGCAATATGCTCATGCCCCCTCGCATACGGCGACAGCGTATGCGCCGAATGCGACAGCGTCGCCAGCTGCGAGACACTATTATTCAGCGGGAGGGTGATCCCCCCCGGCCCCAGGTGACGGGGAGGGAACGAGCCCGGCGCGGTGGAGGCGTTGTTGGGGGAGGTGCCGAGCCCGCCGCCGCCGGTGTGAGTGACAGACACAGACGGTACTCTGGCATGGCCTGGGCGACGATGTGCCGGCGGAGGTACAGGCATCGACATCGGCCGAGCCTTCCCACCCGGTGCAGGCGGTGCCAGCGAAGGCCGCGACGACGGCAACTGCGACGAAGCCAGCGTCGACATCGACATCGTCGCGCTCCTCGACGGCGCCCTATCCGTCTCCCAGCTCGAGCCCGACGTGCGCGCCGCCGACGACGCCGCCGTCTCCGCGCGCTGCCGCTGCGTGTGCGTGTACGCTGACGGCGGCGCCTGCGTGTGCGGGTGAGGGGTGTATGCCTCGGAACGGGGGGTGGTGGGGTGGTGGTACCGTGAGTCGGAGAGGAAGACGTCGGAACGGCTGGTGACCATGCGCCGGAGGTTGGATGGGCCGGGTTGGTTGAATAGCCCTGCGCTGAGAGAGGGCGTGTGGAGAGGACGCATTCGGAGACTCTACAGGTATATACCCAGATGTATACACACGTCAGCGCTGTCCCAGCATACCCCGTCTTCCTCTGCGCCAGCCTGCAAGCGAAGAAGACAGAAAGGCAGAGACAGACTCACCCCAATAGTCGACGAAGCCCCCCCAACCGAGCTCGCCCTCGCCGTCACACTCCCCCCCGTCGCAGTCCCCGACGGACTCGGCATCGCCCCTCCCGCCTCGGACGGTGCCCGAATCTGGCTCTGCGCGTGATACACCCTCGGACGGGTGATGGAGCCCCCTCCGACGGCGGGGAAGGTCTCCCATTCGGCTTCGTATTCTTCTTGTCGTGCGTGCGACGCGTGGGGGTGGGAGAGGTGGGAGGGGTGGGAAGGGTGGCGGGTATGGTGGGTGAGTCGCGAGGCGGCTGACGCGGAGACGGAGGTGGTAGACAGCCCCGAGAGGCCTGACCGGCGGCGGGACGGCGTGGGCGGCATGCGCTGTGCGTACCCATGCCCATGGGCCGGGTGGGCCCCGCGCGGGACCGACCGGAGAGCATGGTCCATCTCCACCATATCAAAGCTCTTCTCCCCATCATCCTCCTCCCAATCCCCATCACTCACATCCCCCCTATCCTCCTCCTCCTCCCTCAAGATGTCATCGTCCACTTCATCAACCCCGAGCCCCGCCGGCCCAGCAAGCCCCATCAAACTCCCCAGCCCCCTCCCTTCCCCCTCTCTCGCCTTCTCCCATAGCCTCCCAAACGCCTCATACCCACTATGCGTCGGCAGACCCTCCGGCCGGAGCCCGTAGGTCGGGTCGTAATCCTCGATATCGGGGAAGACGGTGTAGGACGTGGGAGACTCGGAGACGGCGTTGGAGAGGCTGCGCGGGCGTGGGCGGTGGGAGTTTCGCCGCGGGGTGAGGTGTGGAGCGGGGGCGGAGGGGGAGGGGTTGGTGGAGGGGATGTAAGGGGGGAAGATGTCGCGTTCGCGCTCGTCGTCGTCGTCTTCGTCGCCTTCTTCGCCCTCTCCGGGGGTGCCCAGCCCAGCGCTAGGGTGCCCCGCCTCGCGGTAAGGCATCTCGACGCGCCCGCCGACCCCGCTGCCCGTGAACCACCTCTGGCTCAACCGATGAATAATCCCCGGCAGATCCTCCCTAAACATCTCCCTCAACTGCCCCTCAATCTCCTGCTGGAGATACCCCCTGATAACCTCCACACTATCAAACGTCGAGCTCACATCGACATTCTGCAGCGGGTCATTCTTGAACACCAGCGTGATCCCTTTACTCTGGCTGACGACGAGGATGAGGATCGCGCGGAGGTGGAGCTTGGAGAGGCGGAGTGTCATGGGCACGAGGAGGGGTTGGGAGGCGAGGAGAGGGGTGGAGAGGGGGAGGATGGAGGAGGAGAGGTGGGGGTTGTGCGAGAGGGGGTTGGCTTGGACGCGGCAGCGGACTTCGAGCCAGGCGTCGCCTTGGTAGCCTAGGCGGAGGATGCCGCGGAAGCGGTCGAGCGAGAGGTCACCGATTTCGAGGAGGGTGAGCGTGGGTGGCTGAGGCGGGGGTGGGGGTCAGCACGATAGACACTCGGCACCTGGCCACCGATGAGCAGACTCGGACTCACCTGTTCACCCATATGCAACTCTACGACCTCGATCCGCCCCTGGATCACTGGCGGCTTGTTCCCCTGCACATATGCACACCCACGTCAGTCACATGCCTCATTGGAATCCATCTATGCGCATGTGTCCCACACCACGACTCACCTTGTTCAATGCCCCCTCCAGCATAGCCTTCGCATCTTCATGAAACGCGGGCGAGAACGCGGTAGACCACGAGGGGAAGACGAACGACATGGCCGGTGAGAATCCGTTTCTGGTCTTTTGCAGGTGATGGGGTGGGTGCTCGTGATTGGGCGTGGGTATGGGCGATGCCAAAGGCGTGAGCCGGCAACAAAGGTCGATGTGGTCGTCACGATATTTTCAGCTTTGCTCTTGTGCAAAGGTCTCTTCTGGTCGGACGTGTTTTCGAGCTGCCTATAAGCTGCTATATCCCCCCCATGATCCAAGTGTCGTGGAGTCGTTATTGATAGCCTCTATGGCTTTTGCGTGGGTGTCAACAGACGCTTCATGAGCTCTCTAAAGCCTTCTCGACGGTCGCGACGCACGCACTTCGGCCACCGGCAAGATCTCCTTTTTACGGCATAGTTACTACTTAACAAAACGTTAATAACGTGCGATAGGCCGTGGGAAAGCGACGCGTTCAGCGTGATCCAGGCACGTTGACCAAAGGACGTTCTCTGTCAGACGCCCAACTCTTGAGCCTGGAGAGTGGGTTGCAGAGCGAATGCATGGGTTTCGGGGGCGCTCAACTGTACAGAGGGATAGTGGTATGTCATGCATTGAATGTGGTGCATGCCATGTAGCATTGACGGGCCCATACATGTACTAAGACGCCCGCTCCTTCACGTCATCCGCTGCCAGCCTTCACGCCCCCGATCTGCCCCCCTCGATGTACACCCCGTACCATCAGCGGCATCCTCATGTATGGTACCGATCTGTAGATACACTCCGTCGACACACGATGGTACCATTTCGGAGCCGAGTTCCTCAGCGTAGCCGCCGGCCAACCCAGGCGCAGCACCAAAAACCCACACACCCCAAAAAGGTCCCGCCTCCTTTGCGCCCTCTCCACTCTATGGCCACGGCCAGGTCCCCCAACGCTCCACGACCGTGATGGGAGTTAGCGCTTGGCTGGGTAGCCATCAGTCGTACTTACGCTGCACCGCCTCGGCCTGGGTTACCGCTCGCGCTGCCGCTGGAGGGGTATAAAATGCAAAAGCATTCTTCAACCAACACCTCTCTTTCTTTCTCCTCACGACCAACCAACCTTTAGCACATACACTGCATGTATGCATACCTCTTGGCCAACCTGCACAGACGCACAACTGCTCAGAGCTCCGCACATACGTGAGTTTCAGAGGGTCGAGTACGTCAGAGGGTCGAGCGCGGGCGAGAGGCTGACGGGAGATACCCCCCTTCCAACCCATCACCCCTCCACGTCGACAGTCTCTCAACCAGCACCTCACCACCGCACCCCCCGGTCGTCAAACCAACCCACAGACTTCTCGCACAGGCATCACAGGTGAGTGATGGGGTCAGTAGTGCACGCACGGGCAGACACGGGTGGTTGGCTGACGTCCCCGCCCCTCCCCTCCCTCCCCATCCCCTCGCCACCCACCACTGCACTCAACCAACCCTCCCCCACCGCACCGTCACCACACCCCTCCTCCTTCCCGCACCGACTCCCGCACAGCCCAGCGACGCTACAACCCAGGTGAGTCCAGACGGGGCCAGAACGAGTGCATGCCATACGGTGCTGATCGTCCAACGCCCCTCTCCCAGCCCTCCCTCTCCCAGCCCTCCCTCTCCCAGCCCTCCCTCGCACGCCCAATCCCCGCGTCGAGCCACCGCACCAACAATCTCCCAGCCCCATACCTCTCGGTGAGACCAGGTCCACCGCACCAGCCTCTTCGCGCACAGTGAGTACCAGCATGCATCAGGGGGCGGGACTGGACGTACCGGGCTGACGAGACCCCCGCAGACTCCCCTGCGCTAGCACGACCACCCGCATCATCACCATGCTCTCCTTCACCAAGTTCTTCTCCAAGTCCTCTGCCGCGGCCACCAGCGCCAAAGACACCGGCATGACCCGCCCCGCGCCCGTCACCACCTCCCAATTCACCAACCAAGGCATCGGCTACACCCACCCCGCCAACACCAAGAAACCCTCCTTCCTCTCGCGCATGCTCCCTGGGCTCAAAGCGAGCCAGCCCAAAACGGAGCCTCTCAAGTTCTACTCGGCGGCTGAGCTCGCTGGGGAGGATGAGAGCGGCGATATCTGCACGCGCAGTACCGTCACGGCGCACCCTGGCGGGAAGGCGCCCAAGGGGCTCGGGCCGAGGATGGTCGCGGGCGTTGCCAAAGTCTTCCGTGGCGGGGAGGTGGGCAAGACGGTGCAGGCTGGGGGTGCCACCACTGTGGTGTCCTCTGAGGAGTCGGCCGTGGCTACCATGGCCGCGTCCCTCGCGCTCAGGTCTTCCGAGATCGACATCGTCCCCGTCGTCTCGGCCACCGCCTCCACCGCTGTCTCCCCCTCTACCCCCGCCCTCGTCTCTGAGTCCTCCGACACCCCCACCACCGTCGACCCCGCGTCCTTCACCTTCCCGGACTGGGAGTGCGTCTGGACCTACCCCCAGCACTACCGCGACGCCTTCGGCCCCTGGGTCGACGGCACCTTCCCAGACAACCTCGACCACGTCCTCGCCGCGCGCATCCTCCCTGCGCTGAACAAGCAGGCCAAGCGCTTCAGCCCCGAGATGCGCATGCGCAAGCGCAAGGCGCGCCGCGCGCTCGAGAAGATGAAGGTGCCCAAGGAGGTGAGGCGGCCCTGGGCCGGAAGCGACTGGCAGTGGGACAAGCCCTGCCCGCGCGGGACATGCAAGCACGTGTCGGAGGAGCTCGAGGTCCACCCGGACATTCTGTGCATCTCGGAGGGGAACTTGTGGGAGATTGTGCAGGAGGACAGGGAGGAGGAGAGGTTGGAGAAGGAGAGGGTGTTTGCCGAGGCGGTTGCGGTGGACCAGGTGGCGGTGGACGATATCGTCGAGGGGCAGAGGAGGAAGGAGTTTTTGATCTTGAACAAGGCGAGCAACGGTGCGCCGATGTGGTTTGCGGAGGATATCGCGGAGTTGATGGTCGACGGCAAGCCCCTTGTGAGTGTAATCTATGCAGGAGATGGAGAGGAAAAGAAACTGACGAGTGATTGACAGAGCGGGCAAGACCTTTTCACGCGATTGTTCCGTAACCCCGACGAGCCTGGCCGCGTGAACACCTCCACCCGCACCGTCACCACCACCGCGCCCGCCCCCATCATCAAGAAGTCTTCGGCTTCCAAGAACAAGAAGGCTCCTCTTGTCATCTTCACCACCCCGCCCACCCCTCCCCATCTGGCCTGTTGCCCCGATCTCCCGGCCATCCCTGAGGCGTCCGCCGCCGACGAGGCAGCTGCTGAGGGGGCCGCGGCACCCGTCGTGGCCCAGCCCCCCACCCCTCCTCCGACCGTCATCAACTACTCCCGCCCTACCAGCATTGCGTCTCTGGACTCGCTCCGCCTGTCTCTCTACGGCGACAGCTACTCCGAGAAGCATCGCCCGGTCAGCCCGCCCTCGTCGTTCGAGTCGTCCATGCCGACGACTCCTGTCGAGGTCGAGTGCGTGATGGCGCTCCCCGTGACTCACATCGACTTCACCCTCCCGCCCAGCCAGGATGTGGTCGAAGTTGTCGCTGTCAAGGCGGAGGGTGAGGAGGAGGAATGGGTGTGCCATGCCCTCTAGACGGGGGTACTGGCGGGGGAAGAGTTTCGGTTCATTCATCTTCATCGTCACATGTTCCAACTAGGGTGTGCAGGGGTTTACCTGGTAAGTCGCCGCTACTATATAGTACGCCCTTCCTCCCTATAGCAGCTGACAATATCCCACAGAGCACACATGTGTATACAAGCAGTTCTTGTTTATCTCATCGGCCCGGCTCGAATAGCCGCAGGTCTTGATACTTGTCTGCTAGTCAATTGGACTGCGTGAGTTGCTGAGTTGTCCACTCATAAACGAAGTCCAACTGACCCTGCTCCTCAACAGACTCTCATACAACATACATACATACACATACATCATCAGCACTCTCAGCATACTACCAAGCATACATCCAAACATACAGCAACATGCTCAGAGTACCACCAGCCAGGCCTGTTCGTGCCAACGTGAGTCGTTTCTTCCCCCCCACTATGTACTCCCGTGTACGCGATAACTGACAGTGGTGTGGATAGATACATCATCCATTGCATCCATATATGCATCAAGCAAGCGGAAGAGCACTCTACCGGCCTACTCCACCTCTCCATAACACCCACTACACACCTCTCCACCTCGTCTCTCTCTCTTTACCTTCGCTGGCACGTGTCCTGCTGTGCGGGATGTGTCGTCGGCTTCGGTGAGCTTAGGAGCGGGGTGCAAGTGTCGGGGCATATAGGATATGGGATATGGGCGGCCGGCAGTGCGCGGGGGGGAGAAGTGCCAACGTGCACAGAAGAAAGACCGTCTGTAGGCGAAACGGCACTATGGGTTTCGGTCTCGGTTTTCGGTTTTGGTTTCGTCTTGTTTCGGTCCTCATGTTGGTCTCATTCACGTACTTGTTTCTCGCATAGCATGTCTCAGTCTTTGTTGGTCTTCTATCATATATTGTAGCGCTCTCATGTTTCTCGGTTATCTGTTGACTCGTATGAATGGCATCGTGAACGACCAGGCTGAACGTGAACACTTGATCAATCTCATTATGTACATCCACAGCAGGGTATAAGTAAACTTCAATGCTGTATATATCGTGTATTCCAATCTCGAGCCGTGTATAATAGTATGTAGATGTATATACTGTACGTGTGTAGGCTATGCTACTTGCTGGTGCTACTTGTAAGTAGTCCTACGATCACCAAGCCCATTTCCCCCCCAGCCCCGGCCTATTCATCATCTTCGCGGCCTTCTCCTTCCCCTCCTCCAGCCTCTCCAAGAACATCTTCTTCCTCATCCTCGTGACCGCCGACTCCTCGTCCAGCTCATACGTCAACTTGTTCGCAAACTTGGCCCTCTTTGGGGGCTTCATCGCCTTGGTCTTGAGATCGTTGATGCGCGAGTCCCTCGCTTTGATCGCGGCGATCTTAGCCTCGCGCTCCTGGAACTCGCGCTTCTGCTGGGGGCTCTGGCCGAACGGGTGGGCCTTCCTCTCACCGTTCGCGTCGGTGTAGAACACCTCAGCGTGCAAGGAGGGGGCCTGCGATTCGGCGCCACGACCAACCTCGTCGGTGGAAGATGCGTGTACAACAGCGTGGGCGAGCTTGCCAGCGCTGAGGTTTGTCGTCTGGCCACTGTCGTCGAGGGTGGTCGCTCCAGCCCCGTTAAGGGCCGGTTCTTCCCCGCCAACTTCAGCAGCCAAAGGCGGCACGGGCTCGTGGAGCGGTCGTGCGATACGTGGTTTCTCCCAGACCAGGACGCTCCTGTCCCTCCACTTCCCGTCGCGGGCCAAGTAGATGCCGGAGAGCGGGCGCGGATTCGGGTCACGGGGTCGGAAGATGGACTTCGGAGCGGGCGGGGGAGGGGGCGAGGGCGGGAAGCGGGCGGCGGTGCGCTGGCAGATGGTGCAGTAGCAGGGTACGCGGGAGGCGCGGCGGACGTGCTCGGCGTAAGGGATCGTCATGGGGTCTTCTTCAGCCGTGGAATCCTCGAATTCCCCGGCGTCGGAGACCCCCATCCGTGTTTCCTCGTTATCAAAGTCCCCGGCGGCAAGTGGGGTGATGGCGGGTAGGGTGATGGGCTTGCCGTCGAGGAACTTGAGGGTCGGGAAACGCTTGACGATTTCACTGAGAGGGATATGAGCTAGGTGCAATGGCGCTGCACGGCAACAGAACTCACCGCTCGTAGCCGTCCTGTGCGAACTCCGCGATGTACTGCTCTGCCAGCGGGTTCACCTCCAACCACAACGCCTCGAGGTACCTGAACGGCTTGACCTCGGGCTTCCCGTTAGCCCCCTGCGTCTCACTCACCGCACCGATCCAGTCCAGCTCCTCCCACGAGGCGATCTCGTTGCAGGACAGGTTGAGGCGCGTCATGTTCGGGAGCGCAGTCGAGACGGTGGCGAGGCACTCGAGGTCTTGAAGGGAGTTGCCGGAGAGGTTGACGCCGGCGATAGTGCGTTTGTTGTCCTGAGGCGCACAGGATGTCAGCTTGGCCAAGACATTTTGGTCAAGAGAGAGATGCAGACTCACCCTCTGGAAATGCGCGTTCACAAGGCTCCAGAACTCGGCCCCACCTTCGTGGGCGCGGGCCTTGGGGTGCCAGGGAGCCCTGAACACCCAGTCCCCGGGCTGGTTGCACTGCCAGTGGACACCCTGCGGAACGTCCTCTTCATCAGCAGAAGCTCTGGTGTACACGACAGGACGTATACTCACTTGGAGGTTGAGACCGTTGCGGTCAGAGAGTCGCGCCTCAAGGTGAACCTTGAGCTTGTCCTCGGGAGTAGCCGCAGCAGCGGGCTTGGGCTATGCATCACTCGTCAAAATCGGCCCACCCACCAACCCCGGATGCGCAACACTCACCTTCCACTGCAGCTTGTCGCGGCCGGTCACTCGCAGGAGAGCCTTCTGGAAGCCCTTGGTCGTCGCGCTGAGCCTGGTGATGAGGGTGGCCTTGCGCTGGAGCTTGACCTTGTGCTCGAGCTTGACCTCGGCCTCGGTCTGGACGCCGCGGTCGACGGTCTTCTTGGAGGGCCTGGCGTTGGGGTTCTTCTTGGTGCGACGGGGCTGTAGTGCGTCGTCAGCATCGTGTTTGAAGAAAAGCGGAAAGAGATAAAGCAAAAAGACGAACCTTGTCCGTCTGAACGGCGGCCTCATGGAAACGAACCTTGTCGCCGTTGTCAGCCAGAACACGTGTTTCATGACGTGTCTTCAAACTCACCTTCTTGATAACCTTCTCGGGCGTCGTGGACACCACTGTCTCCGGCTGCATAGTATCCTCCGCCAACTCCATGACAGAGTCAGAAGGGATGTCGCTCTCAGCAGCCTGCGCACACTCGTGAGTCAGCCTCCCGCACCCGCTTCCCGCGCGCGGCGCCGCGCGACATCTTCCCGCGTCCTTCCTTCCGCACACCTCAAAAGCCGGATAGACACTCACCGGGACAATCTCAGGGGTAGCGACAGGCTCGAAGATGATGGAGACAAGAGTCTCAGTCGGAGAAACGACGCCAGAGTCGGTGGCGAAGTCGTAGAAGACGGGGTCTTGGTACAATCGCGGGATGGGCTTGGTGCGGAGGGGGCGGAACCATGCGCGCGGGATCTGTTGACGAGGGTCGACTGGTCAGCGAATACATGTGGTGCGGAACCATGCATGAGAGAAGGCGGAACGAAGCTCACCCTGGTCTTCCGCTCAGGAGTCGTCTCGCGGGCCTCGCGGTTAGTCTTGAGGCGCTTGATGGGGCGCGGGTTGTAGTCCTCGGGCTCCTCGGGCGCATCGTCGTCGACTTCCGGGGAGCTGCGCTTACCCAGGTATGTAAAGTAGATGTCGACATCCTGGCTTGAGGTGGGAGAAGGAGCTCCGGCGGTCGGGTCGTAGGTGTAGTTGGCGCCCGGAGTGGTTGCGGGAGACGGAGTCTGCACCGCGGCAGAGGAGGCGGTTGACGAGGTTCCGCCGAAGACGAACGAGCCGATGGCGGGTAGGATGAGGGTATCCCCCATGAACTGGCGGTAAGACTGGCGGTAAGTGTTGGCGGCGGAGGGGCGCGGCTGGAAGGTTCTGATGTAAACAAGGTAGGTCTTAAACTGCGGGAGAAGTGATGAGGTCAGCGAGGTCGGCAGTGGCGAGTGTCAAGCGGAATGCGAGAGAAGGTCTATGGAAAACGCTATACTATGTTGCAGCCTGATAAGATGGACTCACTGATTTGGTGCCCATGATATTGTGATACCAGGAGTACTTGGCCTTGGTGCGCGGTGTGTGGCGGGACCTGTCGAGGCGCGTAACGCGCTTCTTCTTGTTGGTGCGGGCCATGGTTGTTGTTGCTGTATAGGCAAGTTTGTTTAGTGTTGTATGTATGTTTGTTACCTGTAGGTAAGGGTGTGTTTGTATGCTGGGCTATGAGTTCAGCAAGGTGTGAATGAGGAAGAGGAGAGAAGGCGGGATGTGGCCGCTTTATATACGTGGAGTAGGGGATGGCGGAAGGTCGTCGGCTTCGGATACTTGGACGCTATTCAATGCATGCGAAACTGTCGGATACTGGTCAGTGGGTCAATTCAGCTATTCAAGCCTTGATTAGACACATATCCGCTGCACGGGAACCATGCATTCATCAGCTCCCCAGCCATGAGCCCATGGCATCCGCATCTTGAATGATAGCGGACGGCGGATGGCTGGGACACCACCGCAAGTGTCCGAGAAAGCTCCAGCCAGGCCGCGGCCTGCTTTAGCATGCTGGCGCACAGCACCAGAGAAGGGCATGCATCCGGTGCTCACTGTATCCTAATCTGCCTCTTCATCCGCCGCATGGGATGCATGCGTGCATGGCTTGAGGCTTGCCCGGGGCGTCGCAGGGGAGATGATTGCAGAGGACGAATGGGAGGCGCGCGCGGGAGGAGCAGTCTTGCGTTTCTCCGCTGGCCGATGTGCTAGCCTCCTCTCAGCGGTGGTCCTGCTGGTAAGCGGCGTGAGGGGTAGGTGCTTTTTCGGATGAAGGCGAGGCGCATGAGCCGAGAGTCATGGCGGATGGGCGGCCCCATGAGAGAGCGGAAGAAGGTCATCTCCCCCCCCCCCACCGCACCAGCAGCATCCTCCTCATCTCCCGCCTCCACCTCAGATGCATGACCGTGGGAAACGTGGAAATACTCCCGTTGATTCTCGACGCGACGCGAACATGACCCCATCCATTGCTGACCCCATACCGGCTCTGCATTAAAGAATAAGCTTCCAAGCAAGCCAGGGTATGGTATTACATGTGCATGTCAGCTAGTCATCTGATACCGAGTCAAAGGGCCCGGCTGAACTGTATATCTTCGCCGAGTGCCCAGCTGCCGAGCCCGCTGAACACCAGTGATCCGTTCGTCGTCGGCTCCGGTCATCACGTCAGGCTCCACCAGAGACCCCAAAAGGATGTCCCGGCAGGTACTGGGGACCGATTTATGCAGAGGGGACAAGATAACTGCATCAAGTCGGGACCTGGAGCACAGCTTTTGCCGAAAAAGAGGGGCGTGCGCGACCTGACACGTCGACAGTACGCGCGCCCTATCTTCAACATTACCATTCAACACCATTTTACCATGAGCGGTTCTGTTATTTTCTTGCACAGCCGCCCCCTCTGATCGACCATTGTGTTGGGGATATCTGAACCCGTCTGATGGCCACGTGAGACGGCTGAGATAGCACAGCCTCTGCGATCGCTCGAAGGCCATTGGCTGACGTTACGCCCTCTACGGCCCCCAGCGCGAGTATATATAGTGGACCAACATCCAACTTCAACACCCCGCTTTCTTTCAACAAACCTCTGATCTATCAGCGCTCATACCTGCACCAGCAGAAGACCAGCCAACGTAGATCAATTAAGCAGTGAGTGACGACCAACGAGCGCAAGGACTCTCTGGACTACAGCACGCTGACAACGAACGCGCCCATAGCACTCACCAGCCTTAACGGTACCCGAGTGTGCTCACCAGCTTCAACAGAAGCACCAGAACTACCAGCAGCCTTGAGGTGAGTCCTCCCAGCCTTGTCCTGGCTGCCAGCGACGCCGCACGTACATGATCGGCACGGGGGCTGACGTCAGACGGATGCAGCAGCTGCATCACCCTCCCCAGACCGCCCGCCAGCCCCGCACCCCCCTCTTCTCTCCCTCACCACCTTCTCCATCCACTTCGGCAAAATGGCCAAGCTCTTCGAGAAGCTCGCGCAGAAGCTCAAGCGCAAGGGCTCTTCCACGACTTCCACCGCGCCGTCCTCCACCCCCTCCACCACCGCGACCACCTCCACCTCCACCAAGCCCACCCGTGCCTCTACCCCCCGCCGCACCTCCACCAACCCCCTCTCCTCGTCCTTCACCACCGTCTCCAAGCCCGCTCTCCCCACGACCTCATCCACCATCCCCACCACCTCTCTCCCATCCTCATCCCCCGCCATCCAGTATGCTGCCCCCACCTTCTTCCAGCGCATCCGCCGTCACCCTCGTTTCTCCCGCTCCCTCGCCGCCACCCCAGACGACGACGCGCCCGCGCACACCCCACCCTCCAACAAGAGGCTCAGCGCGATCAGCCATGCGCCCCCAATCGGGCTGGAGACCATCCGCGAGGACAAAGAGCTCGAGGAGGAGTGGGTGGGGTGGAGGTCTGTTGGAAGCAGGAGCCCGGCGAGGGGCACGAAGTCGGGGGGCTGGCGCATGGGCAGCCTGGGCAGTATGGGGAGCATGGGCAGGAAGACGGTGCCAGTCTACACCGACTCTGGCGCCCTGATGCGCGAGGAGAACAGCACCGCCGAGCGGATCCCCACCCCGTCCACTCCCACCCCCTCAACTGGGAGCGACATAATGTGGCCGCCCACCCCGCCCACCCCTCGCCCGACCTCCCCAGAGCACCTTGCCCTCACCCTCGAGCCCACCACCCCCACCACCCAGCTCCCCGACACTGCTGCGACCACCGCCCAGCCTACCACCCCGGACCCGCGCCCCCTCATTAACATGGGCATAGGCGACTCCCCCTGGGTGTGGGTGCCCGCTAGGGCGGTGTCGGATCGGAGCGGTCAGTCGGCTGAGGCCGTCGTCGTCAAGGAGGACGAAGCGGGAGTGAAGGAGGTGGGGGAGGTGGGGGTGCCGGTGACGCCGGTCCAACGGGGGAGGAGCAGAAGCGTGAGAGTGCGCGCGACTCCTGAGATCAAGGTGTTCAGGCAGATGGAGGGGCGGTTTATCGATTGGAGTGTGCTGGACGACATGGAGCATGAAGTGAGTCTCTCGAGAAGATAAGCACATTGGGTGATATGGCTAAACGCTGACATCGTGTACTTCATAGGAGTGCCACCCTAGATTGAGTCAGGCATCCTCATCCGCTGCGACTCTCTCCACCCTCACCCTCCAGACCCCTCGTACCAGCGCCGCTTCCACCCCGGCCACGAGCGTCGAAGATCTTCTCGACGCGCTGCTCGCTACTGTCGGCGACGACTACGACGACAGTGCTGACGCCGTCGTCAACGCCGAGGACAGCTACTGCGCGGGGGACACCACCTTCACCTCCCTCCTCGGCCTCTACACCGGCCACGAGGAGAAGGAGGAGGAGGAGACGGACTCGGTCAACTCGTCGTACTCCACTGACGAGATCGAGCCCCCGTCTTTCGTCCTCGATGCGGGCATCAGCGCTGTCGCGCGCCGTTCGTACGCCTCTGACGGCGCCATCGACCGCCGCCACCCCCACTCCCATCTCACTCAACCCCAGCTGCACCACTACGAGGCTCCCCTAGGGGAACAGGCTGTCGCGCTCATCAAGGAGCAGGCAGCATGCAGCATGGCGGCTGTGGCGAGGGGCAACCGCGGGGCAACGGTCTACCTCGGGATGGAGGGGGAGCGTGCAACGTCGTTGTACAAGCGAGGCAGTGTGGGGGTTGAGTTTGGGGCAAAGTCGGGTCCGGTGTTGATCCGTCTCATGAGCTCGCTGAGCCCGAGCGAGAAGGCTATCAGAAGGAAGTACCCGTGCTACCTCTAGTCGGGGGGCTTCTGATCGGGTCTGGGGGCAACCGGGGGAGCTTATGTCACTGTGAATAGACCGAGTCGGAAGTGTACATGTGAGTACCGATTGTCACTGAGCGACTGGGATAAGTGCTGACCGATACCGTTGCGTAGATCACCTCATGTTTCTCACATCTATGCTGTGAACGCTGCGACGTTCCGAGTCTCTCTCACACCCTCTGTTGGACGCTGCGCCGTCTGGGTCTGCCGTTCATGTTGAAGGTGAGCAGCTGTTCCTTCTTCAATCTCTTCCGAATGAGGCTGATAGTTAGCCAGCTTTTGTCCCGCGCTGCGCCGCAATCAGACATTGTGCATATCGCGATTCGCCCGCTACACTGTATACACCTCGCGTCGCGCTCATTCAGCGCACGCACGCACACCGACACCGACTCTCGTACTGGCACGCCCTCACCTCACCATACATCAAGCAGGACAGAGCGCCTCAGGGGGTCATGCCAACGCCGAGTCACACACCTCGTCCCTCTACCCTCTATGCCAACCCACGACGACCTACCACACACGGCCAGCGCGCCACAGTCGATCAGTTGGAGGCTTAGAGCTCTGGGGCATCAACGAGGGGTACAAGTCCATCAGATATGGCAACGCGGTCTCGAGCGTCGTGCTTGTCCTCTTCACCTCGCACACACGGCTACCACGCCACAGGGGAGCAAGCACGGCGAGCCGAGAGCGCAACATACCCACCCTCCACCACCCCATCATCTCGTCCAACGGCACCCAGTATCCACCACAAAACCACATGGGGCGAGGGTGTATTAGAGGGGCTGGACGACGGGGCGTAAGACCACCAGATGTGGCAACGGCAGGAGGGCGGGGGGGTGGTGGGAGGCGAGAGCAGTCACGATGGGAGGGTGGGGGGGGGGACATGCTGAGTGGAAAGCATGGCAAGTGGTTTCAGTCTTGGTCTCGGTCTCAGTTTCGGCTTCGTATCACCTTTTGTTTCCCGTCTTTGTCAAGTTCTTGTAGCTTTCACATCACCACCGTCGTCTCCCGTCGTACCAGTAGTACTTTGTTGGCCTCGCTATCAGCCATGTTGGCACCACTCGCATCGCATTCCATAGTTGCATATGTATCGTTCTCGCATGATCTGATCTCGGGTCTGGCCAGTCATGCGTAGCACTGGTCAAGTGAGCGGCCCGATTATTCCGTCTTCGGCGGTGGATGAAAATGATTGATTGGGCAAGACGTCCGGACATGGAGTGGCAGACATGGGACATTCGGGACATGGATGATGACCACCATTGACCGGAAGCCCTCCCTTTCGTTCACATCACATTGATCTCAAGCCATCCCCAGCACCTAGTGCAGCCGTATATATCCCCACTCGCCGGCCCCGACATGAGGAGCGGGAGGCGCAAGGGGTAAGATGTGGCCTGTCTGCCGGCCGCTGGCTCGTTAAGCCCCGCTAACACGACAAGGTGTCAGTGTATGTTGATATGAGCCTCTCTTGCGTTTTGGCAGCGACATGCTCGCAACAAAGCAAAGCAGCTCCTTCCTCTTCTTCATAGATGCACCAGTAGATCAAGGTGGTGGGAGATGTACAGATCCAACGTTAGGATAGGTTACCTCAAATTCACAACAGCATCCGACCGACGCCCTCGTCTTTGTCGTCTGCATGAAGGCCGTATGTGTGACATGCGAGCATGAAAAGAGACCGTAGTGTCCCAGGTACTTGTATGCATGGTCATCTCATAACCACAGTTGTTGTGTTGTAAGTGATAAGAACCCCGGTTCCTAAGCTTGCATACGTAACACAGACATTGGAGTCTGGCCCAGGTTAATTTCGATTATTAACCAGCCGGTTCTCACCCTTCTGGGCGGCTTAAGTCACCGCCTGGAAGGACTCCCCAAGCCCCCTCGGGCGAGCGGGACTCTCTGCGACACAGGAGGGTCCCCACGAAGAGGTGCGGGCGGGGAGGAGAACTGGGGGCAATGTGGGGGAGGTTTCATCCTGGGCTGGTTGACGACGACTAGATCAGCCCCAAGGTTCCTCTTTTTATTACGCGTTGTGTCTATGTATACTTGTGTCAGCATGTGTAGGTCGGGTAGGGTGGTAGCAGAAGCAGCAAAAAAAAAAAAAAAAAAAAAAAGCAAAAAGATTCGCCCCCAGTAGAAAACTGAACACTTTCTTACGTACAGTACATACCGTCACCCCTCTGTGTCTATGTATACTTGTGTCAGCATATGTAGGTCGGGTAGGGTGGTAGAAGAAGCAGCAAAAAAAAAAAAAAAAAAAAAAGCAAAAAGATTCGCCCCCAGTAGAAAACTGAACACTTTCTTACGTACAGTACATACCGTCACCCCTCAGCCATGCGGATTGTAGATACTGATACCTGCATTCGCTGCGTCGTATCTCGTTCTCCCTCATGTCAGTCCAGTCTCCCTAATGCATGACCCTCAAGGAGTCTCTATCTGCGTGGGATGAACACCAAGAGCCTAGGCAGTATGAGTCGGAGGTTGCACAACTGGACAAATTGCACAAGAAGGTAGGTTGATATACGACGACAACGTCCCATTCTATCACTGTACACTCGTACTGACCAGAATACTGCTTTCCAGATGTTTTCTATTCTCTGTGAGTCTGGTGAGATGGGTGGCCCATCCGATGCCTTTTGCCGGATGCCGCGCCGACGCTGACTTAGTCTTCTCCTCTAGGCGAGTTTCTCTATGTCATTGACGCGCTCTATGTATGGGAAAAGCGACACTATCTGCCAGAATCTTGGGAGCCGACCGGTCCGTACGACAAACCCGATTTCAGCGCAGGGATCCATCGGATCACGCCTTCCGCCCTCCCCGACCCCGTCCCCCTTTCCAACATCTTCATACACGCATCAAGACACACCCTAGGGGCGCACCGTGAAGGGATCAGGCGAGAGTGGTGGGATTTGTGGGTGAAAGTCAAGCCGGATCCTGCGAGAGACTACCGGGATATCCTGCCAGTCGGCTACCCCATTGCACCGGCGGAGATAGCGCCTCGTGTGCAGGCAGCAGACGGCCATGGTGGCTCTGTATGCTTCCTTGACTGGCAAGGTTGGAGGGGCGAGGGTACAAAGCGCGATCCTGGTCATGGCTCTTCAGGTAAGTTTGTGCGTGGTGTATGAGGGGCGGACGACGAAATTGACGTTGTGTTCTGCGCGGAAGCAGGTGGCAGGGAAGGGTCACACAATGATTAGGTATGTCGCCCAGAGTGCTGGGCGATGGGGGCCACGCTGTCGTTCCACATGTCTGCTTACAAGCGGTGTTGAAGGCGTGGAGGGGTGCCGAAAGCTTTGCGGGGTCGTAGCAGTCGTAGGGGGGTGGACTGCCGGTCAGCGCAGAAAGTGCCGGGCTTACCGAGTAGGACAACCAGCATTGGGGCGGACGAATGAGAGTGTCAGGGGTGGTCCATGGGTGGGGTTCTTGCCGCTGTAAGCAGAGGACGCTAGTATCATCATCATAGTATCTACATGTCTGTTAGAGTTCTTATCTTGCCAATGCATCTTGCCATTGCTGCCTGCACCACCTCCATACACAGGCCGTCACCTGCAGACCAAAGACGCCCCTTGCTTCATTGTATATCTCCAGAGGTGCATAGTACTGATCAGTGGGCGGTCTCATTATACTTGTACATGTAACAGCAGTCCACTCTGCCGCCTTCATCTTCGGTCGCGTTCCATCCGAGCTCCAACACCAGCCACCCCATCTCCGTCTCACACCTTATCCTTGTCCTTCCTATCCAGTCTCCTGTTAATCCCCCCCAACAGCGCCTTGATGATCAGCTGCGCGTTGATCTCCTTCCCATTGTACGGCACGGTGTCGACGATATCGCGGATCCCGTGCACCCCCGACAGCCCATCGTCGAGCTCCTCGAGCGCGGCGGTGGCTTCGGGGTCATTGCCGATTTGGAGGAACTGGATACCGACTTGGGAGAGGGGGTAGTTGCCGTTGTCCAGCTGTGGGGGTGAGGGGTAGGGAAAATGTCAGCTGGATACTTGCTGGGGTGCACGGGTACGCAGGAGCACCCGAGTACACCTGTGGTTGCTGAGGGAGTGCGAGATGAAGGAAAGACCCGACTCACGCGCCTGGCAGCGGAGATGATCACGCTCTCGGGATCATCCGTGGCAGCTGTATCATGGCACTGTCAGCTCATATGCTCCACCCAAAAGACATGACAGCTGGCGTGACTCACCTCCATCGGTGATAACGATCAAGTTGATGGGCTTCACCTCCTCTTCGTATCCCGCTTGGCCGGGTGCCAGGGCTTGCGACTCCTCCAGCCGGGTGATGTACTCTCGCAAGATGACGTCCAGTCTCGCTCCCGTACTGCACAGCACACATCAGTCTCGACAATCCTCGATCCGATACTGGCAGGGATGAATAGACTTACGGAGTGACGCCCCTGGGCTCCAGCCCGCGGAAGAGCTCCGCCACCTGCTTGGTGGTAGCAAGCCCGACGCCGTGGCGCTTGGAGTTGAGGAAATAGACGTCGATCCCGTCGTCGTCGTACCGGGCGGCGATCTCGGCCACCTCCATTATGGCGGTGCAGGCTTGTTTCCAGCGGGAGCCAGCCATGGAGCCGCTGTCGTCGACTGTGCGGGAGGAAAGGGCGAATGGTCAGCCCAAGATCGCGGGAGAGATTGTGATGGGGTCATAGACCGGGAGCGGGATGCGCAAAAGACAATGCTTACCCAGGAAGATCGTGTCATACTCCTTGAGCATCTCGAGCGGGTCCTCTGTACCCCTCGGAGCGACGTAGGAAGAACAGAAGTTCTTCGCCATGGGCGGGGTGGCGGAACCTCCCCCGCTGGTCCCGACGCTGGCGCCGTATGAGGGCGGCGCGGGAGGTGGAGATGGGGGCCTGCCGGTGCGCCCGAGGAGGCGGCCGAAGAGCTTGCTTGTGCGTTTGCCACTTGTGCTCATTGTGAGATGTGATGTGGTTGTGATGTGGTGTCGGAAGGTGTGAAGAGGAAGTACGAAGAAAGCGGGAAGCGATGAAATCAGAGTTTGGCACAAGGGGAGTTGCTGAGTGGCTTCTGACGCGTCGGGTCTGTTGTGATGATGGAGGAGGTGGTGGTGGTTGCAAACTTCTGGGCAAAGTGTGTGGTTCAAGAGCTGCTGTTATATGCACAGAAGATGGCGAAGGAGACGATCCCGCACTGCATGCATACTCTAGATATACCCCAGCTGCCCACATTCCACAGCCGCCGGCCGGAGGTGGCCGAGACTCGATATCGTCACTGCACCGCTATCGATAACCGGCATCTCTCGGCAAGACGCCAAGAGTCAGGGAGCCCTCGGTCTTGCTCTTTTGTCCTCGGTTTGGGCAGCGTGTCCGTCCATGTCCATGGATCTATGACGGGAGTGTCTTGATCAAGATATGATATGGCGATGCATGTGCTTACGAAGGCCTTCATGGTCTTTGGCACGGCGGAGATTCCGGGCCCTCGGGAAGAGGCGTTGTTTGGTTCATGGCCGGGCCCCGCATCCAGATTAGATGCCCGTTGACAGTGAACACTTGTGCACCGCCTCTTCCATTTATTGCATACAGACAAAGCTTAGGTACACGTACACGCTTGCAGCTCCTTCAACTCCCAGATGCTTCTCGGTCACCGTCCATCGAGGGCGGAGAGGAACGGGTTGTTGCTCTGCATCACCACCCCTCCCGTCTTAGCCGGCTGGATAGGCTCCTGGGTGGGCTTGGGTACATCATCGCTGTGAGTGGCGGCTGTTTGTCAGCTGTGTGCGTACGTTTGATACATGAGTACGTACCTCTCAAAGAAGGGGTTCAGTGGCTTCCCAGTCGTCTCTGCTGCAGGGGGCGACTCGACCCACCCCCCCATGGCCGAGGACTCTGGTGCTCCCCCCGCCTGCGGCGTCTCCTCCACAGGTTCCGCCCGAGGCACCTCCTCAACAGTCGGCATCCCCATGCTCAACCGCATCGCCTCGGCAAGCTCATAATCCTCCTGCTCCTGGAGGAGCGCCATACTCCTCCGCCCGGCCTCATCAAGCTGCGACTCCTCCATCGCCCGAGCTATCTCCCGCCGTTCCTGCTCCCGGCGTGTGTTCTCGGCGACCTCGTCTTCTCCCGCGTTGGAGCGTCCACGACCCCGAGAGCCGGGTGTGCCGCTTGGTATGAGAGGTGGACCCCCACGAGCGATGTTGGCGGCGACGCCGGGAGGGGTGTGGAGGCCGAAGGCTTTGCAGACGTTGGAGAAGGGGCGGGTGAAGTCGTGTGGCCACGGGATACTTCGAGCGAACTGGAGGTCATAGTGATCAGCTATGCAAACGATTCGGGTTGCAGAGCGACTCACCTGAGTCTCTAGAGTGGATAGTTTCTTCTCAATCTTCCGCTTGTTCCCACCACGCCGCCATTTCTCCTGAACATAACTCGTAAGAACAGCCTCGACATACCTGTACCCGTATGTCAGCCGCTTGTCCGCGTATCATATACGACAGCCATCCAAAAACGGAAGATAAGCAAGGCTTACTTCTGATTGAGAACCTTCTCAGGCGTGTTCAGCTCCTGGATGACCTCTTTGGCAGTCTCCAAAGGCGGAACGTCGAACTGCTGCTCCTCCTCGTCATCGTTATTTGTCTGCAGACGCAGCCGCGCTCAGCGGGATCAGCACCAGTCGCCAGTGATGCAGCTTTCGGCCATGGGACTCACGTTGTGGCTTGCGGAGCGTGATGGTGGGTTCTGCATTGATGTCAAGACTACTTCGAACTGGTGACGGTTACATATGAACGAGAGCAGAAGGGAGCCCCGCTGAAGCAAGGCGGTGAAAGAGGACGTGACAACGAGGGCTGCCCCGCGCTGCACCGGGACGCAACCCGATTGGCCACAGATCAGGCACCGCCTGCTCTTCTCCTGCGGAATCATTTATTTCCGGAAGTTTCTACAACTGTTATGTATGTGCTCTTCTCTTCTCATAACCAGCACCCAAGTCAACCATCAACATGTCGCTCCCTGCTTCGCCCATGGCCCTCGACCCCTGTCGCCCGCCGTTCATCGCTCGCCCATACAGTGCGGTGGCGCAGACCACGTCAGTCGTCCTTATTGAGCCTCGCTATTTTGCGCCGCCCGCCGCACCGTATGAGCGAGAGACCTGGCTCGACACAAGCCCCGCGCCTGTCTCCGGTCGACGGTCGACGGACCTCGCTCAGGGCGAGAGACGAACGGCGGGCGACGGAGGTCGAGAGCCATGGGCGAAGCAAGGAGCGACATGTTGATGGTTGACTGCGGCGCTGGCTATGAGAAGAGAGTACCGACAAGATGAGTTTGCCGGCCACTCGTCTTTTCTTCTTACCCTCCATGAAGATATGGTCCAGCCGGGTGGCCCCGTCTGAGTGCAGATACCTGGTGGGACAGCTGCAAATGGTGGCTGAGTGTATGTATTACCCTATGAGCACCTGAGCGGAGGCTCAACCAAAGTGGCGTAGTGCAGGGCTTCGATGGTGGTGACGATGGTTGGTTGATGGTTTGGCTTGGGAAGGGTTGCGCGTTGGTCGAAAGGGGCCCTTTATATATCATCGCCTGCCGTAACCATGTCCCTCTTTCTCGTTCTCAGTTAATCGTTGTGGCTGGCAAGCAAGCCATTATCATAGACGCTCAAAGATGATCGCTGACTGTGCATAATATTCATGTTCTTGAGTACAGTACCGCGTCGTATTGATCACCACCACCCTTCAGATGATCACTCGAAGGTACACGATATAGGCTCTTTTGGCAGCATCCACATGCTCGTTGCTGGCAGGCGATCAGAAGCCACAGTCGAGCATAAGCCAGATACAGAAGAGTGCCATTGCATACGACAGTCTTACATCTTATTAGCCACCTGTACAGACTTCGTAACACACGACTCGCTTTTGAAAGACGACCGCTTTACCCCAATGCATCTACTCACTAAAAAATGTATCAGCCAGCCACGATCGACCACCACTTCCCGTATTCAACAGCCCGTTCAGACTATACTCATCTCTCGCCCTCCTACATCTTTCTCTTCTCTCCCTTCCTCGGTAGACTTCCCGCCTGGCCCACCATATAGGCAATGATCCCGTCCGCAGACACGGGAACTTCTCCCTGATAGAACGACGAGGTGCTGAGTACCATCTGGTCGCTGGAGGATGACCTGAAAGTGGTCAGACCGGTTCGGATACACCTCATGATGATGGGCGGTCGTGGAGGGTAGAAAGGGTCTCGCTTGATCTGAAAGGATTAGTCAGCGGAGTTGGTGACTGAGGCTGTGATGATCAACTGAGCTGCTCTCTGCACTCACACCATCACTAAGAACGAGTGAGACCGTCTCAGAGGGCCTCTCAAAGTCTGGCCCTAAGCTCATCGGGTGAGCTTGCATTATTCAGACATCACGTGAAAATTGACCAACATCACCCACCGACGATATGCGAGGCCCAGCCCCTTATAGTCATCGTTTGAGCGATGCAGATGGTCTGAAGCGCAGGCATCTTTTTGGCTTGCTTTAGCGCCCACTGGTACATTCCGCCATGGGTTGGGTCGGATGCCGATTCCTTGCTGTCACTGCGATTTGCCGGCCGTACAAAGCCAATGTGGTTAGCCTCTATCTCTCCTTCGCAATCAGAGTGTACCCGGTAGTGACTATTGAAATACTCACAGTTCTCCCTGCGCCATTGCAGCTTGAAAGCACTTGGACACTTCGGCACTGGTTCGAAGGTACTTGAAGACAATGTTGCTGCGCGCGAAATGGATGGCAACGGTTTTGTGCCTATTCCGGCTAATCGAGTGACATACATGACGGCCCTTGTCGCCTCATCCCAATACTCCCCCTTCATGGGATAGGTATCGTTGACTGTTGAGTGGAGCGGTCAGATTAGAAGACGGCAATAGGCGGAAAACAACAGCGGTGGTGGATACTGACCGACAAACAACGTCCCAAAGTCGTAATCAATGAACAACTCGCAGGCAGAATCAATTGATTGCGAGGTGGGGCCAGTTCGGATACCTTTCAGGCGCGTGACGCCTTCTGGGTCGATGTACTTCGTAGGACAGCTGCGGACCGTAGGTGTGTGGACGGCCGCTCCAGAAGGACCGGAGAGTAGAGTCAACCAGAGTGGCGTAGCAGCAGACATGGTGGTGGGGGGCCTGTGGTGATGATGGTGCTGGGCGGTGAAGAAAGGTCCAGTCGAACGTCCTTATTACTGATCTGAATCATCTTGAAATATGCGCGCACAGCATGTGTTGGTTATTCGCACTCTCTGGCAGCTCACCTCGTGTACACGGCCACGAGTTAGGATACATGAAACGTCGTTGGCACCGTCACGATAAGGCGTGTTTTCTATGTGGGTGGTGGTCGTTGTTCTCGCGAGCTTCCAGCATCGGTGGGTTGCTTCACGGATGCTAGAGGGGCACCCTTCCGGCGTGGACGTTAGCCTCTTTCACCTGAACCTCAATGAATCTGGACACGAGGAGTAGTAGATGCTGGGAAGCATGTTGCACGCGAGTGTCAGACAGAGGGATCAACGTCTCATGTCAACGTTGACATGAGGCCTCGAGGTCTCTTGGGCGGCGAGTGTCCACACGTCTGTTTGCTTGTAAACGAGGTAAGCCAACAGGTCAATGAGCGTCATCACTGTGGCCACACATGACGATCACGATCCTCGTGTAAACCAGGTGCACGGTGGGAGAGTTGAAGGGAGTCACTGGTCAGACCTGAAGTGACATCGAGGGATTCGACATCTAGGGTAGTGGCACAGCACAGCCACCGGAGCTCGCGGTACTTGCTCTTCTGGATACATTGAAGATGTACGTGCACTGTTCTACACTCCATTATTATAAGCTTCGCACAATATATACAGTCTCGTTTCTGAGCCACATCTACTGACTGTAGAGCTCCTTCCAGAGGACCGGTTGATCCCAAGACATCTGCAAAATGTCACCATGGGACGGTCCCCACCCTGCACACGCAATCCCCGCCCTGCACAGTCCCCACGCTGCAACCCACGCTACACAATCGCGATGCTGCACAATCCCATACCAAAATCCCACCTCAGAATCTCACCCCACGCAGGCTCACAGCCTTCCCCTCCTATCCAACCGCCGATTAATCCCCCCCAAAAGCGTCTTGATAATCAGCGCCGACGACATCTCCTCCCCCGAGTATGGCACGGTATCAACCATGTCCCGCACGCCGTGCTCGCCCGACAGGCCGTCGTCGAGCTCCTGCAGCGCTTCGCGCGCTTCGGGGTCGTCGCCGATTTGGAGGAATTGGATGCCGACTTGGGAGAGGGGAAAGTCGCCTTTGTCGAGCTGTGAGGGGGTCAGTTCTGAGATACATAGATGGGTAGAGAGGAGGGAAGTTGGATGTGAACACGTACTCGCCGGGCAATTGCGATGATCACGCTCTCGGGGTCGTCGGTGGGCGCTACAGTTCGGACGAGTCAGCCGTTGTGTCGCTCATAGCCAGCATAACGGCACTCACATCCATCGGTGATGACGATCAGGTTCATCGGCTTTACAGGGTCCTCATGCTCCACTGCCGGACCAGAAAGCCTCGGCGAAGTGGCCTGCGACCTCTCCAGCCGTGCCATATAATCACGCAAAATCGCCTCCAGCCTCGTACCCGTCCTATGTACTTCTCATCAGCATACCGCTCTCCAGCTCGACCGCCACGTATGAAACAGCTCACGGAGTCACACCCCTAGGCTCCACCCCCTTGAAAGTCTCGGCCACCTGCGCCGTCGTGCGGAGGTCTGTCCCGACCCGGCGGTTGTTGAGGAAGTAGAGGTCGATACCGTCATCGTCGTACCGCGCGGCAATCTCTGCAACCTCCATGATCGCTTGGCGGGCGCGGTCCCATCGCTCGCCTTTCATCGAGAAGCTGTCGTCGACTAAAAGCACAGGAAGGTGGTCAGCTGCTAAGATACATTATAAGAAGCGAGTGATCCTACTAGCTCACCTAGGAAGACAGTGTCGTAATCTCGAAGCATCTCCAGTGGGTCCTCCACGCCTCCAGGCTGGAACGACGCCGGCCGAGGCGGCAGCGCCGGTGCCGGGGTACTAGGCCCCGCACTCGGAGGCACACCAAACGGCGTAGTCGATACCCCTTGCGTAAGGATAGACAGCTGCGGGTGCCCATGGGGTGACGGGGGGAACGCCGAAGAGGGAGAGGCCATGGTCGGCGTCGGTGGGAGAGGTCGCGAGCCAGGAGATGTCTGGGTTTGAGTCTGGGCGACGGTGGGTGTGTGGGGCGGGGTGGGTACGCGGAGGTGGGGAGGGGGCGGGCCAGAGGGGGAGGCGTAGGTGGGTTCGGTGGAGTAGTGCGTGTAGCTCGAGCCTGGGGTCTCGAACTGCTGCTGCTGCTGTAGCTGCTGCTGCTCATGCTGAGCATGCTCCTCCCGTTCAGCCGGGGAGAGGAACGGGTTCTTGCTCTTCAGCACTGCTCCCGTCCTCGTAGGCTCCAGCGGCTGCTGCGTGAGCCCCGCCATATCGTCCCTGTCCAACAGCGAGCTCTGACGATTTCCCGCTGCACTCGCTGCGCCTGCTGCTCCCACACCACCGTCCCATTGGCCAGGGATACTGAGCCCTTGCAGGTCGTTGGTGATCCCGTCCACCCCACTGGGCACTGCCTGCGACTCGCTTGGGACTTGCTGGTGGGAGAAGCCGCTCTCCGACATGGGGTTGTAAGAGCTCGCTCGGCGCCCAAAGGCGTCGCTGTCCTCCATCACAGCTGAAAGGCCGCTGGGCCTCCCGAGCCCGAAGCCATTGGGCGTTTGTCCGCCTGTGGCGGAAGACGACCCGGTCCCAGGTCCCGAAGACGACCCGGCGCCTTGAGTCTGCGACGCCTCCAGGCTCAACCGCATGGCTTCCTCCAGCTCAGCCTGCTCTCGCTGCCAAGCCAGGCTCGCGCGCTTCGCCTCCTCCATCTGGGACTCCTCGAACACGCGGGCCATCTCCGGGTCGGCCGGAGGGTGGAGGGCATCAGCGTTGATACCCGAGTCGCCTGATCCGGAATGCGCCGGTGGGGAGACTACGGGAGGGGGTACAGAGGGGGGCGAGAAGGTGGCGGGGGGTGGGGCGGCAGCGGGCGCAGGCGACGAGCTAGTATCCGCTGCCTCCGCTGCGAGCCGTTCCTGCAGCAGCCTCGTCGCTTCCGGATCGGGGTCCTGGCTCGCATAAGGCGGAGGAGGCGGCTCGTCGGTGTCTTCTGGGTTCCGCGTGGGTCCCGGCGGGGCCGGCGGGATGGTGGTGGTTTGCCGCTGCGTGGCGCCAGTGGTGGTGTTTACGCGGATAACGGTGGGGGAGGAGTAGGAGCTGGTGCGCTGGTAGGTGCGGGTTGGGGTGTGAGTCTGAGCCCGATGGAGGGCGGAGGACTGGGCGGGATAGAGGGAGGAGGAGGAGGAGGAGGCGCGGCGATTGATTAGGACGCGGGAGGATCCCAGACCGAATTGTTGTCGGACCTCGATGAACTGCTGGCCGAACCTGGGGAACTGAAGCGGGATGTCAACAAGAGCCGAGTGGCAATATTATCAAGATAGGGACTTACTTCGCGTTCAAGCGACTCGAGCTTCTGGCTAATCTCCCATTTGGCCCTTCCGTGAGCCGACTTCATCTGGACATAACTCCGGATGACTGCCTTGACGTATCTGTGTTTCACGCCATCAGCAGCTCGTCCCGCCATTTATTACCCCGGCCAATCGGCATGCGTAGGCATGACTCACTCAGGATCCCGGGTCATACTGTGATTACTCAGTGCGATGATGACCTGATAGGCCGTTTCCATCGCTTCAATACGGTAAGCAGGGCGTTGTCCGCCATATGCCTGATGGCGGATCGTCACGGTCAGCTGCGCGTTCGGAGGATGGATACAGTAGCTGCAACGGACTCACGCCTTGTCTGGCCGACATTCCTGGATAGAGCGACATGGTATGGTATGTGCTCCTGCTTATGGGTATAGCTGTGAGATATAAAGGCGGAGTGAAGATGGAGGATGCACAGGAATCGTCTCAATACACTGCAGTGCATGCGGCGGCCGGCCAATGACGCAGAAGGCACACCCATTAAGGTTATCCATTACAAACTTCGGAAAATGCCGGGCCAATTCAATTACAAAGAATGTTGTAATCATTACAATTTCCACTTTACGTAAACCTGCCCTACAGCCGGCGGACGTCGCCGCTCACGGCTTAAATTTCATCGAGACGAGGTCCACAAGCTGTCACCACCATACGTACACTTGAGTGGACAGCTATCGCTTCATCGCACTGCGACAGATAATACTAAACCCTCTCAAAACCAACAGGCATGTCCTACAAAGTCAGCGCCGCGGCCGCTCCCCCTTCTCCCCACTCTTCCTCCTCTTCCCTTTCTTCCGACGATGCCGACGATCGCTGCTCCGACTGGGCCTCCTCCCTCGGCGAAGCCCGTCAGACCAAGTCTCTCTTCGACGACTCTGTGCTTCCTACTGTCGAGCTTGCCCTCAAGCATGACAAGGAGAAGTACGACTTTGATTTGAAGGAGGCGTGTGAGAAGCTTGGGCTGGATATCATTGGGCGGATCAGGCTGATAAACCTCGTGAGGAATGCTGTGAGTCATTCATCTGGCTTCAATTCCATGTTGCATGGGTCCGGTACTGACTTCGCTCTTGTCAAAAGGGTTTGAACAAGGAGCAAATCCTTGCTCTCTCTCCCTCAGACGAGCTCTTCAAGGATGACAACCTCCTCATCCCCGTGCTCGCCGACGACCCTCTCCTTCGTATGTCAAAGCTCTTGCACGTGTCAACTGCTGGACAATGGAAGGCTAACACCTTTGGTAACTTGCGCAGAGTACGACTTTGACGACTCGTGGTCGGACGACGAGTTCGATGCCCCCTCTGTTGCCGCCGCCGGTCCTTCTACCACCGACAACAAGAGCTCCCCCGAGGCGCAGCGTGCCGCTCAGCTCGAGGCGGAGCTCGAGAAGGCCAGGAAGGACCTGGCTGCGATGCAGCTCCTCGTCACCAAGACCCTCGGAGCTGAGGACGACGAGGATGAGGAGCCCGTGAAGGTGGATGGGAAGGGGAAGGGCAAGGCTGTTGTTCGTGATGACGACACCCACTACTTCCACTCTTACGAGGAGAACGGTGAGCTACCACACGTCTCGCGTATACATGTGACTAATCGCTGACGGTGCACCATCGTCAGACATCCACGAGATCATGCTCAAGGACACCGTCAGGACGGTCTCGTATGCCCGATTCATCCTCTCCAACCCCAAGGTGTTCAAGGACGCTGTGGTGATGGACGTTGGGTGCGGGACAGGTATCCTGTCGAGTGAGTCTCTCTGCTTGTCAGTCCACGGTTCATAGGCTTACCTGTGGTGCGATCCTCAGTGCTGGCTGCCAAGGCCGGGGCGAAGCATGTCTACGCTATCGAGGCGTCGGGGCTGGCTGTCAAGGCTAGGGAGAACGTAAAGAACAACGGCTTCGCGGAGACTATCACGTGCGTCAGCAGCTGCCGGCGTGAGGACTACGGATAACTGTAGCTGATACGGACAACTTGACAGCGTGGTCCAGGGGAAGGTCGAGGACATCCAGCTGCCGGTGAAGCATGTCGATGTCATCGTGAGCGAGTGGATGGTAGGTCTGAATGTCTTTCTCCAACTCGTGGTAGACAAACACCTGACCTGTGATGTCTAGGGCTACATGCTGCTGTACGAGTCTATGCTCGACTCCGTGTTGGTGTGAGTAAAAGCTATTTGTGGTACGGGTGTAGAACGCGCTGACAGCTGGATCAAACTATCAGTGCCCGAGACCGATTCCTCTCTCCCACCGGTCTTATGGCGCCATCTCAGACTCGTCTTGTGATCAGTGCCATCACTGGTGAACGAGTGTGGCGGGAGCGCGTCGACTTCTGGAAGAACGCCTATGGTGAGTCATGTTCGGCTGCAGGTACATCGAGCGTCGCTAACCTGATCGTCACATAAATAGGCTTCAACTTGAGCACCATGGACGGCATCACATTCGTGGAGGGTCTTACGGAGATCGTCGACAAGGAAGAGGTGGTCACCACCGAATCCATCGTCCGCGATATCAACTCCCACACCGCCACCATCAAATCCCTCGACTTCCACTCCTCCTTCACCCTCTCTTCCACCACCACCGCCCCCACCACAGTGCGCGCCTTCCTCACCCACTTTGACACCTTCTTCAACCACGTCTCTGGCGAGGCATCGCACATCCCGCCCACTACCGACGTGTCCATCTTGCCCTTCGGGGACGACGAGTACGCCCGCCCCGTCGAGCCGCTCGTACCCGCCCCGGGGGAGGACGGTGTGCAGGTGAGCTTCACCACCGGCCCGAGGGGCAAGTACACGCACTGGAAGCAAGTCGCGTTCTTGCTCAAGGAGGCGGTGGAGCTTGGTCCCGAGGATGAGGTGCGCGGGCAGTTCTTCTGCCGCAAGTCGGCGGATAACTCGAGGGAGCTGGATGTGGAGATTCACTATGCGGTGGGGAAGAAGGGGGAGAAGGTTGAGGGGGAGCAGACGTACACTGTGCAGGCGTACAAGGTGCGATGAGCGCGCATGGGCGAGGTGTGTGGGGTATGAGCATGCATATGTCTTGAGGCTGAGTTGAGAAGAAGAGCGGCGGCCGACTTTCGGGCGGGCAGAGATGAACTGGAGCACAGGCAGCGCAGGGGGCTCCCATCGCTCGAGAGAGGCGAAGGGACTCGTGAACGTACAGCAGATGCTGCATGCGCCAGAGGCGAACTTCTCTGAACGAGCACATCGGGTTTCGGTCGAGGAGATCCGACCCCACTGGGCCTGGATAGGCCTGGATACCATAGGTCACCCATGGTCATGTGTCCATTGATATTGGAGATATGGACGACGTCTAGAAATAGATGATCCGCAGGCCTGGCCAAGATGAGAGTACGTAACTGCGCGCCTCCTGCCAGCCAGGCCGCCGGCGGGCGGACCACCGCCGTACCCCAGATGCCCTTCAAGAGCCCAGTGTCATGTAAAAATGTCTGCCAAGACCGTGGTCTTCTGAATTACCAATGCCATACGCCGGGGCTGGTACTCTCTGCATACATTCAGAAGGAACAAGGCATCACAGCCCGGGGAGGCATGTCTATAACCGGACGACCGCAGAGATGTCGTCAAAGGCTGATAACCAATTTGAGTCTGAAACGACAGCTGCCAAGAGATCTAACTTTCGGGAGTGCCTACGATACCACTTGCTGGTGTTGCAGGAACGAGATAGTGGATCTGGAGCTCATTGGCTCTACAAGGAGTGGCGAGAGCGAGTATGGAGTGGCGAGAGCGAGTATGAAGTGGCGAAAGTATATATCGTCCACAGGTGATGATGTGAGCACCCTCGCCCCCCTATCACCACTCGCATTGTGCCCCCAGCTCTCCCTACCACCTTACACCAGCTCAGCAAGTCGCAGCTCAACCGCTCACCCCTGCCTACCCCCCAGCCGCCGCGCTATGCACGAGAACGACGGTCGTTCCCGAAACGTCTTCGGTCGCTTCCTCCGAAGGTCCCCTTCCAACAACCGCTCCCAGCCAGAGACCCTCCCACCGCCACCCGCATACAACCCCGGCTGGGAGCCCAGTGCTCGTACCCCAGTGTCTAGGCAGGGCACTCGCAGTCGCCAGGCGCTCCCTGCCTCTCCTATGCCACCTATGCCGCCCATGCCTGTTGTGACACCGTATGTCACACCGCACCCCGCGTCGGGTCCTTCGACCCTTGAGGACCCCTTGGATATGCTCAAGGAGTACGACACCGTCTTCCTTAGTGAGTAATCGCCACTCTGTCAATTTCAGCCCATGTCATCTCACACTCCTCGGTACTACCGTCGCCCATACACTGACACGCGTACCCCTCTATACAGTCGACGACAGTGGCTCCATGGCTGGTGACCTCTGGAGGCAAGCCTGCCGAGCCCTCAAGCACGTCGCCAAAGTCGCCGCTCGCTATGACGACGACGGCATCGACGTCTTCTTTATGAACGATACTCGATGTGGCAAGGGGTTGTTGACCACCGAGGATATCACTGCTCTGTTTATGGGGGTGAAACCCAGCGGCAACACACCGTAATTTTCCAATCATAGCTCGACGGCTGATGGGGAACCCAGTGGCTGATGACCTTCCTCACAGCACCGGGCGCAGGCTAGACCTCATCTTGCGAGAGTACCTGGCCAGACTGGAGGAACCCTTCATCCCTTGTCCTGGCAATACAGAGGGTGTGATCGTGAAGCCCTTGAACTTGATTGTTATAACGGATGGTGGTGAGTATCATCCCTGATCGTCGTATTCGTGAGCAGGATGGCTGATGAGAGGGTATGCAGCTGCATCTGATGATCCCAAGGGCGTCTTGATCGCCGCCGCCAAGCGTGTAGGTCGCCGTCCGTTGAGCTAGCGCAACTCCCTGGCTGAGCCCAATCTCTCACCCATCCTCCACCCCGGCTGCCTTCCCTCCATTCCACTATGCCCACAGCTCGACCGCGGCAACTATCCCTTCTCCCAAGTCGGCATCCAGTTCGTCCAGATCGGCCGCGACCCGGCTGCAACGCTCGCTCTGCGCGAGCTCGACGACGGCTTGGCGAAGGAGCACGACATCCGCGATATGGTGGATACTGTGCCGTATTTGGGGAGGGAGTTGAGCGGGGAGTTGATCATGAACGTGCTGCTGGGGGGGATCAATCGTAAGCTGGACAACAGGGACGCGGGTATGGAGGAGTATCGAGTCTCGGCGGGGGATGGGGCTGGGAAGAGGGGCGGGTGTTAGCAGTGCTGCGGAGGATCATAATGTTGTTTACTGAGACCCCATACCAGTTCCCCTTCTGCTATCGATGCCGGGTTGATGGTGTTTGGAGAGTAGTGTATAGTAGGATACCGAGAGACCATAGTGTCCGGTTCGAGATTGTTGTTGTATAGTCCGTCGCGAGAAGTTGTTGTACTTGTAGTGCAGACGTTGCCAGTGTTGTAGGCGAATGTACTTTCGACCTGTTTGCGATTATCAGTGATACCTGATCTCTGGCCACTCGGCCTTTTCTGCGCCTGGCTGACGCGAATAAGTAGATGCAGAGGCAAAAGACGAAGACGAGACCTCGTCGTGTCGTGGGCTGTGGCTTCGGCGTCAACAAACGGAAGCAAACTTCAGGCACCACCACCTGCTTTGAGCCTTGAGCCTTGAGCCCATCGTGACGAAGACCGCGCTGAGAGGCCAGCGGTGCTCCTTTCTTGCATTACAGCCAGCTCACGATCTGGCAAAGCAGCCCCTTCTACTCTGCCTGGTGACCGTCATCAACCGCTATGGCCGCCACAGCTGCATACGCAGATACGTGGGTCTACGACTTCACCGCGGGTGTCTACTATCACGCTGCTTCGAACACTTACGCGGTGACCGACCCGGCCACGGGGCAGTGGTCCTACGTCCCTGCCTCTGAATTCACCCACGCGTCATCATCGAGCACATCTGCGCCTGGTCCCAGCTCGATTGGGACGGGAGGGGGATCTGGTGGTGTAGAGAGGGAAGAAGGAGAGATCGAAGATGATGTAGGCTGGGGCGGGCTGATGGACCCCGAGAAGCTGGCAGAAGTGGAGAAGGCCAAGGAGAACAAAAAGGCCTGGGCGAAGGCTGGAGCTGGCCCCGTGCTGGAGAAGCACCTTTCCTACACCCGGACTCTTGCGTACGACGACCCGTCGCTCTACGCTTTCCCTACCGGCGACAACGAGCCCCCCGACGAAAAGGAGCCACCGAACCACCTTCTCCGCCTGGTCGTCATATCGTCGAAGACGCCAGATCTCTCGGCGGGACAGGTAGCGGTGATAGACACGAGGGAAGGCGGGGTTCAGCTGGGGAGAGATAGGTGTGAGAAAGGGGCGCAGGCGAGGGTGCGGTTACGAGAGATGGAGGTCAGCAAGACGCATGCGCTGGTGTATTGGGGTGGGAGCGGGGAGGGCGGCACAGAGTTGTCTGGGGAGGATGGGCGGGCTGCTGAGGAGGAGGAGGGATGGTGGATCGTTGACTTGGGTGAGCTTGCATTGCTTTTACGACGCAAATCATGAAGCTAACGATCTGAACTAGGCTCAACGCATGGCACATTCATCTCGCACCCTATCGAGAGTGATGAACCTATTGCGCCTATCGGCCCCTCCAAACCCCCCACATCATCCGGAAAACCTACCAAAGCCCGTCTCTCAGAACCCAAACACTCTTCCAAACCCTTCCCCATCCAGCATCTCACCCTCATTTCCATCGGCACTACCACATTTCAGGCGCACGTCCACACCTCATGGCCCTGCGAGATCTGTCAGCTCAAGGGCGGCAACGAGATTGCCCTTGATGTTGGCGACGCCAAGCCGGTGGATACGGGCACACGGGAAGAGAAGGAGAAGGCCGAGTGGGATGTGGCGATGAACCAGTCGGAGAAGTGGGGGAACAGGGGTATCAGGCAGAGGCAGGCGATGGCGAGTTTGAAGGAGAAGCTTCTCAATAAGGATCGAGGGAGTGAAGCACCCACTCCTGAGAGCGGATCGCCCGGTGCGAATGGCCAGTCGAAGGAATACCTCGATCGATCTGCCATGCGTCGGCGACTCCACCCTCCGTCACCCCCTCGACAGACATCATCCTCCACCGCGGTACCGACATATTCCAGCGCCCCAGTCCGCTCCGCAGCTCCCACCGCCTCGCCCGCCGTACCTGTCAAGAGCAAGTTCGCCGAGAACTTCCTCACGAAACAAGGTTGGCAGCCTGGAGCAGGCCTGGGGAAGGACGGTGAAGGTAGAGCGGAGCCCATACAGACGCAGGCGCGGGCTGCTAAGCGCGGGCTCGGGGCGGAGGGGAGCTCTGCGGTGGTCGACCATGGGGAGGGTGATTGGCGGCAAAGGGGCAAGCAGCGGCGGTGGGAAGAAGCTGGGAATGGTCGTGGGTGAGCACCTGGGGAAGGCCGGTGGTGTCTGTGAGGGTTTCGGAGAGAGCTAGAGTTGTATTGCACGAGGTGCGCTGTTGTCGTTAGGACTAAGAGGGTGGGCACGAGGGGTTAGATGTGTAGGCGATGGACCTGGTCATGACGGTCAGTCCTTAAACATTGCTCATGAGTCTGAGGACGCTTGGACAGTCCAACACATGCATATGCACCCAAGGTCCCTGATTGACATGGTCGACACGTAAGATCCCTTCGTCCTCGTACATACTCCTTGTACCCATTCTGCCCCCTCCAGGCGCTCCATTTTGTGACACTGCTTACTCGTCGAACTCGACGTCGGAAGATGACGACTTGGCAGCGTCGATCCACTTCTTGACCCTCTCGTACACCTATCATTGGCGTCAGCTTCTACCCCTGAAGCGTTCTCGGTGGGGAAGCTACTCACGGTGAACACAATAGCCTGACCGGGGGCCACACGCAGCACACGGGGCGTGATACCCTTGTAGAACGCGGCGGCACCCTCGTTCTTGAACATCTCGCTGGCGACCTTGATCATGCGCGAGAGCGCGGTCTCTCCCTCCACGTGCGATGCCTTTTGGATACGACTGCAAATTGTTGCTCGTCAGCTTTGGTCCCATCAGATAGTTGACAAAGCTGGTGGACGATGTCACTTACGTCTTGATGGTATCGATCGGAGCGTTCGAGAACGGCCCCATCGCACCGCTCACCAACCCCAACACCATCGTCTGCCAACTGGGGAGCTGCCCCGCCTCGGCATACCGCGGCTGCCACTCCATCGCCCACTTCTTGAACTGCTGGTATGCAGTGAAGTTGACACCCTGGTTGGTCGCCTGACGCAGGGCAGTGAGGGAGACACCGCGGTAGAGCGTCATGATGCCTTCTTCGCGGATGATGGTGAAGGCGGCGTGGGCGGCGTTGCGGTAGCGCGGGACGTCGAGGGGGTCGGCGAGGGAGTCTGTGCCCAAGTGTAAGCAGCTGTAGCTATGATCGCGACTCAAGGATACTATAGCTTACGTTGTTGAGCTTGCAGACGGATCTTGATGACCTCCATAGGCGTCACCACCGCCACAGCCTCCGTCGCACCCGCACCCAACCCAGCGAGGAAAGTCGCCTTCCCGCTGATAGTCCCGTCAGGGTTGGCAAGCCACCCCTTGTAGACTGCACCACATTGTCAGTTAGATGCTTTTAGAGACCCACAGCCTCTATCATTTATCTGAGTGTAAAGAACACGAGACTCACCCTCAAAACTGGCAAAACGGATAGCCATCTTTGGCACGATCCCGCTCACCACCGCCCCGAGACCCTTGTAGAGACCCAATGGTGTTTCCCGGGCTGCGATCTGTCTACCCGTAGCGAAGAATCCCAAGGGTTTGAGCTGATAGAAACGATATAGCTGTCAGCTTCAAGCAATCGTGGAGGTTAGCTGCAAAGCCTGACTTACACCTTTGGCTTTCCGCGATTTGGAGAGCTGCATTCGGACTTTGATGGTATCGAGCGGGTGGCTACAGTCAAAATATCATAGATCAGCATACATTCTGAATGATACAGGCTACACCTATGCATCATATCTCTAGGTGTCAAAAAGTAAACTCACCAGACGAGCGCCTCCGAAAGACCAGCTATACCTCCCGCGATGAGATGTGTGCTGAGAGGCACCTTCTCCTTGCCGACAGCCTTAGCTGCGGCAGAGGGTGCGGGAGTGGTGGGGGCGGATGCTGGGGCAACAGTGGGTGCTACGGACGACATTCTGGGTGAATTTGGTGAAGAAGGGGAGTTTCTGGAGGTGGGGACGTCGCTCGACGAGGAGGGAGGAAGACGGCTAGAGGATGACGTGAAGCGCTGGAGGCGTTCTTCGGTGTTGTGGGCTGGCTTCTGGTGAGCTAAGCTGTGCTTGTTGACGGCGGAGGTGCTGCTGGTAAGAGCAAGAAGCAATAGTTTGTGTTGGGGTTGTTATAGCAAAGACATCCACCCTCCATGAACCCCGTTTGAATTTATATAGGAGTTGAGTGGCCTTGTAGTGCGTCGCGACTGGAGTTACCGGTCACCTCTTTAGCCGGGTTATGTCATCGGGTTTACTCGGTACCCACCATACATCTCCTTCGCTTCACCCACTTTTTCGAGTCATCACATGCATACAAAGCAGTCCCGTCTCGACTGGGCGTCCTCCGATCCGAAAAGGGTAGATGCATGGCGCTAGATCTGTACAAGTCCATCGGGATTAAAAGGAGATAAGATTATAGTGACAAGGTCCAACGACTGACAACACGGCAGAATGACACCTCTACGACTGGGCACCTCGCCCATCCTCTCCGTAACCACCCGACATCCCCCACCACCAACACACTCAACAGCTACATCTCTGCCCACCGCCGACCATATCCAGCAGGCTCACACTGTCTCTCCGTCTCTTCCGCCTTGTCGAACCAAACGCCGCGCTCAAGCGCGACTGGCTCCCAACCGCGCGTAGCTGGCGCTCCCCGTAGCTCACGCCCGTCCCTGCCGAGTCGGGATCGAGCGTGCCCGCGTCGATGGCTGAAAGAACGGTGCGTCCGGCGAGTAGGAAGGGGGTGGTGACGTTCTCGCCGGTGAGGGATGAGACTTCTGCGAAGAGAAGCCCTGTGAGGATTGGGCGAGCACAGCGTCAGCGGCAGTGCCCCGTACTATGCTTGGGACGATGGCTCGCAGATCCCCATAGACACAACTTACCATTCTCTTGAGCCCACCGAGAGCCTTCTGCATACTCCACTTCTCGCTCTTCTTCTCTATCTAGCTTGTTCCCTACCACCACGATCACCAGGTGTGGCGACGCCAGTGCCCGACAGTCGGTCAGCCACCGGCTGAGGTTGGAGAACGATTGTCGTCTGTGGCATGTAAGTGTAGGTCTGGAAGACTGAAATGAGTCGGAGCGGCAGACATACGATGTGATGTCGTAGACTAAGATGGCCCCAGCTGCCCCACCTGCACGGACATGTGGGTTAGCTGCATACCGCCTCGTGTTTGACCGCATGGCTCTGCTGAGTTCGACCTACGATAATATGATCTTGTCACAGATCGAAACCTCTCCTGCCCTGCTGTATCCCATAACTATTTCAACACATATGTATCAGTGGAAAGTGCCATAGATGATGTGAAACCAGCTAAAGGACCACCGGACCGCACGCACCTGCAGCTTGATATTTCGGTCTCCTATCCGTATTGTCCTACTTGAGAACTCCACCCCGATCGTATGTGCCGAGTTCTCCTTGACTGTGCATGTAAGGCTCGTCAGCCTGATCCAAGCAGCTCAGAGCATCTACAGCGATCACTCACACTGCTCATGAATGCAATGGTACAGGAGGCACGACTTGCCCGTTCCCGCTTCACCTGGTCAAGCTGTCAGCACCTGTCCCAACCGACGGATTCACTTTAGCTAACCTATCACGATGAATTTGAAGAGATAGTCTGGTTAGAGAAGCGTATTGGGTCGTCAGTGCCGGTGGCAACATCAAGCGGAAAGGGAGAGCGACGCACCATAGGCCTCTACTAGCTCTGTGCCCTCGTGCTCCATACCGTGGTTGTCTGTCTGAACTCGGATCCGGTATTGCTGATTGTGGATAGTTCGGAGTGTGGATGAGGTGTAGACGATGTAGCAGGGATCACAGTGACTCTTTGTTAGATGGATAGTGAACGGTACAAGACATGCACGACGAGACACATCAACACGAGCACCACCATCCGTCTCCCGCCCAGCACGCGGGCCACGCCATCTCAACGGCGATCGCCGCTCGCCCACGTCCACCAGCGCGACACCTTACCCGCCGTTCTGGCTGCTCCATCTCATATGACTTCCAGCAACTCATCTCCTCTTCCCGCTCCGTCCCCAACCCCCACCGCCACAATGTTCCACCCCAAGACCCTCCTATGTGCCCTCCTCATTTCCCTTTCACTCATATTCGCCGCCAAGGCCTCAGAGCAGCTCCAGATTGGCGTCAAGTTCGTCCCGGACGAGTGCCCCATCAAGTCTAGGAATGGTGACCGCCTGAGCATGCAGTGAGTCCAATGCACCTAAGTAGCTGGAGTCCTTTCGGGAATAAAGGTGCTGATCATAAACATTCGATAGCTACACTGGTACCCTCGCGAAAGACGGGTCCAAGTTTGACAGCTCGTTGGATCGGAACCAGCCGTTCGAGTTCACGCGTGAGTCGCTCCCATCCAAGCTGGGGAATCGCACTCGAGCACTCGGAACAATCATTTTGTGTCCCTTCAGCTTGCTGACAACTCATATGCTTTAGTCGGATCGGGCCAGGTCATCAAGGGCTGGGACCAGGGCCTCCTGGACATGTGTATCTCGGAGAAGCGAAAGCTTACCATCCCTCACCAGCTTGCTTACGGTGAGCTTTCATGGCAGCGGCACTCTCACCTTGACTGACACTGATCTCTGCAGGCGAGAGGGGCCACCCCCCTGTCATCCCTCCTCAGAGCACTCTCGTGTTCGAGGTCGAGCTCCTCGGCATCAAGAACCGTCGCACCGACGAGCTCTAAGCTGCGGGTTCGAGCGGCGGGACATGCCACGAAGATGTGTCCTCCACGTAGCCCTCCCATCTATCCCAAAATCAAATGCATCCAGATCTCACAACCCGCAGTACAATCATGTATCGATGCTATGCGTCCTGCTACCACCGCCCAAAACCGTTTACGCGACGGACAGCTCTATCACGCGGCCACGGGGTTGGAGGCGACCTCGCCGCCTTCCGGGAAACGCCTGACCATCCAGGACAGGAAGCTGGGGACGTCTTCTGAGATGCTCCCGGGGAGCGATTGATTGGTGACGAAGCGAGGGATGTTGCCTAAAGAATTGCGTAGTCAGTTGACTAGCCCGTTCAGAGTGCAGAATCAGACGCAACGGAGCCGCTCACCTCCAGCATCGCTGCTCGTCGCCATCCTCCACTCCACCTCCTTCCCCCCCTTAATCTCCCTCACCCGCTCCACGCTCACATACTTGCCCCGCACCCTGCCCTTCTCTGCACCCTTCTTCTCGGGGCAGTCTGGGTGGACAAAAGGAAGAGAGATGTTCATAAACTCGCGCTCGCCGCGGGGTTCGGTGATGAGCTCCCGCGAGAGGAGGAGCACGACGAACGTGCGGGGGTTGGTGGGAGGGGGGGTCTTGTATGTGAGGCGCCAGACTTCGGCGACGTGCTTTTTGTACACGTGGAGGCATTCTGTCTCGCGACATGCTTCGATGTACTCTCGCTCGTTCTGCGTTGAAAGCGGCACGCCTGTCAGCAGCGGTAGTGACATCTATATCAGGACTTGTCGCTCACCTCGCTGTGGTACTCGAGCAGCCCTCTCCTGAACCGCTCATAGATCCCCTCAGGCGTAGTCGACATTACTACCGCCTGCCTCTCCTCCTCCGGCATCGCCGCCGCGTCCTCTTCCTCTTCATCATCCACCGCACTCCCATTCAGCTGCCCATGCCCCGCACCATTAGGCAGCTCATGCTGCTCCGGGTGCCGTGAGAACCTGTGGCTCAAGCTGCGGACAATCCCCATAGGCGTGAAAGAGCCGGAGTCGCGCTTGTTGCCGTCTGTTCCGGCGCCGGAGGAGGCAGCTGCAGGCGGGTGGGCTCGCGCGGCTTGGGACTGGGAGAGCCTGCGCAAGGTCTCGGCGGAGTGGTGGGATTGACGGCCGCACCAGTAGTCTTTGATGCCGCCGAGCTCTTTGCGGATCTACAGGGAGGAGTTAGATCGGTGGTCAGCCTGTAGATAGTGATGGGGGTGGGAGATAGTGATGGGGCTGCGACCTGCGAATGCCGACGTCGTACTCACGTGGTTGAAGGAGGAGGATGTGGGGAGATTCAGAATCTGCACTGTGGAGTCATGCTTGAGCGAGTGCTTGTTCCACTCCCTGCCCAATCAGGTGTCAGCTACCATCTGGAACCATCCATCGTGTGGCATGCAGATGCCACTCACAACATGCCCTCTGCGAGCTTCTGTCCCAGCGCAAAGTGGTCATCGAGGAATTGCTGGAACTCCGGGGACTCCGGGTCCGGGATGTGCTACACCACCACCCAGCTCGTCAGCCTTTGCCCCCCCAGCAATTTGCTACGCGTCAAGCGGTCCCAGGCAGCTCACTTTGGGCTCGAGGGGGTGGAGGTCGAGGTGGGGTGCGCCCATGGTGTAGGCGTGGTGCTGGGATAGAGGAGCAAGAGAGGAGCGTGGATGATATGTAAGGTTCGACGCGTGAATGCGGAGCGGGGAGTCGGTCGTCCTTTGTCGTCGCGGTAGTGGTGCAGATGTTTGCGGAGTGGAATTTGCGGGAAGTCGTGAAGGAGAAGTATGGTGCCCTTCAGCTTTTGTTGGGTGCTATGTACAGATGCAAAAAGTCCAGCTTTTCGATGAATCTCACGAGACAAGAGTTGCCCGAGGATCGTCATGCCTCAGCAATCAGCCTCCCGTAACAATCGCACCACTCAGGGTCCAGCCGTCACTTCCCGGAACTCACCGGCCGCCGCCGGGCGTGTTCATCGTGTGGCCTTCTTGTGCATACGACGGCGCGCCTGTCCTATGCATAGACCGTGAAAGTCTTTCCCATGGTAGATAATGCTCAAATCAGATGAAGCATGAAAGATGTCGGTGCGGTAGACGACTTGCACAGTTAAAGAAGCCCTCCGTCTTGCATCTGTCGTTCTTCTGATGAGGCCGCCACATGCGCAAAACAGGTTCATGTTGCGTGACAAAAGTGGCAGTCCACAATGTACGCCGCTGGTCCCATTTTCCTGCAAACATATCCAGATGGTACCAAGGATACTCTCAGCACCAAGGGGCCTTCCCAGAGAGATCTTACCATCGCGCTAAGGTGGGGCCGCCGCGGTGATTTGAGCTCTCTAGGGGGAGTAGTCATCCCTTCCGGTGGCTCAGCTGGTAGGGGCTGCCACTGATTCGATTGCCTCCCCGAGCGGATGGGAGGTGATCATCTTATGTTGCGTCTCCAGAGTCAGGATGGCAAGAATTGTGATAGTACGACGATAGCCAGATACGAATCCAAAGGCTCAGAAAGTGCACACAGTCCCGGCAGACACTGAGCAAAGAGGAATGCCCGCACTCATAATCCACACGCATGGCCAGCGCACTCTGCTATCCGAAGCTGATTGGGAGCTTTATAAGAGTACCGAGAGTCACCCAGAGATATCTACTATGCTAACGATCATCTTCACCCAGGAAAGTGGCGACTTTGGACCGAGGGGCGTGGCATGAAGAATGCTAGACAAGGATACCTTCTTACATACCCCCTCTTTCGTCCTCGTCGCTTAGTCGACTTACGTGGCTGAGGCAAGCTACATGCAGCTCGTCTATGCTTGCAGGTAGTCGGGCTTCTCCTTCTTCATCTTCATCTTCTCCTTCTCCACGCTCTCTGGAGGCGCTCTTTCCGCTTACGTAATACACTCGGTCTGCCAAACGAGCTCTGTTGTTGCTGTCTTCTGTTGACCTTCCGTCCTCCGCGTGTCGTCTATGATCTCATCTCTGTGCTCTCTCGCCGCCATCTCAGCGACCTCCAGCAACGCCCACCTCCCCCGCAGCCCAGTTCATGACCTCGCCACCGCGCCTTCTGTCCGCCCTGCCATACCCACCCTCAGCTCAGCTCCCCCGGCCTCCATGAGCGCGTTATAGCTCACCAGGCTCACAGCCCATCGCCGAGCCCACGCACTTTGAGGTGACCTGCACCCCTTGCCAGCTAGCTATATATTGGCTCTTGGTCTCTCTATCCATCTTTGCGTCCCCGCAAGAGCAACCACCACAATGTCGGAACCCCCATCCCTCGCCTCTTCACCACCTACCACCATCCCCCCATTCCTCGCCAACATCCTCGCATCCCACGCCGCCCTACCCGCCGCCCCGCCCATCCGCTCCCCTGTCCTTGACATCTACCCTTCACAATCCACACACCAAGACCACAGCTCTGGTAATGGGCACGGGAACTTCCACTCCCAGGGAAACGGCATTGTAAACGGGGGCCACCATCCCCCCGCCGCTGGGACAGTCCCACCCCCCGCCCCTAATCCGCTGTACCTCCCCCCACCAGCGCTTCCAAAAGTGGAGGAAGACCTGGTACCGCCAGAGAACTTTGCGCTGGTTAGCAGTGGGGTGTATCGCTCGGGTTTTCCGAAGAAGCGGAATTTCAAGTATATGGAGACGTTGAGACTGAAGACGGTTCTGTGAGTTGTGTCGATCCTATAGGATGGAATGAATGGGCATGGGCTGACGTGCGGTGTTTGACAGCACGCTGGTGCTTGAGGAGTACCCGAAGGCAAATCTAGAGTGGTGTCAGTCGCAGGATATCCAATTCATGGTGGGTCTTCTTCACTAGCAGCACGGCTAGCTCGCTGACACCCGTGATCGACAGCAATTCGGCATCCCTGGCAACAAGGTATGCATCACCGCCTAGCCCTTCACTCACTACCCCGCACCTCCCCCAACACCGCCGCTAACACCTTCCTGCAGGAACCCTTCGACAACATCCCCGAGGACGTCATCTGCGCCGCCCTCGTCGCCATCCTCGACCGGCGCAACCACCCCATCCTCATCCACTGCAACAAGGGCAAGCACCGCACCGGCTGCCTCATCGGCTGCATCCGGCGCCTCCAAGCCTGGTCCCTCACCTCCATCTTTGACGAGTACCGGCGGTTCTCGGCGCCCAAAAGCCGGGCGGTGGATCAGCAGTTTATTGATCTGTTTGATATCCAGCCGGTGTGGGAGGCGGTGGTGCGGCCCAAGGGTGGGGGGTTGGGGAATCTGCCAGAGTGGGGGATGTTGATGGTGCCGAAGAGTGTGCAAGGGGGTGGGGGGAAGGAAGGGGGGAGGAAGAGGGCGGAGAGGGATGTGTCGCAGATGAAGGGGCTGTGAGGGGTGTGTGCGTGGGATCATAGAAGAATCATTTGAGAGCGTTCATGTTTAGGGCTGTATAGCGGATAGATAAGATGTTGTACTTGTAGTCTCACCACCTCTACCATGTACACCCCCTCCCCTGTCTCTTCCCCCGCCCACACCCACCCACACTGCTGCACGCCCGCCTACTCCAAATCAATCACATTGTAATCCGCCTCATCGGGCGCCCTCAGCCCCTTACTCGGCTCCCACACCTGCAGGATATTATTCTCCGCCGTGCTCGCGATCGTCCACGGCGCATTCGGGCTCCAAGAGATATCGCACACCTTGGAGGTATGCCCCCCGTGCACAAACAGCAGCTCGGGCGGGCCGTCCTCGGCGTCGTCCGGGGTTTGCTCGGCGCCGATAGCGCCCAGGTCCCAGATGTGCACGCGGCGGTCGGCGGAGGCGGAGGCGAAGTGGACGGGGGAGGTGGGGGACCAGGCGAGCTGGAGGACGTCGGAGGTGTGCGCTTCGAAGGAGTGGTGCTTGGTGTTGAGCTTGCGCAGGTCCCAGAGGGCGATCGTCTGTGGCGTGGGGGATGCGACGTTAGCGTCAGTGTCTCCTTTGTCTGCCAGCAGCCGACTGGGCTAACATAAACAGAGACATGACGTACGTTGTCGTTGGACCCAGTGAGGAAGAGGTACTCGCTGCTCGGCGCAAACGCGATACAGTTGACATCGTCAGAGTGGCCCGACGTCTGCTGCCCCGGTTTGCTCGCGTTCTCGCTTCGCGTGTCCCAGCTGCGTGGCATCGGGTGTTAGCTTTGCATCGTCCAGGGCTATCCTTCGTCTCCATCTTGTGCAAGTCGCCAAAGAGTGGAACAGGGATGTAGACGAGTGAAGAGCGGACTCACATCATGATCTGGCCGTCATCACCGACCGAACCGAACATGTTCTCGTTCTTCGGGTGCCAGTCCACATCCTACACCGGCGGGTGTGTATCAGCCATGGCACCTTTGTCTACCTACACCAGCACCGGCAAATACAAAAGAGAAGCAAGCAAAGCTTACCGAGACGTTGGCGGAGTGCCCGGTGTAGAGACGGAGAGGCTGGAGGGTAGAGTCCTTCTTGGCGTAGCCTTGGATGTCCCTGCGGGGATGTCAGTTTTATACTTTCGTAGGTCTGTGTCCCAGTAGAAAAGAGCGTGACTTACCAGTGAGCGACGGTGGTGTCCTCGCTGGCACTGAGGATGTGTCCCTCCTTGAGTTTGCTCCACGAAAGCCCGTACCTGCCCCCCATCGTCAGCTCCTCTACTTTTCTTCCCCCGCCATTTGAAGAGAGGCACGCACCCCTCCTTAGACTGCCCCTTCAGCCTGATATCAGGCTTACACTCCCCGCTACTCGGCGCCTTGCTCTCATGCTTGGTCCTGTCAAAGACATAGACATCCCCGTGCACCGTCTTGGTCGCGATGAGCTCCGGGTTCTGGGGCATGTAGCGCGCGCGGTTGACCTCGCCGTCGTGGTTGATGGTTTGGACGGTGCGGATGCGCGCGGGGGATTGGGTGTAGGAGCCGACTTCTGTGTGGGCAGGGGGGCGTGCCGTCAGCTTTTTCCCGTGACTTCTGTGTAGTTTTTGCTTGGCAATGTGGATGGCGTTCATGTAACTGCTAGACAATGAGAAATGGCGCCGAACGTACCTTGTTTCTCCTCGTCATAGAGATCAGCGAGCGCCTTGTCCGACGCCCCGCCCCCCGACTTGGGGAGCAGCACCTCAGCGATGATGAGGTGGTCATTGGCCTGGCCGGAGGTATGTGTGCCAAGCACTAAACGCTGGGAGGTGTAGTCTGTGTCGGGGACGCTGGTGGGTGGGAGCGTGGTCAGCGGGCTCGCGTCGGGGCAATTTGAAGGCTTCCGGCCACAGTGATGAGACGCAGGGGCAGACTCACTCGGTGATGTCGGGCAACCACTGGCACGTCAAGGAAGGCCATGTCAAGGCGTGCGTGATGACGGTGTCGTACAAGAACGGGGTGCTGTTTCCCGCGGATGATGCGTTAGCTTTCAGCGACTTAGGAGAATTACAGGTCTTCCCGGCAGCTAGGACATGGATTCGGGGCTCACTTCTTTTTCCAGACCTTGTATTGCTACACCATCATCGAATTTTGGACGTCAGCTTCACGTCCTCTATTATTCACTGGTGGATGGCCCCCTCAGAGCAGATGCAGGCCGCATCGCGCGCCGGGGGCAGGACAGCCGACCCACCTCGTTGATAGCCTGGTTATCCTCCACGGCATCGTAGTCCTCGTCACCATCGTCGATTTCTATAGGCTCAGTGGGTGCCATCTTGATTCGCTTTGCGCGTGAATGGGGGGGCGGATGTTCAGATAAATGCGAGAGATAGAGCCAGGAGGAAAAGCTGATGAGGATAGAGGAGCGAGGGCAGGAGCAGAGGACGAGACGCGTTCTTTGGTTGAGCGGAGTGGAAGGAAATGTCGTGATGTCACCACTTTTCGTGTGATGGGTGAGAGCCTCAAGAAGGGGCCGCAAGATATACGCAGTCATTATGACCAAAGCAGCGCCGACACCCCAATGCTAGACATGAACATGAACACAATTCTCCCAGGAAGCACACAGTCTCCAGCGCTGATCGTTTGCATCGTGATTCTATTCCAACGACCACCCCTATGCCTCCTTGGTCCAGGACTCGATAACCTTCTCCAAGTCGAATTTGGGATCTTCGGGGTCGGTGATGACTGTGAAACAGGGCGTCAGTGTGTATACTCGGGCGTATTGTGGGTGGTACAGGACGAGTGGGTGATGTAGGGAGGAGTGGTAGACGTGAGAGGTTGGGTGTGGGAAGGAAAGACAGGGCGGTAGGGGGTGACGTGAGGCGGGAGGGATGGCACGGCTGGGCCGTTTGCGACAGTGCCGGACCGACCGACAGTATGCCATCCCATGCCAAACACGATACACCACTCCAGTCACGCTCCATCCCATCTTCTCCACCCATCTCCTCGCTCTCCAATCCCCCGAGACTCGTCCAACCCCTCGCCCATGCCCAAAGCACAAAACCCAAAACCCAACTCACGCTGGTTCCCAGCCTTCTCAGCAGCCTTCTTCGCGGCGTACGCCTTCCTCCCCTCCTCGATGAGGTGCGCTCGGTGGGACACCTGGTGGGCGGCCTGTTGTTTGATCGTTTTGGTGTGGGCAGACGGTTGAAAATGGTGGAGCAGGACGGAGGTTGGTGGTCGGTGGGCAGGTCAAAGAATAGGTGTAAGAACGGGCAAAGAGCGGTAGCGGACGAATTGAAGGGCAAGATAAGAGGACGTCGGAATAGGTAGAAGAGCAGACAGGCATTAGCGTTCCGCCATGTCCCCTCGCGTGATTACCCCAACGCACCTTGTCCGCGTCGTACTTCGCCTGTAATGTGCCCTGGTGGAAGATACCGTAGGTGATACCGCCGAGGAGAGCGGACCATCGGACGACCTATTGTGGATGGTCTGTCAGTACTGATCCTTCTCTGCTTACACCCTGCAACCCCCCAGCCCAGCTCTATGCTCAAGCAATCCAGCTTCGTGGTCGGAGAATCGGCCGGATGTTTTCTCGTACTCACGTTGACGGTAGGAGTAGCCATTTTGCGGGGGCGAAAAGGGGGGTGTGGGGCGGGGGGGTGTACGAGACGGTAGCGGGGGGGTGGGATGCGGGCTGGGGTGCCCTTGTAGTGTTGTTTTTGGGATATAGAGGTGTGCGCGGTGTGTATACAGAGCCTTCATGGCCATAAGCACCAGGCTCGCACCAGCAGTGGCCGGGATGAACCGAGGATGGATAACGCCGCGTATCTCCGCGTGTGGCGCTCTCGCTGGCTGGCTCTGACGCGACGCTCCTCTGCCACCGCACCGGGCTATACATCTCTTGCACTCGTCTATACTGCATCGACTCTCACCTCTTCCTCTCTATCAACCCCGCCACACCAGGCCCCCTACTCTCCCCCGACACGCCGCCGCGCAGGTGTAACCATCGCACAAGATGAACCCCTCCGCGACCTGCTACACCATCGTCCACGACGACCTCCTCGACGCCCCCTCCTCCCAGGACCTTCGCAATGCGCTGCAGAAGGGCTCGGACGAGGTTAAGCTCGAGACCATGAGGAGGATCATTGTTGGCACACTCAACGGCCAGAACCACGTTAGTATCGTGTGGAGACTGGGAAGGGTCGAGCTGACACGTCTGAACAGTCGTCCTTGCTCATGCCGATCATCCAATACGTGATGCCCTCGCGAAACAAGCAGCTCAAGAAGATGCTGCATTTCTACTGGGAGTGAGTTGTTCCAGAGCAATGAGATCCAACGGCAACTGACAAATCTTTTCCCAGGGTGTGCCCCAAGCTGGACGAGCAAGGCAAGCTCAAGCAAGAGATGATATTGGTGGTGTGAGTTGCTGCCACCGACATCCGAATGGATCCTTACTGACGCGATATCTACAGCAACGCCATCCGAAACGACCTCGTACGCACCCAACTCCCCATCTCCACCACATACCCCCACTGACATCCCCGCAGCAACACCCCAACGAGTACATCCGCGGCGCCACGCTGCGCTACCTGCAAAAGGTCCGCGAGGCCGAGCTCCTCGAGCCACTCGTCCCCACCGTGCGGTCATGCCTCGAGCACCGACACTCGTTCGTCAGGAAGAACGCCGTGTTTGCGGTGTACACCATCTACCAGGACCACGAGCACCTTATCCCGGACGCGCCCGAGCTGCTCGACACGTTCCTCGCTGCTGTGAGCTCCCAGCGCGACAATGCGAGTGGCCGAGCTGACGCTGTGATACCCGTGTCGAACAGGAATCCGACTCGACATGCAAGCGCAACGCGTTTGTGACCCTCTGCAACATCTCCCAGCCGACGGCTGTGCGATACCTCCTCAACAACTTTGACCAGATCCCCGGGATGGACGAGTTGATGCAGATGGCGGTGATCGAGCTTGTCAGGAAGGAGGCCAAGACCGAGGGCGGACACCGCGTGAGCTGCCGACTCTCTGACTGGGTGGATGTCTGGAGCACCGCTGACATAAGCCACAGGCCAAGTGGATCCGCTGCATCTTTGAGCTCCTCAACTCCTCGTCCCACTCTGTCAAGTACGAGGCCGCCACGAGTCTCACGACGCTCACCCAGAACCCCGCGGCGGTCAAGGCGGCCGGCGCTGCGCTTGCCGAGCTCATCGTCAAGGAGGCAGACAACAATGTCAAGCTTATCGTGCTGGACAGGTTCAACAACCTCCGGGCGAAGCATGAACATGTGTTGGATGGGATGGTGATGGATATACTCAAGGTCTTGAACAGGTGAGTCAGGCGCGGGTGGAGGGATGTGGGGTGTTGTGCGAGGCTGACGAGGAGGGATAGCCCGGATATGGAGGTGAAGCGCAAGGCGATTGGGATTGCCCTCGAGATGGTCTCGAGCAGGAACGTGGAAGATGTGGTGCTCTTCTTGAAGAAGCAGCTCCAGAGCACCATCGACCAGGACTTTGACAAGGTGCGTAACAACTCTGGCAACGAACGTGCAGCATGCTGACGCGCAACGACAGAACCTCGAGTACCGCCAGCTCCTCATCCAGAGCATCCACTCCTGCGCCATCAAGTTCTCCGAAGTCGCCGCCAACGTCGTGTACGTCCTCATGGACTTCCTCGGCGACTCCAACAACCCCTCCGCCGTGGACGTCATCGCCTTCGTGCGCGAGGTCGTCGAGAAGTTCCCCGACCTCCGGCCGGCTATTACCGAGAAGCTCGTGTCGACGTTTGGGGAGATCAAGTCGGGCAAGGTGTTTAGGGGCGCGATGTGGATTGTGGGAGAGTACTGCGAGCAGCCGGCGGATATTAAGAGGGCGATCTTTGAGATCAGGAAGGTGTTGGGGGAGATCCCGATTCTTGCTTCTGAGCAGGTGTGTCGCTGTAGTCCGATTAGGAAAGGGAAGCAGAACCACACTGACGTTGGACACGACAGCGCCTTCTGGACGAGGCCGAGGCCGCCGACGAGTCTGCCGCCGAGAAGAAGGAGGAGGCCCCCAAGGCGATCACCACCACCCGTGTGCTCGCCGACGGCACCTACGCCACCGAGACCGTCTACACCTCCACCGCCGCCGCCGCGCGCCTCGAGCAGGTCCGCGCCGCGTCCAAGCCCCCCCTCCGCGCCCTGCTCCTCGGCGGAGACTTCTTCACCGGCAGCGTCCTCGCTGCCACCCTCGCCAAGCTCGTACTGCGCTTCTCGGAGAAGGCGGCGGACTCGCAAGAGGTCAACACCCTCCGGGCGGAGGCGATCTTGATCATGACGAGTGTGATCAGGGTGGGGCAGAGCAAGTTCTCGGCAGTGCCGATTGATGAGGACGCGACGGAGAGGATCATGAACTGCATCGAGACGCTCGCGGAGCTGCAGGGGAGCAAGGTGCTGCAGGATGTGTTTTTGCATGATACCAAGGCGGCGTATGCCAAGATGGTTGCGACCGAGGAGGTGAGCTGGGTTCGACCCTGAGTCATTGAACCGAGCTGACGTGTGATGGGGATTGTAGAAGAAGGCGCAGGAGAAGAAGGAGAGGGAGAGCAAGGTGACGACCGTCCAGGCCGACGACTTGATCTCTTTCCGACAACTCTCCAAGAAGTCTGCCGTCGGCGACGTCGACGACGTAAGCTCGCGCCTCTTCGGTCTTCGCCCGTCCTTGCTGAGCTGACTTTTGTCAACCCGCCCTACAGTTTGACGACCTCGTCAAGGCCACCGGCGCCGCAGAAGTCAAGGACGACTTTGTCTCCAAGCTCTCCCGCATCAGCCAGCTCACCGGCTTCTCCGACCCCGTGTACGCCGAGACCGTCGTCACCCTCTCGCAGTACGACATCATCCTCGACGTCCTGCTCGTCAACACCACGAACGAGACGATGCAGAACCTCACGGTGGACTTTGCGACGCTCGGGGACCTCAAGCTGGTGGAGAGGCCCGCGCCGGTCACGCTGGGGCCGCATGGGTTCCATAGCTTGTCGGCGACTGTCAAGGTGTCGTCGACCGAGACTGGGTGAGTTTGCTATCAGGCTGTCGCAAGTTACGCCAGTGATCGAGCAAATGCTAATGTTGGAACGCCGCAGTGTCATCTTTGGTGCGATCACGTACTCGAAGCAAGGCGCATCAGACTCGGACGTGACGATCGTGATGTCTGACATCCACGTCGACATCATGAGCTTCATCAAGCCCAACTACGTCAACGAGGCGCAGGTGAGTCGGAGATCCCAGTGCAGCTTAGCCCATGTCGGCTACCTCTCGCACCGGGGTGAGTTGGAGACATTGAGCTGACGCGGGTGGGTGATAGTTCCGAGCGATGTGGACAGAGTTCGAGTGGGAGGTGGGTCCTACTATTACAGGCAGACCCGTGGCACGAGGACGAGACGCGACGCTGACATGGATCGCACCACGCAACAGAACAAGGTCGCGGTGCAAACTTCGATCGGTGACCTCCGAGGCTACCTCGACCACCTGCTCAAGTCGACGCACATGGCGCTGCTCACACCCGAGGCGGCGTTGTCGGGTGACTGTGACTTCCTGAGTGCCAACCTGGCCGCGAAGAGCTTGTTTGGTGAGTCTATCTTCCAATAGTAACATATCGCGTCGAAAGAGACTGCAGGCGCTGATGTTCATCGTGAACTCCGCAGGCGAGGACGCCCTGGCGAACGCGTCGATCGAGCGAACAGAGGACGGCACGATCTCGGGCCACGTGAGGATAAGAAGTAAGACGCAGGGTATTGCGCTTTCTTTGGGCGACAAGATCACGTTGAGCCAAAAGGGGATGACGGCGTAGGAGGCCGTCGTCGTCGTCGTCGTGGTCGTCGGGTGAGGGAAGGGTGGGAGTTGTAGAGAGGGGGAAGGAAGGGGTGGACGGGAGGGTAGAGGTATGGATACCTATGTAAAAGATACGAATTATGATGCAGAACTTTTGGCTTTCGATTATCCACATGCATGACTTATGTGCGCTCACCCCGCCTATGTACGCTCATCTCGCCCCATGACTTAAATGCGCTCATCACCCCGCCCCCTACTCCTGCCCGGCTGCCCCTACATTGTCGTCTTCTTCAACTTGGCAGCGAGCTTGTGCTCCTCTAACTCGCGTTGCAGCACTTCTAGCTCTCTCTCCCCCTCACGGACCAGTTGTATCAACAGATCCCTCTTTCTCAGCTCCGCCAGGGTCTCCTTGAGAGCCTGCATCCTCTTCGCGCGCCACTCCCGCTCCTTTGCCGCTTGTACCTCCAACCTCGCGCGCTCTTCGCGGACTGCCTTGAGCTCTTCCTCCACCTTCCGCGCGCTCTCCTTCTCCTTGTCTTGGTTATCCTGCCGCAGCTCATGCTCGGCCGCCATACGGGGCCACGCTGTCGGGTTGCGGAGGAAGCTCCAAGCCTGCCAAGCGGCGGCAAGCGACTCGGCTCCAGCGTCCTCGAACAGGCCTCGATACAGGGCGGCGCGGTCGTCGATAATCGATGCGGCAGAAGCCAGAATTGACAGCGGAACAAAGCCGTCTTTAAAGGGTAGATCGTACTGCGACAGGGAGGAAGCCGGCGAGTCCTATAGTGGCACTAGTCAGCAACACACCTCTCCGAGGAGAGGGGCTATGTACTCACCGTATTGTCTTCCCTCATCTCAGGGTTAGTCTGATGATACTGGAGCGCTCGTCGCTCAAACTCGGCGGCGGTAAGAGACCACGCTGTCGGGTCGCCGATTAACCTCATAGCATACCATAAGGTGTCTAGCGAGTCGGCGCCCAAGCTCTGAAACAGGCCACGGAAAATGGCAGCGTTGTCGAAGGCCGGCGCCCCCGGAGGCGTAGATGGCAGCGGACAAGGACTTTCCTCGAGGTGTTGGTGGCACGGCGGCAGAGAGCAAGCAGGCGAGACCTGCATGTGCACCAGTAAGCTAAGAAACGACCAGCAGGGTCATGGACACATACCTGGTGGCCGCTGTCGTCGACGATCTGGCTTGCCGAGTCCTGTGCCGGGGAACACTTGCTCAGCGGACACGAGTCAGTCCCCGTCGTACCGTCCCGCACGGCTTCTGCTGGTTGACACACCTGTTGATCCTTGTCGCTCTCCGTCATGAGCTCTGAGTTCTTGAAAATCGACAAGGGGATGGACTTGGGGCCATCCGGGAGAGGTCCGGGGGTAACTTCCGGGAGAGAGGCGTGGGGGCTAGTCATGGCGAGTGATGAGTGCTTTGGTAGTGGGCGACTTTTTTGTGGCGAGTGGTTGAGTTGAGGAGGAACAGTTGAATGGGTCGACGCCGGTTATGTAAAAGAGTCATTGCAACGATCGAATGGAGGAATATGTTGATGGAGGGAGTCTTTGCTGATGGAGGAAGGCTTTCTTTGATGTTGGGGTTTGCATGATGGAGAGCATGGAGGAATGCTGCTGCATGGAGACATCATGGAGGAAAGAGGATGCGTCAGTCGGCGGAACGACAACAAAAGCGCTCGGGTGTTTTGGATCAGACGGTATTCTGTTATGGCAAACGGCCATATCGTCAACGTCTGGAATCAATTGAATGCAAGTTGTCGAAGGAAGTAGTGATGATGAAAGGGCGACCAACGAGCAACGACACCACCAACGCAACCGGCGAGCGGCGAGCGACCTGTCGTTCCTGTGCCACCACCGTCGCGTCCATCGCTCGCTTCGTTGTTCGTCGTCTTTCATTCTTCACCATCCATCCTCCAGCTCCACTCTCTCGGCCTCGTCTCCATCAAAGTACAGAACACCACTCTACATCGTCTTGACCTTCCCAGCACACACCCCACCCAACCACAATGGGTCAATCATCCTCCCTCCCCTCCTCCCTCCCCGAACTCGCCCTCCACTGCCTACGCGTCGCCGACCATTCCCCCGCAGACGGCCTCATCGAGCCCTACTTCGACTATCTCGTTGGCGTACAGACCCTCACCCCTGATACATCTGACTCTACTGGGGTAGAGGGCCTGGCGGGGTTGAACCCGGCTGTGCTGGGGCGGATCTTGGAGGAGAATGAGGGGAAGAGGATTGGGTTGAGGGTGTATAATGCGAAAAGCCAGCGGGTGCGGGGTGAGTCTTGGTCGCTTTGCTCATCTTTTGTCCTGGGGCGTCGCCAGCGGGTGCCGCTGGAGATGGGCTCTCAGAGTCATAGATGAAACATGCATCAGCCGCTAATGATGTCAAATCACCGACAGAGGTCCACCTCGTACCGAGCCGGGCATGGGCAGAAGAGGCAATGCGCCAGGCGGGCGAGCTCGACGCCAACGGAGCCGGGGGTGGCAAACCCTCCTTACTCGGTCTCTCACTGAGAGTGTGCAACCCCGCACACGCTCTCGAGTCGGTATACCATGTCCTGGACGTTCTGGAGGGTAGTCCTGCCGAGGTTCGTACTGTGCTCCAGCTATGTCGCGTCGGTGCCCGGATGCTGACATCGCTGTACCTGGGTAGATGGCGGGTCTGGTACCCTGGGGAGACTATGTCCTGGCATGGTCTGGCGGGCCGCTGCATTCCGAGAACGACTTCTACAACCTGATCGAGGGGCATGTGGACAAGCCTTTACGGCTGTTTGTGTACAACTCGGACCTGGAGTGAGTGCTGCGCTTCTGTCTGATCAGGTATAGGTGATTTGTAGACGAGGTATACCTGCTGACGAAAAGTGCAATGTAGTAACCTGCGAGAGGTGATTCTGTATCCTACAAGACAGTGGGGCGGAGAAGGCCTGATCGGCTGTGGCATTGGGTACGTTCTTCCCTCTCTCCCTTTTACGCTCACTTGGCGGCAGGATCTGACACTCTCTGCGCAGGTACGGTCTCTTACACCGGATCCCACGGCCCGCCACCCCCCCACCTGTGCCCACCACGATATTCGCGGCGGACGGCTACTTTGGGACGGACGGGCACGGCGCTGCGGCAGTGGGGAAGGCAAAGGGGTCGACAGCGGGGTCAACGCCCACTGGAGGGGTGGGTGCAGGTGCAAGTAGTAGCTCGTTGGTATCTGCGGCGTGATGGAGGGCGGGAGATGATGAGCGGCACGAGGAGGTACAGGGGCTGGAGGGTACGGCAGCCTGGCTGAGGTGACGATGACGACGATAATGATATGCATACTGTTCTTGTGTTAGCTTGAGCGTCTGCTCCGGCTCCTTACTCTCTTCCCTGCCATGATGTCGAAGCCGCCAAACGCACAGCTACAGAAGAGAGCCATCCCCTTGTGCCACACCCCATCGCACACACCTGCGCTCCTTAAATAACCCGCCAGTAACTTGACGGTTTCACGTTGCTCGGACGCGGGGCTCGGACGCGTTTGGTTGACCTTCGCCGTCTTTCAGGGGGGGCTGGCCTGGCTGGGGACAACGAAGGACAACGAGTATCTTGAACAGCAACTTATACTCCATAGACATAGACATACTCTCTTGACAATACCCACACCACACCGTCACGACCCCCACGACCCCTCACGGCCCACACGACAGTACCCCCCACGCCTGCCCCCGGCCATCACAACAACAACAACAGCTACACTCGGCATCGCACTAGGTGGCAACACTTCATCAGCACAGCATCGGGCTTCCCTCTTGTACCGTCATCTTCTACAAATCCGACACCATGGTGCGTCTAGGTCGTTCAGCTGGAGCTGTTTAGGCTGTAGCTGATACGGGGACACCACCAGTCTACGTACTCCCAGACCAGCGCCAGCAACCCCCATGCCGACCCCGAGCTCTTCTACGTTCGGCAGAACCGCATCGGTGAGCTTTTGTGACACTGGTGGCAACTCGCTGTGGATGAAGCTGACCAAGTTCTCGAATTAGGCAAGGGAAGCTTCGGTGAAGTATACAAGGGGTGCGTGCCATTCACTTCATCGCTTTCATAGCGACAAGCGCTGACGCACTATGTGCATGGCAGGTACGACCGGCGAACCTCGCTCCCCGTTGCTATCAAGATCATCGACCTGGAGAGCGCCGAAGACGAGATCGATGACATCCAGCAGGAGATCCAGATCCTCGGGCAGCTCGACAGCGAGTTCGTCACGCGGTATCACGGGTCGTACCTCAAGGGCTCGCATCTGTGGATCATCATGGAGTACTGCTCCGGAGGGTCTTGCTCGGATCTTGTGAGTGGTGGCGCTGCTCTTTGTTCTCTGGGGGGCTGGGCGTGAAGCTGATTGGAAGAGTGGGGGTGTAGATGAAGGCAGGGGTTTTCAGAGAGGAGTACATCGCCATCCTTGCGCGCGAGCTGCTGAGGGGTCTGGAGTACCTGCACGGGGAGGGCAAGCTCCATCGGGACATCAAAGGTAAGCTGAAAGTAATTGCAACTCGCACTTGTTCTAGCTGACATGCTCGTGCAGCTGCAAACATCCTCCTGACCGCTAACGGGGACGTCAAACTCGCCGACTTTGGTGTCTCGGGTCAACTGACTGCGACCATGACCAAGAAGGTGAGCTGGTTTTGCGATAGGCGTCTGGAAGTGGGGCCATCTCTAACTGGTATACGTTGTACAGAACACGTTCGTTGGTACGCCGTATTGGATGTCCCCAGAGGTGATCAAGCAGTCGGGATACGACCACAAAGCCGACATCTGGAGTTTGGGTGAGTCCCGCCTGATAGAGAGACCGTGAGCCTGGTTGACATTGTTCGCAGGTATCACGTGTATCGAGATGGCGATGGGCGAGCCGCCGTATGCCGACTTGCACCCCATGAAGGTAGGTATCAACCACGGACCTGGCCACCTGCGACTGACATTCCCCCTTCAGGTGCTCTTCCTCATCCCCAAGAACCCCCCTCCCCAGCTCGACGAGAACCGCTTCTCGCGTCCATTCCGGGAGTTTGTCTCCCTCTGTCTTCAGCGCGACCCTCGTAACGTGAGTGTCTCACCATAGGTCTACTGCCCATAGGTTGACGACTTATAAATGTGCAGCGACCCACCGCCAAGGACCTGCTCAAGCACAAATTCATCAAGACAGCGAGAAAGGCGTCGTACCTCACCGAGCTGGTGGAGCGATACGAGAAATGGAAGTCGGAGGGAGGCGCGAAGCCGACTGATGACGGTACCAGCGGGATGTCGGCAGAGTGAGCTGTCTAATACTCGATTAACTTGCGGATATACAGCTGACAATGTCAATCAGGCCTGGGTTTGGGCCTGCCGCAGAGGCTCTTTGGGACTGTACGTGGCAAGCGACATCGCTTCTGCACCTACGCAAATACGCTGACTAACTTCTCCCCCCACAGTCGGAACCGTCCGCAACGCCATGCCCCAGCCCTCGCAGGGCACCGTCTCCCGCGCCACAGGCCGCCCCCTCCCCTCCACCGGCAGCATCCGCGGCACCTCATCCTCCATCTCGGACTCGTCCTCCCACACCGCCACGCCCACTCGCGCAACCGCCGAGACGTACCTCCCGCCTTCGCTGAACGGTCGGGCGCTGCCGTCGACGCCATCTCGCTCGGGAGCGGCGCCGTTTCAGGGGCAGGGGCAGGGGTATGCGGGGTCGGTGGCAGAGCAGCAGCAGCAGGTGCAGGAGCCGGCGTACCCGACTATTAGGAATAATCAGGTGCCGGTGCAGCAGCAGCAACAGCAGCAGCAGCAGCAGCAGGTGCACCACGTGCAGGAGCTGACGCCGCCTCACCATGAGGAAGATGGGGATGAGGATGTGATGCTTGAGGGGGTCATCGTACCAGCTATTAACAGCGTGAGTCCCGCTTGATTGATCTCATTCGTAGCATAGAGCTGACCCAGATTCATGTAACAGCTCGCAGCCCGCGTACCCAACGACCACGCCCGCGCAGCCCTCGGCCGACTACGCCAGGCATTCATCGACGCGGAAGCGTCAATCCCCGGTGTGACATCGGCGTTCGTTTTGGAGATAGTCGAGAATGTGGAGCAAGTGGAGGAGCATTAGGCATGATCTTACAGGACGGGTCGGGTTACTGGGGGAGTGGGCAGGGTGGGGAGGGCATGCTTGTGTATAGTGTTTTGGATACCCAGCATCGGCGGACGGGTGGGAGTGGGGACGACGGCAACGACTTTATCACGACTCATGCATCAGCATACACGTACAGACACGTGGGTGGCACATGAGTTCCATGTTTAAGATAGAGAGGAGAATATACATGCGAAGCTTGTTATCGATACGTCGCTCCAAGCAGTCTGGGCGAGGATGGACATGGGCGCGCGCGCCTGGTCTTGAGGCTTAGGGTGGCGCTGCGGCGAGAGGTCAAGGTGATATGACCGAGATGGCGGGGGATCCAGAGCAGGGGGTGAGGGAGGGGGATCGTCGTCGATGTAGAGGTCGAGGTCCGTGCCCAGATCGAGGTGGATGGTGATGATGGTGATGATGGCGTCGGCAGTATGTACAAGTACGTCTGCATCGGGTGTTGGAGTCTTGACTCGACATGTGGGGGGTCATGGGGGTTGCATGCATGTCTGTCAGAGATGGTATGGACACATGTACGGCACAGCACTGTAAGTCATATATATAGTCGTATGGAGATGGTCAATGGACACGTATGTACGACGAGGGGGGGGTGAGTGACATATGCACGGGGGAGGGGGGAGTATACACAGGGGAAGGGGAGGGGAGGGAGGGAGGAGGAGGGGTAGGTCGATGAGAGTGGCGATGGTGTCGATGTCGGATGATGGCGGATGGTGGCGAGGTCGATAGCGGAGAGGGCGGCGGTGGCGAGGGCGGTGGTGGCGAGGGCGGTGGTAGCGATGGCGAGTGTCGGATGGCGATGGCGGATGGCGAATGGCGATTGTCGACAGCGGCGGTGGCGGCGAGGTTGTCGAGTGTCGAAGGCGAAGGCGATGGCGAGGGCGGCGGTAGCGATGGCGAGTGTCGGAGGTCGAACGGCGGTGGCGAGGTCGTGATGGCGATGGCGATGGCGATGGCGGTGGCGAGAGGAAGGCGGATCGGAGTACTCGTGTCAGCTTCATTGCTCGCTCGTGTGCTCAGCTGGTGGGACGGTCGTTCGTTACCCACCTTGATAAGAGAGCAGAACAGATAGATGCTGTAGTGGTGGCGGCGAGGGCAGGCAGCTGGGGGAGGAGGGTCACGTCAGCAAAGGTTGGAGGCGTGTGAGCTGCGAGGGAGAGGAGAGGACATACCTTGAAGAGAGCACAGTAGTGGTCAGTCTGTTGAGTGAGCGGTGAAGATGAGAAGCGGTTGAAGAAGAAGGTGGGGATCCAGCGCTGGGGGTCCGGCTTATATGTGTCTCCCAAGGGGGCGTGAGGAAGGTGACCGGGCTGGTCGCTCCACTCGGTCACGGGGTGAGACGGGAATGCCGAGTCGATTTGGGCGATATGTACGCTTGGCAGCCTCACCGGGGTGCAGTGGAGTATGCAGTAGATTTCTGAAAACTAGTGAGGTATTTTCAATTGTGGGACCGAGCGACCATCCTTTCGGCTCTTCTCAACGCGCGATGATGAGCCAAGCCCGCCGCTGGGCCGAGTTTTCTCGTGAGGTGAGTCAGCTGAGATCTAGATACGGACTCAAGTAGCCGACATCCGGGGGTACACCCGCTCGGTGGGTATGGTTCGGTGTTGGAGTCATTGCACGGTGCGGTTGTATCTCGCGAGCCATGGAAGCTAGAGACACCATTCGAGTTCGCAGAGGTGCGCTGCGACACCTCACCTCATCCCATGGGCACAGCCAGAGACAATGGCCACACCATGCATACCCCATCTCACCATGGCCTTGTGGAGCCCGAGTGAAACAACGGAGAAGACGGTAAAGCATCGCACTTGCACCAGGTCATGACTTGTCAACACGAGGCCCGAGGACCCTGAGTGTGATGAGACGCTACAACCAGTGGCGGCGAGGAGCATTCTGTCCAAACCTTATTTCATGGCGCTGCTACCTCAGGATTGGGCAGTATGATCGGATGGGAGCAGCATGGGATTGGGGTGCATGCATCGGCGGGCTGAAGGTGCAGGCTGTGCGGCCGGGGGCACTGGGGGGTCGCCCACCACAGCGAGCGACGGCGCAGCTGACGAGAGAGACCGCCCCCTTCTCGCATGCCCCCCCCGACGGACCGAGACAACAACCAGCTCTCACCCCACTGGATGTATATCCCCGGCGCAAATAGGTCAAACATCCGGTTGCTATGGAATCTTCGACCAACGCCCAGAAATAGCGATCGGCCGGTTGTTTAAAGCCACCGCACGCACGGGCCTCCTCTCAGCCGCCGGGCGCGCCAAAGGATCGTCGGTCGTTCTTTATATGCTCGCCTCTTGAAGAGAGCATACCAGCACCGCTACGGCTCTATGCATTGTATGTAACAGCTGCAAAGTATGTTCCAGAAACCTGTACACCTCTCAGAAGTCCAAGCATGTCTCTAGCTGTCGTACTTCGCGAGATATAACACGGCGAGACTCCACCCTTCTCCGCTCCTCCAACTGTTCATGAATACTGCCAAGCTGGCTAGGCCAACTCTGGCTTCAAGTATCTGCCCGGATTTCAAATACAACCCGCACGGTCCACCCTCCGACCTTCACCGAGGCCGGTGGGAGGCTGCGGGCATCTTCGGCAGCCTTACTCGCTTCATCTGTATTTCAACTGATGAGGTACGAAAGGACCCCCCCTCTACTCCACGTACATGTCACGCTTCCCATGTTTACCAAGCCCCATTGCGCACTACGACGTCATTGTCACGCTACCGGCTGAGCTATAGGTCAGCAGACTAGGCATAGCCGGAAGGGTTGACTGGACCCTTCATCTTCCTCACGCTCGCTGGGAAACAAATATAAGCCAGCGCCCTCCCGCCGACTCCCCACCTTCTTCTTCAACCGCCTTTCTACTTTACCACTCAACCCATCGACCCACCACCACAGCTAGCGACCTCTCCTCTCTGCCATCGTTCCCTCTTCAAGGTAAGCCCTCTACTGCTCACCCATCGCTACCACATACGACAACTGCTGACGTGACCCCTTCTCCCAGCCCACCTCGACACCTCGCTACCGCCGCGCATCGGTACAGCTTCGCTAACAAGGTGGGTCCCGACGGTCCCACCAGCTGAGCGCACACAAGCAATGATGCTGACATGAGTCCCCCCCCTTCCCCTCTTCCTACCGCCCTCTCCCTCGCCACCGTCCACCGTCCAACGACGCTTCAACACCTGCTGCATTCTCGTACCCTGACACCCCCGACGCCTCGGTTATACAACGCTTGGTCTACATGGTGACCATCGACGCGTGGTGCTTCCCCTTCCTCTCTCTCGTATATAGTGCGGCGACCTGGGATCTTCTTTCAAGGTGGGTAACGAACGACCGTCCCACCAGCTGAGCACACGAGCGAGCAATGAAGCTGACACGAGTGCTCCGATCCGCCTTGTTCTCGCCACCGCCATCGCTCTCGCCGCCGCCGCCATCACCACCATCGCCACCATCGCCATCGCTATCGACCACTCGCCATTCGCCTTCCGCCGCCACCGCCCTCGCCGCTATCGACCTCGCCGCCGCCGCTGCCGCCACCGACATTCGCCATCGCCTTCGACATCGACATCGACACATCGACACCGTCCGCCATCCGCCATCTCCACTCTCACCGACCGACCCCTTTTCTCCCTTCTCTCCTTCTCTCCCTTCCCCTCTCCTTCTCTCCCTTCCCCTCTCTTTCCTCCCCTGTGTTGTTCCCCCTTCGTTCTTGCCCCCTCCCTCCTCTGTGTATATGATGTTCCCCACCCTTCCCCCTCCTCCCCCCGTCGTACATACGTGTCCATTGTACCGTATCACTGCGAACTCACAGCGATTGAGGTGAATGTAGATACAGTACTAGATGGTAGATAGTCTGCGCATGCAACACCCTCAACCCCCCCCCCCACATGATCATCCATGATCATCATGATCGCTGTAATCTCTCGCTTCTTCGTTGCTAGTGTCAGACGCCCATCACCCAACAGTCAACGTGACACTATCCGCCGTCCTGCCTCAGGTCATCGACGCTCACGGGCTTCACAGGGGCATACATACTTGCTCCTCCTGTTCACCCGCGTCTCGCCGTCGTCGAACGCAACGCTCATCATTCGGCGTCACATCAGCCACGGTGCACGCTGTCCACGAGCGAGTTGATATCTCTCTGAGCTGCATAGACACATGCATCCTTTGAAGCTCTAGATTGATTGAATGTCAACCGATGCAGTTGAACACCCCGGGATGGTACATGCATGATGAGCATCTCGCTCTCTCTCGCCATTCGGCGCCGACCTTCTTGTCAGATCTCGGCACCGAAAGAGCAGCCACCCTTCTCGGCACCGAGCTCAGGTGACCATCTCTCGTTAGTTTCTCTGCCTCGCACACTAACACACATGAAGCCGGTGCTACGAGGACCACTGGTCCACCAGGGGCGTGTACGGTCCATACCGGGAGTCTCTGTGATTGACACGACCGGCGCGACGCTGACGACGTTCCCGGTGGACAGCAAACAGTGGTTTGAGATGAGTTTGTGGTCTCGAGCGAGCCCGTCTGTTCGACGACCACAGAAGCCATGTATGCACAGCGCATGCATTACGATAGGCTCTCACAGCACTGGACAACAACATGATTCACAGCTTCCCTCCATCATCGGACCATCACCTCTTCGCTTGAGGCCGGAGCCATCACCATCAGCAGGGGTGCCTCGCAAAAGCCGTGTCGTTCATATATGCTGTCAGCCGACGCCGCTCTTCTTTACCAACCGAGTTACAGCTCTCCCATGCATTTGTATTTCGCAGGCCGAGAAGGTATTTGGCAGCTCGGCGTGGTCTCTGTATGGCGCAACCCGACGGCGCGCCCCCCGGCCCGCCACCGACCGGCCGCTTCCGGCCCGGTCGCGCTTGCTGCTGGCGGGTGGATGTTCCCCCGTCTGCCGTCCCAAGTCCAACGCCGTATGAGAATGCATATAAATATGCCCGGCTCATCCTGCCGGAGGGCTTCCCCCCATCTATCAGCTCTTCATCAACCCCAACCACCAAACGAAAGACAGACGACATGCCCTCTATCAACGGTCTTTTGAACGGAGCGTCCAACGGGAACGGCAACGGCGCCTCGCACACTCGTGTGCTGAAGCCCGGTGTGTGGGCTCCCATCCCCACTTTCTACGACGCCAACGAGGAGCTTGGTGAGCTAAACTGCCCCTAGACAAAGCAGGGCTGAATAGCTGACATTGGTGGGCCGTGGACAGACCTCGAGACGTTCAGGAAGCACGTGGTGAAGCTCGCCAAGGTTGGGATGCAGCCCGTCATCTGCGGGTCCATGGGCGAGGCATTCCACCTCACGGATGCGGAGCGCACCACGCTCTTCCAGGAGACCAGGAAGGCGCTCGACGAGGCTGGTCTGCTGGACACGATCGTGATTGCCGGAACGTGAGTCTGCTAGCTTAAGAGCCTCCTCAGCAGGGAAGCCTCTAGCTGACTTTCTCTCTGCACCAGTGGTGGCAACTCCACCCGCCAGACCATCGCCCTCTGCCACGCCGCCGCCGAAGCCAAGGCCGACGCCGTCATTGTCATCCCCCCCGGGTACTACTCCGGTGCCCTCTCCCCCCTGGCTCTCAAGACCTTCTTCCTCGAAGTCCAAGCCGCCTCCCCCCTCCCCGTCATGCTCTATAACTACCCCGGCGCCGCTGGCGGCATCGACCTCGACTCGGACCTCGTCACCTCCATCGCCCAAGAGGGCGCCAACGTGTGCGGTATCAAGCTCACCTGCGGGGCTGTCGGCAAGCTCACGCGCATCACCGCTGCGACGGCCGTGCCGTCCTTCAAGGACGCGTACCCTCGCAAGAGCGCCACCGCCCCCGAGTTCCTCACGCTCGGCGGGTTCGCCGACTTCCTCGCCCCGGCCGTGCTGGGTGGCCGCGGGCACGGTGCGATTATGGGCCTGGGGAACATCTACCCGCGGTCTATCGTAAGGCTCTTTGAGCTGTCGTACAAGGTCGCGACGGATGTGAACCCGTCGCCGCAGGATCTGGCAAAGGCGCTTGCGCTCCAGGACTTGGTGTCGGGGGCGGACGCGTCGTTCAGCAGGGGTGGGATTGCGGGGACCAAGTGGTATTTGAAGACGCACGAGGGGTACCCCTCGGCGAGGCTGAGGCACCCGCTGTTGGAGTACACCCAGGAGAAGGGGGCGAGCTTGGAGAGTGAGGAAGCTGTGTTGAAGCTGATGGAGGTGGAGAAGAGCTTGGCCGGGGGGCAGTAGGTGGTGTAGCTCAGAAGCAGTCAAGCAGTCTCGTGTGTCAATCGTCGCTCGTGTATTTGGGTCATCATGATGCAGTTCCAATGTGTACCACCGCCACGCCCACACAGCCGAGCCACGATTTGAGTAACCCATAATACATCGCAGTCGCTCACGGAAACTCCAGAATGCTGTAACCATAAACGAAACGAGATGGGGAGAAGACTGAAGTCAACAAAGACTAATACAAATGGGAAACTCGGATGTTTTCGGAAAAGAGAGAAGAGAAAAGAAGAAGAAAATTTGGAGAGAGAACTATTTGATTTGATTTCATTTGACGGAAAAGCGAGCAATGGGGTAGGTAGTTACGGGCCGAGAGGATGGATCGCAAAGATACACTGTGCGCGGAAGGAATGTCAGCTTTGACAGGGAATAACATCTGCCAAGAGAGCTCACCTTTCGTTTAGTAGCCGCCGCCGTAGCCGCCCTGGTTGCCTATGAAGAGTAGTCGGGTCAGCACCATCCCAAAGACCCAAGAGCAGGGGAAACGGGATCATGAGACGCTGCCGTATCCGCACTGAGACGCACCACCGTAGCCGCCGGAAGCGCCGCCGCCGTACCCGCCAGACTGGTAAGAGTCGGACGCGCCGTAGGCTGCGGCAGGGGAGGAGGTCGAACGAGAAGGTGTTGAGAAGGACATCGGGCGTGTGGGGGGATAAAGAGGGAGCGAGGCGCAGGGAGGAAATGGTTCGATCCGGACGAAGAGCGAGCGAGAGGAAGAAGAGAACAGGAGACATCAATACCAGCAAAGGGAAGCACAACGGACACGTCCCGATCCACACGCCACGACTGAACCCAGACAACACACAGAGTCTCGGGCACGAAGGGAACGGACGCGGACAACGACCCCAAAACTAGAAACAAGACTTACCGCCCTGCTCGCCACCAGCACCGTAGCCGCCCTGGCCACCGGCGTCTGCAAAACGTAGTAATCAGCGAAACCTGCTACCAGACCACTCATTTGTGAATGAGCATTAGACTACTCACACCCACCACCGTAGCCGCTCTGGGCACCACCACCGTAACCGCCCTGGCCGCCGTAGCCGCCCTGGCCACCGCCGTAGCCACCCTGGCCACCACCGTAGCCGCCCTGGCCACCGCCGTAGCCGCCCTGGCCGCCACCGTAACCGCCCTGGCCGCCGTAGCCGCCCTGGCCGCCGCCGTAGCCGCCCTGGCCGCCGCCGTAGCCACCGCCGTCTATGCGGGTGTCAGCTTGCTCCATGTGGAGTATTCCAGTTGTGCGAACTCACAGCCGGAGTTGTAGCCACCGCCGTAGCCACCGCCACCGCCGCCGGAGCCCTTGGAGTTGGCGAGGTTGACCTATAGGCGAATGGCGTCAGTCGCACGGCATCAGTTAACATGGGCTGACGAGATGTCGGCGTCGACTTACGCGGACACGACGGCCGTCGAGCTCCTGCTCGTTCATGCCGTTGATGGCGGCCTCAGCCTCCTGGGTGGTGGAGTAGGTCTACATCGATCGAAAAAGACGGGTCAGGGACTGCGGCGGAATAGAGCGGGAAGCTAGACAGTACGCACGACGAAACCGAAACCACGCGAGCGGCCGGTCTCACGGTCCTTCATCACGATGCAGTCGGTGACGTTACCGTAGGCAGCGAAAGTCTGTGGGCGAGACGTTCCGCAGAGCACGCAAGAGCGGGTAGAGGCGATTCCGATCGAGACGAGACGCGGCGGAAGCGGAGCGAGGCGCAGACGGGACATAGCGACGGAGCCAGAGGACGACGAGAGGCAGGCGAGCGAGGCGGGCGAGACCAGTAGCGAGGAGCATGCCAGATGCCAGACGGGGACGACGGGACGGGACGGAGATACAGGCGAGGTAACTATACATGAGCAACGGACGAGCCAGAGACGAGAAGAACGAGCGAACCTGATGAAGAATGTCATCGGTGGTGTTCCACGAGAGGTTGCCTATAGAGTAGTCACAAAGTCAGGAAACCCGGTCGAACCAGTTGAGGCGCATTGCTATTGGTGGAGGGGACATTAGAGTATAATGCATCGTTCGAGGAAACAGAACAGCCGCTAGCCACGCGTTGTGTTTGTTTGTCCTGTTCCTCCGCCTCCCGGTCTGTCTGTCGAGGCGGGTCGAGTGACGGACTGGCTTGAGGGACGGGGAGGGGGAGAGGTAGAGATCCTCGAACGATGCACGTTTTCCGTGGGGGTGAGGGGTGGATGCAGAGCGGCCTGGGGCGACGTGTGGTCTTTCCCGTGGCAGTATCCCGCGGGTTAAAGACGGTGGTGTGGGTTGTGTATTGGTGGTGTAGAGGTTGAACGCACCGACGTAGACCTTGGAAGCAGCCATGTTGAGTATCTGTTTGGTGTTTTGTGTGTGGGGTGGAAGGGAGAAGATGGAGAGGGAAAAGAGAGTGGGGATCGGGGGAAGCTGAAGAACTGGGATGCTGGCAGGTGATGTCGATTCAGGGAACGGCAGCTAGCGAGGACCCGCGGGGGGAGCCCATAACCCCGGATGTGGCACTTTTATTGTCGTCACTACAGCGTCATCTGAAGTCTCTTTGTGGTTCCATTTCATGCATCACATCCACCAGCATGTCCGGCAACCCAGCAGGCCCGTCTACAGTCTCCAAGGGCACCCTCCTGGACCTCAAGGCCATCACCGCAGAGCATGTAGACCGCTTCGCCAAGGAGGGCAGGGCGCCCGTCAAGGGCCAGCCGCGTAGACAGCATTTGAAGGTGCATCTTGTTTACGCTGCGTCCGCTTCCCCCGTCTCGTCTCTGTACGCATACTGACGATTGACCGGGCCACACTGACAGCAGAGCAAAGACCCGTTCGACAAGCCGTCCCCCGGACTGATCAAGCGGCTGGCGCGGGAGGCGAGGAACGACGCAAAGGCCCGGCGGTTTGTGGATGAAGACGGGCCGACAGAGGAGGAGCGGAGAGAGATCCTCAAGGCCAAGGCGATCAAGTATGAGCAGATGAAGAGGGGCGATTTGTCGGGTTTGAGCGAGAAGGAGATCAAGGAGGCCGTTATCGATGTGCGTGCTGCTTATGTGGTCGAAGGGAGGTAGCTCACGCAGCTCGGCAGTTTGAGCGCAAGCTCGAGGAGGACGATGATTCGGACGAGTCGTCCGACGAGGATGAGTCTGCACGGCCAGCTCGAGCGAGATGGTCAGACAACGAGGTAGCTTGCCATCTCCTTGCTACTCTCGACCCGCCTGCTGACACTGGCGACAGGACAACAACGAGGACGACCTCGAAGAGGTCGAGTATGTCGACGAGATGGGCCGGACACGAACGGGCACGCGCAAAGAGGCTCGAGAGGCCGAGCATCTCAAGCGCAAGGAGGAGGGTGCACCGCTCATCGATAGCAACGCCGATAATTCTGCATACGCCGAAGTACTGTACGTGCAGCTACGGTAGCCTCCAGTATTCCGCGACGCCGCCAGCTGACACGACAATGCTTAGCAAATCAAACGTCATCCGTGAGGCATTCCCATGCGCCGTGTGTGATACTGTGCTGACGAGGACGTGCCAGATGGAGAGCAGTACGCCTTCCCCGTGTACCAGCCCGACCCAGAGACCATCAAGGCCAAGATCCGCGCTGCCGAAGAGGAAGCCCGCGCGCACCACTACGACGCTTCCAAAGAGGGTCCGTCTTCTCTCCCCTCCCCGCACCCCAGCACAAACTAACACCCCCCCACACACAGTCCGGATAAAAGCCGCAGGCCAATACCAATTCTCCCTTGACGAAGCCCAGCGTGCCGAGCAGATGGCCTCTCTCAAAGCCGAGCGAGCCGAGACGGAGCGGAAACGTGCCGAGACGGTACAGCGGAACGGCCTCAGCGCGGCGCAGGAAGCAAAGAAGCGGAAGGTGGAGGAGAGGAGGGCGGTGATTGAGGCCAAGAGACTCAAGTTGCTCGGTGGGGAGGAGGCGGTGGCGAAGTTGAGGAAGGAGAAGGAGGAGGCGGCGGCGGAGGCGTTTTTGAAGGGCCTCGAGGGGGAGATGGGGGATGCAGGTGGGAGCGGGAAGTGGTAGATGGTGTACAAGGGGGTAGCAATTAGCATTGGATGTTTGTATGTATCAGATGCATGTGTATTAGCTGGTCACTCCTCTTTGATGATGCATGCTCTGCCATTGCATGGTTCAGCGGTTCAGCCTGCGCAGACGCGTGACACCTGCCACGCGACCGCCACGGCGGGATTATGCGGCGTTTCACAGCGAAACTACCGATTCCACACTTTGGCATGGTGTCGAAATCGCGAATTCGAGCCTTCTTCACCACCATCCCCAACTAACCCATCTCTCATACAGCAACGTGAGTACAGCTCCAGCCCCCCCGTCGCAAGCAGGAGAACCGCAAGGAGAAGATGATCCCCGTCGACAACCCCCCAATCCCACTCGGCAATCGTCATTCGCGCTGGGAGAAAGGATGGAAGCTTGGAGGGAGGAGAAGGGAGAAAGAAGAGGGAGACAGTGCAAGGGCTGACAGGGGGAATGCTTTCGCTCCAACAGAATGCGTGTCGACAGGTGTGACTTCTCGGGGTACAAGGTCTACCCCTCCAGGGGAAAGGTTTACGTCCGTGGGGACTCTAAGGTGTGTCCCCTTGCACAATGCTGGCCGTGATGGCAATGCTGACTTGCGCGCCCGCAGACTTTCCGATTCCTCAACTCCAAGAGCGAGTCTCTCTTCCTCCAGAGGAAGAACCCCCGAAAGATCGCTTGGACCCAGGTCTACCGACGGATGCACAAGAAGGGCATCACTGAGGAGGTCGCCAAGAAGAGGTCGAGGAAGAACGTGAAGGTCCAGGTGGGTATCTCTTTGTCATGAGGTGCGGCGGTCGGCGAGTTGGGAATGGGTATGGAAAGGAAGAGGATCATTGAGGGAGAATGGCGTTCGGCGAAGGACACGGGGCGATGAAGGATGAGAGGGGAACCGCCGCACCTTTGTGCTACCCACCATGAGCCACGACTGACCCTCCCCCTCCCCTCCACAGCGAGGCATCGTCGGTGCCGACCTCGCCTCCATCCTCGCCAAGCGAACTGCCAAGCCCGAGGTCCGCGCTGCCGCCCGTCAGGCCGCCATCACCAAGGCCAAGACCGAGAAGCGAGACAAGGAGGCGAAGAAGGCTGCCGGCAAGCCCGCGCAGGCTGGTGCCCCCAAGGTGTCCAAGCAGGCGATGAAGGGTGGCGCGGGCAAGGGGGGCCGTTAAAAAAGCTTTTCCAAGTATCGTAGGCACCCGTTGGGCGGGCTTGTGATGGATGGCGTTTTTATATCAGCGATGATGAGGGGGCATGAGGGGTTGGCGATGTAAGATCTGCCGTGACGCTCTGCGGTCAGGCTTCGGGGCGGATGGGTGGTGGGGGTGGCCGGGATCTGAGGGGGCGACGGAGGGGCGACGAGAAGTCAGTTTGGAGGACTGGAGGAGGCTTCTGACTGTTGCTACTGATGCGCTCTCGCCGCTGCGTTTCTCTGCTATTCACTATTAACTCTGACTCTGCTGAGCTCGGCCTCATGTTCTGTCTGCCGAGTGAAGCCTTCAAGTTGACTTGGGCTTGCCGTTCGGACGGTACGCGACTGTTCCCGTTGAAGACTTGACGATCTCGTCGGCTCGGCATCCAGCCATCTGTCCAGTCTCCTATCCTTGGCCCAGTTCAGCAGCGACCGTACCAGGTAGGCCGCTACTGCAAGACCGCCCAGCACATTTTCCCTTTAGAGCGGACCCAGCTTGCCCGTGAGATGGAAGCAACAGCTATAACAGCACTGCGTCGTTGTCGTCGAAGACGAGAAGGGCATGTCAGGTGGCCGGTGTGCGCCTGGGACGGAATGCTCAAGGGATTATCGGCCTGGGGGCAAGGATTTATCTCCGCCACTGTGTGATATCATGTGCGCTTGTTGAGACAAACCTCTGAGGAGCTGAGGGGGGTGGGTACCTGATACAGGCGACTGGCGGTACGAATCCCAGATGATCGATTGTCTCACCAGGCTGATTTAGTTCACGCACAAAGTACATCTATCAAGCTATGCAATGTCACACCTAGGCTACCCCATTCAGCCCTCTCAGCCCTCACGCCACCCTCCTCCTCTTGTTGTCCGACCCCCCAGCCATCCCCCCTTCGCCCTTGGCGAACGGCCTGCTCTTCTTCTCCTTGCTCGCCGTCTTCTTCCTCTTCTTCTCGATCGTCCTCTTGACCGCCGTCTTTCCGCCCTTCTTCTCCAGCTCCTCGAACTTGGCCTTGAGTAACAGGTCCCTCTTCTCCCCTGTATATCCCTTCGTCAGCTCGGTCCGGCAAACAGAGATGGAGAGCTAAAGAAGAAGGAGCAGACTCACCCTTCTTCATAAACCACGCGCCCTTACCCTGCTCGCGCTTCTCCTTCTCCTCCCTCTTCGCCTTCGCCAGCGTCTCCCTCTCCAGGTTCTCCCTCTCCGTCCTCGCCAACCTCGTCCGCGCCTTACCCAGCTCCTCCTCCAACCTCTCCCGCTCTGCCGTCCTAGCAGGCTTCTCTGCCCAGGGGCAAGTCCGCTCGGCTTTAGCAGCGGCGCCGACGGCCTTGCGCAGGTTGGAGACTTCGCCTCGGAGCATGTCGGGGAGGAAGGAGTAACCCTTGGAGTGGAGGTGGGCGTCGACTTGGCCGGCGGAGACGGAGGAGAAACGGGGGTCGCGGCGGATGGGTTTGGGGACGTCGATGACGGAGCGGCGGCGGGAGACTTGCTTCTTGGTGCTGATCGCCGTGGGGCTGTGTCCCATGTGTCAGCTACATGGCCGCGGTAGTGGCGACACCAAAAGGCTACTTACGCGTGCTTATTCCCCCTCTTCAAAGAAGACTCCGTCTCAGGCCCCGAATCACTATCGCTCCCGCTGTCCTCCCTTCTCCTCCCACCACGCACCTGCTCCTCCCCGCCGAGGGACACACCCATAGCCTTCCCCTTGCCCTTCTGTAGCTGCGCGAGCTTGGCTTTGGCAGCTGCGAGTTTCTCCTCTTTCGTAAGGGTAGATGAGGATGCAGAGGAGTTGCCAGATTTGAGGGATTTTTGGGCTTTGGCGAGGGTTGAGAGGGGGAGAGACTTGAGGTCTGGTTGTAGGAAGGGTCAGTGTCAGCTGGGGCGCAGATCAAGCCGTGAGGTGGGCGACTTGCTACTCTGTAATCTCCGCTGTGGAGGATAATCAGCTGTGTGCTTCGGAATATTCAACGTAGCTGCCAGTCTACTTACAAGCTCTGCACTGTCCTCATCCTCCTCGTCCTCGCTCGCACTCTCATCCTCGCTCCCACTCCCACTCGCCACGCTGCCCTCCTCATCCCAATCGTCCGGCTCATACACCGCATTCCCCTCTACTTCCTCGTCAGACTCCTCCTCCCCTTCCTTCTCCTCGCCACTCTCGTCCTCGTCGTCACTGTCAGCCTCAGCAATCCCAGGGGCGTAACCCCGAGCGAACTCGTCCTCCTCCGAGTCCGAGTCGAGGTTGCTGTCGTCTGGCGAGGGCGCGCGATTCTTGGGTAAGCGGGCGGCAGGGCGGGCTTGCGGCTTGGGCTTGGAGGAGGATGCTTTGGCCATATTGATGGTGACGGGTCTTGCAATGCACTTGTTCGTTGTTGAGGTTCTTGGTGTCGATGTGCAGTGTGCAGTCGTGTTGACGGTGGACGTCGAAGTTTTGAACTTTTGGATGACCTCGGCGACGAGATTAGATATCGATTTTGTAATGTTCTGCCAGCAAAATAGTAATCCATTAACAAACCAAATCCTAATGCCCGCCTTCCAGCCCTGAGGCATCAACAACCCTGGCAACTCTTCGCGCTCTTCGTCTGTTCGTCGTTCCTCGTCTTCATCTCATCCCATCTCACCCCCAGCATCCACCCCGCTAAAGCAATGAGCGCACCACAAGCAGGGCCCTCGCAGCCCCCACCCCAGGTCCACACTCAGCAACAGTCCGCGCCGCCTTACCCGGGGGTTCCCAGTGCGCAGGCGGATTTGAAGCGCAGGGCTGAGGCAGAGGCGGATGCTGCTCGTCGATTGTATGTCCCGTCCTCATCTCTTTGTGCTTTGGTATGGCATGGCCCCTGCATGGGATGTACCTAAACACATCTATGATCCTCATGCATCTCACCGCTGACTTTCAAAATCGCGCAATAGGAAAAACCCCCGTCCGCCTCTCCCCCCTCCTCACGTCCTCGCGAGCCTCGTGCCCGACTCACCCGCGTTTAATGAGCTCCTCAAGATCGAGCAGAAGCTTGATTGGACATTGATGCGAAAGAAGGCGGAGCTGAATGATGCGCTGGGGAAGACTACTAGGGTGCGTTGATGGATTTTCTGGAGAAGAGAGCGAGAGAGGAGTGTGGGCCAAGGTGCTGGGCGAGGAGGACGACCATCGAGTGTGGGATGACTGCTAACGAACACGGCTTGACTGTAGGTGAAGAGGACTCTTCGTGTATACGTCTCGCATACTGCACACGACCAGCCCTGGCAAAAAGAAGAAGCTGCCGCTGCCGCCGGTCTTGTCGCAGACGGGGCTGCCCCGGCCGAGGGTGCCGCTGCTGGTGTAGAGGGCGCGGCTCCGGGGGCCGACGTGGCTATGGCGGACGTTGCTGCACCCACAACAGCGACCGCAGCGGAGACGAAGAATGTCAGTGGGGAGGTGGATGTGAACTCTGGGAAGGGTGTGGCTGGGTGGATCTTGAAGGTGGAAGGTCGTCTGCTCGACGTGCGTAGCAGTTGTCGCTCGTTTTCTAGCTCACAAGCATACGCTAACGCTCCACTCCATGGCAGTCCGGTAACGTCCGCCTCGACAAGACCAAGCGCAAATTCTCGGCGTTCATCAAATCCGCCATTGTCGAATTCGACAGGCGCGACGCGCCCACCTTCCCGGAGGGCAACATCGTCGAGTGGCACGCGTCCACCTCCCCCGGTCCTCCCTTGGACGGCTTCGAGATCCTCCGCCGAGGGGACCTTAACGTCCAAACCCGCATCATCCTGCACGTCGCGCACTACCCCGATAGGTTCAAGGTGCTTGAGCCTCTGGCGAGCTTGTTGGAAATCAGCGAGGGGACGAGGAGCGAGGTGCTCTCGAGCTTGTGGAAGTATGTCAAGGTGGTGGGCGCGCAGGATAAGGAGGATGGGACGGTGGTGAGGGCTGTGGGTGGGCTGCAAAAGGTGCGTGCAGCGCTTTAGCATATATCATGATGTCCTTCGAGAGGGAAGTGGCTGACTCGCTATCTGCGGGAGCATAGATCTTCCCCGCGAACCAGGAGACTCTTCCGTTCCACATGCTCCCCGAGGTTACCACCCAGTTCCTCGTCCACCCTGACCCCGTTATCATCCCCTACACCATCGAGTGAGTCTCCTGTGCTACAATTCCCTTTCCAACTCCCCTTGCGCGGGCGCTAAAAGAACTCAACACCGTAGCGTCAGCAAAGAGTACAACTTCCACCACAAATGCTTCGATATCCCTATCGAGATGGAGGACCCTCTCAAGAGCAAGATGAGCTCGCTCGTGGCGAGCTTTGAGGGCGCAGAGGGGAAGGAGATTGTCAAGCTTGAAGACAAGGTTGGCGAGCTTGCGTACTTTGCGAGGGAGATTCAGCAGAAGCGGGATTTCCTCGAGGGATTCGCGTGAGTGCACGAGGTCACCAAGATGTCTATTGCGTCTCTCTACCGAAGCCCAACTGACACGACGCGCGCGCCATCGATAAAACAGCGCCAACCCCCAAGCCTTCATCAACAACTGGCTCGCGGCCCAAGCGCGCGACCTCGACCAGATGCTCGGGTACCAAATCGGCACACCGGGTGTCAACGGCGGGAGCGTGCGCGAGGAGGATTTGAGGAGGAGCGATCTGTTTACGATGCCGTGGGTGGACGAGGCGGTGGTAATGCACGAGACCGCGAGGATGGAGCAGGAGAGGAGGGCTGGTAGGGCGAGATAAGTGTATAGCGTCCTGAGCGGGGTCATGGAGAGATGGGCCAGGGAACATGTTATGCTATGCATGTGGTTTAGATGGAAACAGTATGCCTATACCTTGTATCGCCTGTGAATAAATCACAACGTTGTCAGCTGGGATGTGGCTGCTTGGGAGACTAGCATAGCTCACCTTCCCGTACGCGAAAAGAATGTTTTGAGTATCCACACTTGAGCCCTGTAGTCACAGACGTCTCATCAGCTCACGCTCACTAATCCAAGCCGGTGCAAGTCTTTTGAGCCTACAAAGACATGGCGATGATGATAATGCACTCGAGCACGGTGAACCACAGTATTCTGCTCTGCGTGGAGAGCACAGTCGAGTAGTTTCGGTGATGTCTGGTGTGGAAGCTACACCCCGAGAAAGATAGTTGGCCGTTATGTCAGTCGTCCGTCCAAGCATTGAGGATGTCTAAGAACATGAACGCACTACTTCTGGGTCCTGGTAATGCTGTTCAAGATACCGCTGATCTTGTAGGAGCTCTCTTCGAGGGCAGAAGTGTGCTCCTTGATCGGCTGTTGCTGGCCTGAGAGGACGCGCCGGGGCTCGGACTCGACCATAATGCTGAGGGTTATTGAAGGTGAGCAACTCGATCTCTCTTTCGCTCATCCAAAGCCGAAAAGGATACACAAGTGGACTCACTCAAAGTCAAGGAGCTTGTCTGAGGTGTACGCCTCGTTCTCGAAGCAGAACGAATACTCTCCAATCTGTTGCGCGCACATCAGCTGATAAGTAACGCACATACTACCTCTCACAGCTGCGAGACTCGCCTTTTGAGCGGTAAAGATATAATCCCCCTGCTTCTCCGCCACACCCTCCAAGATTGTTCTGTCATCCGGGTCCATCACCGTGTAGTCAATCTCAAAGTTCCCCCCGCTCTGCACCGCAAAGTAGAAGCCTAAGTCGATCACCAAGACGCCAAGACACATTAGCTCTGTCTATTCCCAGCAGCCGGGCCCTTCTTGTAGACAGGCTACTCACCGACTTTCTCTCCTACGCCATCTACATCGGCATAGTAGCATGTCCGCTCGTTGGCGCCGAGCGTGGAGGTGAGCGCGGTAGCGTTAACGTGGAGCGCCGCGAGAAGGGTGATGGATAGTGCGCTGAGGAGTGAGCGGGGAGAGGCTCTTGAGGGGGGCATCGCGGGGTCGTTACTGAGTCGTGGGTGGGTGTTATGGAGATGCCTGAGCCGTATACTGCCAGAAAAGAAATCCAGTTTGAGGTGTGTGCCGCGTTCATGGCTTTGTTCCAAGTCGCGCCGAGGTGCGCTGGAGGGCAAAGCAGTTTACGTAATCTGCTTGCAACGTCACTGGTGTTCGTCCTTGCCGTAGTCGTCTGGCTTCTTGGGAAGTTGGGACTGCGACTTGACTCTTCTCACGGCTGACCACCTCGCACCAACACCGCACAATGTCCACCTCCTGGGACAACGCCCGGAGACACGCCCGTGCCCTCGAGACCGCCCTCGACTCCAAGCTCTCCGCCTACTCCAAGCTCGCGGCTACCATCGCCCGCGGCTCGTCTGGCGGCAGCGGTGCTGGCGGCAGCTCGAGCCGCGATGAGCTCAGCTTAGAGGAAGAAGGGATCGGGGGGTATAAGCTTGTTGAGGAAGAGATCGAGGAGCTTTTGGGAAAGGTGCGTTGTCTAATTTGCCAGCTTGCGGTTGACTTCAGATAATGAGCGCGAAAGCTGACACGACGCGACTGCGGTACACAGCTCGAGCAAGCCATAGACGACCTCATGCTGCTCATAAACTCACCAAGCCAGCCGCCCTCGACGTCGATGCAGCACGCTGCACAGACACACCGTGATAACCTGGACGACTACAGACGGGACTTTCTTCGTACGAGGGTGAGCCATCCTTGTCTACATGGCGCGTTTCACAGCCTGTCACGCGCGTGAGAGCATCAGAAACAAAAGAGCTGACTGGCGGCATGACAGAGTAACGTCGAGCAGTCAATTCGCCGGTCAAACTTGCTGGGATCCGTGCGTAAAGACATCAAGTGAGCTATCTGTACTGTTGTGGTGCCATGACTGTAGCTGACGTATGATGATTGTCAGCGACTACAAGTCGTCTCTTCCCGGGCAGACGGACGCGCTCCTCCAGGATAGGAGCCGTATAGACTCGAGCCACCGCATGATTGATGATACTTTAAAGTATGTCCTCCTCCCCTCTTCTTGTACTTCCTATTGTCACCAAGATCGATGCTGACAACATCTCATCTGCCCCCGCAGTCAAGCCTACGCCACACGAGAAGACTTCTCCTCGCAGCGCAGCCTCCTGGCGTCCATCGACTCGCGCATGGGCGGCGTCCTCAGCCAGATGCCGGGTATCAACTCGCTCATCACCATGATCCGTACCCGCCGGAGACGGGATACCATCATACTCGGCGTGGTCGTAGGCGTGTGTGTGGTGTTGCTGCTGGGGTACTTGTTTGGATTCTAGGTCCGAGAGTAGGGGGGCGAGGGGTGAGGATAGGGTCGAGGTTCAGGCGAGAGATGACGCGACAGTGAAGGTCTCATGTATTGTTTATGGCTATGCCATTTAGGTGTGGAGGGGATAGTCATTACATTGGTATGGTACTGTACAAGATGCCCTCCCGGCAAGCCCAGCGGCCAAGATCAGATCACACCGCCCCCACGCCACGCGCGCTCCTAGTAGTCGTCGCCGCGCGATACGACCTCCTTGCAAGTCGGCCGTAGCAAGATGGTGTGCTCCTGTGAGGGCGTGAATGTCAGCTGATGGTGATGGGCAACGATGCTAGCAGACGTACGAATTGAGCGGTCATGGCTCCCGGCTGGGGGTCAACGAGCGGGGGGTAGTCGGCGATGAAGCCTTCCTTCACGAGGGTGTTGAGCTGCGAAGACAGGTCAGCGAGAAGGTTCATTCTGAGAGCGATGGCAACGACCTACAGCCAGGAGGTAGTTCTTCTCGCCGACGTGCTCGAGGTATCGCCTGCAGAACGGCAGAGTGCCAAAGTTGCGCTTCACCGAGGCCAAGAGCGACTTTGCCGATTGGTGGCTGTATTCCATAAGCGCGTCAGTTTCACTCGAGGCAGCACTGTCAACTCAATCGCAACTCACTGCCCCTCGTACTTGTCCGGTGCCTCGCCCGACAACGCATAGTGCGAGCAAGCCCCTTGTTCAATGACCCGCCCACGACCCGTGCTCCCGAACGTCTCAATCGCAAAGTACTCGCCCTCCTCCATCTTCGTCTCATCCCTGTCTGAGCCGTGCTGCTTGACGATGGGCACGGACTTGCCGGGTCGGGTGCCGATACCGCCGTGGATGGTGTAGGGGGTGATGGAGTGGCCGTTGAGGTTGCTGATAGATTTGACTGGAGTGGGTGTTAGGCGGTGCGTGATTGGGGATAAGGGATGGACTTACCAGGGTAGACCTTGCCGTTGACTTCCACCTCGTAGCTCTCCATGACTTCCTGGATGGACTCGCCGACATCGCACAACCGGACGTCGATCCCCGCTTCCTGCAAATACAGTCAGCAAGCGGTCCATCATCTCACGAGCTGCTTGACTCACCCGGATACCAGTGTTCGTCGCATCCTTGACGGCCTCCAGCAGCTTATCCCACGTCGGCTCAAAGTTCATCGTGAACGCCGAATCCACTATCCGCCCATTCACATGCACCCCGAAGTCCACCTTCATCACATCCGATTTCCCCAGCACCTGCTTGTCCCCAGGGTTCGGCGTGTAATGCGCCGCCACCTCGTTCACGCTCAGCCCTGTGGGGAACCCGATCCCACTTTCGAACCCGTTCTCCTCCACGACGGCGCGCGTGCCGTCCTCGATAATGTGGGCGATCTCGGTCATGGTCATGCCGGGCTTGATGGTCTTTTGGGCGTAGGCCCGGACTTGGCGGTGCACCTCGCCGGCGCGGCGGATGTTGGAGTAGCGGGTGGAGGGGTCTTCCTGGGCGAGGAGCTCGCGCTCGCGGCACTCGGCGGAGGTGATACGGGAAGTTGTGCTGCGTGGGTTGGTTGGTAAGCGATGTTTGGCAATTGAAGTGGTCATCATGTACTGGGACTGCTATCCAAGATCTGCGACTCACTCGTTCTTGTACTCGACCTCCTCGCCAGCGGGGTAGACGCCGTTCTTGAAGATTTTGGTCAGTCCGACACGAGGAGGCTCAGACTGCACCGCCGCAGCCGACTTCTTCTTCTTGGCTATACCGCGCATCCCCCGTCAGCACTAATTGTCCTTTGATGTGTTGTTCCCAGCGATCCGCGGTTCGCAAGCAGACAACACGCACACTTCTTCTTCTTCTTCTTCTTTTTCGCATCTGACAAGCACAGTAATACATGTAAGCTACATACGCAGGAGCTATCGACAGGGATAGCTCACCTCCGGTGACAGCCTCCTCGCCCTCGGCCTCATCGTCATCGTCGTCGTTCTCCTCGTCGCCCTCTACTACATCAGGGACCTTCTCCTTCTTCTCCTCTGAAATACTGAGGTCTTCGACCTTGGGGAGAGCCACGGGTGTCATGGCTGTGGTCTGAGCATGACACAGTTGGGCGTCAGCGAGCTGTTCTCCAAATGCAGGCTGGTCTGAAAGGAAGAGCGGTGTAGAGGTGATCTCAGTATGTCGAAGGTATCTACTGTGCGAGGACGAGTCCCCGCTGCAGAAGTCTAACATATCTTGGTGACAAGCATCATTGAGGAGCGGGGTGGTAGGGAAGGGGTGAAGGGGCAGAGAAACAACTCACGTTTTCGGTTGAAGATGGTGAAGATGAAAGAGATGATGATGGTCAGAGATTTTCGTACGGTCATGCTGCCGAGGATGGCGCCGTGCGTGCCTAATCCCTCCACAGCCCATCGGCGCGCGCCTATCGTCGCCACCGAGTTCCGCCTTTATCCGGCTCGGCCTGTATGACCTCCATCATCGCCTCTTGTCTAATCTGAGCTCCACCTTCACCACTGTCACAGCAACACATCCAAAATGGGCGCTCTACTGTCCATCCCTCTCCTCACAGGAGGCCTCGGAACTATCGGCGGGTCATTCATATCGGGCTGCATGGTCTGCATGGGTAAGCTTACGGCGACTCGGCGACGGGCGGGACGGCACATGAGCTGACATGGCATCTAGGTGGCACCGCTGCTTCTGCATTCTTCAAGTCATGTAACTGCAACTCGTCTATCGCTACCCGCGTGGGCTTCGGGGTAAGCTACCGACCGGCCCATGGCAAAAGAATAGATGTTGACTCTATCGCCGTAGTTCATATTCGCTCTGTCGTCGATGCTGGCGTACTTGTCCAAGACGGACATTGCGATCAGGCAGATTGAGAAGCTCAGCTGGGACTGGATAAAGATGGACTGTTCGGGTGGGAAGTGCTATGGTCTTTTGGCAGTGAGTCATGGCTTCCGTGTATCTCTATCAAAGCATCACAAGCTAACGCACAGTCGTCAGGTTCACCGCTTTTGTTTCGCTCTCGCGCTCTTCCACCTGCTCCTGTCTGCGGCGTTGGTCGGCGTGCGGTCGACCAAGACCAAGCGTGCCGCTATCCAGAACGGGTGGGTACTGTACAGCTACATATACTTCGATAGTACTCAGCTGATGCTGCTGTAGCTGGTGGGGTCCCAAACTCCTGCTCTACTTCCTCCTTTGTTTCCTCTCCTTCCTCATCCCGAACGAGTTCTTCATGGCCTACGGCTCGTACATCGCCCCCATCGGCGCCTTCCTCTTCATCCTCATCGGCCTCGTCCTCCTTGTCGACTTTGCGCACACCTGGTCCGAGACATGCCTCGACAACTGGGAGCGCGCCGACTCCAACCTCTGGCAGTTCGTCCTCATCGGCTCCACCATCGGCATGTTCGCTGCCTCCATCACCCTCACCACCCTGCTGTACGTCTTCTTTGCCGGCTCGGGGTGTGGCACCAACACCTTCTTCATCTCTTTCAACCTCGTCCTCTCCGTCATCGTCACCGTCATCGCCATCTCCCACCCCGTGCAGGAGGCAAACCCCAAGTCGGGCCTCACGCAGGCTTCGATGGTGGCTGCGTACTGCACGTACCTCACCGCGTCTGCTGTGGTCAACCACACCGACACCCAAGGCGGCAAGTGCAACCCCCTGCACGCGAGCGGCGGTACAAAGACCACCACCCTCCTCGTCGGCGCGCTCTTCACCTTCCTCGCTATCGCCTACTCCACCTCCCGCGCTGCGACCCAGTCCAAGGCCCTTGTGGGCAAGGGCCACCGCGCAGGCGCGTCGTACGGTGCGATTGCGCTCCCGCATGAGGGGGAGGAGGACGGGGAGGTGAGGCTGGTGACGAATCAGCCCAAGGGGAGGAGGGATGAGATGCGCTACCAGGCGATCTTGGCGGCGGTGAATGCGGGGTCGTTGCCTGCGTCCGTGCTGGATGAGCCGGAGGATGATGATGATGAGATTGAGGCGGCAGTGGGGGAGGAGAGGGACGACGAGCGGTCGGGAACAAAGTATAACGTGAGTCATATCTGTCACTGCTACAGCTCCGAATTGAAAACGCCACGTTTAGCGAAAGCTGACACGCGACGCTAGTACTCTTGGTTCCATGTCATCTTCGTCATGGCGGCGATGTACGTCGCCGGCCTCCTCACTGACTGGTAAGCCTCCCTCTCCTTACATCTTCGCCCCCTTACCTCACCCAGCTAATCACCTTCTATGCCTCCCCCCTCCACAGGGCCATCATCTCCACCTCCCCCGTCGCACACCCCACCGACCCCATCGCCGACGGCGCGCTCGTTGTCAGCGAGCCAGACGTCTACATCGGGCGGTCAGAGACGACGATGTGGATGAGGGTGGTGAGCAGCTGGTTGTGCTATGCGCTGTACGCGTGGAGCCTGTGAGTCGTTGTTCGATGTGCTGTAGGCTTTGGTAACGACGGGGACATGCGCTGACGGAAGTGTGGGTCGTAGGTTGGGACCGGTGGTGATGCCGGATCGATTCGGAGAGGTGTAAGATATACAGTCGATGGAGATCTTTCAAAGAGATGGTTTGAGAACGAAATGACATGTTGTTGATCTGTCTATGCCTCGGCGTTACCTTTCACATCCCAGCACCACGATGCAAGGACAAAGAAGCACGATGGAGGGTGGGATGGTGGGTGACAGGCTACATCAATATTTGACTTTCGAAGGCAACATGGTAAATTGTAGACGAACAACAACTGCTTCAACAAGAGACTATAGACTATAACACTCCCCTCCACCCCCAACATCCTCGCCACCGCACCGCCCCTCGTCATCCCGTTCCCTCTTCCCCCTTCGCCCTTACACTGCATTCCTGTCCGGGGTCCAGTTGATCTCGGCGTCAAATGGACAGATTTGCAAACTGAGACGCTCGAGGAAGGGCTGCGGGAGGTTGCGTCGGAGGAGATCGTAGATCCTCTCGCCCTCGCTGGCGAGATGCGCCTCGACGGGGTGCACAGGCTTCCTCCCGCCCTTGCAGCATGGACCTCCGCTGAGCACAGCGACGCTGTGAGCGTCAAAGAGGTCGCTCCACGCCGGAGCCCTCGTGGCCGACAAGTTGCCCGAGCTGATGCCGATCGCCTTGGCCTGTGAGGAAGAAGACGAGGCGGTGCCTGTACAGGTAGTGTGCGAGGTTGGCAAAGCGGATGAGGACGAGGCTGAGGATGATGCCTCCGACGCAAGCACCTGGTCTTTGGCAGCTTCCGCACCGGCGGGCCGAGTCGCACGAGCGACGACCTTGGCCCGAGAGGGGACCTTGGAGGAGGCGACCTGTGGGCCACTGAAACCTTCATTGAGATGAGGGTGGGTGGCCATCTTGGAGCTGGGGGAGGCAAGGGTGTTGTTGGAGGGGTCACGCGACGAGTGGCCTGTGGCGTGGAGCTTGCGGTGGGGAGAGCTGGCTAGAGCCATAGGGTCCCTACTCGGGGGGCATTTCTGCACCGCTGCCTTGTCACTCGCGGTCTCGCCTGCCGGGGCAGCACCCTCATCCTCTGCGCCACCTCCTGTCCCAGTAACGCCGTCTTCTTTAGCGCTCTTGAGGGGGGGGCGTCTTGCCAGTCTCGATCTCGGCAGTAGTCACGTCCGACTTGGCGGCTCGCTCGGCGAAGTTGTTGGCTTCATTCGGCTGGACTTTTTTGTCGTGGTATGCGCCGGTGTCGAGCTGTTGAAGACCATGCAGGTTAGTGGGGTAAGGACGACAGGGATGAAGGGACGGAGTTTGAGGAAGTACAATGAGATAGTGTTTGAATGGGATAGTGGATGTGCGACTGGAGGAAAACAGACTGACCTCAACCAGATTGGCAAATGCTTGCCCATGCTCTCCAGAGATTCCACTCCCACCATCGCCGCCAGCGACACCACACTCCACGTTGACACCCTTTGTCTGCTCGCCACCGGTACAGGGATCAACTGCGCGCTCGCGAGATTTCACGACGGCCTCGGACGACGTCCTAACAGGCAAGCGCAGGAGGATTAGCGTATGCCATATATCATCAGACACAGATGTAGCTGATAGCACTCACGTTTGACCTGACGTAGCTGTCTTGTTGGTGGACGAGGTATCACCCTCATTGCCCGAGTCGACGAGAGGAGTGGCCCCGGTGGCAGCGGTCGGACTGGAATGAAGAGTGCTGTTAGCGGCTGGATACCTCCATGGCACGACGATCAGCTGGCATGTCTGAGCTCACCTGTCTTTGCGGTTGTGTAGCACACATCTCATCAATAGTTATGCTTGAGATGAAGGTTATATCCTGCCAAAGGCATCGCACGTCCGATGCACGACCGCGTTCTGCTGCATAAACGTGTTTCACATCATTGACACCCCTGTCATCTGCTGTCTATATCGTCTGCCATCTTACATATCGATCCTCGCCCCTCCTGCAGCACCACCTCTCCCGCCCCTCCCGCCTCTTGAGCCCGCACCCATACCCGCACCAGGCCCCGCCGCTGCCCCAGCTCCCACCCCACCCGCTCCGACCGCCGCATTCCTCGCCAAAATCTGAATCTGCGGCTGCCCACCTCTCCCTACCCCACCGCCTCTCCCACCTCTCCCGCCTGGTGCCATCCCTCTCCCTCCTCGGACTGGGGGCATCCCTCGCCCCGGGAGAGGCGGCTGTCGCGGGGGTACATGCGCAGGAGCTTGAGCTTGAGGCTGGTCGATACGCGCGGGAGGGGCGGCGGGGGTAGAGCGCCCGCTGTGTTGTTTGTTCTGCGCGGGGGGTTTGGGGGTGGCGCGGCCGCTGGCGTTGGCCTGCACGGGGAGAATTGGGGTGGGAGGGGCGGGGGTGGTGCTGGCGGGGGGTTGACGTGCCGGGACGGGAGTCTGGCGGCCTGAAGTGGACAGGCCAGCTTGGGACGTCTGGCCAGCTGGTGCAGCCGCACCTTGCTCTTTCTCCTTCTTCCCCTTCCCCCTCCCTCTCCCACCCCTCTTCTTCCCCTCCTGCGCCCCAGTCGCCGCCGCCCCCGCCCCGCCAGCAGAAGGCTCCGGCACCGTCGCCCCACTCTCCGGCTGGGCAATGACCACCTCCCTCCCCTTGCCTGCGACCATCACCGGTCCTGCCTGGGCTTGGCGTTTCTGCACAGCGGCGTTGACGGAGGCGATGGCTGCGGCGCGGCGGTTGGATTCAGAGGCGGAGGATGAGGTGGTGGGTTTGGCTTTGGATTTGGAGCGAGCGCCGCGGCCTTGGGAGCGGAGGTGGTCGAGGAGGGGGGTAGTGGAGGGCTGGGAGATGGGAGCTGGAGTGGCTCGGTCAGCGTGGGTAGTTGGCGGCAGAAGGGGACGGAAGGAAGCGTACCAGACACTTCGAGAGGAGCTTTTGAGGCCGGAGCATTGAAGATGTCAAGGAACGACTTGAAGTCCGGATCTGCGTTGTCCATCCATCAGCTTGAAGTCTGCTTCCCATTTCATATCCATGACGGCATACACACCATCGTCGATCGTCGCCTGTCTTGCGTCGGTCTTCACCTTGATCTTGTACGGCGTCTTCTGCACAGGAGCATACTCTACCACAGCCTGGAATTCGGCACCTGCGTAGCACACCATGACATTTTAGGTTCAGCTGTAGCACAAGTGAAATTGCAGTTCAGCTCACCAGTCTTTGCGCGGAACACATGCCCATCGAACGCCCGGTGAAAGTCCACAAGAGCTTGAGGAGTGGCCATGAGGACGTATGCGCGCGAGTGGGTGTAGTGGGCGTCATAGTGCCTACCGGCAGCCTCTCTCGTCAGCTCTGTACTGGAAGTACAACATCAGAGGGGGACGAGAGGGCATCACTCACCCATCACCAGGCTTCCCTTTGACATACCGCCTCCACAGACACGTCTCGTCGTTGACCCATTCTGCAACGGATTTCCAGAAGATCTCCTCTGGGAGGGTGGGCGGCAGTCGGCGGACTACGAGCTTGTTGCGCGGGGCGGCAGTAGTTTGAGGAGCCATGGCAGTGAGCGGGGAGGGTGGGCGCTGAGAAGTGTCTGAATGGGAGGACGAAGATCATCACATCGACGGTATCCTCGAGAGCCTCCGTTCAGCTGCTTGCTCGGTTTCACAACAACGAACCTCCCCTCCACCCCTAGTTAGGCTCGCAACTAGGATTGCCCCAGCGCGCCTATTTGCTTGGTATCCTCCGGCTAAAGAGCCGAGCTCGTCCCGACGGCGATCTCCGCGCCGTAACCGTGTCATCGGGTCAGATGCTTTCGTCGGGGTCTTTCATCGCGATTCAGAGGGGTATTTATACCGTGAAGGTCAACTCTGGACGGGCGCAACATCGACTCTCTATTGGCATACGTATCAAGCACAAGGAAGCAAGCAACCGCCATAATGTCTGGAATCCAAATGCTCAAGCCGCTGCTGAGGCCGACTGTCGCCAGGAAGGCGGGCAGCGTGGCTACGAGGGGTATGGCCACCAGTGAGCTTTGATCACTTCCGTTGTCGCTGCGAGAACGAGGAAAGCTCTTGCTGACTTGGGTGTGTGCGGGTAGAGTTTGCAAAGTACAACTGGGAGGTAGGTGACTCGATTTTCCCAGTCCCCTCGGATAGCACCTAACATGCAGCGTCCCAGGACCCGCTGAACATGGCTTCGCTCCTGACGGAGGAAGAGATCGCAATCCAGTGCGTCACATGATACCTGCGTGTGTTGATCTCCCCCAGCTGAAACAAGCGCTGATACACGACCGTCCCAACGTCTGTTATTTGCAGAGAGACCGCCCAGTCATTCTCCCAATCACAGCTCCTCCCCCGAGTCCTCGATGCCTACCGCACCGTGAGCTCCCCTCCCCCCACCTCTCCTACCGGCGAGCTGAGACATAGCTTAACGACCGACCACAGGAAAACTTTGATCCCAAGATCATGCGCGAGATGGGCGAGCTCGGTCTCCTCGGCGCAACGATCAAGGGGTACGGCTGTGCGGGTGTGTCGAGCGTTTCGTACGGGCTGATCGCACGTGAAGTTGAGCGGTGAGTCCGGCTGATCCTGGCGAGAATGCTGGGCCAACTGGCTATGTTGTACTGCAGGTGTATGAGGGACATGGGTGGGAGCAGCGTCGGATGCTGACATTCTCGCCGGTCCGGTAAATAGTGTGGACTCGGGATATCGGTCGGCGATGAGCGTCCAGTCTTCACGTAAGTGACGTGTGTCCATTGCCCCCGAGCGTTCATCAACAACCTGAAAGAAGCTGTGAAGCTGACAAGGTGATGTGTGTGCAGTGGTGATGCACCCTATCAACGAGTTTGGGAGTGACGCGCAGAAGGAGAAGTACCTGCCTCAGCTTGGTATGTGTCTCCCCTTAACGCTGGATAGCAAGATCAGAGCTGACGTGGATGGACAGCGACTGGAGAGATCATCGGGTGCTTCGTATGTTCCCACATTCACTCCCTATTCACAACATACCGACTGACATCCCCACACCACAGGGCCTGACCGAGCCGAACCACGGCTCCGACCCTTCCTCCATGGAGACTACCGCGACCAAGACCTCTGACGGGTGGGTCCTCAACGGCAGCAAGACGTGGATCTCGAACGCGCCCGTGGCCGACCTGTTTGTCATTTGGGCGAGGGTGGTGGAGAACGGGGAGAAGGGGAAGGTTAGGGGGTTCCTTGCTGAGAAGGTACGCCCTATCAAGTACAGTCGCTCGCGTGTCTCTGTCAGGCGTCGGGGGGTTGTGGTAGCTGACTCGGTTGAGGTGTAGGGCACCCCCGGCCTGTCAGCTCCCGCGATCAAGAACAAGCTCTCCCTCCGCGCGTCCATCACCGGCTCAATCTTCATGGAAGACGTCAAGCTCTCGGACGACGCGCTCCTCCCCAAGTCGAGCGGGCTGGGATCACCGTTCTCGTGTCTCAACAATGCTCGGTACGGTATCTCGTGGGGCGTGATGGGCGCTTTGGAAGATTGTATCGCGCGGGCTAGGGAATACGCGCTTGAGCGGTCGGTCCTGACTCTTTCGTGTATTTCACAGAGTATGCCAGGACGTGCTGACCAGGTGTGAATATAGCCACCAATTCAACCGACCCCTCGCCTCATTCCAGCTCATCCAGAAGAAGCTCGCCGACGCCTCCACGGCCACCACCCTCGGCCTGCTGGGCGCCCTCCAGCTGGGCAGGCTGAAGGATTCGGGCGAGTGGGCGCCGGATATGGTGTCAATGATGAAGAGGAATAACTGTGGGCAGGCGTTGGCGCATGCGCGGATCTTGTTGGATATCCTGGGTGGGAATGCTTGTAGTGATGAGTGAGTGTGGGGGTGTATGCCCAAGGGATGGCTGGGAGGCTTGTGCTGATGAGTGTGGTAGGTATCATATCGGACGACATGCTGCTAATTTGCAAGTCGCAAACACGTACGAGGGCACTAACGTGAGTTTCAGGTGGTTGTTAAGTTGGATGGCATACTGACATAACTCGCTGCCCTCACAGGACATCCACGGTAGGCAGATGGTATCAATGGTGTCAGTGATAGTGCACCTGCTAACTTCCTCGCTCCCTTCCAGCGCTCATCATCGGCAAAGCCATGACCGGTCTCCAGGCGTTTGCCAACTAAGCGGCCAGTCCTCGAGATTAGCCCCAGTAGTTGATTGTATGAACCATGCATGTTGCCCATATGCCAAGACCCTCTACACCAGCTTCTACACCGAACCCTACACCGCTTTCTCTTCTCCCTCCACTGTCCGCCCCAACCCAATGTTGGATGCCAAATCGTAAATCCCCAAGAACACCGCCCCGCCCATAGAGATCGCCATCGTCCGGGGTACCCACCCCTTGAACAGTGCTGAGGGACCTTCGTTCCGCAGGATCGCAAGGAGTCGGGGAGGGAAGGAGAGGACGGAGGGGGAGGGTTGTTTGGGGGGGAGGGTGCCGGGGGCGGAGGTGACGCCTTTGGCGGCTGCTTCGGTCTGCGCGGAGTTGTGTCAGCGTTTCCTGTTTGGTTTTCATCCCGCGACTTCCCACAGGATATTGGTGACGGAGCACTCACTCTTGCTTCCAGCATGACCCGCGTCTTGACCACGTCCAACGGCGTAGTCGACGCCGCTGCAATCCCCCCAGCGAGCATACCGCACACAGCAGCCTCGTACGATGTCGGCCGCCGGCCGCCGAAGTAGTTGCGCGAGAGCACGGATTTGAAGTATTCGTACAAGGGGAACTGGATCGATGTGAATGGGATCTGTATTCGTAGCGCGTGTGGTCAGTCGGTCATCGAGAAAGTCGGGGCTCCCAGACTCAAGGGCGTGACACGCACCTCTCGGGTGAGGGTGATGCCGAAACCGCGGTAGAACCCCCGGATACCCTCGTACTTCATCGTGCTGATCGCAGAGTGCCAGCTCCCCTTGCCAGCACCATATGCGGCAGTCTGGGTACGGGACTTGACGACCTCAGTGGGTACTCGAATGAGACATGATACCTAGAGAGCGCTCGGTCAGCGAAGTGCGCGTATTGTCAGACGACGCGGTTCAGCTGGGACGCACATATTCGGCTCCAGAGGCAGAGACCATGTGTGTGAGGGACGAGTTGTTGGCAAAGATCTCGTAGCGGGGCAGCCGTGACTTGAGGGCCTCGTATGTCACAAAGAATGCAGATGCTACGCCCCAGGTGGTCAGGTATGCACGACTTTCCTAGGCTCTAAACACCTGAAGCTTACCTCCTGGTGCGCTCCCCATGCCCACACTCCCCACGCCGCTGTACACGCCCTTGAACCCGCCCGACGCCCAGAATCCGGCAGCCGACTGTATCCGGGTCTTGACAGTATCGAGGGGGAAGAACATGAAGTCGACTGCGAGGCCCGAGATGGCACCGGACTGACGGGGGCGCAGTTGTCTTGTCAGCTAGGATGCGGGCACTAGGGGAACTCGCGGCTCACCAGGAGAGCTCGACCGACGGACGGCGGTGCTCGCTTTGTTGGTTGGGCGTCCTGTTCGGCCATTTTGGGGTGTGGCAAGGGTGCGTGCCGGGGAAGAGCTGCTCTAAGCTGGCTGTATAGGAAAGAGAAGCAAGAGAGTGTCTTCTTGGTGACTTTCTTTCGGCCGGCTGCTTATCGAGAGACTCGAGTCGCGGGGCCCCTGGGCAGTGAAGGCACACCGCGCGCCTAACTCGGGCAGCGCCGCGGCGGCACTCGCTCTGGCTCTCGACAACATCATCGATTCCTGCAGCCATATCATGGTTCTCTTTCCAACAAGTGTCTCGTTCATCCAGCAGCAGCCACAGCAGCTGCCGCGAATATACCCCAGATCCACCCGCGGCGGTCTCATCTTTCTCCTTCAATCGCCCAAAAACCCCGCACTCTTCGCGGCCCGCCGGAGCTCTCACCATGGCGGACGACGCGACCAGCTCCTGGTTCACCCTCACTCACCAGCGCAACGTCCTCGACATCGACTTTTCTGGTGTTATCACTGCCTCTGCATTCCTCACCATCCAGCCCAACAACCCGTCTCTTCAAGCCATCTACCTCCACGCGTCTCACCTCCTCACGATCAACAATGTCACCCTTTCCTCTCCCACCCCCTCAGACCCGCTTCTCCCCACCCCGGCGTCGTTCACGCTGTCAAACCCGTACCAGCCTCTTCCGGTACGGGAACCACCCATAGATGTCAAGTCTCACCCCGAGATAAAGCGCAAGACGTGGGCGGCGATGGGGGAGAGCGATGAGGGCGAGCTGGCGATCAGCGTCTCGGGTGGATGGGTGCGGCTGGTGCAGCAGATTGTAGGGGGGCAGGATGCCGGGGTGTCGTTTGCGCCTATCCAGGTGCAGATTGATTACCAGCTGGTAGTGGGCGGGGATGTGGTGGAGGGGATCGTGTTCAAGAGGCCTGGAGATGCCGGGAACGAATACGTGAGCTTCCCAAAGACTTCCTTAGGCGTAGGTCTGGCGAGCTGACCCTTGTGATAGCAAATCCCTCATATGTTCTTGTCACCAACGACGCACGACTCGGCACGGATATGGACACCGTGTGTGGATAGCATGTGGGAGAGGTGTACGTGGGAGCTCGAGTTTGTGGTGCCGCGGTATCTGGAGAGCGGGGAGCCGGGCGGCGATGGGGAGGAGGATTGCCCCGTGGTAGTTGTCAGCAGCGGGGAGCTCATGGAGCAGGTCAGCTGTTACCCTGCTGAATGCTTTTTTTCTAGCTGACACCTCTTGTAGATCACACATCCGCACGACCCTCACAAGGTCATCTTCTACTACCTTCAGACCAACCCCACCTCCGTCCAACACATCTCTTTCGCCGCCGGGCCGTTCGAGATGCACTGCATCTCGGCGGACGAGTCGCACAAGCCCATCCTTGGCTTCTGCCTCCCGGGCGACCTCGACCTGCTCAGAAACTCCACCTCTTTCCTCCCGCGCGTGATGACGTACGCCACCGAGCTCGGCTCGTACCCGTTCACCGACTTCAAAGTCGTCTTTGTCAACAACCCGCGCAGCCAGTGCAGCACCTCTGCGACGCTGGCTATCGCGTCGTCCGACTTGCTCCACCCGGCGTCGGTCATTGAGCAGGCGATGGAGGTCCGCCAGATCCTGTCGCTCGCGTTGATCCAGCAGTGGATTGGGATCAACATAATCCAGCGGACCTACGCGGACACGTGGATCGTCAACGGCCTCGCGCTGTACATCCAGGGGCAGTTCATACGCCACCTACTCGGGAACAACGAGTACCGCTTCCGGCTGAAGAAGGATATCGACCGGTGTGTAGCGCAGGACCAGGGCGCGCAGTGGCCCCTGTGCGTCCCGGGCATCATCGACCCGCCCGACGCTAGCACTACGTCCTTCATCAACCTGAAGGCTCCCCTCGTACTCCATATCCTAGACCGCCACCTCGCAAAGACAGGGACGTCCCTCGGCCTGTCCCAGGTCATACCGCGAGTCTTGATGGCTGCGCTCTCAGACGACCTCCCGGGGAACACCCTCACGACGCAGTACTTCCTCAGGCAGTGCCGCAAGGTCTCGGGGTTGGATTTGCAGCTGTTCCAGGACCAGTGGATTTATGGGAGTGGGTGCCCTCGGTTGTCTATCAGGACAAACTTTATCAAAAAGAAGTTTTTGGTGGAGTTTACGGTGACGCAGAGTCAGCCGGCGGTGGAGACTATTGCGGGGATGAGCAGCAAGCAGCGGGAGGCGGCGAAATGGCGGAGACCGACCGAGTTCTTCGAGGTGCGTCGAATGTGAGTGGAATGCGAGAATCTCAGCTGACGCAGACTGCAGGGGAGCTTGACGGTTCGTATCCACGAAGCAGACGGTGCCCCCTTCGAGCACCTCGTCGACCTCAAAACGCCCCAACGCACCTTCCCCCTCCCCTTCAACACAAAGTACAAACGTACCCGCCGCTCCGGGCACATCGCCGCCCGGTTCAACAAAATGCAAGACGCGCTCGCAGCAGTAGACGACGAGGATGAAGATGAGGCGCGGCTTCAGGCTGCAGATCGAGCGGGGGTGTTTGCGTACCCGCCGTGGGAGGACGAGGAAGAGAGGAAGAGGTGGAAGGTGGCGGAGTGGGGTGAGGAGCAGGCGGACCAGATGCTGGGTGAGGGAGGGGGGTATGAGTGGATCAGGGTGGATCCGGATTGCGAGTGGTTGGCGGGGATTGATTTTGCGGAGAAGCCGTGGTGCTGGATAAGTCAGCTTCAGGGGGATAGGGATGTGGTTGCACAGCTGGAGGTGGGTGGAAAGTGCTCCTGACACCGGTGAAAGGTTGGCTAACCAGGAGCTCTGTGAAGGCGATCAATGGGATGAGAATCTACCCGTCGCCGGTAGTGGCGAGCGAGCTGGCTCGGACGGTGCTCGTCAAGAATTACTTCTACCGAGTTCGTATGGAGGCAGCACGAGCTCTTGCAACCGTAAGTCTGACTCTCACCTCAGAGCACAAGACAGCATGTTGACTCTCGCACGCAGTTCAACGTCTCAGAGTGCGACTACGTCGGCTATTTCTACATCATGAAGCTCTTCCAGACATTCTACTGTCACCCTCCAACCAGGCCAGAAACGGAAGCGCCAGAAGTCACTTGCCGACCGCTGCCGAATGACTTTTCCAATTTTGCAGAGTACTTTGTCAAGAAGGTGAGTGAGATCCGTTGTCAGAGCACAGGGACTCGGTGCTGATCTCTACCGCGTTGTGGTAGAGCTTGGTGGCGGCTATGTCCGATCTGCGTGATCCAGCTACGCGGGCGGTGTGGAAACATGTCCGCGTGACGCTGTTGGACATCCTTCGTCTGAACGATAACACCACAAACGAGGTGCGCCACGGTTGAGTTGATCGCGAGACACGGCGCTTACCCGGAGCCGATAGTACTCGGACTCGTACTACATCGCTGCCATCATCACCGCCATCAGCAACGCGTTCACCGTCGGCTCGTTCGCGCAAAGCCAACTGCCTGAAGACGAGGCGCTAGAGGAGCAGGCGTTGGTGAAGGAGGCGATGGACGGGGTGAATCGCACGATGACGGTGGATCGGCTGGTGCCGAGTTACCACAATGTGGTGACGAAGGCGGGGTTGTTGGTACGTCTGCTGTATGGTCCAAGGAAAGCGGGCGACTGATGGCATACGGCCCGTAGTCGCAAATCAAGTCGATCTTGGCTGGGCAGCGGACGAACGACGCGAGGGAGCTTCTGAGCTACACAAGGTACGTCGACGATGATGCGGGGCCGATAGACGTACCGCTAATGGAGCCAATCGCAGAGAGGGCAACTTCGAGCCTATCCGGATGGTCGCATTCGACGGCCTCCTCCTCTGCAAGCCCCCCGGGCGAAGCGTTGCCGTCGACCGCTACCTCCTCGACGTCGTCCGTCACGACCACTCACTCACCATCCGGCGATTCGTCGCGCGCGGCTTGTCCGAGGCGATCTTGATGTCCCTCGCGCTGGGCGAGGTCATGAGCTCTGTACCGGGCGCCGGCGGGATTGTGGATGTGACGAATGAGACGGAGCAGGTGCGGGAGCAGAGGAGCGAGAGCCAGAATCATGCGATCGTGAAGGCGTTGAGGAAGGACTTTTCGAACAAGGTGGAGGTCAAGCAGTTGATCCAGGGGAATCTCATGTGAGCTTGTCGGAGATCCTTTTGCCCAGAGACGAGCTGACAGTGACGTTTCAGTGAGAGTTTCGTGCTACCTGACCACGAAGTCCGACTGGCGCTTCTCAAGATCGCAGAGATCATCTCGTCCAGCACGTCTGAACCGCTTCCCGGCAACCTCATCACCCTCCAGACGCCGACTACAGAGACCACCCCTGCACCCCAGCCGCCCAAGATCAGGATCAGCATGGGAAGCGCCGATATCGTCCCAGACTCTGCAGGTTCGTGTCGAGCGTATGTGTCTTGCGAACTGGCCGTGCTAACGAACTTCCTGAAATAAGGCTACGGCTTCCCGACCATGGAGAATCCGGTAGTGGCACCGCGCACTGCGCCCAAGATCGTACTCAACGCGAATGCCGGAGCAGCGGCGCCGCCAGCCAAGCAGAAGAATGTGCCGAAGGCGCAACGTGGGGGGCTGTCGGATACGGATTTCAAGGCTATAACGATTGCGTTGACCAAGCTGGTGAGCCGAGTTGCCTGTCTGTCTTTGATCGGCCATTGTACACCCAGGCTGATTAGGTGTTGTAGGCGAACCACAAAGCGAGCATATACTTCCGACAGCCTGTCGACCCGGTTCGAGACCAGGCGCCAGAGTAAGCTGCTCGAGCTCTGTTTCAGAAAGAAACGCTGACGCGGTGTACAGCTACTTTACGGTGATCAAGCAGGCCATGGACCTCTCGACGATCCGCGCGAAGCTCGACAACGGGATGTACAAAACCCGGCAAGAGTTCGTGGGGGACGTGCGGTTGATCATCTCCAACTGCTTTGCGTACAACACTGCGCCAATGAGCGTAGTGCGCAAGCAGTGTGAGCTGTTTGAGAAGGCATTCAATAGCAGTGAGTATTGCTTGGGCGATAGGCGAGGGGAAGGTGCTGAAAAGTGCCACAGTCTGGTCCAAGACGGAGAACACATTGTCTGCCCAGCGACCCAGCGCTCATGCTCCACCGACCGTCACCGCGGCTATGCTTCCCCCTCCTGCTCCTCACGTGGAAGCTGGCACCTCGGTCAAATTCAAGGTCAAGCCTACGAAGGCGGCGGCTGTCGACCCCGCTCCACCTATCATGCCCCCTCCTCCCGTTCCCGCCAACAAGAAGACCTCGTTCTCCTTGCCCGGACCTTCTCCACCGGCCCCGTCTCGTGCGTCGCCTGAGAAATCTCGCGTGTCTCCTGAGAAGCCGGAGAAGGTGTCGAAGAAGCGCAAGGAGCCGAGCAAGGCTGCCAAGAGCGATATCGATGACCTCCTGGGCGCGGAAGTCGACGCTATGGGATCTCAATCCGGGTTGTTTGATCCGATTGAGGACCTGCTGGAGCCGCAGAAGCCCGTGGCGAAGAAGATCAAGCTGGCAGTGCCCGGGAGCGGGAAGAAGGACGAGAAGGAAAAGGGCAAGGCGAAGGAGAAGGAGTCGCCTGGCGGAGGGGCGTCCGCTCCGGTCTCTGGCGGGGTGAAGCTCAGTATTGGGAAACCCAAGATCAAGCTTCCCAGCGAGAGCCCAGCGGGCAGCCCTGCACCCGCAGCCAAGCCCCTCCCTCCACCACCCGCACCAGCGGCCCCTGTGTCGGCACCTGCGCCGCAAGCTGGGCTGCCACCAGTCGTGCCTGTCGTGGTGCGCCCGCAGCCTCAACCGCCTGCGAACCTGCCGCCCACGAGAGAGAATACGATGGGTTTCAAGACGAAGCGGGCGAAGGCGTTGTTGAATATGCTGCAAAAGGAGCCGGCTGCTATCATCGTGAGCTGGCGAGCCCAATCGAGTGTCCCGTGGGTTCTGAGCTGACATCCTTGATGCGCAGTTCCTTAGACCTGTCGATCCTATCGCCGATGGCTGCCCTACGTGAGTTCCCGTTCAAAAACACTGCATGTGCGCCAAAGGAATACCGGCTGACAGAGTGACCGTATAGTTATCTTGATGAGATAAAGCAACCGATGGACTTTGGGACTATCGGCAAGAAGATTGAGCAGAAGAAGTACAAGACTATGGGTCAATTTGCGCGTGATGTCGAGCTCGTGTTTGCCAAGTAAGTTATCAAATCTATAAAAGTTGATCGCGATCACTGATCTTGGCCACCCCTTGCAGCTGCCGGCAGTTCAACCCCCCCGGAGAGATAACGGCGTGTGCGGACGCGGTCGAGGCTGTGTACTGGCGCGAATGGCCCAAGACGACGTCGCCGAAGATGACGGGGGACGAGAAGAAGGCGATGGTTACAGTGTTGAACCAGACGCTCAAGAACCCGCTCAGCGAGTGGTTCCGCTTTGCTGGTGAGTCATGCTGGGTGTAGTGCGAGAATAGCCGGAAATGTGAGCTGACAGTCGCAATCTGAACAGTTGACCCGGTGGCGCTGGGTATCCCGCAGTACTTCGAGATGTGAGTCTTTCCATGAATCTCCTGTGTGGTCAAATGCTAACGACGTTTGCTCACTCATAGAATCCCTCCGGAGGACGCGCGAGACCTGTCTCTAATCAAGTCCAAGCTCGAGAAGGGCCAGTACCAAAACGCCAAGCAAGTGGACGAGGAGGTCGAACTGATGCTGGAGAATGCGCGGATGTTCAACGGCGAGGGGCCAGTGGTGGACGCGGCAAATGCGCTGGGCAGGTGGTGGCAGTCGCAGAGGGCCAAGATGGACTAGATCGGGTTAGCTGGAGGGGCAGAGGATGGGCGCGATGGAGAAGGACGGTGTGCGATGTACTTTTAAGACATTGTATGCATTTCGTTCATCGGAGTTTTGTCACCACAAGATCTCGACACGTCGCCCCCTGCAACATACAGCTCCACCCGACTCCATGCACAACGCACGCACGCTTACACGACATCCTTGGCAGACGCGCAGAGCCTCCACCCGCCATCGATCACAAGCTCGGCCTCATTAAAGTACTGCCCCGCGGGGGAGGCGAGCATCAAGACAGCACCAGCCAGCTCCTCCCACTTGCCAGTACGACTGAATTGTGGGCCTAGCATCAGCGGACGGTCTTTACACAGTTGAGCAGGATCGCTCACCCAGCGGGGATGGCATTCTCGACGGCGTTCTGCATAGGAGGCCAGAGAGGTGCGTCGGGGTCAGCCGTGCCGGTGGTCAACTGCGACTTGAAAAGACCTGTTGTGGATAGACTGTGTGAGCCTCGTGACCAGATAGATGAAGGAAAGGGACTGGACGCACCAGGGCAGACAGAGTTGCAGCGGATCTTGTAGGGCAGGAGACCCGCAGCCATCAGTCGAGTGAGGTGGACCTCTGACAAAATCATCTCCTGTGAGCCTCACATTGCAGCGGCATAGATAACGGGTAGGAGATATGGACATACCAGCAGCCTTCGACTGGCCATAGGAGAACTCGCAAACAGCACGGTTGAAGAAGTGGGCAGCGAGAGAAGTGATGTTGCAGACCGAGGGGCTGTCGGACTTTTTGAAGAGGGGGATGCACTTCACCGCCATGAAGTATGGACCAGCGCAGTGGACGGCGGTCATGTTGGCAAAGTCGGAGCTGTTGGAGGAGATGCATCAGTCATGAGTTGAGCGGGTTTGCAAGCCATTGGTGCGACATACTCCTCAATAGACCAGAGCTGCTCCTCGAGACCGACGGGATCGTTCTATCCAAGGAGTCAGCTAAAGGCCTTGACCATCATAGCCCACACTGTGCTTGCCTACAAACTCACCAAGTCCTTGCACTGCTTGCGCCAGTTGGCAGAGAAACCAGCATTGTTCACAAGGTAGTCGAGCTGCACCCGCATCAGTATTGTCTTTCTCATCCTCCGGAGCTGCAATCCTTCACTTACCTTGTCGGTAAGCTTGGCAATCTTGTCGTACGCATCGCTGACACCTTGCTTGGTCGCAACATCCCCCTCGATAGCGATGCACTCGCCTCTACTCTGGGCCTCGGCAGCGGCAGCGGTGAGCTCCTTAGCAGTCTCCTCAACGACATTGAATCGACGGCCGATGATGAACACCTGCAAGTTCAAGGTCAGCTACGTGCCGGATAGAGACATGTACCGAGGGGGAGAAACGCTCACCTTGGCGCCGTTGACGGTGAGAGCAGCCGCCATGCCCTTCCCGATACCTAGTCGAAGTCAGTGGATGTCTCTGCTACCACATCAATACCACGTACCGGTACCGGCGCCGGTGACGATGCAAACCTGAGATCAGAGTTGTATCAGCGGCCGGAATGCCGGAGCTGATAAAGACAAGAGGTACTCACCTTGCCCTTGACGGAGAAGAGATTGGAGCCTTGGAAAGCCGTGTAGCTCATTTTGTGCTAGATTGGGTGGCTTGGTGTGGTATGGGAGCGAATGAAAGATGTGAGGGTGGGTATGGGATGATCACTTGGGATATTTCGCGTACGTCGTACACGTATATATATGCTGCTGGAGGCTGTTACCCCCACTCCATAGAGGGACGACCGAGCACCCAGAAGGTTAAGCTGGCATCAAACCCCGGTGTGCATGGGGAAGCCAACCGAGCGGTGCACAGAGGCGGTGGCCTGGGCCAGTTGCTGTAGTGCGTGTGCAGCATGTCATGTCGTCAAGGAGGGCGTTGGAGAGGGGCGGGGTGAAGGTGGATAGGAGAATGTCGGATAGAGATCGGAGGGGGCTCGGAGGCAGCGTGTATCGTGTGTAACGAGGCGAATGGTGCCGATGCCAGAGCGAGACATAGTGGAGGCACCAGGACTGGTGACAGTGCAGGGCGTTAGCGATAACGATTCCTTTCGGGGTGATGCTTGACGCTCTCCCCAGTAACCATCAAACTCGATATCGTGGGACATCACTGACATGCTACACAAGAGAGCGATAGCGCCTAGTTCGGCTTGTATGCGTCGCCGGCAAGAAGGTTCTGAAGGATTGGGATCAAAGAGGAGGGCGCGAGAGGGCGCCAAAGAAGCTACGATGAAAGCGCAGGGCGCACCATTTCGTTTGCATAGCAGAATAACGTTCAATCTACGGGCACTAGAACCACACACGTACGGACGTACCTGCACCTGCTCTGCCCATCATCTACTGGCTGTTCAGACGGGTGGGGGCGGCAAGAACACACTCATCTCCGCCCGCGGCTCTGGGCGGCAGCGAGTGAGGAAGAGGGCTATCGATGTCAAACGCATGCAGTAGCTGAACTGACCCGAGCGCCATACAGGCTAAGCATATGGAGAACTCTGTGTCAGCACGGCCACCACCTTGCGACAGAGAGGACAAAGCAGGCATGCATGATGCACATGATTGGACTTACAGAATTGACAAGTCATCCTCCTTCGCGCGGCGGCTGGGCGAAGTAGAATCACATGTTGCTGTGCTCTTCACACGGCCCTTTCTGGGTGCCGCTTGCTTCCATCAAGCAAATCGACTGTATTTAGGCAACTCTTCTGTGTGAGAGTGCATCAAATTGCTGTGTATTGACCGCAGCAAAGCAAGCAGAAGAAGAGGAGACCGGTGGTGCCGTGGTGGTTGTGTCTCGTGTGTCTGACATGATCCCCCCGCGTCGCGTGCAATCGACTGACGTGGACTTGATGTCAGGCAGGTGACAGAATTGATTCCGCCTCGAGCATCCTCTTGCCATCTCGAGGTCGTCTTCAAGACACTCCAAGAGGCATACAGACAGTCCGTAAACTCACTTTATCCATCACCACCTCCTCATCCAGCTTCACGAAATGTCCACCTCAGTGGCTCCTCAAGCAGAGAGCTCAGCTGGGCCTTCCTCTCTTTCCGGCAGCGGTCTGCCCGCCCTCGGTGATCTCGTACGGGCAAGCACCAAGCGGACCAGGGTGGTCTACGGCGGCGAGGGCAGCGGAGTGGATGACGGACTAGCACGAGCGTAAGTGAAACTGGATAGTTCAGATATCCGTGGAATGCTCCGTCTGACTTGTGTGTATCACTTGTAGAAACAAGATCAAGCTCGCGACGAAGCTGGCGATTGAGTACAAGGATGTGCAGACATTACCGCCCATCTTGCAAACACAGCAAGCCGGGCCTGTTGGCCCCAAGCGGCCTGCCCCTGCTGCTGGACCGGCGGCAGCTGGTCCGGGTGTGAAGCTCATCGGTGGACCGGAGGAAGCGCCTTCGTGAGTCATGTGCCGCCACTGCTAAGCGTATCGGTGTACTAACGTGTTGTCACAGGTCGTCTTCCGCTGCTGGCCCCGCAGTTGAGCCTCGATCTCTCGTCAAATTCAGACATCAGCAGGGATTCTCGGCGGAGGGTGGGCAGGCGTCGTCGAGGTTGTCGCAGGCGTTGATGAGGAAGAAGGAGGCAAGGGAGGTCAAGCCTGAGTACCACCCGGAATGTGCGTTGTTTCCCGGCGTGTCGCAGCGTGGGCATCGCAGAAAAGCTGACAATGGTGTGCAGGGAAACTCACACGAGTCATTTCTGGCCACATGGGATGGGTTCGGGCGGTTGCTGTGGATCCTGGAAATCAGTGGTTCGCTACCGGTGCTGGGGACCGAGTTGTGAAGGTGAGCTATATAGAATGGCAGTTCATATCTCAGATCACTAGCTCACACAAGTCGACTGCAGATCTGGGACCTTGCGTCTGGAGAGCTCAAGCTGTCTTTGACCGGTCACATCTCGACCATTCGAGGCTTGGCGGTGTCTGACCGTCACCCTTACCTGTTCTCGTGTGCCGAGGACAAGATGGTCAAGTGCTGGGATCTTGAGACAAACAAGGTCATCCGACATTACCACGGCCACTTCTCTGGTGTTTACTCCTTGGCGTGAGTGGTAAATATGAGAGGGCCGTTCGCCTACTGACACTCAATGCAGGGTGCACCCCACGCTGGACGTCCTCGTTACTGCTGGTCGGGATGCGAGCGTTCGAGTAAGTGCCTGCTTGGTCCCACAAGTAGACTGTAGCTAATCTGGCGACCCGGCAGGTATGGGACATGCGAACTCGAGCAAACATCTTCACTTTGACGGGCCACACCAGCACCGTCGCCGACGTCAAGACGCAGGACTCTGACCCCCAGATCATCTCTGGTAGCATGGACAGCACAGTCCGGTGAGTCGTCGACCGGCTTTCACTTACGCGTGCTCTCGTGCTGACTTGATATTAGACTGTGGGATTTGGCCGCGGGCAAGTGCATGACGACTCTTACGCACCACAAGAAGTCTGTCCGAGCTCTCGCGATTCACCCTACCGAGTACAGCTTCGCGAGCGCGAGCTCCGGCGGCAACAAGTAGGTCTAATCGGATTCGCACATCTATCGGACCATATGCTGACACCTTTGAACAGCATCAAAAAGTGGAAGTGCCCCGAGGGTATCTTTGTCAACAACTTTGTCGGGCACGAGGCCATCATCAACACCATGAGCGTCAACTCGGAGGGAGTCTTGTTCTCTGGAGGTACGTAGGAATTTACCAGGGAATGCTTTGGATTCCCTTGCTGACATTCACGTGTAGCGGACAACGGTACCTTGACCATGTGGGACTATGCCACTGGCCTGCCCTTCCAGCACATGAAGGACATCCCGCAACCTGGTTCCCTTGATGCGGAATCTGTGAGTTCTGCTGCACTGTTAGTGTTAGTCGATCCCGTTCACAGCTGACCCGTCATTCAGGGCGTGTTCTGTTCGACGTTTGACAAGACGGGGACCCGGCTTATCACGGGCGGTGCGGACAAGACCATCAAAATCTACTCGGAGCAAGCTTAGAGGTCGTCAAAAGTATATATCCCTTACAAACAGATGCATTGTACCAGCCCACAAAATCAAGATTCCTGTTCAACTCTCCCTACACCGACAGCTCGGCGGTCTTCACGTTCTTCAAAGCCTCCTCGTAAGGCTTGAGAGCGGGCTCCACCCACTGGGTGACGAACCCGTCGACCTGCTCGGGGGCCCTGCCGACAAACGTCCTCGGGTCGAGGAGCTCGTCGAGCTGCGCCCAGATCGGCTGGAAGTACTCGTCCTTCCTCACGCGCTCGATCAGGTCGTTCTCGCCACCCTCCTCCTTAACAACAGCGCCCGCCTGGTGCGAGAGCACACGGATCTTCTCGTGGCACTCCTGCCTGTCGCCACCGGCCTTGACGATGGCCATGATGATGTTCTCGGTGGCCATGAAGGGGAGCTCCTGGGAGATACGGCGGGCGATGACGCGGGGGTAGACGACGAGACCCTCAGAGATGTTTTGGAGGGTGGTGAGGAGGATGTCGGCGGTGAGGAAAGCCTCGGGGATGGTGACACGTCGGTTGGCACTGGGAGCGGCCGTCAGCTTTGAAGCAACAAGTTTGCAGCACTTATCTTCAGCTCACCTGTCATCGAGGGTTCGCTCGAGCCACTGAACGGAGGAGGTCATGAGGGTGTTCTGGTAGATCACCATGAGGTGACGGGCCAAGGAGCACGCTCGCTCGCATCGCATGGGGTTACGCTGCGGAAAATCAGCTTAGTCCAATCGACGTGAAATCAGTACCGTCAGCTCACCTTGTAAGCCATAGCAGAGCTTCCGATCTGGTCCTTCTCGAAGGGCTCCTCGATCTCCTTGAGGTTGGCGAGGAGTCGGACTAGGCAGTTGTCAGCACACGGTAGCGGATGGCAGTGCACGCCGTTACTCACTGTCGGTGGCGATCTTGTGGACGGTGGCACCGAAGCTGGAAAGAGGGCCAAGGACGTCGGCGTCGATCTTCCTCGAGTAGGTCTGGCCGGTGACGGGGTAAGCGTAGGGGAACCCAAAGAGCTCAGTGACGCGCTTGTCGAGGGCCTCGACCTGAGCAGAAAGTCAGCTGTCTGTTTTTACATTGTAGGGGCGCGCTGGACAGACCTTGTCGTGGTCACCGTCAAACAGGGCGAGGAAAGAGCCCTGGGTACCAGTGGTACCCTTGACACCTCGGAACCCAAGGTCGGCCCTGGCCCTCTCGAGGTTCCTCAAGTCCCACAGGAGCTCCTGGATCCAGAGGGTAGCGCGCTTGCCGACGGTGGTGAGCTGCGCGGGCTGGAAGTGGGTGAACCCGAGGGTGGGGAGGTCGCGGTACTGCTTGGCGAAAGCGGAGAAGCGGGAGATGACGGTGGCGAGCTTGGGGAGCAGGAGGCCGAGACCCTCGCGAAGGAAGATGAGGTCGGCGTTGCTGAAGGCTGGGTTAGTGGGAGCTACATGACAAGACGTGGCGGCAGACTCACTCGGTAACGTAGCACGAGGTAGCACCCAGGCTGTCTAGGAGTTAGCTCTTTGTCCATATAGCTGTGCTGTGGCTCGCTCACTGGATGATACCGGCGGCCTCGGGGGCGACGGTGCCGAAGGTGTGAACGTGCGCCATGACATCGTCTAGAAATGGAGCGTCAGCTGGTTGTGTTCCCCGCAAGAGCTTGCCATGATAGCTCACGCCTCCTCTTCTTCTCCTCCTCGGCGGCAACCTTCATCTGAGCCTCGTCAAGCTCAAGGTGAGCCTTCATCTGCTCGATAGCCTCGTCAGAGATGGCAAGGCCAAGCTCCTGTAGTTCATGATCAGCACGTATGTTTCATGCCCCCCAACCCAGCTGTTGATACGCACCTTCTCGGCGATGGCCAAGTTGAGCCAAAGCTGCCTCCAGGTCCCGAAACGGGTCTGCAAATCCGGTCAGACGCTACCATGTTGAACCGCGGCGGGGGGAGCTCACGGCGTTGGAGAAGAGCTTGGACATCTCCTTGGAGGCATATCGCCTGAGAGAGAGGAGTCAGCTCCGGATCTTCAAGCAGATCCAGCCGAACGCAATCTGGGAAGCTCACGAAGAGAGGGGGGTCTGGTAGCTGTCCATGGTGAATGGCCTGTATGCACGCTGAGTGGGCTGTACGGTGCAGAAGTGTGGGGGCCTGATTCTTGACTTTTTTGCCCGTCCAAGAGCCGCCGGAGAAGATCGCGGCGCGCCTTACGTAATTACTTTCCTCCGGCGGCGGCGGCGGCGGCGAGGGCGGCGACGAGGAGGAGGGTGCTCCTGGTCGTTGTTGAGGGAGATGTGGTCCGTCCTGGAGGTGCTTAGATGCCCATGGAGTTCATAGATCATCAGTGATGTAGGGCATGTACATCATGCATAGACAAAGGCAGCAATATGAAGGGGCCAAAAAAAAAAAAGCCGGAGCAAGCATCATCTCCCCATCGAGACTGCCTGGGATGGACAGCTAACAGGTAAGATGATGCTTGCTCCGGCTTTTTTTTTTTTTTTGGCCCGTTAGCTCTATATACTCAGGTGTAGCCAGGCATGTTGATCAGTGCTAAAATCAATCATCATCACAAATCCGATCCGTCTATAAAAGCCTCATCAATACCTCTGAGCTGTGAAAAGTATACGGTTTCCGAGAGCGTCTCGGCAGCGAGCACTTCCGCCGTGTTGGCATCTCGTCAGCATTTGGTGATCGGCGGCGGCCTCCTCCCCCACTCTTGGTCGTCGTCGTGCAGGAGAGCCTCTTTGTTGACGTCGCCAGGTCTATCTTGTTTGCATCCTCCCCAGAGTTCATTCTCTTTGTGTACGTGCGTGCAAATACCTGTACGCACACTACTCCCTCTTGACAGTTGCCCCAACCGTTCGACCCATCTTCTCCGTCGCATGTCCCGAGCGAGCGAATACGACGCCACTCTTCGCTATCTGCGCGCGCGTTCCTCTTCACCTTGCCGACGCCTTCATTACTACTCCACTGACATGTATCAGCCTGCCATCATCCAAAAGAACCAGTGTCGAAGTGAGTGTTACCTCTTATGAACGCCCTTCAGTCGACAATGCCTGTCGCATTTCACCCCTGCCTGCTCTCTTCCCTCCCTCTCTCCATTCCTCTCTTCGCCAAGGATTTACAGCATCTCGCCGACCCATCACCTCCCACTGCTCGTCCCCTCGGCAAATTCGGGCAACTCTCTCCCTCCTCACACCCGTCATGGATAGTTGCAGGACTTGGGAGTTATCATCGACTGAACACGGCGAATCCGGCCACAGAGAGCGGCATGATGCGGCGGAAAGGGTACGAGGCACCTGGAAGCAAGGCCGAGGACGAGGGATGTGCGAATTGGCATCGGCCTACTGAGGGCATTTTGGCGTGTCAAGTCGCTCCCCGGCTATCATGCTTTTGGATTCGTCGTACGTATGTGCGCGGTCGCAACGACCCGAGTCGGTGAGTCATTCGTTGATCTCACCTTATGCCAGTGGTGGGTGCTTGTATTAGCCTTCTTCAGCAACCTTTCTATCGCGAACTCGAGAGCGAGTCCACCCCACTGACAAATGTCAAGAGCCAAGACGTATACATATCTTCTTCTATCTACATAGCAACACTAAAGCATGAACATGTAGCACACCGACTCGAAAGAGATCTAGTGAAGAGAGAGGCCGGTGGTACACCCGGGGGAGATCTTCTCGACTTCCGCAACAGCCTCCGCAAAGAACTGCTTCGTCGCATCCAAGCCGTTCTTGGAGAGGAGGTACGCGCTCTCCGAGTACGTGGGATGGCCCTCGGACCAGAACTGCGTGTGGCATGTCAGCTTGTGCTACGACGTTTTTGCAAGTTGATTTGAGACTCACATCATGGCTCTCCTTAGCGTTCGCCACAGCAGTGGTTAAGTTGCGGGCGGCCTTGCCGGCGCCCCTCGCATTGAAAATGAACCAGAACACGACCCTCACAGTCTTGAGGGACAGGTTGAAGGTCATTTCTCGACCGAGGTTGGTGCGCGCGAGCCCGGGGTTGACGTTGATGATGCTGATGTCGGGGAGGGCAGTGATGAGGGTGCGAGTGATCATCTGGAGCAACAGCTGCGAAGATAGACACTCGGTCAGACTCTGGGTAATCACATCGTAGACAGAGGAGACTCACCTTCGACTGGAAGTACCTCTTGCCGTTGTCGTACGTCCTGGCGTCGTTGAACGTCGCGATGATAGACCCCCTCGATTTGACAGTCTTCCGGATGGGCAAGTCGTCGGCGTATGCGTGTGTGTCGGACCCAGTGAAGATCACCTTGGGCGCAAGGGATCGACGGATGGTGGGAAGGAGGAGGAGGGTAGTAAGGAAGGGTGCAAGGACGTTGGTCTGGAACCTGTTGAGGGGATGGAAGTCAGCGTTGCCATTACATTGAGAAGTAACCAAGGACATACACTCTCTCGTACCCGTCATCGGTACCCTTGTAGGGAGCATCGTCGAAGTTGGGGTTGATCCTGTCAGAGAGGCAGAATGTCAGCAACATGTCCCGTCTCATGTCTCCTATTTGTGGCCCGCACTCACCCCGCATTGTTGATCAACACATCGATCTTACCAAGCTTGGAAGCAGCCTGCACGAACTCCTTGATGCTAGAGATCTTGCTCAGGTCCAGCGGCATGACCTCAGCGTCCAAGCCGGGGTGTTTGGCCTTGAGCTGCTCGACGAGAGCCTTGCCTGCATCCACGGATCGGATCGCAAGGATGAGCTTAGCAGGCTTAGCTGCAGCCATCTGCTTGGTGGCTTCAAGGCCGACACCTGCAATGACTGTCAATAAACATCCTTGACAGGCCACAGAATCCGAGGCCGCCGAAAGAGCAGACTCACCAGAGTTGGCGCCGGTGATGATAACCACCTTGCCCGCGAGATAGTCTCCCTTGGGCGCCGGGGGGAGACTAGTCCAGAGGTGCATGTACATAGACCATGGGTAGTCGTGGGACATGTTGGTGATGGTTGTGAGAGGTGGTGGTGCGGTAAGCTGGGGAGTGTGGTGCTGGTGGATGGCGGCTGCTGCTGGCTCGGCGATGGCTGGTTGGATCAGAACGAGGGAAGTCGGCAGTCGAACTCCAGCTTTTTATAAGCTGAAGGCAGCTCGGCCATGTCTGACTGCATTGTTCTTGGCAGTCCGAGGTGCTGTGAAGAGGTTGGTGGTGCATCTATTCGCGAAAGACGAGTATGAACTTGAAGACAGGATGGCCGAGGTTGCCAAGCCAAACCTTTCTGTTTGCTGGTCGATGCTCAGGCACGCCCACCACGTTATTTTGGGAACCAAACTGCCGACCGGCGATCGCCGTTGTTCGTGTGCGTGGTTCATGAAGGGAGGGGGGGCATCCATCGAGGGGTATGTGCTCGAGTACTTGTACAGCCCACTCTCGGAGTCCGGCGGGAGCGAAGGATCTATATTTATCCATCCGTATGATAGCTTCGGGCATCATATCGATCTTTCATCCCATGTACTAGCACCAGTCGTCGCACAAAGAACGGGCGCGGCGCCAGCCGTAGTGCCAGTGCAGTGCGGGCGGTGTACCAAGCAGCAAGTCACATATGTAGATCCTTCTGGCTGCATACAAACACTGAAGAATGCACACGTATGAACACAGCCTTGTGGAGCACTAGTTCTTAAGACCGGTGGAAGACCCAGGAGAGACCTTTTCGACTTCCGCAACGATCTCCTCATAGAACTGCTTCGTCGCGTCAATCCCGTTCTTGGACGTGAGATACGCGCTCTCCGAGTAGGACGGAACTCCCTCGGACCAGTACTGGGAGTGACCTGTCAGCTCTGTCCCTGATGCCTGCTGAGTTGCCTACGACTCACATCGTGGCTCTCCGTGGCATTGGCCACAGCAGTAGTCAAGTTACGAGCGGCATTTCCCGCGCTCCTCGAATTGAAAATGAACAGCATCACCATCTTGAATGTTTTCAAGGACAAGTTGAAGTTGAAGTCTCGACCGAGGTTTGTGCGTGCCATGTCGGGGTTGACATTGATGATGTTCACGTCAGGGAGGGCGGAAATGAGGGTACGAGTGACCATCTGGAGCAACAGCTACAAGGGCAGATCCATCATCAGAATCACGCCGTCAACTGGTAGACAAAAGACACTCACTTTGGACTGGAAGTACCTCGAACCGTTGTCATAGACCTTCTCGTCGTTGAACGCAGCAGTGATCGATCTTCTCGACGAGACAGCCGTCCTGATGAGCCCGTCATCTGCGTAGGCGTGCCCATCGGACCCGGTAAAGATGACCTTCGGCGCAGGGGAACGGCGGAGAGTCGGGAGGACAAGGAGGGTGGTGAGGAGCGGCGCCAGGACATTGACTTGGAATCTGTGAAGTGGATGTTGCGGTCAGCGTTGGCATCGTAATCAGAAGTGAACAGCACATACACTCTCTCGTACCCGTCTTCCGTGGACTTGTAAGGTCCATCGTCAAAGTTGGGGTTGATCCTGAGAAAAACAGGTTGTCAGTCACTCGCCAAGTCCTATGTATCATGGAGATATAACTCACCCCGCGTTGTTGATCAACACATCAATCTTGTCAAGCTTCGATGCAGATTGTGCAAACTCTTTGATGCTAGAGATCTTGCTGAGGTCCAACGGTATCGCTTCAGCATCCAGACCGGGGTGTTTGGCCTTGAGCTGCTCAATGATAGTCTTGCCCGCGTCGACGGATCGAATAGCAAGGATGAGCTTGGCGGGTTTGGCTGCAGCCAGCTGCTTGGTAGCCTCAAGGCCGACACCTGCGATGAGGGTTAGCAGCCATGCTTGGCGGACAGTAGAATTCGACGCGAGTGAAGATAGCAGACTTACCGGAGTTGGCGCCAGTAATAACGACTACCTTGCCCGCGAGATAGTCTCCCTTGGGCGCCGGGGGGAGACTGGTCCAGAGGTGCATGTACATGGACCATGGGTACTCGTGGTTGGGCATGTTGAAGACGTCCGTTGGAGGTGGAGGTGCTGCGAGCGGAGACGACAGATGCGTTGCGGTTCGGGAGGAGGGTGTAGACTGTGGCTGTTTCGGTGATGGCTTGTCTTCCTGCCTGCCGAGCTGCCCTCTTTTATACGGGCATTCCGTCTTGCTATGCTCGAGCGCTATCTTCTTGGCAGTCTGAGATGGAAGACGTGCTTGATAATCCGCTCTGCTATTCACAGACGGAGAGTGTGAAACATCAACCTGTCGTCAACAAAGACCGGGTCGCCGGCTTGTCAAGCGAAGCCGTTCTCGCTGACTCAAGCAGGCACGGCCGCCCGACGCCGACGGTGACGGGAGCCGGGAAAGATTCGTCTCATCTCGCACTTGGCTGTAGCAGTCAGTCACTGCACCAGAAGATAGCAAGCGATACAACAGCACGACACAGCATGCTGCGAACACACGCTTCCCGACATCTGCCGGTTCTGCGAAGGCGGGCGACACGCGGCTTCGCGTCTTCGGCACAACTGCCAATTGTGCCTCTCTGGATTGGCGGAGAACGGGTTTCGTCCTCGTCGGCTGGGACGGTGACCCATCGGCACACAAAGACCAGGGACCCAAGCTGTGCTGTGGTGGTGGCTGGAGAGGATGAAACGTGAGTCGGTGGAACGCGGCTATCTACACGACCCGTCATCGTAGTCGACTGACGCCTCGCGCAGGAACCAAGCAGTACGGGCAAGCTGGGAAGCCTTCAAAACTTGGCGCGAGGTTTCGGCATGGGAACGGCGGTCTATCCTGAGCAAGGTAGGCTCAGCGTACAGCGTATTGTGTATCTAGACGTTTCAACATGTGCTAACAAGTCGTTGGGTCTCACTCAGGCTCTTACGCTGCTGAAGGAGCGACTGCCCGAGCTCTCAGCGGCCATCCGTGCCGATGCAGCTTTCGCAGACATCATAATCCATGCGGACAGCAGCTCGGCTTTGCAGCTGACGGATGGGGCAGCAGACACGTGAGCCCACAGTCAAGCACTACTGCCTACGCCCAGCTAATCGATGTGATTGACCTACAGAGCCATATCGACCGAGGTTAGTCAACGGTGCACCTCTCGAAGAGAGAGATGCGAGCTGAAACTATCCGCTCCAGGGGCATATTCCTCAAACGATGGACGGAAGTCTCGCTATGGTATCGCGGGAGCCATACGGACCAGTGCTCAGCATACCTGCCTTCAACTTCCCTTTGACTCTTGCCCTCCGGAGCATAGGTATGTTCCAAGATGAAGGATAAGCCGCAACTCCCCGATACAACTTGCTTACGGGAGCTTACTTGCAGTCTACCCACTGGCGTGTGGGAACACGGTCATCCTCAAAGGTGAGCGGGGATGAATATCGTACTGCAATGGCTATGAGCTGACATTGTGGCTCCGTTAGCTTCGCCTCTTGTACCTCAAGTAACGACTCTCCTCGCACCACTCTTCGCCGACGCCGGTCTCCCCGCTGGTGTCTTCCAGATCCTCGATTTCTCAGATGACCAGGTGGCCGAGAGAGTATCTCAGATGATTGCGGATGACAAGATCCGGGTGAGTAGTGTGGCCGGATACGTCCTTTGCTCTTCATGGTACATACTGATGCTGTCATGCCAGATTATCACGTTCACTGGGTCGGTGGAGCTGGGACGAAAACTCGCCAGTCAGTGTGGACAACATCTCAAGTGAGTCTTGTACGATCTCTCAATATCCCCAGGACGACATGCTAATCGATCATCCCCAGGCCATCGGTCATGGAGCTGGGCGGGAAAGCACCCGTTATAGTCCTCCCCTCGGCCGACCTCGAACTCGCAGCGAACAATGTACGGACTGCTTCATCCATCACCAGAGTGGTCCATGCTGACAAACAATCCACAGATCCTGTTTGGCGCCATGATCAACGCGGGACAAGTGTGCATGTCCTCTGAGAGAGTCATCGTGCACGAAGATGTGGCGAAGGAGTTTGAGGAGGTCTTGAAGACGGCTGCCGAGAACGGTGGTTGGTCTGGCGGTATGGAGCTGCTGAGGCCGGGGGGCGTGGACCATGCGAAGAAGCTGGTAGATGACGCGGTGGCAAAGGTGAGTACGACAAGTGTTGGGTTCCAAGTGTTGTGCGAACCAGCAGTTGATGAAATACTCGCAGGGCGGGCGGATCGTCTACTCTGCACCTTTGGTCGAATCATCGGCATCCCCCACGTCTTTCCCCCCAACGATCGTTTCCTCCATCCCTCCCCAGTCTCTCCTTGCCACCGTGGAATCCTTCTCCCCCATCCTCACCGTCCAGTCAGCCCCTTCCATCTCCGCCATCATCGAGCTCGCCAACTCGCACGAAACCGGCCTTTCCTCCGCCGTCTTCTCCCGCGACCTGTCACAGGCTTTGGAAGTCGCAAAACAGCTCGATATGGGCGCGGTGCACATCAATGGGATGACGATTCATGACCAGCACGGGTTACCGCACGGCGGCTGGAGGGGGAGCGGATGGGGGAGGTTCAATGGGAAGGGGGCTATTGAAAGTTTTACTCAGACGAGGGTGATTCGGGTAAACAGGGCGCAGGGCAAGTTGCCGTTGGAGGCGCTGTACGGGGGGATGTGAGGTTGAAGAGGCTGTGGTTTGTTGTATCAGGTTATCTATCTTGTGTTTGGTTCATCGATCCTTGCATACCGCTATCTACCAGAGTAACGCTACATACCTTGATCGATACAACGGCTCCGACGGCAATGATGGCATGCATGAAGAATCGTTTGACCTGCACCGCCGTTGCACCGCCGCCGTTGTGGTTGTGGGCCGTGGCCACCGGTCTGCGGCCACCAGGCCCGAGCGATGATGTCATCATTCTCGGCAGCCGATGGGTTCCGCAAACCGCAACCCTCGGACAACCACAAAACGGACTGCGGCGATGGCGGCCAAGAAGGCGTATAAAAGGAGATCGTTATGACTCGTCTTGCCACTGCACCTTCACCTTCACCGCTCCAAGCCTGCGCATTTACACCACCTCTCACATCGCACTTCTACCAACAAGCGATCATCGATTCACCATGGCCCGACCACCTTCCTGTAAGTCTCCGACCGTGTTTGGTTCTCAAGGCAGACGTATCGTAACGGCAGAGCTAACCATGGTTATCATATCAGCTACCGGCGACGTAATCCTCTACTTCCTCGCACTCTTCGTGCCCCCTGCCTCTGTGTAAGCCCCCATCTCCTCACCGACTCGGTGCTCCAGGTTGAGGTGCTGATTGCCGTAATGCGCCATGGACAGGTTTTTGAAGCGAGGATGCGGCGCGGACATCTTGATCAACATCTTGCTTTGGGTTCTTGGGTGGATCCCTGGTGAGTCTTGGGTGTGCTGCGCTTGAAGTGTAGGGTAATGAGACGAAGTGCTGACGCGGTTGGCTGTGCGCAGGTGTCATCCATGCCTGGTGGATCATCTCCAAGTACGAGCGACCTGCCGGTGCGCCCGTCGGTGTCCACTACCGCTAAGGAGCTAAGGAAGGATAGCAGGGGACAGCTGCAGGGGGGCAGACGGGTGTTGGGGAGAGGAGAGGGGACACGATAGGAGGAGATGAGGGAGGGAGTCATCTACTCACAGGCTGGGAAGGTGTGGATATCCAACATTACGATCGACATGACGCTGTGTTTGTTGAAACGTGAAACGTACAGACTACTATAATCATGCATAGGTACGTCGAGTACTTGACCTGACGAACGCCCGGTCAGGATGCTGAATGGGTGTCTCTAGGTTAACTGGAGAAGCGGTATCTACCGGAGTGTACGAGATGTAACCCGCCAAATGCTGTATGGAAACTTCGATGATGCTGCGGACGCCGACCTTGCTCTTCTCCTCTTCTTTGACCCTCTCAGCTCCCCATCAGCCCCTCACTCCCCACCTACCCCTCGCCGCTCCCTCCTCACAAGAACGCCCCTGGCGGTATACTCGCCCGCACGTCCTCAAAGTTCCTCACCGACCTATCCACATCCCATTGATTCTCCTGCAGACACATGACAGAGTACTCGGGGTTCATCCCCGTGCGCTCGCACATCTGTTGCACGAGGGCTTTCTGCCGGTCTGCCAGCTCAGATGGGGAGGATGTCGATGTCTCACCGGTGAGGCTGGGAGGGAGAGCGGGGGGGGGGATCTTGACGCCGTCGAATGCGAGGGAGCGGCGGTCGTCGAAGGCGGCGGTGCCGTGGTAGGAGTGGACGACCATGGTGTCGGAGAGGATCATCACGCGCCATCCCGCTAACAAGGCTCTGATGTGACAGAAAGTCGGTCAGCATGCGTTGCGCAGGGCGGCGAGAGTCACCTACGGGGACTCGTGGGGCGAGGTGACCAGAATGAACGTCCTCGAGAATGATCGGTACGTTTGAACGGGTGCTGAGTGGGTCGGTGTCAGATCACTTGCTCATTTTTATAAGCAGACAGCTGCAGGCTAGGTGTCGACTCACTCCCGACCTCTTCAAACTGTCCTTGCACCATCACACACACCTTGGCCGCCGCCCCCTCCCCATCCAACGCCCACGCATCAACACACCACTTGCTCGGATCTGTCATCGGGTGCACCGTCTTGGGAACCATCCCAGACAACCACTGGAGCAAGTTCTCGGGCGTCTTGAGGGTGTCTACCCTGTCCTTCACAGTCATGGTGCCGAAGCGGAGGTTGCGGATACCGACCTTGTCCCACGAGAGGAGTGATGGGTCTTGGGTTACAGCCTTCTCCTGCGCAGAAAGAAGCGCGAGGCTCCGGGTTGCCACGGGTTCTTTGCTGGCGGAGATGGAGATGACTGCCGTAGGTGCGTAGGCGGCTATACACTGTGCGCGATCCTGATCAAAGAGAGGGAAGAACCTGGAGGGGTGTTCCTGTCAGCCTTCAAGCCATGGAATGGGAGATGGGGAGAAAAGCTGACTTCGCACAGAATTCCACAGTAGCCCCGTGAATAGCTGTATCCTGGAAAAGATCTGCCTTCACGTCGAATGGGAACGTCAAGTCCCTCTGCATCGCAGCAAGCTTCATCTCCAGCATTGCGCGTCTTGAATTGGCCGAGACCGACGTGATCTTGGTTTTGCGCTCAAGGGGGAAGAGCGGCCGGTCGAGAGTGACGCCGTCGATGATCTGCAGGCTGGGGAAGCGCACGAGGAGGTCACTGGTGGTGGCATGGGTGATCAGTCGAACTCTCGGGCCGACGGTGGTGTCTTTGCTCACTGCTTGTAGTGCCCATCTGCCGCAACACCTTGAAGCGTGTACTCCCGGAACTGACATCCCATGCACTTCAGCTCCACCAAGCCCCTCAGCCCTTCGGGCCCCCATCCACCAGGCATGATGAGCCTCAGCATTTGCTTGCTCGACCCGCTGACCAAGTGGTCAAACTCCGTGACGGATTGTATGGGGTTAAAGCTAAGGTCAAGGGCTCGCAGGTAAGGGAGATGAAGAGGGAGGCTGTCGAGCTGGCGGAGGTGCTTGAAGCCGCTGTTCGAGAGGCTGAGGGTGTGGATGATGATCTTCTCGCCCTGTCGTGATAACGGTGTCGGTGGCTGCTCACAAGGTGTCCGGGTATACGATGCTCACCTTTTGGAACAAGTCGTCAATCATCTTCCACCACGTCGTTCCCAGTTCGAGAGGAGCGTCTGACTTTCCGGGGTGTGACATTGATCGGCCTTTCAGCCAGCCGTCGTCATCAAGCCCCTGCAATTCACGGTCAGCGTTCATAAACAAACCCACTTCTGTGACGTGACCCCACTCACAGACAGGTCCAACACCCCCGGGGCAATCATCCTCCCCTTCAACCACACCTTCATCTCCTCACTGCTCGACACCTTATGCAACACCTCCCTCTCTTGGAACCTTTGCGCCTGGCCAGCAAACTCGGGGCGTAACCGCACCGGGACGAGGTTCGCCCCTGATATAGACACTGGACGGGGACGCGTCGGGGGACGGCCCTGCGTCTGGGAGGGGAGGTTGACGCCGCTGCGTTTGGTTTTGAGCTTCGGGGCTTGGGCAGATGACAGTCTGGTGCTGCCTGGCGGGGCTGTGCTGGCGGTAGACGAGCTGCCGGCCGAGGGCTCTGGGGCGTATGATCCAGTGAGGTACTGCCTGCCGGTGGGCTTCTTGTTGAACGCCTTGGCAAACATCTTGCGGTCTTTCTTGGTCTCCATGCTGCCTCTCGAAGCCGAGCGTTGCAGCCCGGGCGCCTGTCGGTGGTGGTGGAGGTCATATCGGCTATGGCGTCAGCCCAGTACAATCAGCTGGATGAGACAAAAGCAGAGAGACCCACAGAAGCAGGCTGAGCTGCAGAAGGGCCCAAGGCGCTGACACTGGCACTGCGTCGGAGGCCTTGGGCGGAGCGTGTGTTTGAGGTTGAGGTGGAGCCGCTGCTCTGTGGGGGTGGCTTGCTGGCAGTGTTTTGGAGAGCTGCTGAGACAGCCCGGGAGGCGATATGCCCTTGGAGTGTCGTCGAGGTCCTGTTTGTGTCCATGGTCTGCAGAGGGACTGTGGTGGTGGTGGTGGTGGTGGCACAACAGAGATGGCGAGTGGTTAGTTATGCAAGTTGTTGTTGTGCGCTGGAGACGAAGCTGAAGATTTGTCGAGTGCATCGTGCTATCGGCGGTGATGATGGGATTTCTGCCGAAAGGAGGTGCAGATCAGTGTTTTCGGGTGATGGACTGATGGTGCTGATGCCATCACCATCAGCAGGGAGACAGAAAACACGCGCGCGTATAGTAGTCATGTGTGCTTGTCCAACTCCTCCTGGCATACGAGTAAACGGATCAGACATGCATGCATGTCGCCCACCAAAACATCAAGTATAAGTAGAACCCTCATCGCCCCAAGAAGCCCCCTCCCCAGCAAAACAGACGCTACTCTTTGATCTGTTTGCCATCCACCTCCGGCTCCTGACCAAGACCCTCCACCATGTCATCAATATCCACCGGCTCGTCCGGGATAAGGCGTACCAGGAGGAGGAGGAAGAACACGGCGGGGACAATCAGAGCGGCATTGAAGTAGAAGGTCTTCAACGCCCTTGGGTACTTGGACACGAGCCCGAAAGAGGTGGCCTGGCCGGCACACTCGAACGCTCGGAAGGTACCGCCGATTCGCGAAGCGGCCTTGAGGTCGTTGGTGAAGGTGGAGAGGACCCAGTAGAGGTAGACTTGGAAGCAGAACCCGGAGCAGTGCATGAGCAGCTGCCCGAGGTAGGCCTTGGCCCATGTGGAGCGGCTCCTGTAAGCAAGACGATAGTGTCAGCCACGCCCGTCGTACAGAACATGCCCAAGACGTTGTGAGATATGCACTTACAAGTCGTAGTCCAGGGCTACCTTTCCGGGATACTTGTTCCACTCGATGCCCACCCAGATGAAGCTGGCGACTTGAGGGATGATCACCGCAGCCATACCACCCCAGATCTTGGTCCTCTTGGAGAAGCGTTTGCTGTCGAGGAAACGGCCGTACACAAGGGCAGTGAGGACGGCACCGGTGGCTAAGACAGATGTCAGATCGTGCACAGTGTTGTGTGTTGATGAGGAAGACTTGATCACTCACGACCCAAGAAAGAACCGAGAGCACGCGCTCGCACGGAGAAGTGCGTGGCAAGGAAGGTACTGTACGTGCCCAGGAAAAAGAAGGAGTAGAACGAAGGGACGGCCATGAGCCAAGTCTAAGCGAACAGAATTAGCACGAATATCTTTGAGCCACATATCCCGCCAGTGACTTACCCTCGGGTGCTTGAAGTGCAAAGCCAGCGCCTTCAGCTCCGACTTCCAGGTAAGATCACCAGTGCTCTGCACTTTGGTGCCATCAGGCCTCCTCGTCTTCTTAGTAGCTGTGAGAAGGAAGGCCCAGATAGGCCCAGAAGCCTCGAAGCCGAGGAAGATGAGGTAGGTGGCAGCGCTGACGGCACCAGCCCCGCTGGTCCTGTAGTTGGTGGCGAGGATGATGGCACCGCCGATAATGCCTCCACTGTTCCTCATGGCCGACCAGATACCTGCGCGATGGTTAGCCGAGTACACGGTGATCTACGGGCAGCAAGCGTAGAGACTCACTGATGTAGGTCCCTCGATCTTGCAATCGCGGGTAGGTCAACATCGCGGTACTCTCCGCGACGTAGAGGAAGCCGTTTGACCCTCCGACGATGATTCGCGCGATGACCAGGTAGACCTGGACCTTGTACTTCAAGTTGACGCTGGGATCCATATATCAGCTCATGTAGATTCTTCAACCTCATGCAATCAGAAGACGACTCACTAGTAGCCACTACCAGTGAAGAAGAAGCCGAACGAAGCGATGCAGCAAGCAGTCTTGATGCCGAGCTTGTTGATCAGAGGACCGCCGAAGAGGGTGACGAGGCAAGTCATGGTTGAGCTCAAAGCCTGAGCAAGGTTGGCAAGGTCGGGGTCTTTGAGACCACCTCCACCGAGACCGGAGATGGCATCTGCAAGAGACGGCCCACAGAAGGACAGTCTATTGTAAGAACGAAGATGCCATGTCAGCTCGCTTCTCATAGATTCAATCTGTTGCAAGACAGCGAGAAGACCTGTACTCACATTCCGAAGAGGATCATTTGGAAGAGAGTACCCCTGTAGAACCTCGTGCTCTTGGGGGCAGCGAGGTAGGCGTTGTCGACCTCCTCCTCATCGTTGAAGTCGAGACTAGGGACATCGCGGTCGTTCGCCTCGATGCGCTTGGCGACTTCGAGCTCTGATGGCTGTGCTTCAGTCATGTTGAAGGCCTGGGTGGTGAGTATCAGGTGCTCTGTTTGAAGAAAAACCTGTTTGCATCAGAAGATATAGGCCTTTTGTCTGAGCAGATGTGATGGCTGCTTGACAGCTGTTGAAGATACTCCCTCTTTTTTCTCTCTCGTGATTCGCAATGCGCCGTTGTCGTCGTCAGTCGTTCTCGTATCACGCCAGTCGCATGTCGCCACCGAAACAATATGATTTGCCCTGCATCGCAGGGGGGAAGGGGTTACCTCGTATGTCAGTGGTAGATGGGCACACACTGTCGATGGAGTCCACGAGAGGAGCGCTGCAGTGCGATCTGATACCGCAATCTTGGAATCAGGAGCGGGCCGTTGCTGAGAGGCACCACTCAGGCTCACGCGCGTATTCGGCGGGCCGACGCGATGACGACTAATGTTGCAACGCCAAACAGCGGTCGACTTCTTCTTCTTCTTCTGATATGGTTATCAATCAAGAGCGCCACCACAACATTTGCCGAGACCTGCCGAGAGGAGGCACCTCGACCTCGTGTAGACAAGGTTGCAGCCGCCCGGGTTTTCGATTGGCCCGAAACCCGATCCTATCGCGCATCCGCGGTTGACGATCTACAACAGCCCCGGCGGTCATGACACCTTGCAATCGAGGACACCCTTCTATCTCACCATCTTGCGATTGATTGCGTTCTTTCTGCTCCTGATCTGACTGCTGCGTATCAAATTGACAATTATATCTATCGGCCCCTTGTCCGCTGGCTGGGCAGCATCAGCCTTCCTTGAAGTCGACTCGATTGACTGTCATGGCGGTCGGCGGCCCGTCGTCGCGACGTTGGCAAGCAGAATGGGCTTTGCACATTGTCGAGGAGGACGAGATCCGCCATGTCAAAGTCGGACTGCCTCGGGGCTCGGCGAGACCGCGCTCTGCCTCGGCACTCTATCCCTGTTTCTTCCTTCCTCTCAAAGTTATATCACCTCGTCAGCTGTACTAATAACCATTCTGATCTGTTTGTCTGACACTTGTACTGAATCACCATCACCATGACTACTCAAACTAGCACGGAAGTTCAGAAGAAGGTCGAGGAGACGGAGAACAATGTCGGGAGACTCACTCTGCGAGGCGCTGGAGAAGTGAGTGGGCCACAGGCATCTGTCCCATACCAGGAAGAGCCTCCGCTGACGCGCATACCACAGGGACCTCAATACGCCCAGTACCTCCCCGCCGTCGAGCACACTACCTTCCCCGACTGGGAAGAGATCGACTATGTCGACCCTGGTACTCGAGGGACCGCCGACAAGAAGCATCTCTTTGGGCCTGGGTCGTCGCACAAGGCGATCACCCCTCGGATCGGCGAGGAGATCAAGGTGTGTGGCTTGCAGCTTCTTGTTTGTGGCATGTCGAGCTAAAGTCGGGATGCTACAGGGCGTTCAAATCTCCCAGCTGAGCAAGGAGGGTCTCGATGACCTTGCCCTTCTTGCCGCCGAGCGAGGCGTTCTCGTTTTGTGAGTCTTCTGCCTTTGAACATTTACGTTAGTGTGCTATGCTGACCTGTCCTCAGCCGAGGCCAGGACTTCAAGGACATCGGGGTGGAGCGACAGCTTGACACAGTTCGTCACTTCGGGAGGCTTCACATCCATCCTGTGAGTCACGATATACTCCACACGTAGTAGCGTCAGCTAACATCAAGGTCGCCACAGACTATGGTACGCCATCTTCTGATTCTCACTTATTTGACGATCACTTCAACTGACAAAATTTCACCAACAGCCCTACCCAGCTGGCATCCCGGAGGCAAGTTTTTTGTCGTAATTTTTGTGCTTGCCGAGAATTTCCTCGCTAACTTGTCTTTTAGATGCACGTTGTGTACAAAGACCCCCAGGCTGCTGGGTTCGTTTGGTTATTCTGAAGATCTTGCACTCCGTGTACTGACAACAAGGCCACAGTCGTTTCAGCGCCATCAAGCCCAGCGATCTCCAATCCGTCAGCTCTATAGTATGGCACGCCGACCACACTGCCGAGAAGCAGCCTCCTGGATACACCTTCTTCTTTGCTCTGGAGGTGCCTTCCAGCGGAGGCGACACGCTGTTCGTCTCTGCCACCGAGGCTTACAAGCAGGTGGGTAACGCTGCGTTCGCTCTGGTAGAAACGCCGCTGACCCAGATGAACAGCTGTCTGAAGGCTACCGCAACTCTCTCGAGGGGTTGAAGATTGTCCACGACAACACCGGCATGCTCGAGTACGCCAAGGCCAACGGACTCCCCGCTCGTTTCAACCCTTCTCGCCAGCTTCACCCTCTTAGTGAGTTGTCGTTCAGGTCATATGTTTGTAGGGCACATCTGACTGGCTCCGGTGGGCAGTCCGAACGCACCCCGCTACCGGTGCGAAGATCGTTGCCGCCATCGGCGCCGGTGAAGGTAACGGCCAGCCGCGATTCATCGATGGCTTCAAGAGGGAGGAGTCCGAGGCGACGCTCAGGTTGTTGAACGACGTGCTGCAGCGAAGCGGGGACATCCAGGCGAGGGTCTCGTATGAGCCCGGGACTGTTGTTGTCTGGGACAAGTGAGCTGGCTATATAGGCTGCGCTAAAGTGACACCTGCTAACAAGCTTATTTGCAGCCGTGCGGTCGGGCACACACCTGTTCACGACCACCAGGGCGAGAGGCGTCACTTCATCCGTATCTCTGCTATGGCCGAGACTCCGTTCTAGTTGATTAGATCTATGCATCTTTGAATTCTTCGCACTTGCTTTTTCATTCCCTGTTGAGCTGTACCAAGATCAAAAAGCGTCTTGGTCACTCTTCGGTAGAGGTGGCACGAGATGTGCGGCCATCAATCACTACGACAAAGACAACACCGTGAGCGTGACCAATGCATTCTGAGCACGCTGGCCGCTGACAACCAGCCACCAGACACCGCGGATAAGATAAGTATGCTCGCCCAAGCCCTGCCAAGGTCTTTCGCTGGCGCAAGATTGCGCCATACATTTTCGGCGTGGTTATCGGCGTCGGAGGGCCGGATGGCGAGCTTGAGAGTCATTCCTTTACGCGACGTGGACCCTGCTATCTTATCACCGTATTTGTATTCTCGATCTTGACTGGCGAATGTTCGGGCTTATTCGCTGCTTCATGCATTGCGCCATCAAAGGGCGTGGATGGATACTGTTTGAGCGCTTGTGGATCTGCTCATGCCGAGGCAGCCGAGCTGCCGATACTGTTTTGTTGACGGGGGCCTGAGAGGAGGAAGAAGAAGTCGTGCAGAAGACTCGTTTGGTGTCGACCACTGTTCACAACGAACATCATCGAAACAGAGACCGCCAAACAGTACTTAGAGCTTAGAAGATGACTGCTAGCAAGCCACTGAAAGTCGCTATCGTGGGAGCCGGGCCCGGTGGCCTGGCCGCCATGATCCACTTCGGTCGACTGTCCAACATTGATCTCAGCGTCTTTGACGCCGCGAGGGAGCTGCGAGAGATCGGTGCTGTGAGTGACATCTGGAAATAGCAGGAGTCATTATTGATATGATGCTGACATGAAGGTTCGCAGGGGATTGGCATCAACAAAAACACCTGGCGCCACCTGCAACTCATGGGCGTGGCTGAGCAGCTCGAGCAGTTCAACGACAGAGGCGACGGGACGAAGCTGGATGTCGAGAGTCGAAATGGGGCGACTGGCAAGCTCATTGCGAGAAGGTATCAGAGCAGTGAGTTCCCGTTCATATCATGATTAAGCCACGAGCTCGGTGTTTGTTATCATAGGTCCCGAGCTCGGTGTTTTGGTCGGTGCGGACATTACTGACAGTCGTGATTCGATAAGATGATCCGGATGTGCCTGCCCGATCTAGGATAGAAAGATACAAGCTCCAGAACGCTCTCCTCTCCGCGGTGCCGAGAGAGACAATCCAGCTCAGCAAGCGACTGGTCGATATCATCGAAGGCGTGGATGGGGTGAGGCTCGCCTTCAAAGATGGAACAAGCGCTGGACCGTTCGATCTCGTGATTGGCGCAGACGGTATCCGATCCGTGAGTAAACCGTGTATCTTCACTCCGCACTGCATGCATTATGCTGACAGCCAGATGCACAGGTCACCCGCAGCTATGCTTTCCCAGACCACAGGCTCAGCTACACCGGCAAAGTCGCCTACCGAGTGCTCATCCCCCAAGCCGATGTCGCGCACATCCCTGACATCCCTCAAGGCTCCGCATTCTGGCATACCAAGGACACTCACGTGTACACCAACCCGCTGGATAACGGCCTGTTTGAGATCGCTACGCGGGCGGTGATCCCGGATGATACGGGATCGAAGGTCAGCTGGGGTACAGAGGTGCCAAAGGAAGAGGTCGTGGGACATTACACCGTGAGTCACTCCTGAGTAGGATGAAGCTGATTATTGAAGGGGTACTGCGACACCATCCGCCAGATCTTGGACGCCCCCAAGAAGTGGCTCGAGTTTGCCATCTTTGGTGGGCCGCGACTTGAGTCTGTCGTGCACGGGGGCCGGATTGCTCTGCTGGGTGACGCCTCGCATCGTGAGTGATAATCCATGCAGAATACGAGAACCATTCAGCTGATTCATTGCGTACAGCTCTTTCCGGTGCCTTTGGTGCTGGCGCCTGCTTCGCATTTGAGGACGCCTATGTCTTAGCCCAGGCTGTCGCCGAAGCTCAGCGAGACGGAACCCCCATCTCCAACGCTCTTCGGGTGTACGACCAATTCCGAGCGCCCCACTACAAGGCGCTGTACGAGGTGTTGGACGGTAACGCCCTCTCCACCCAGGAGGTGCAGGAGTCCCACCCGGATTTGAACGACGACGAGTTTGTAGAGCAGATTGTCCAGAAGGGCTTGTCGGGCAACACACAGTGGATCTATGATTACGACGTGAGTAAAGATTTGCATATGGTGCAGGCAGACTGTGGCTGATGAGCTTTGAAACAGGTGACCGAGGACTGGAAGAACAGGTCGAAGCTGGCTGTAGAGGTGGCAAACGTCGTGGAGAGCCCATTGGTGGCAAGCAGGGTTGCTGTGGCAGCATAGACATTTCCATGCACAGTCAGTTGATTAGTCACGTACCTTCAGTTGGACAAGTGCTGCCTGCCCATAATCCAGTTGGTCTTTGGTGCTTCATTTTTGCCATCTGGGCGGTGGAGAAAAAACCTCAAAAGCCACTGCCTCGATACTGCGCTATGCCCAGGTACTCCTTGCGCCCAGTGTCGCCGTACTCCAGCAAATTGACAGGTTTGCTCACAAGATCCTCTATCTCCCACTATTTGCCAGTACTGTGTATCTGATTTTTTGATAGATTTATATGAAATGACTTCATAGCGTAGCCAGTCGTTTTCTGTGAATGATATGGTCGTCGAGTATGTGTTTGTTTAGCGAGATGTATGCCTGAGAGTGCACCAAGCAGTCTAGGAAAGGAGAGTACATCCAGTCAGCGGATGTTTATGTTATCTGAGTCACTGGCCGATGACTCACGGCATGAAAGGTAGCGTGCACTTGCATATCGCCTTCAGTTGAAGGCCATACTAGAATACAACGATGCCCAGCCAGCTGGAGGTATCAGGTGATGCCCAACCGTCTAGCCTGATACGGATTGAGTTGGCATTGGCAGGCTGTGGGTATCTCGGAGTCAGCATAATTGCACATCATGGATCCAACGGATCAACGACGCATACTTGCACATCATGGATCCAACGGATTAACGACCGCGCAGCTCACGTTTTAAGATACTCGGATAGTACCTTCTTGCCCTCCTTATGGACGGGCGTTGCATCTTGAGATGCGGTGGCAGGGGAAGGGACTTGGACGTAATCGTGCAAAGTCTTTCTGTATGTGCCGGAGACAAGGCTGGACTGCCTGTCTCTTATGGCATGTCATTGTGACCAGCTCTGTGCGATGCGAGCCGAGCAGATTTCAGAGTGGGGTTCTTGCTTCTTCTTGTATTGCAGGATGATGCTGTTGGTGTGAAGGAGCACGATGGCCTTGACCTCGACCTCGAGAGATCGATTTCCTTATGAGGTTGGGATAGGCGCGCGGTTAGGCACGCTACACGCCTTGCACAGAAGATTGAGCCGCACGCATCTCTGGCGATCATCATCGACCACCTTAGCTTCATCCATCCACACCTTCATCCCCTTCCACCAAAAACTAACCATGCCCGCCCCAACAGCCGCACCAAACGACAATGGCCCCATCGCCAATGGCCACGCCGGCGTGAAATCTTCTGCGGCCAAGTCGCGAGGCGCGCTCAAGCGGATGAAGGCGAAGGCAGCGAAGGCGGGAGGGGGCAAGGAGAAGGAAAAGACGGCGAGGGAGACGGCTAGTGAGGCTGCTACGGATACGGAGAGTGAGGTTGAGGTGAGTTCCAGCTCGTGATGCTCGGTGGATTTGGCGTGATTTGCTGACCGGGTGGGGTATCGTAGTCGACCGCATCCACCGCCGAGGTCACTCCATTCATCGTCGACCCAGCCGACCCCAACTACTCGGCATTCGCATCAGTCTTTGCGCACTTCCAGGACGAAGAGGGAGAGGGAGAGCAGAACAAGGGGCCCGAGAAGGCTCAGGTGTTTTACTCGGACGACGAGGATGACGATGAGGAGGCAAAGGCGGCGGCGGTGCAGAGGGCGCAGGATGCTGAGGGGTTGACGAGGAGGCAGAGGCGGCAGGCGGCGGTACGTTCTCCCGGTCTGGTTCTGAGGGTGGTAGACAGTGCTGACCTGTATGGTGAAATAGAAACTCAACGTGGCGGAGCTGAAGCAGCTTGTGGACCGACCAGAGGTTGTCGATATCTTCGACTGCGATGCTCGGGATCCGCGACTGCTGGTCAACCTCAAGTCGTACCGCAAGTCAGTGCCTATCCAGCTGTAATTGCATTTGGCGCAGCAGCTGACGTGTTTGTCCAGCACTGTACCTGTACCGGTCCACTGGAACGCCAAGCGCGATTACCTCTCAGGCAAGAGGGGTGTGGAGAAGCCCCCTTACCTGCTTCCTCGTACGTTGTATCATCATCCTTGCACATGGTCCGCACGAGAGCTGACCCATCCAACCCTCTGCAGCGTGGATCGCCGACACCGGTATCGGCGAGCAGCGTGACGCCGTCAAAGCCAAAGAGGCCGAGCAGACCCTTCGACAGAAGACGCGAGAGCGCGTGCAGCCCAAGATGGGCAAGATTGATATCGACTACCAAAAGCTCCACGACGCGTTCTTCAAGTTCCAGACCAAGCCTAACATGAGCAAGTTTGGCGAGGCGTAAGTCGCCTTACCTGGCTTTGACTACTTCCACCCATGATGGGCCCAGCTGACGAGGATGGGCAGGTACTACGAGGGCAAAGAACTCGAGACGGACGTGCGCACCAAGAGGCCTGGAGAGTTATCGGAAGAGCTCGTCGAGGCGCTGTCGATTCCTCCACTTGCGCCCCCGCCTTGGCTTATCGCCATGCAGCGGTTCGGGCCGCCCCCCAGCTATCCCAACTTGCCTATCAAGGGGCTGAATGCGCCGATTCCTCAAGGGTGAGTCTTTGCATGCGTGTCAGGTCTATGAGATTGGTGCTAATACGCATGGACAGTGCGCAATGGGGGTTCCACCCTGGTGGATGGGGTAAGCCGCCCATGGACGACTTTAATCGGCCGCTCTATGGCGATGTGTTTGGTGTGCTGCAGGGTGCCGAGACAGCCGTAAGCTTCCTTCTCTCCAACTTGACAGGCTTCGAGCTGACAGCCGCGCAGAACCAGGCCCAGGTCGACAAGGAGCTGTGGGGCGAGATCGAGCACGTTGACGAGGAATCCGAGGACGAGTCCGAGGAAGAGTCCGAGGAAGAGTCCGAGGAGGAAGAGGAGCAAGAAGACGAGGACGGCGAGCCCACCCCTTCAGCGCGCGTACCGGCCGACGGCCTCGAAACCCCCTCAGGACTCGCAACCCCCTCGGGGTACCACTCTGTCGTGTCTACTGTGCCCGGCGGGCTGGAAACCCCCGATTTCATGGATCTCAGGAAGAACACCCGGGCAGAGACGGAGGAGGCGCCGTCGGGGCCGAGGGAGCTGTATCAGGTGATACCGGAGAGGGAGACGTCGGCGAAGGGGTTCATGGGGAGTTCGACAGCTTACGATGTTGGGGCGCTGGGGAGGGGGGGTGGGCCGGCGGTGTTGGGCGCGGAGGACGGCGGGCGCAAGGTGAGCTGGGAAATTCTCGAATGGTGGAGGACCTAGCTGACAAGACATGGGTACATGTAGCGCAAAGCCGGAGACGTCGAGATCTCACTAGACGGCGACGAAGACCTCACGCAAGAGCAGCTCAAAGCCAAATACGAGGCATCGCGCTCGCAGAATTCCAAGGTGTATGTGCCCGGCGCGGACGCGGACAGGAGCGGGTTTGACGATGTTATGGCTGGGGAGATGAAGAAGAGGACGAGGAGGGATGATAAAAAAGGGAGTGGGAAGGAGAAGAAGGGGAAGGAGACGTTCAAGTTCTGAGCCGGGGGAGGGGAGCGACGGACTGACGGTGTTGTGCTGGAGTGTTATCGAGGGACGAAATGCATGGTCATTTGCGACTAATAACGGGCTGTCCTGAGTGCTTGCTTGTGTCATGTGCCCTGCTGCTTCTGGAGATGCTGGGCCTGTCTATCGGCCGATCATGCATCGTGCATGAAAGAAGAAGCGCTCCAGAGTGCATTCTATACGACGGTGAATGCGATGTCCGGCTGTGATTACCGGAGGAGGGTCGGATATATAGCCGCTGTCTGCTCCCCCCACTTAACCCGCTGGGCCCCATCCGGCTTCCCCAACGAAGTCGACCGGTCCGATCGCTCCAGACGCCCACGCTGACGCGCCCAACGTCCTGGTCCATTCACAGCAACGCCCTTTCTCATCTGCCTTTCCATATCCACCTCTCTCTACGCCGCTCTTACCTACACCAAACCACACTGTGAGCTGCCCCCGCACCCCACAGATCCCTACCCCCCACTGCCCGAAGAGCGCTAACCGCCTCGTGCCAACCACAGCACACACACTCATCATGGTCAAGGCTGTTGTTTGCGGAGCTGCCGGTACGTAGGCTGGGCCCCTTTTCTTTCCCCCCGCATCCCTCGTGCCGCGTGTCGCTGACATGTCAACACCTTGTGCTTGTGGCTTGTGGCACACAGGCGGTATCGGCCAGCCCTTGTCTCTCTTGCTCAAGCTTAACCCGCTCATCACCGAGCTGAGCTTGTACGACGTCGTCAACGCTGCTGGTGTGAGTCCTCCCTCCCCCCTCTTCTCTCCCTTCCACGTCGCTAGCATCCGGGGGCATTGCCCTTCCTTTGTGTCCCCGACGCGCCGGAAAATCGTCGCATAGCCTTATCACATCCAACCCCCGCTTATCTACCACCTCAGCCCCAATGCTGATACTGACGCCTTATCGCAACACAGGTCGCCGCGGACCTCTCCCACATCGCCACCCCCGCCCAGGTCGAGGGCTTCCTCCCCCCCGACAACGGTGCCGAGCGGGCCCTCAAGGATGCTGACATCGTGGTCATCCCCGCGGGGGTGCCGAGGAAGCCGGGGATGACTCGTGATGACCTTTTCGTGAGTTTTGGTCTGCAGGTTGGCGGTGGGGGAGAGGGACGTAGGCTGACTTGGTTTGGGCTTGCGCTTGCAGAAAGTAAGATGATGCATCCTTTAGGAGCCAAGCACGCACGTGTGCCACGCTAACGCCCGGTGTCTGGCAGATCAACGCAGGGATCTGCGCGACTCTCGCGAGCTCCATCGCCAAGGCCTGCCCCAAGGCGTTCATCCTCGTCATCTCCAACCCGGTCAACTCTACCGTGCCGGTGTTTGCCGAGACGCTCAAGAAGGCTGGGGTGTTTGACCCCAAGAAGTGAGTCCTGGCTATCGGGAGTGTGGTCATGAGCGACGAAGAGTGGTGTATTGACGGTGTCGTCCCCAGGCTGTTCGGTGTGAGCCACCTCGACGTCGTGCGCGCGTCTACCTTCCTCGCCACCGTGCTCGGCAAGCCCACCGACGCCGCCAAGTACTCTGTCCCCGTCGTGGGCGGGCACTCTGGTGCGACTATCTTGCCTCTTCTTTCGCAGGCCAAGCCTGCTGCTGTGAGTCCTGCTTTGGGTGGATACGGTGGGAAGCAGGGAAACGGGGAGTGGGCTGACGCGATGACGGGGGCAGACCGAGATCCTCGGGGACAAGGAGAAGCGCGATGCGCTTGTGAACCGTATCCAGTTTGGCGGTGACGAGGTCGTCAAGGCTAAGGGTGAGTGTGTGCAAGACGTGAGGGATGGAAATACGATTAAGAAGCTGACTTGTTGCGGTAGACGGTGCTGGGTCTGCCACCCTCTCCATGGCTCAAGGTGAGTACTACGTCGTCAATACTCCCTCTCGATTGGCAGAGCAATGACTCACGCACTTCTGTGTCTAGCCGGTGCCGAGTTCACCGACTTTGTGCTCCAGGCCGCGTTCGGCGGGCAGAAGGGCAAGGTCGTGCAGTCGTACGTCTTCCTCGGCGCGGACGCGGGCGGCGAGGGCATCAAGAAGGAGATTGGCAAGGACCTTGACTACTTCTCTGTCAACGTTGAGCTTGGCGTGAGTTGTTTGTCTTTGTGCCGGGCAGGGGAGTGCCCGAGAGGTGCTGTCGCAGGACGAGGGGGCGATGCTGATGAAGATTCTCCGGGACACAGCCTAGCGGTATCGAGAAGATCCTCCCCATTGGTGAGATTGACGAGGCGGAGAAGGCGCTCCTCAAGGCTGCCGTCGAGGAGCTCGGCCCGAGCATCGAGAAGGTACGTTCCTATGCGGTGTGGACTTGGCAAGCGATGCCCGGTGGGTCTTGGGAGAAGGGAAGAGTCGCTGATGAAGTGGATTGCAGGGCGCGTCCTTCACCCCCTCCCCTCCCAAGCTCTAAGGAACCGGTTCATGTCATGACGACTTGAGATGCATACAGCACGGCACGGCAGCACGGGGATTCGGCGGACGGACGGACGGACGACGGACGGCGGCGAGGCACAGGCGCTAGTGAGGGAGGAGGACAAGGCGAAGGGAATTGTACGTATGAAGCACATAGGTTAAAAAAAGTAAAGGAGTGAAAACGCACGAAAGAATGTATCATGTACCGTGCGAGACGTGCGAGATTTCCGGACGGCATATCCGACAGCGTGGCTGGAGATGGCATTTGAGTGTTTGTTTACATGGACAATCTGGCGCTAGAGGTGTGTGGCAGCGGGCAGGGCTTGCGTGGCGTAAGGTTGGATGATTGCGATAACGATAGATGGTGTGTGGTGGTGTGCCACACCCACTCACACTCACCACACACCATTCCGGCATGTGCTTCGGTGTACAGCACGTATGGAAGTACTTCTACAGACTGAACACGCAGATATAGATGCATGACCAAGACGGAAGCAATGCGCACCGGCATCGGATGTCACTCGGTCATCCGCTCATCCATCATGCACGAAAGATCCTCACCATCTCAGCTGAGCGCCACAAGCAATTATGCAAGAGCTGCTCGCGTGCCTATCCAGTGTGTGTGTCGGCGGCGGCGGCGGTCGCCGATCGATCCGCGGGTGGAGGTGATCAGCAAGGATCAGCAGCTGAAACGTCTCTTGCACGGAGCTCGCCTCGTGGAGACGAATCCGAAACATCCTCTTGCTCTGCGTACGAATGACTCACCGCGCCGAAACGAAGCAGAAACGAGCGCCACGGAGAGGGTGGGGGTGAAACCATCAGTCAGCCAGGAACAGACCGGCGGGCTGGCTAGGCTCGGCTGGGCACTGGGCGGGCGGGAGGGCACCGGGCGGGGGAAGAGGGAGGGGGAGGTGGTCTGGGCGGGCTGAGGGCGGGGATGTCAACAAAGGTCGGAGCCATGGGAGGCAGGCACTGGTACCGACGATGGGATGGCTTCAAGCGGCACTCGCGGGAAATGCGGACTGGGGCGAGCTGGGGGAGGGGGGCGGGTGGTGGGAGTCCGTGTTGCGTCTTGGTCCGTGTCCGAGTGTCTGCCTCGCTGGTGGAGATGTCTAGGGCGGTGAGGTGTGCTGTAGGCTCGGGCGTGAGAGAAGAGGGATGGAACACCGCGTGGGTGGAGGTCTGTGGGTGACGGCACACACAGCACGCGGATCAATGGCGGGTGGGGGAGGGGAAGGGGGGCAGAGAGAGAGAAAGAGAGAGGGGCGGGGTGACGTCTGCGGAGTGATGGGGGCCTGTGCGTGGGTGATGGTGATGGTGATGGTGATGGTGATGGTGATGCGTGTGCCTGGGTGGCTGCCATGTGGGGGTGAATGAGGCCCACCCTCAAACAGGGAGGGGAGGGGGAGAGGGAGCAGAGGCAGAAGTGCAGTGGCAGTGGCAGCGGAGAGCAGAGCAGAGGCTATAAACACCCACTCCAGCAGCGCATTCTTCTCCCCTCACTCCCTCCCGTATCCAGGCTGCCATTCCCCGCACACAGCAACTCACACCCTCCACTCGTTTCAATCGTGAGTCCAGCCCACCCAGCCCCGATTGCTAGCGCCATCCCCTCCCCCTCACTCCTCCCCTCCCCCTCCCTCCACACACCCACTAATCGCCCTGGCTTATCACCAGCTTCTATCATCCAGCAAACACATAAAGATCCCGCCGTATCCCCCGACGACCTCTTGTGTCTGTCGCTGTCTTATTGTTTCCCAGACCGGCTCCGAGAAACGCCACTGTCACCCCACCCCCACCACTCACCCACTCACCATGGCAGAGCCAGCTTCTTCTCTTGAACATTTCACCTTCCCTCCCCCTCTCCCTCCCTCCTCTTCCCCCCACGACGCGACCAGCCCCTCCAGCGAGCGAGTGCAGGTCCGTCAGTCTCACCCTTCAGACCTCCACTTTGACCAGTCCGCTCTCGCTCGCTCGCCAGAGCACCCCGCAGAGATTGGTACGCCATGGGGCGCGGCGTCGGTTGATTCTGGCTTCGGCCACAACTTCAACCAGATGTCCCTTGGGCACGATGGGAGCAGCCCCAGCGACCAGCACGTCAAGCACCCCACTGGTGAGTCTTCTCTTCTCGCGCGCGCAATCACATCCACAGCTGACACCACCGACAGGCGGCACGGACACTCTCGTCTCCCCTTTCAACCCCATGCTCGAGTACGCCCAGCCCACCCAGTTCCAACCCCACATGCTCAACCACGCATGGTCCAACTCCTCCCTCGCGTCCCTCGCCTCCCAGCCCAACACCAACACTGGCCTCCTTGTCCAGACTTACCCTCACGACAACTCGCTCGACATGGCCCCGCACAGCCACCACCACTCGCGCAGCTCGTCCTACTCGTCCCTCTCAGGATTTGAAGATAAGTTTTCCGGGAACCAGATGCCCGTGATGGACATGTACCCTCTCCAGGGGGTTCAGGGGGTCGACAATGCTCACCAGTCGGTCGCGACTGGGGATTTGTTCATGACGTCTGATATGAGGCATCACCCCAAGCTCGCGGTGCAGACCCAGGGCTTGGGCAAGGTTGTCACGGCCAGGGAGAGGAGTGCGAGCAGGAGCATGCCGTACCAGCGGCACAGATCAGAGTCGCTGTCGCTCAAGTACGTCCGTCTAACTCGCTGGCGAAGTCCCGTACTGACGTACAGCAGGTCGGAGGAGGGTGACGACATCGGGTCTCTCATCAGCGCTTCTACCACATACAGCGCGTCCCACACGCCCTGGTCTACCACCAGCCAGTCCATCGCTGGTGGCCTCAACAAGCTCACCCTCCACCACCGAAGGTACGCCGCCATCTACACCAACGTACAACACACGCTAACTTCCCTTTAGGACCAGCTCGAACACCACCACCTACACTCCAGTGCGCACCAGCCCCACCTCCCGCCCCATGCTCTCCCGAGCCCGCCGCAGCTCCTCCATGATCCTCCCACGCCAGCAGAGTCAGCCCGACCTCCGCGGTACCGATCTCAAGCTGCACGGTTCTGCCGCAGAGCGTCAGGAGATGGTCCGCCAGGACCTCACGGAGAAGGCGGCGGAGGTAAAGGGCATGTCGAGCACGTCTCAGCAGGATAAGGCGAGGGCCCTCTGGGTCAGGAGGTGGTGAGTCGTGTCTTGCGTGTCTTGCGCGTCTGGCGATCGGCGCGAGGGACCGTGCTGACGAGATGTCGCGCACAGGTTGCTGCTGAGCTACACCCGCTCGGACCCCCACACTGTCCCCCGCCAGGGTCTGTATCACTCGTACACCCTCTCGTGCAAGGAGTATGGGATCAAGCCGATAAACTCGGCGTCGTTTGGTAAGGCGGTAAGGAATGCTTATCCCGGGATCAAGACTCGTCGGTTGGGTGTGCGCGGGAATAGGTATGTTCTGTGCTTTCTAGGTGAACAGGGTGAGAGGCTGACATGGCGTGAAACAGCAAGTACCATTATGTGTCGATTCGCCCGGCTATCCAGATCGAGGCGGAGCGTCTCAACGAGTACGGCGACTCGAGCGGGTGAGTCGTACTTGAGGACCATGCTTCAAGCCTTCTGACAAAAACACAGCGCCTGGCACGTCGCTCCCGAGGACGGCTCCATGGACTTCCAGGCGTCTGCGTACCGGAACGACGCGGCCATGGAGTGCGAGGATATGGACGAGGGGAGTGACGAGGAGGACGAGCCGGTCACCAACTCGTGAGTGCTCCCTCGCCTGACATCTGATTCAACCCCGCTTACGCCATGCACCCAGCCGCTCTCCATCCTCCATGGACGTCCGCTCCGCCCGCTCCTCCATGTCGCGCGACCGCTCCACCTCCGTCGACGAGTCATTTCCTCAACGCCCCCGCGGTGCCTTCCTCCGCCGACACACCACCGCTTCTCTTAGCGTCTCCTCCCACCAGCCGTTCGGCGAGAGCTCCCAGAACCCCGTGTTCACGCTCCCCACGTTCCCGACCCTGGCCATGGCGGCCGAACATGGCGCGGAGATCCCGATGGAGCAGTTGCAGGGGTTCTGGAATAGTTTTTGTCAGCACCAGGAGATTTTGGTGGAGTGTGTCAGGGGGTATCATTTCGATCGGTATGAGATGAACGTGAGTGTTGCCGGGGGGTTGTGTAATAAGGGAAGGGCTGACAGGCGAGACAGTGCCGCACGTTCTGGCAGTCTCTGCCTCCGGCATCGCTCCAGGTGTGCTTCCACCCTGTGGTGTCGGCCATCATCTCGGACGCAATGGCCGCGACCTTTGACGTGAGTGGCGGTGGCAAGAAAATTATCAGTATTGTTGCTGACATCACCGCCTGCAGCACATTGTCGGAACCCTTCTCGACAAGCTTCTTTCGCCCTTGCCTGTCCCCACGCAGTGCTCTCTCCGTGCACTCGCGGACAACCTCGAGACCATCATGGAGGACTCGCTCAGCGCGTTCTCGAGGGACTTTTGCGAGGGCAAGATTGAGCTTTGTGCACGGGCTGCGCACTTGTTCAGTGAGCTTCCTTACCAATTCACAATGTTGAAATGTAGCTCTAGTGCTGACAGTCACGCCCCACAGTCCGCTTCATCGACTTGCACCAGCTCACCGCCGCTCTCAGCCCTATCCTCTCCAACCAATCCCAAGTCCGCACAATGCTCGGCGCGTGGGAGACCCTCGACATCCGTAACGTCAGCGACCAGTGTGCGCTGTCGTGCAGCTGCCAGCAGGATATCCTCGAGTCGGTGCTCGCGGATTTCCATCAGTGGCTGTTGGAGACGGAGGCGGCGAGTGCGAGGGGTGGGAGGGCGATTGAGAGGCTTGGGGGGTGGGTGAACAAGGTGTTGGGGGATGTGCAGAGTAATGTGCCCGGGTTGTCGCTGAGCGCGTATGTCTGCTGAGTAGAGCTTGCGTTTCCTCAACGGAGGTAGCTGACTTAAACCGCAGTATTGTGTGCCGCGTTGGGTTCATCACTTCGCAAGTGATGCGGGACTTTGTGAGTGTCATATCTGTGCAATACCGACCGCGTGCAACGACTAACACCCCCTCGCAGACACTCAAGAGCGACCAATCCTTCGGTCTCTTCCAGCTTGTAAAGACCTGGGTCGACGACTGGGTCTCCATCGCCGCGCTCCGCAAGACCAAGCTCTCCACCACCAGCGTCGAGGCCGCCAACGCCGTCGCCGCCGCCTCTGCAGCCGGATCCGGGGCTCCCGCAATGAGTGTGTACATCCCGCACCACGGACAAGTCGCCAACCCGGACTTGTCTACCGCGGTACCGTCGTTCGCGCAGGGCGCAGCGGCGGCACAGGGGTTGCATCCCGGTATGGGCGGGGCTGGAGGGTTTGGTGGCCAGGGACAGGGGCAGTATCTGCCCGTACCCAACTTTGGGGGGGAGAACAATGTGGTGACGCCGAGGCACATGTTTGCGGCTGCTCATTTTCAGTAAGAGATCGGGGGTGATGTGCTTTGACGAGGCGGGGCTTTTGGGGGTAGATGAGGGCTGTGTCATTGTTGGCGCGTTTTGACTAGGGTTTCTTTCTTTCTTTTCTTTTCCTTCATTCGTTCTTCTTCCGGTTAGAGGCAAAATGTAGAGTATGTACACGAGACTGGACATGACTAGGCATATACATGTGACGAACAATTGATGAATTATACAACGTGAATGTCTCATACACACCGTTCCCTCGAGTCTCGTTATTCTTGCTTTTCTTATCGACATGATGGATGTGGCTAGGCATATACATATTACGAACATAAGGTAAAGCGTAAATTGTACAACATGACTTTGTCTGGTACACCATTGCTACCACTATTGTCATCACTGGTCGACACGCTGCCACCGCGTGTCTCGTCTCGTATGCAAGTAGATCTCCGCCTTGTCTGTGCGAGCTCGGTTTAGGTGCCAGTCCCCACTTCGCCCGGGCATCAGGTTTGATACCTGAACAACATTAATGAGGGTCCCAACCTTGGAACCAAAGGCAGGCAGAACACTCACCAGATACCGTCCGCCCTCTTGTAACGACCCCTCTCCCAAAGCCTTTGCGTCCCACACATTCAACATCCCCGTCCGACACGCGTCCCTGTACCCTTCTTGCGCATCACTGAACCGCACCATGCGGAAATCACGCACGTCGCGGGGAGGGCATGTAGTCTGTTGAAGCAGTATGGGTCTCGGCTTGGCTTTAGGCTGAATAGCGACCAGTAAAGACACAACTCACCTGCAGCTCCTGCTCCATGTCGGCGCGTCCATCCTCTAGTTCACGGCTGATGCGCATCCTGGCGTACTGGGCCAGGTGGATGACATGTCGAGATGACAATGAGCGAATCTTTGACGAAGCGTCGCGGGCATCGAGCAGCTCGTCAAAATCGTTCTCTAACGAGTCGGGTGCTTCTCCTGAATATAGAAATGTTAACACCATCATCCTGTGAAGTGGAGTAGATTGGCAACTCACCGCCCGAGCTGCTCGCTTCCTCTGCATACTGGGCCAGCAGGTTTCCCAGGTCTTCCATCTTTTCCATATCACGACGCATCTGGTCTTCCAGACGGATACGCTCTGACTGATTCTTCTCCTGCAAATCATATCACCTCATCAGCACAGGCGAACATGATAATTTTCGTGTTACACCCCGCACTCACCTTCCAAGCATCCTGTCGTGTCTGCTCCTCCTCCTCGCCCCACGGCCCCTCCTTCGCATTTCGATCGCCATTCGTATACGCCAGTGGGAAGATCTTGTCAATCACAACATCCATGAGCGTGACAATGCCGCCATCCACTGAGAGGCTCGATAATGATGCAATGAATGGATGGGGTTGGAGGCCGAGGCGAGCATGCCATCTGACAAGGGAGGTGGAGTTGCCAGAGATGATGAGGTGGGATGTTTGAAGGGCGTCGAGGGCTTCTGCACCGTCGCTCCCCGATTCCAACTGGAATTGTGTATAAGGTCAGTCGTCGAAACAATTCGCATCAAGGCAATGGTGCGCACCTTTGCTCCCGCAACTCCGATTTTCCGGCCAACAGCGATCCTCCCTTTGACAACAGCCCGGCTCAGACACTCATCGATCTGGGCCTTGATGCGGTACCACCCGTCCGTCAACTCCAAGTGAATGGCAGGCTTCCCCTCTTCCCCTTTGTCTTGGTGGATGGCTGAAATGACGAGGACCATTGGCAGGCTTGGGGACGAGTCGTGCTCTTGGATGCGTCGAACAATGGGCCTTTCGGCAGCGCCAAACTCCCGCTCGTATCTACAAGAAGAGTATGACGTCAGAACTCCACATATGAGAGTGTACGCACCATCACTCACCGATATTTCAATTGCGAGACGACTTCCCCTGGGCACCACTTGGTTCTGTAGAAATCTGGCTTGGCTTGGATCTCTCCAGCAATTTTCCAGATGATTTGGCTCCAATGGTTTCGGACCCACTTGTCAGTCGCATGAAAACACTTGTCTTTTTGGACGAGATCAAATGCTTGGTGTGAGCCAAACACACCACCAGGGGTTTGGAATTGGTAGTTGGTAGCAGCCGCTAAGTCTAGGCTCCAAACATCAGGGGATCTGAGGGGGGATATATTAGCTCAAGCAGATGTATTGCATCTGTGTGATGTGACTTTGATGATGTGGCTCACATCTCGAATTCCTTCAGCTCCCAAGTGCTGTAGTATTGGGGATGCAAATGGAATTGCTTAACAGAAAGGCGTTCTTGTGGGGCTGAGAAGCTGTCAGCTCATGAAATTCACCAATGAAACATACCTGTCAAGTCAAACACAGGCTCGTACACCCGGGGTGCAGGCTTGCTGATGGAGGGCGTAGCAGGCCCAATTGGCCCGGCAGCCCTGCCTGCCTTGAATGGAGTGACAAAGCTACGCTTCGTTTTCCGCTGTGAGGGGGTAGCCCCAAGCCCGATCCTGCGAGAAGTAGCCGAGGCAGGCGTCTTGATCTGGATAGGCTTTTTGATGCTCGAGAAGGTGTTGGTAGTGGTGGAAAGAGGGGTGCGAGTGGGTGTAGAGGGTAAGGCAGAGATGGGTTGGTCTCGCAGGAACGGTTTGAGAGCAGGCGACTGTGATGGTGCCCGCGAGGGAGACCCACTTTCTGTGTCGGCAAAGAGCGACATGACTTTGGCGATGTTACTGCTGCTAGGGGTTGGTGCTGATTTTCCAGATCCCAGCTGCAGCCCCAAAGAGGGGAAGGCCGGCCTGGAAGAAGAGGGGAGATGGCTGGGCATCGGTGGAGCACTGGGGGTAGCTGGGGGTAGAGGTTGGTCGAGGGACGCGTCTATCTCTTCGAAGAGCTTGGCGACACGGTCCTGCGCAGCTTTCGAGGGTGGAGGAACGGCCACGCCTCTCCCTGTGCTGAAGCCAGACGGCAAAGGACCAACAGAGGCCATGGGAGGAAGCAGATGGTCCGCGCGGTCCTCCGATGGCGCTGGTGACTCTAGCCGAGGACGTTTTGAAGCTCCGGAAAAGGAATCTCCCTCATCCTTCTCTCCATCCTCGTCTTCGTCTAGCAGCCTCCGTGCTCTCTCGAGAGCCGCCTTGGAAGGTGGGGGGAGCATTTGCCCTCGACCAGTGGCGAAACCAGTTGTGGGAGGAATGAATGCTTGCTCCACAGAGCTTGGCGGTGGCGAGTGACTTTTACCAGACAAGGAGGGGAGCAGACGAGCGGAAGCGTCTTCCAAAACCTCATCATTTTCCCAATCCTCAAAATCATCCAGATCCTCGGCTGTTATGCCACGAAGGAGCTCCCCGACGTCTTCTGCCATGGTCGGTTCGGGGAGGATTGCGGAGGACTGCCGAATGAAGAGAGTTAGGCGTAGACGGCTGGGTGTGGAAGTTAGACTCACTTGTTTTTCAAAGCGTCGTGAGTGTCGTGAGGAAGAGGAGAAGTTACATCGTCCAGAAGCCTCTTGGTCGATCGTGACTCGTGAGCAAACGAGCTAAACAACACAGTCGCGTCATCTTCACTTACGTAACAGCAAAATCCCGAGATTAGCGGCGCACCCATTAGCCGATGCATCGCAATTCGCATCACATCACACTACTTATCATGTTCATGCGAGCGATGGCCCGATGGGCGGCAGCCCGGCAGAAGAACGGCACAATGCCATTTGGAAAAATGATGCTCAGTAGTTGGCTGAAGAGAAGGAGAAGGAGCTCGGTGCTATCCGGGTCAGACGACTGAATATGGGCCCAGAGCTACTTAACCTCCAGACTCATGACGGCGCCATTCGAAGATCTGGAAGGATTTGGGAAATGACCGGGATTTATTCACCTCAACAGATCAGTCTATGTCGTCACACGACACGCCAGAGATACTAAAGCAGAGGTGGGCTCCGTTTAGATGTACTAGTACCCAGGACGTTGAGTACCGCTGACGCTGCGTGTAGACGGAAGGATCAAAGCTCGTGGGCGTGACAAATGCACATGAGGGTAGCGTACGAATCATGGTCAACAGTCCCGGCAGTACATGACACCTCAACCGAACATCCACCAGGATGGCCGGGTAATGTCAATACGGCTGGGCAGGTGGGTGACGAGCTCTCCTTCTCGTTGCACTGAGACTGAGATGAGAGCTGACGGTGAGGTGGGGCGGTGCAACGTCGTCCGATTCGGCTATTGGCGAGATACCCCTCTGTCTAGGGGGAGAGGTGGATTGTGTCGATCGTGGGTATACCCATTTCTACTTGTCTCGTGATGCTGACGAAGTAGCCGAGCCTGGAACACCCCATCCTGGATTGGCCAAGTGTATGGAGCTAAAGACGAACAAAGTCATCGAGAATGAGAAGCAGGAGATGATCTTTCAGAAGTGGGTAAGATCCCAGTAACTTCGATGCGGACGAGAAGCTGAGACCCACAGGAAGATGCTCAAACACTGGGCGCAGTCGTGATTGCTCGGTGTCTCCACCGTCGAAGTCGGTTTTCGAGATGATAGGGGGATACTACAATCACAGCAGACCTTTGAGACGGCAAAGATACCGAGGCTGTGAGTCGATGATCCAGGGTCTTCCTTCCCCTGCTCCGAAGTCGACCACTGTAGCCCCGCGCAAGAGATCTGGTAGAAGGAAATCTAGAACGAAAGATCCCCGCAGAGCTTGCAGCATCGCCACAATAATGGCACCCCCCGCCCATCTTCCACTTCCTCCACACCGTTCTCTCCCGAGCCTGGAGCATGTCCTGCCCACCAACCCGACCCCTCAGGGTGGACTGGAGGAACACAAACCACTCCCTGCGCCGATAGTCTGGAGCTTCAGCTTCATCGCAAGGTGGAGGTGTGAGTTATATCGGGCTAAGGCGCCCGTACCAGAGGTGGAAGGGAGGTGGGGAGGTGTTCTGCCTGAGCACTACGTTCGGTGGCGTATGCGGAAGAGATATGTACGTCAGTCCGGCGACATCATTTGCCCGTTGCGCAACGGAAAAGCCCTTTCGCATCGCTGCGCTAGTTCTGACCGGATTATAGAACCCCAGCTCTTGTAGTCAAGCTGTATCGCAGGCCGGGGGTTGAGGTATGAGGACCATGCATAGGGACAGCGACGGGACAGAGACTCCAGTCCTCAAATGGCAACACGTATGCATAGGCCACCAACACCTTCCACCTTTACTAGCCCTACCTTCCTGTCCTCATTTGAGATCCTTTGCATTGCCCCTGACACTCTCCAGCAGATTCGTATATCCATGCCCATAAGCCTCTTTCAACAACTCCTCCGCTCTGACCGTAGGTTCAAAGTAACTTAAATCCTTCCTCTTATCCGGAAAATCATCCCATTTCTGATCGGGGTATATTTTCCGCAGACACTCCACAATGTCCTGCATGTTGAAGGGGCCTGTGGTACCGAATACCCTTTCCCCCTGGACATTGGGGCTAACGAGAGCAATGAGGTGGAGTTTGGCATCATCCTGAACATCGATATACCACTGAGGCGGCACACTCTTCATTGTGTCATAGTCTCGAAGGTAGATCCGCTCGACGAAGCGAGCTGAAGTGGGGTATCCCTGGTCTTTGGCACTGATCATGGGGCCGATATTTCCATTTGGGTTGACTAGCGGAGCGAATAAGTCACAAATCTATTCATATGTACCTAGAAGGGGAGTGCTCACTCATATTGATCACAAAGTCCTTTGCTTCCTCTCGAGCCCACTTGGTCAAAGCTCGCTCAGTGCCCACTTTGGCAGCGCAATAAACGTCTTCGCCAGACGGACTTCCTGTTTGACATTTCTTCACAGCCTCCTCGTTATATGTATTCACTGTCAAGGTGAACTCTTCGTCCGGTTTTGGTTGAGTGACGGCGAAACTACTGGACGTGTAGACCATTCGACGTATACCCGCCCTGTATGCGGACTTGGCAGCGGACAGCGCGCCGGCTATGGCATAGGGAATGGCTTTGGAGGGGTCTTTGGGTCCGGACATATCGTGTGCGACGTGGATGAAGCCTTTGGCTCCTGCGACCGAGCAATAGTTGAGCAGTGAAGTCTTTACGAGGAAGTACAAGAACGGGAGGAAGGAAAGAGATACCGACTGACCAGCAACTGGTTTGTCGAATGCCCCTTCGGAACTCTGATCCTCGACTTGAAAGAGCTCAAAAGCATCATCTCCGTATTTTCCCTTGAAGTACTTTGGACACCAAGCAGCTTTGTCTACACTCCTCGTTGTACCCCTGACCTTAAAACCGGCAGCTAGAGCCTGATCGACGACATGAGAACCGATGAAACCAGTCGCACCGGAAATGACAATCGTGCTCCCGTAAGGAATCGCTAGGGAAGTCAAACCTGGAATAGGCATGGTGCTGGGATTTGTGGCGATGGCGAAGGGGGAAGTGAGACTTTTGCTGAGTGGGAGGGTGAACGGTGCTGATAGCGTTCGGGGACGAGAGGGATAATAGTAGTGATGTGGTGTGTTCGAAATTGGAGGGGGGGAAGAGCTTTCTTGAAGCCGAGTGCCGACGCCCGCCGCACGCCGGCACGCGCCTGAGTACGGTGTTACGAGATCAAACATTAGAATACTACTTAGAGTAAGTAAACTGCCCGAGCAGCCCGAACCCCGAAGCGCGAGAACGGGCGGGCAGAAATTTCAAAACGGCAAGCAGATCATTGAACGATGTTTTGTTGACGTTCACTGCTTATTGACTTCCACGTACTGAGCTAGCGCTCCGAAGCAACAAGCGCACTGTCCATTTGCAGTACACAGTCACAACTGAGCGCCAAATCATACGACGACGGTGAACAGCTAGTATAATACATCGCCATGCTAGGTGAGATGGTGGACGACTATCACATGCGCCTCTTGCCTGACAATACCATATGGCCCACAGATCCTCAGCTCAGAAAAGGTGCGCCCCAACTCAGTCGCATCCAACTCTGACACTCCAGGTCTACGCTCTTGCCAGACATCATGCAGTACCGCTGTCAAAGCTCTCTCCCGGGAGAACGAACGGCTACCCCTCCCGGCCGGGCTGGGGGATGCCTTCGCCCAGCTCCTAGCCGGACTGCGCCAAAACATCACCTCTCTGGGTCTCGCTTTCAAGCCCCCAGCGACTGTGCCTGCCGCCATTCAGCAGCTCGAAAAGATCTCTGAGCAGATTGGGCAGCTGATCAGCTGTGTCATCATTGCGGAAGGCGAGATGGCCAAGGAGTGGAAGGAGGGGATGGAGAGCATTGGGGCGGAGGTGGACAGACATCTTGAGGTGCTTGAGTCGGAAGGCGATTATCTTACATCCACTGGTGTGGTCTGGGAGGCCATTGACCAGCTGGCTCATGGGCTATCCAAGGACGAGCGGTCGGCGGTGGAGAGACGATGGAAGACTCAGCAGTGCACTGTGAAAGATGCTTGGGCAGAGTTCAAGAAGATCTTGGAGGGGGAAGAGGCGGAGGAAGAAGAGGACGATGGATGGGGCGAGTTTGGGCTGGGGGGATCATCATTGACAGAGCAAGAGAAGGCTACAGCCGAAGCGGTGAGCTTCTACACAAACTGGTGTCTGGCAGACAATGCTGACGGCCCTTGCCAGGCAAAACCAATTCTTGCTCTGCACCAGATTCTTCACGCATCGGTACCAAAATACTTGGACGATTGCGAGAAGGAATGGCAGCCGCTCCTCCAGGCCTCGGAACGATTCACCGACGCCTACGACGGTGCGGTGTCTGCCATGTACTCGGAGCAAGACGAGGAAGAAATTGACGAGGCTCTGGAGGAGCTGGAACAAGTGTCGAGGGAGATTGCAAAAACGGTGAAGGATAAGAGCATGACACGGTGGTTAGAGCGATTCGATCTGGAGAAGGAGAAGTGGGCAAGCAGAAAGATGAGCTTGGGGGCGTTATCAGCAGCTCTTGAGTAGGGCGTAAGATGCATGGTATGCTCTGTATGCTATGTCCTCCCCCGTCATCTCTCTACCCTTTTACCCCCCCAACATCTACTCGTACGTCTCGGAGATGATACCGGTACCGATAGTCCTCCCACCCTCTCGCAACGTGAATCGAGACCCCTGCTCGAGCGCAATGTCGTGAACAAGGTCACCGATCATCTCGACGTTGTCACCGGGCATGACGAGCTTCTCGTGCGCATTCTCGGTACCCTCGGGGAAAGTGAGGGACACGGTAACGTCGGTGGTACGGATGAAGAGCTGAGGGCGGTAGTTGCTCATGAAAGGGGTGTAACGACCACCCTCTTCCTTGGTGAGAACCTGATCTTGTCAGCGACCATTTGATTTGGAGATGACTCACGTAGATCTGCGCCTTGAACTTCTTCACGCTCTTGATGGTACCGGGCTGAACCAAGACTTGGCCTCGCCTGACCTGCTCTCGCTTGATACCACGCAAAAGAGCACCCATGTTGTCACCGGCCTCGCCTCGCTCGAGCTCCTTGTGGAACATCTCTGCTTGTCAGTCATGTTCCGTTGCAAGTAAGACTCACCGATACCAGTGAGGGTGGTCTTGATGCTGTTACCGAGACCGAGGATCTCCACCTCAGAACCCTTTGTGATGGTACCACGCTCGACCTTGCCGGTCACGACGGTTCCTCGACCAGAGATAGAGAAGACGTCCTCGACGTACATCAAGAAAGGCTTGTCGAGGTCACCTGATAGTTATTAGCATCTGCCGGTCAGGACATCGATTGCCATGGCCATGACTTACGGACAGGGACCTCGAGCCACTCGTCCGCCTTGGCCATGAGCTCCTCAATCTTCTTCGCGCCTCGCTCCGGGTCCTTGCCCTCGAGAGCCGCAAGAGCGGAACCCATCACGATGGGGGTCCCCTCCCCGTCGTATCCGTACTGGCCCAAAAGGTCACGCATCTCCATCTCCACCAACTCGAGCATCTCGGGGTCGTCCACCTGGTCGACCTTGTTGATGAACACGACGAGCTTCTTGATGCCAACCTGGCGGGCAAGGAGCAAGTGTTCACGGGTCTGAGGCATCTGGCCGTCGGTAGCGGAGACAACAATGATAGCACCATCAAGCTGGGCAGCACCGGTGATCATGTTCTTGATGTCTGCTTGTCAGTGTCGTTCACCCAGATTCAAGACTCACAATCGGCGTGTCCGGGGCCTACAACTTGTCAGCACTTGCCCAATGAATTGTTTCACTCACAGTCAATGTGCGCATAATGCCTGGTAGCAGTCTCGTACTCGACGTGCTACAGGATAGGTCAGATGAGTGCTCCTCTTTTCGACCGTGAACCAACATACAGCAGTGCTAATGGTGATACCTCGGGCCTTCTCTTCGGGCGCCTTGTCGATCTGGCTGTAGTCCATGAACTTGCCGCCATTGAGCTCCGAAAGGTGCTTGGTGATAGCGGCGGTGAGAGTGGTTTTACCGTGGTCGACGTGCTACAATGTCAGCCTTGCCCAAAACAAATTGAGACCTACGCCAATGGTGCCGATGCTAACTGTCAGCGCAATTCATTGAGGTAGTACACTCACTTGAAGTGGGGCTTAGCACGGCTGAACTTGCCACCGGCCTCAGCGGCGTACGATCGCGAGGGGAGACGGCAAGGGTGGGAAGCGACGGGGCGGAAGCGAGGGATAGGAAGGGGCTTGGTGGTGAGGTTTCGCACGGCGGGGATCGAAGGGCCAGCGAGGGGGCGGGCAGCTGTCTGTCAGCGACCGTCCAGCAATGTACAAACTCACCTCGAACCTCGGAGGTGCGGAGGGCAGAGACGAGGCGGGTCTGGATGTTGCTACGCATCATTTTGGGCGGTGGCGATGGTACAGAGACGCTTGAAGACGGCGAAGACGGCGACGAGAAGGCCAGGACGAGGAGCGAAAGAAATCGTCGGAAATCTCGTCCTCGCGTGGCTAACGGGGGACGCAAACAAGTAGTCGTCTTCCGCCGATCAGTGCCTGGTCGGGCTAACTCCGGTCTTGTGGCACCGCGCAGGTGGAGGGGTCGTTCATGCTCATCATGCACCGTTCTTGTAGTCCTTGATGCTCTTCAATAGCCACCCAAGCACCATGGACTACGCAGAAATCCTCGAGTTTGCATATGGTCTGGCCGAAAAGGTGCAGTTGGCCCCATTCAGCTCCAAACCCTTTCTGGGATTGCTGACTGGCAGCAGGCCACCGCGACCATCCTCGACGCGTCGGCAAAGCGATGGACTGCCGCGTCAGACCTCAACGAGAAGAAGAACTCGGTTGATGTACGTACATATAGCATGCGAGCTATGGCTTACATGCTGCTAGCTTGTAACGGAAACAGACCAAGCGGTCGAGGAGATGATCAAAGCCGCTGTGGCAGAAAGATTCCCGGCCCATAAGTTGTGAGTATCACCACTCCCCACCGGCAGTATCACGCTGATGACCTGCCAGTATCGGAGAGGAGTCATATGCAGCAGGCGACAGGCCGCCCCTGACTGACGAGTACACATGGATCGTTGATCCCATTGATGTAAGTCCACATCAACACGAGACTAACTGACCATCAGGGCACCATGAAGTGAGTCTTGCGAGCTCGAGGACCTACTGACAATAGCTTTGTGCACTCTTAGTAAGTTCCGTCGAGTAGCGAACCATTGCTGACAAATAGCCCCTTTGTTGCATGCTCTATTGGAGTCGCCCACAAAAAACGCCCGGTGGTAGGCGTCATTGCCCTTCCTTTCCTCGGCCAGATTGTGGGTTGCACCGTGAAATGCGTGTTCGAGCAGCGTGTACTGATCGCTATGCTCACAGTATTCTGCCCATTTGGGTGGCGGAGCTTTCATGAACCGAACGGCCCCTCTCCCACTTACTGGGGGCATTCCTCAGCCTCTGATTGAGCTCTCCCGATGTATGATTGGGGCCGAGTGTAAGCCGCACCTTGCCATGCACGCCACATCAAATGCTGATAGGGTCAACATGCAGGGGGTTCTGACCGCTCGTCCTCTACATTCGTTCACAAATGCTCCTCGTTTTCCAAATTGGCGGGCGATCCCAGCAAGGGTATCAAAGGAGGAGTGATGGCGCACGCACTGAGAAGTACGTCTTACCGTCCCATGACATAGTTACAGGCATTGTTGACATTTTCAAGCAGCCACCGGAAGCACAGCATGCAATGTTGCAGCTATTGCTGCTGGTCAGCTGGATCTGTACTGGTAGGTTAGTTCTTCACTGCGAGTCTTGCTGACATTCGTACAGGGATGCGGGGTGCTTCCCATGGGATGTTTGCGTGAGTCGCATCACGCGCCCCAAAGATAATGACTGATCAATACCCTTAAGGCTGGCGCCATCATTGTGGAAGAGACTGGAGGCTATTTCTCCGGTGGCAAGGACTCCTTAGACGCCTCCATCGGCGATATCCTCATGGGGAGACGTTATGTGTTTGCGCGAGTCGTCCCTCCTACACAAGTACGTCATGCCCGACAAGTGCAACGTCGGTCACTTCTAACGCTCCGTGCTAGTTTGAGTCGGCGCGTGACATCCAGAGGCGACTCGTTCGCCAGTTGTATGATGCCGTGGATGAGTGGACAAATGAGGACATGTAAAGGCGACATGTCGCTCCTGCGAGCACGGAGAGTGATGCATTGCGTGTGCCAAGCTTGTGTGTGCTATGTGGGTCACAGTATACCAAGCGGTGGCGACTAAAAACGACCTGAAGGGTATATATTCAAGATTACACCGCGGTATTGTCTCGCCACCGACCCCATACACCTACCTATCGTGCAATCTTCAATCGCACATCGCAATGGTCGACACTGGAAGACAATCATTTTCAAACAAGCTGAAGGGTAAGCCTACTTATACCGCGCCCCTGCTGACAGGCAGCTCGTCTCAAGCCCGACTCCCAGAAGTCACTGGGCGAACATGTCGGTGACAAGGTCCGAGGGCATGCCGACAATGCAGCGGGCAAAGCTCAACCCCAACGCGACAAGGTGATGTATGACGCCAAACGCTTTAGGTACTTATAGGCGCTGATATCGAAAGTGACAGTCGCATGGCCATCTTTTAGCTGATACCGTCACCGGCAACAACAAGACAGCCAAGCCGTCTCTCATTTCAAGGGTGAACAAGATACTACATGTGCGACTTAAGCTGATCTGCAACCGCTGACCATGGATATACATTCATAGGTGCAAGCGGCCTTTCGTCGTAGGGAGCCACGCAGAACCACTGGCACTTATGCCGCTTAAGCACATCTGGCAGAGCCCTCTTTTTCATGTGAAGTATACTTCAGTTCTGAGCAATGCAACATCCAGTCTGCCTTTTGAATCGATAGCTGTGATCTCCACTACAGTGTGGAACTCCGATGCAGTGCTGTGGATGCTGGATCAGGTGAACTCCGTATCAGTAGCGAGATCAATGATCAGAACAGTAGTCACTTGGCTCATACTCTGAATAGAGTACTACGTACGGCACAGGATTGGCGGGCTCATGGATCTGGCCACCGCGCCAGAACACACGCCGAACTGCAAGGGATTCCGCGCTACTAGCTGACATGTTAGCGCCCTCTGCAATTGCAGCATGTCCCTACATTTCGAATGTCTATCTCCTCTTTGGATCTCCTTCCTAATTACCCTCTTTTCCTTTTCGGACAGCCCAACACATGCGGTGAAAACACACTGATTGTTCATGCGGTTGCAATGAGCTACAAAAAGTCTGCCGCCGCCTTTCTCTTTCTACCAGCAACAGCTTCTTCGCTTTCCTCGCCTGGTGTAGGAGACAGATACCGATATCGGGGTTGTTGTGAACGCTTTTCCCACTATGCCGCTGCTATGTTAGCGGGCTGGCGCCACCGACAGGCTCTACAATCACCACTCACTGGTGATGCTGTTACATCGGGCCACATGACACCGTCCTTGGCGGGCTGTATGTCAACAGCCTGTGTAGGCGGCGGCGCAACATCCACAGGGTGGGCCAAAGGGGGCGGAGCGCCGAAAGCCCCTGGCGCAGAAGAGGCTGGCGGGAAGGGAGAGCCGTTCCTTGGAGGGAATGGCGGCATACCTGGCATCCCCACAGGAGGGAAGGGAGGGCGGAATCCCGGGGGCGGACTGAACCTGTCAGCGGCGTCTCGCATGGAATAGACTTACGCAAATGGTGGGATCTGTCCAGGCGCCAGAGTTGGGGGTGGCATGCCCGGAAAGCCCGGCGGCATAGACTGAGGAAATCTATCACCGGTCAGCTCTTGACCCAAGTGATTTGACTTACCCTGGGGGCGGGAATGGCGGTGCCCCCGCAAATGGCGGGAAAGGCATGACCGGAGCAGCTTTGTTTCTGTTCTCCATAAGGATCTTGTGTTGAGCCAAAGATGCGCGAAGATCTGCCTCTGGGATCACAGCGTAGGAGTGTTTAGGTCTCTTTCCCGCTGCAGCCGCAACCAGCGCTGCCGTACCAGCCTCAGCCTCCTTCCTGGTCTTCCACTCATCGAGCGCATTTGCAGGGACTCCCTCCATGCCGAAGATCTCGATGTCGTACCCGTCACGGCCAGGCAGAGTGTTTGTGAGACTATACTTTAGCGGTGTTCGATGGGTACAAAACTCACGGTTCCGGTTCACATTTATGAACCTGCTGACTGTGAACCATCAAACCACCGGCGGTCTGGGGGTCAGCTCTGTAGGTAACAAGATAGACTCACGTTCAGCTTTCGGGGGCATAATTGGCATTTGAAGTGCTTCGATTTTTGGTGTTGGAGGAGAACTGCAGCAGCACGTCAGCCTAGAGAGGTAGGGTACTCAACACAAAGAAAAAGATGAACGGCACCTTTGTCGTCCTCGAACTCTCTCTCGCAGTACCAGCACCATGGCTTGAGAACCTGTTTACACGGTGTCAGCTGTAGGCATAGGCATGATCGCGGAAGAAAATGAAGCGGCTTACAAAAACCTGCGACCTCTTTTTCTTTCCCATCGTTAAAGAGCAAGTGCTGGATGGGGCAGTTGTGCAAGTGAACAGCGCGAGTGATATGGGATGTAAGTGAAGCAGACGATTTCCGGACCAAGAACGACCGATGGACTCCTCCGTCCTCATCGAATTGACAGCGTTGTTGCGGCTTGCGGGCGAGGAGAAGGTCGTACTACTTACGTAACGTCTCACGACCACATTTTCGTTTCACGTCGGTGCTCAAGTTCCTTCCTCCCTGAAGGATCGTTCTTCACTACAGCACATTCATATCGCAACCCAGCTTTACTTCTCCCACCGACCCGCCTGTCAAAATGGCCTCAAACAGAGCATTTGTACCTCTTTCACGACAACTTCACTCCTCGGCCGTCGCCCGCTCCCACATCGGCAAAGTCCCCATTCCTATCCCCTCCTCCGTTACCCTCTCCCTCCCCACGCCCTCCATTTCTCCGCTCCTGGCACCCTCACACCCAGATGCCACAAGAGTCATCACCGTCACGGGACCTTTCGGAACCACCACACTTCCCATCCCTCCCCCCATCATTCTCTCCTCTTCAGCTGCCCCCGGTTCCCTTACCGTCTCGGTGCATGACCCTAGCGTCAAATCGCAAAGAAGTCTCTGGGGGTTGACTAGGACATTGGTTACCAATGCGGTGACCGGTGCGGCCACAGGGTTCACCCTCGAGGTCAGGATGGTCGGGGTTGGGTACAGAGGAGCTGTTGAGCCCATCCCCGAAGTCTTCCGTGAACTGGCTAGACAAAAGTCCTCTCTCCCCGACGAGTATCTTCCTACCGAGCGGTTGAACCTCAAGCTCGGTTACTCTCACCCTGTCCTTATCGACATTCCTCCAGAGATCAAAACCACAGTGCCCATCCCCACAAAAATTGTATTGAGTGGGACGGACAAGCAGAAGCTGGGGCAGTTTGCGGCGAAGATCCGTCAGTGGAGGAAGCCAGAACCTTACCGGGGCAAGGTGAGTAGAAGGACTTAACTGCGAGTTTTGCTGACTTGTCACAGGGCTTGTTTGTCGGCGACGAGACTATCCGTCTTAAGGAGATCAAGAAGAAGTAAATGGGGATGATGTATTGCTATCACACAGGCACTTGACCGGGCGCGGCATCTTCCAACTGTGGGGTTTGTGGATGTTTGGCGGTGCGCAAGTCCTTTAATACGATTTCAGTTTGGCGTCAGTGAGGGCGGAGGTGACTTGACTGGGTGTATATGTGGCTGGTCGGGGATGATTGATATATCTTGAATCTTGAACTGCATGTGATTGTGACCGGTGTAGCTGTCGAGTGCAGGCTTATGAACCAGGTAAACGACGGGGACCGGCTGCCTTCTTGCGCTGCTATCGATGCACTCTTTGTCCCGTCGGATGTACTTCGTAGTCTGAGGATGAGATGAATTTGCATTGTCCAAAAGAACACCCGCTCCTTCCAGCTTATACTTATGCAAATAGTATGCACTGCTGTTTTGTAATACACTGCTGATCAGTATATACAGTTGCTTGCTGAACGTCGCACCATCTGCGCTTTGCGCCTCCCGTCTTGTGGTGGTGGCTGCCAACAACCTGTGTTGTTCCAGCTACCTTCTGCCCAACACCACCTTATCCGCCCCAATACTTTTGTAGCACGTATCATGCTGCCCCATTGAGTATCAACTCTCAACCGCACCCAGGAGGACCTTGGAATGCGTCACATAGCCACCGTTACAGAAGTATATAACTCAAGCAGCACGACTGCCAGGTGCCAGCAGAAGACGACGAGAAGAAGGGCGTCCGCGTTAACTTCACTTTTACTCATGACCTGTAAGTAACTTGAAAGTACTTATCCTTAACTACACCGGATCTTCTGGGTGTCCGTGTACTTAACTACTGGGTCACTACAAACTATTTGGAGGTACATACTGGATTCAATTTTCTACTGGAGGTCATTCACCAACATCTCGGGCGGGTGAACGGGGCAATAGTGACGCTGGAACCGCACACACGGTCGGGGATGCGCAGGACGGACGTACGGGTGCGAGGCTCTGGGCGCCTCCCTTACATGGATTACGACCTCAAGGTCTACTCCTTAGGACAACAGCAGGCGCACAGGGCCACCACCCGCCCGGACAGGGGGGAGAACTTGGCAGAGCACGTGAGGAGGAAGTGCGTTGGATGGCTGGAGAAGGTGGATGAGGGGGTGGTGAAGGAGGCGCCGGTGGTGACGGGGGGAGGGTTTAGACCGCTGGTGATATCGACGGGGGGTGATGAGCACGAGCACAGAAAGAGAGTGGATGAGGTGGAAGAAGGCGATGCCTAAAGGGGTGCATGCGAGGCTGGGGAAAAGAGTCAGCATTGAGCTAGTGAAGGCGAGGGGTAGAACGATGCTGCTTCAAACAGGGGATAGGAAGGGAGGAGGCAGGGGGACACGCGTGGGGGCATGGCGTTGTCGGTTCACGTAGTTAAAGTCTAGCGTCTATACTGTAGATATACAAGGATGCCACCAATAAACTAATAGACTGTAGATATACAAGGATGATGCCACCAATCAACTACCGGCCGCGTGGCTCTTGGCAAGAGCGCAAGACGCGTCGATCGCCTCAGCATGCTGTTGCTGGTGGCCGTGGAGTTTAATCTTATGTATTGTAGTATTGTATTATAGTATCTGCATAAACACCTCTTACAGGTGTGCATAGTGCAGCCAGGTGGCCAGCATACGTGACCACCAACTCGACCCATTGTTGCCGGGCGCTGCAACTAGAAAACAAAGCACCATGTCTCGCCTGTCTTACCCCCAACGGAGATCAGAACTCATACACAACTTGAGACTCCTCCCTCAACCAGCGTATCAAAGTTCTTTTCTGCACCTATCGCCCGATGGCAGCTTTCGCGACAGAGTATTATCCGGGGAGGGGGAGGAAGACCACCTCTCAATTGCGCTCGATGTGGCGTCACTACAGCTGTGGAGCGGCAACACCGCTGGCCTTGACCAAGACGGTGAGTTCAGATAAAGGCAGTCTCCCATGTGCAACCCTCATGGCTCAATTGTTTCACAGTCCTTCATCGTATTGAGGCGCTGAGGTTGAAGGAAGAAGACTTTGAAGTCCTTGGGCAAGTAGGAGATGGCCAATTTGGTACTGTAAGCAGAGGTGCATATGAATGTGTCTACTGCCAAGGCTGTGCTCATCTCTCACTCACATTTAGGTATTTGCTGTCAAATGCTGTTTTGACAATAGTGTGTATGCTATGAAACGCATAGAGAAAGCTGTTGCAACCAGAGCTGGCCTTGTAAGCGTCTATCATATCCGGATTTGCAGTGCTGATTTGTGGTTTCCAACCTCCAGCAACTGTCTCTGGCCAGTGAAAGACTGCTACACAAGGCCTCACATGATCAGACAGTCACTCCGATTCCAGTACTGCACGCAGCTTTTCAGTCTGAATCATCAATCTTCCTTGTTACAACCTACGCACCTTTTGGGTCGCTGTGGGATCGGCTTTGTGCTCTATCTCCTGTGCATAATACAGCAGGAATGATGTCTGAACTAGAACTGCAGTGGTGGGGTGCCCAGATGGCAGGCGCGATCCAGTGGGTGCATTTGCAAGGGTTTGTCCATCGGTGAGTCACATAATCTGCATGTAACAGCCACAGTCAACTGATCACTGCATCTGTATAGAGACATAAAACCACACAACTTTGTTGTTCATGAGAAAGCAAGACTTCTTCTCACTGATTTTGGATCTTCCACTGCTTTGACACCATCATCAGCACATCATCAACAATACACAGTTCCCATTGAAATGTGTGCCCTGCCAGCTGGAACAATAGACTACATCAGCCCAGAGGTTCTGTTGACTGCAGAACATATCATTATTCAGGCTGCTCAAGGATTGCCCCTGAGTCATACACTTTTGTCTTCCCACAATACATCCGGCTATGGCTCTGCTGTTGACTGGTGGAGTTTTGGTGCAAGCATCTATGAGATGGCAACTGGGAAGCCCCCATTCTGGTCTGATTCTGTCCAAGACACCTATGAATTGATAATGACCTACCAGGTATGACTTGTATTGGCACCTTCCCTTTTGTTCACAGCTTGTTCACAGCTGACTTAGATATGTAGGGAGATGTTGGTATACCAGCATGTCTCACTGTGTCTTTGAAAGATATGCTCAAGCAGTATGTTTTCACATTGACTGACAGTTTACTGATTCTGTAGACTCCTCAGTCTGTCAGACACCCGCCTGGCAAATTTTGAGGCTCTTCAGCATCATAGTTTCTTCAAGAATGTAAACTGGAATAGACTGCATGACTGTGAGTAGACATCATAGCTTAGCAATACTGACCATCTGCAGTGAAGCCGCCCACTTGCTTAGCTATGATGGAGCCATCTGATCTGGGCACACACAAAACATCTGAAACATCAACAACTTATGATCACAGTGTCAGTGTTGACAGCTTTACATTCAGTCACTTTTTCCACAGTTCTGATACGCTCCAGACTAGTGGCAGTCATCAGACAAAGCCATGCCCGCCACAGTTCAATGAATGCAAGCATCTTGAAAAATGGCTTGGTTGGTCTTGGCACCCCCCATATAATTGTTTCAGTCAAACAAGCCAAGCTATGAAACACAAGGTGCACCAATATGCAAAACCACAACTTTGCAAAACCACCACTTCATTGTATGACACATCCACACCTAACAAGAGTAGTGCACATCCTGCTGGCTCACATACAACTGCACGGAAGTCTGTGCATGGGCAACCTCTATCTGAACAACAGGCATATCAGCAAGTGCTACAATGTGTGAATAAAAGTGCACAGAAACAGATATCAAAATTACAATTCAAGCTTGCACAAGATGTCAAGCCAATTGTGTTGTTCAGCAGTGATACTACTCAGGCCAAGGATCACATTTTTGGGGGAGATTTGGGAGATAAACTTAGCATCTCTGAAGCAGAAGCTCAATCTGTTTCATCATGTGCAGCTGTTCAGAAACCAACTTGTTCTCTGTCCTCTGCAACATTGCAATCAACTGCAAATGGCATTGACAATCAGTATGCAGGTCTGCATAACTCTTTACATGTGAGTCTGCTTGGTCCCAACCACATTTCAAAGCCATAGTTCATGGACCCTAATACAACCACAACTGACCATATCTGCTAAAAAGCAACTAAACAGTAGATTAAGTAACCTCCAGTGTCTTCTCACAAAGCAAACTCTTCAAGAGCATGCTTAATGTACATGCAGGGGAGATGACGAGGGCTGCCACATCATTGAATTCAGTCAGCAGCCTTGCAGTTGAGAGCTACTGTCTGTTTTTACTTGTGTGCTTCAATCTGGCCTGGAGCCTTGGATATGAATCTACAATCAGTGTTGCATGAGGATTTGGTATTTTTGCCACACATCGAAGTAGATGCATGCCTTTGGCATTGTATACTCAAAATTTTATCCTATGGCGTGAGAACATGGTCTGCCAGATTTGAACTGTGTCACAAAACTGTTCAACTGTTGTTGTATTGCTTCTACCAGTCAGTATGATTTCCTAGCAGTACGGGATTTTTGGGTCACTGGTGATTACTGCAATTCCATATTCATATTCATGCAGCCATTCAAAGTGCCCATTATATCTTTTCTTGCAAGGCACACCAACTTGCAAGGCACACCAATGAATGATAGTGTGATCTCTTCATGGGTTTTGGCCACTTTTCATTGATACCCAGACTCCACACAGGCCAGTTAGCAAAATACAATCTCAGCAACCGGATGTGTCAAGCTGTCACTACCATGTGCTGTTGTGTATCTGTCTTGTCATCCATATAGTGTTGGCAAGTAATCATTTCTTCAATATGTGATATTCTCAAACCCTTTGTCAGTCCAAGGTGAATTATCAGAGGTGAATTATATGTCAGAGGCAAATCATACACAGCGGGGGAAGCGCACCGGTGGTGAACCGGGTTTTGACACGACTCGCGCAACTCGCGATTTTCGCGTTTGATGTACAAACATCGATTTGGCCAAACTGCTGAAATTGCGCTTCAGGAATCTCACTCCACCGCTCAATAACCGGTTGCAGACATTCTCGAAGTGCTGCTGGTGCTCAGTTCTACCGCTTCTATATCGCTTCTGGGCTGGATATGCAGCGCTCAGTTTGCGCTGTTGTCTGCTCATACCACCGCCGCATTTGCAATATAATTGTACTATCAGATCGCTTTTGTTTGTTTGGCTCAATTGGTGTCACTCTCTGTCTCAAGAGTCAAGACTCTCAACGCTTCGAGTCTGTGGCATCTCTCTTCTACGTCCCCCCATGGGATACATCCTCCTGCTGAACCCGGCTGGCCCCCACTACCCACAGTCTCCGTCCTCGGTGTCCTCCCGATACCTTACGAAACTCGACAATCGCATCCTCCGCTCAGCTATAAAGCCTCCGGCAGCGGAAGTGGCTTTGGCAACGCCTCCGCCGTCCCACCGCAAGTCTGCAGGGTGCCCAAACAGTCCTGCCACCGGGCTGGCTACACGCGCAATGTGCAGTGCGGGCAGACGTCTCGGTGGTGGTGTAAACGGTGGCGCGGCTGACGGTGAAGGTGATAGTGGCAGCGGTGGTGCCCTCGGTGGTGGTGGTGGAGGTGAGGACGGGGGTGGTGGTGGGGGTGAGGACGGGGATGGTAGGGATGGAGCTGGCAAAGGCGACGGAAAGAGAAGCGGGGAGACACTGGGGAGTATGGTGGATTGGCGGGGCAATGGCTAGGCCGGCAGTGGAGCGACACTGTGAATAAAGATGGAGGTGGCGAGGTGGTAATGAGGACGGCGGTGAGGGCGGTGGTGAGCTCGATAACGGAGGAGGCGGTGCGGCTTGCGGTAAAGGTGTTGGTGAGAGCAATGTCGACTTGACCGTGGCGATGGATATGGCAAGGATGATGGCCGTGATGGAGGCGGGGAGCGCAGCGGTGAGGGACGGCGCGGTCCGAGGAGATACCGAAACCTATGATGAAGTGGTATGATATGCGTCTATGCTCACGCACTCTGAGCAGGTCGTTTACTTACAACTCTACTATCCACACATCCCGCTCCCGTCGCAGGGGTCGCTGGACCACCCCGCACCGCATGCCCGAAATCACTGATCTCTATACTACAAAACGTACTGTCAGATGGTTTATAGATGGCCAGTCAATCATAGCAGCCATGGGAAATGGTGCGGTACTAACGTCAGCACAAAGCGGATACCCCATAACGTGAGCGGTCAACTCACTTCCTCGCCATGATCTGTGTAGAGCTCCTTGACCGCTTCCTCGGCCCTCGCCATCCAGTCCGTCTCCACCAGTACCCTCGTCCGCTCCCTCACGCTCTCCTTCGTCATCTCCGGTGCTATTACCCAGCTCACCATCAGCGCACTCCTCCACGGGACGCCTCGGGAAGGAGAGCTCTCTCGAGACTCACGGATGAAGCTCTCAATCGGATTCGCCAGCGCCGCCTCGAACGCCTCCCTCAGCCCCTTCGCATCGTCCTTCCTCACGTGATAGACGTACGGTGGGCCGATAGGTCGGAGTGCCATGTGCTGGGCGTGCCATTGGGTGTGGTCGTCGGGTGCTGAGGGGTCCCATGAGGTGATGGGGTTGATAAAGGGGACGCCGAAACAGAGAGCGTCGTAGGCTACAGGCGAGAGGTCAGTGGGTGGGTGAATGGGTCGTGGGATGGGGCCGGGTGAGACTCACGGGAGGGGGAGAGGTATGGTCGGCCGATCCCGAGCTATGCAAATGCGTGAGCTCCGCCAGCAGTCCCAGCTCCGTATTCTAGCACTCACCATCAACTTGCTCCCTGCCAGAATCTTATTTCCACTCCCCCTGCTTCTGCGGCCCCAGATTCCGTATCCGCTCCTCAAACAGCACCTCAGGCTCCTCTCCCTCCTCTGGCACCTACCCATCAGTAGCAATCAGCTCAAACGGCACCTCCGCGCCGCTCGTCGCGTTGTGCCAAGGCGCCATCGCGTCGATCGTCGGCGCCAGCAGGCCCGGCCACGCGAAACCATTGTAGGACGGGTCGAAATAGTACTTGTTCTTGCCGAGGATGAGGCCGCGGTGGAACTTGTCGCCGGAGAAGGACTGGTTGCGGCAGCGCGATTCGACAGAGTAGCCTACGGGGGTGCGCAAGGTGAGTATTTGGTGTCATACTATGAACCGGCCTTGCTACTCACCGAGGTAGTGGTTCCCCACGCCGCCGTTCCACGACTGATAATCCTCCGGCGCAAGGGTAAACCTCCTCCCAAGGGGGTGCCTCGCGTCCTCCCAGAAATGCAGCGTAAAGCTCTTCTCCAGTGGCACCCCATCCTCATACCCCTCCCGCCTGATACACCCATATCGCCCTTCAGTTTGCTGGTACGTCCCGTGTGACAAGGGCGTCTCCAGCTCTTTCCATGATGTCGCGTTGCGATGTAGGCACCGCTGGAGCTCGGTGTATTCCCAGATGACAAGGGCGACGCGCGAGGCGACCCCTTGGTAGAGGGTGAGGGTGTCCATGGGGCTGAATGCGTAGAGGAGGGTGTAGTTGAGGGCGTGGAGGGATTCCATGATGAACATGGCCCTGGAGGGGATGTGGTGAGCACATGTTGTGGTGTTGTGTGGGCGGCGTTACTCACCAGAAGTCCTCCCCGCTGGTGCGCCCGCCGAGGGCATTGTTAAAGTGGAACGACGCGAGGATAACGACCGTCTTTTCTCCTGGCCCACAGGAGTCTGACTCGATGCACGCTGCCAGTCTGTCCAGCGCGGGGGCGTTCATCCTCCATGCTGGCGCGGGCTCGCTGCGACGCGTCGATATTGTCAGCACGCGGCACGCTCGGTGTGCGGGTTCTGGGGACACTCGACTTACTATGGCGGCCGTGGGAACCTCTCCAGGAATGTATCTCGCAGGTCACGAATCCTCTCTGCCTCTCCGTCCCCGTGTCCCAGCCGAGCCAATCGGCATAGTCGCTCCAGCTAGTGGTGTTTGAAATTTGCTCCAGCTGTGCGAGGGGGGTGGATCTGAGGAGGTGGACTGCTGTGAGGGTGAAGAGAGTGGCCGCGAGGGTGATTGTGAAGCGTGAGCGGCTTGCCTTGAGGAGCATTATTGCTATGAGGGATATGGATGAAAAAGAGAAATAATGGGCTGACCATATCACGATGGACCCCGTGTCGTGTTGTGGTTTGATCGGTCGACTGATCGCCGACGACGGCGACGACACCCCCCCTTTCCCCGCCGTCTCTACATGTAAAGTACGAGTACTCTACATGATACAACTCGAATGTCTGTACAATCACCGCCACTACGTTTCTTGGACTCCCGGAACGACATGCACAGGTGGCATGCTTGAGTATCCACGGTACATACCTCAGTCTGCTGTACCGATGGAACAGTACAGACTCGCCCAATACACGTGTCCGGCACTCCTGAGGCATGTGTCCACACTCACCTCGAAGAGTGGCCAGTCACATCGGAGCTCGCCTCATCCAAGAGACGGGTGAAGAGGGATGAGTTGCCGATAGCAAACTTGATATCTAGCTCCCGGAGAACCTCGGTGACGACCTCCACGTACACCCGCTCTGCTTCGTCCACACTCGTCACACTGCCGCCGTCCCACTGGTCGAAGAAAACATCGAGATCCTCCGTATCAAGGTCTGCTCCCACATGATGTCGGTCCATCGCGCCATGATCGCCGCTTCGTGACATCCACTCGTGCACTGCATCTGCCGACGGCATTTCCTTGTTGTGAGCGAAGAGATTGATGCTGGTGAGGTTGGCACTCGATGATCTCGAGGAGTGATGGGGCCGCACTGTAGACTGTTGATCGGACGGGTTTGGGAGGTATTCTGGAGATGGAGGGACATGTATCGGTGATGTCGCTGAAGGAGGGCTGTCAACATCCATTGGCCGCAAAAGCCACCGATGGAGCACGACTCACGATTCTTGGACCAATATTCACTGGATTCACTGCCACAGCCCATCGCTTCCTCATCATCTTTCGGGCCGACCACTCTGCGCGTCTTGTGCGCGCTGGCACCGTCCCCATCTCCATGCAGACTGTGAGCGAGTGTGCTCCTCTCACCCGACCGGGCCCTTTTCCGCCCACCCTCATGATGTACCTGCCCATCCCTCACTCCAACAGCGACCGCATCTTTCACCTCTCTCTCGCTCAGCCGCTGCACTTGTACTCGCAGGGAGGAACGCAGCTCGTCCCACGTCAGGCCAGAGGGCGGGCATAGTCTCTCGAGCGGACGGCCAATCGGCAAGTCAAGCGCGAGCTCGAAGCCCAGCTTTGACGTGCGCCACGCACGTTCCACACCGTCTTGTTGGATGCCGTTCTCGTCGAGGAGCGTGTGCGGGGTCGTCCGACCTCGGTTGCTCCGGAGAAGGTCGATGAGAGCGTCCACACCGCCGACGATCTGAGCCTCCTGGGACGTGCGTTCTCCGGCTTCTCCCGCTCCTGCAAACCTCCCTCCTCCACCCCCTCCCAAATCATCCCTTTCACTCTCATACTCCAGCAGCAGCACCCCCGGCTCCACCAACGCCGCATGCCCAAATACCCCATGCTCCCCATGGATCCCGAGCCACGTGCCCGCCACCTCGTTCGTCCCAAGTAGGTATCCCGCCAACTGGATGACCCCATTGACCTCTGACGCCGAGCCTTTGGCTTTGAGCTCAAAGATGAGGGTGGTAAGAGCGTAGATGCGCTCGGCGTCGGTGACGTCTCGGACGAGGGGCGTACGCTGCGACTTCCGGGTTGAGCGTCCGGAAGCAGCTTCGACGGCGGCAGACTCGGAGTCGGGCAGGGGAGTCGCAATGGGGCGGGTAGCTGTTGGAGGAGCCTGCAAGTACATTAGGCGTGTTAGCAACTAGCATACCGAGGCAAACGGGTAGAGGACATAGTCTGCAGCCCACTGGGGGCGAGCATGTACTCACTGATGCCACGGTATAGCAGAGGATTGCTCCGTCCGGTTGGCGCACCCCTCCGTTGAGATCCCCAGGCTCATCATCTGCCTGCCCACGCCTCTCACGCAGTCTCTGCAGAATAGCAAGATGCATGATTGTCTGCGAAAAGCAGGTGTCACTGATGCCGTTGTCGTCGCGAGTCCGAAGGTTGATGAGGTCGAGATGATCGGAGGGAAACCGCCAGTTTAGAAAATGGCGGGGGGAGATGCCTTGATAGCTTTTCATGTGCCTGCCGAACAATTGAATCTCGAAGACTTTTTGAGTCGACGGTTCAAACGCGGAGTCACCGATAGCTGTGGCCAGCATGGTCCGGTCCGGGACAGTGCCGTTGACGAGAGGATCATCTAGGAGGCAGCTTCCAAGGCGCGTGGCAAAAGTAGCGAGTCCGGCGGGTCCGTTGGGAGGGAGCATGGTGCGTTGGATGGAAGGGTGGGGAAGCCGGAAGCTCAGCAAGGCTCAAAGTGTTGTGCTATTATTGCTATCGAGGAATGATGAATGAGGCTACATAGACGAAGAGCAGGCCATCAGAACGGCGAGGCGGACGAGGAGTCGAAGGGGGAATTGCGTGCCTATTATTGGAGATATGCCTCGTTAGGCGCGCAACATGAAGGAAGGCTCGGGAAAGTACTTTCAGAGTAGATAGATACAAGGCCCTCCTTCGCCCGCAGGGCCGCAGGTCAACAATACAAGTTTGTCCACTCACTGGTGTCGTCCATCGCCTGCGGCAAGGCGCCCGGTCGGCAGATGTTGCTGTCATCCCGCCTGATCCCCCTCGCCAAGGAGAACGGATCAATCCGTCCCATCCCAGTCGGCGAGCTCCTCTACCGCCTGGCTGGGAAGACACTCCTGCTGACCCACTTCCGACCCGACTGCCTACTCCCCCTCCAGTTCCGGGTCAAATCACCCGGTGGCGTGGAGCCCCTAGTCGGATTCACCGAGCTGGTCATGGCTGTCAAAGTGCCAACCGAGGGAGCGGGGGTCTGACATGACGAGGGGGAGGGCGTCGGGACGCAAGCGGGGGCGAGTGACAAGGCGGCGGGGGCAGAGGCAGAAAAGGGACGGGGGCAGCGAGGGCAGGGGCGGAAGAGGCGGGGATTGTGGGGGTGTGCGGCGGGGAGGCGGGGGCAGAGGCAGAAGGGGCGGGGGCAGGAGGAGCGGGGACAGAGGGGGGCGGAGACTGCTCCTTCCCCTTCCTGGCATCACTGGACGCCACCAACGCCTTCAACAGCGTTTGCAGGTCCGCCATGGCCGACGCGATCAAGACCTTCGCCCCCAACCTTTGGCGAGTTGCGAGGTGAACATACGGGACAGACTCGGACCTTGTTTTCGGTGAGCACATCCTCACCTCCTCTCAAGGAGTGCGTCAGGGAGACCCCCTCGGCCCCCTCTTCTTCTCCATCGCCCTCCGCCGCACCCTTGCTGCGCACCTTTGCTGCCCTCGCCCACCACCTCGGCCCGTCCAGTCAGATCCTGGCATACCTCGACGACGTCTAAATCTTCTCCCATGACAACAACATCCTCGCCACCACCTCCGACTTCCTTCAGGAGTGCCTCCTTCAGGACCACTCGCACATCATCCAGCTCGATGTCACGAGCCCAGACTCGTAACACGATAGTTAGCTGGACAAGGGGAAGAACAGGAAGTATGCATGAGGAGTTAGGTAGTATGTAGATAGCACGACTGCATGAAACGGAAGGAAGACCATACTGTAGCAAGGAGAGAGGACGCCGGTGTTCGGACACGAAGCACGCGACACACGCGACACGCGTCTCGGCCATTAGCCTCATTCAATTTTGTACCCTGGATCAGGCTCAAAAGCGCATCGAAATTTCGATCAAGTCAGGCAGAAATGAAACGCAAAAATAAAATCATGATGTCAACGATGTTGTATGCATGTCACGGTATTCTAGGCAGCGACGATGACGACATCGGGACTTGAACGCTCAAGTCGCGACTTGAGCAGGTGGCCGCAGGTGGTCAAGTCGGCGGCGGTCAAGTCGCGACTTGAGCGTTACGTAAACACAAATTCTGGGTGGGACTTGAACCGCCCAAAATGCGGAATTGAAAGACCCTATAATATTGACCGCATTATTTTTGTGAAGCGCGTTCGAATGTGACCGCAAGTAGCGTTCACATCTCAAACGACCGCACTTCATGTTGTACCACAAGTACACGTTACATCTTCCACAATATGCACGCACGATGCGGGCCAAGTGACCCGCACGGTGCGGGCGAAATGACCCGCACGGTGCGGGTGAAGTGAGCCGCACGTTGCGGGTGAAGTGAGCCGCACGGTGCGGGTGAAGTGAGCCGCACGGTGCGGGTAAAGTGATTTGCATGATGCGGGTCATTCCAGCTTCATCGATGGAAATGCGACATATATTAAGAGGGGGTTCTGACTGCCTTTCCATAGCCCCATCGATGAATTCTCATAAGTTACTCTCAACAATGTACACTCTCTGAACACTGAACCATCTCTGCGACGCAGCGGCGTCTCTTTGCTCGGTCTAAGATCAGACCGACCACATCGTCGTCCAGTCCACTCCGACTAGCCCATCCGCTCCCCACTTACCGGACAACCATACATGTGCCATGTCACCCAGTAGTGCCGAGCGCCGGCACATCTCTCTCATCTCATCGTCCGTCGATTGCTAGCCTTGTACCTTGCCTAGCACTTCGGCCGTAACACTCAAACCCACGGAAGTGCGAACAGGTCACCCTCGCGCAGAAGAGAGTGACAGGCCTGAAGATGCGGGATACGATGATTGGGGGCAGGGAGCACCGGGCGGCATTCCTGACGGAGAAGATCGAGAAGGAGATGGCGAAGCTGGACAGACTTCGGGAGCTCCCCCACCAGCACGCCCTCCTCCTCCGCTTCTGCATCCAGCAGAACCTCTAGCACCTCCAGCGCATCCTGCGCACCGATGACCTGAGGGAGCTATGGGAGCAGATGGACGACCGGCTGTGGCAGAAGGTAAAGCGTTTGCGGATGCGTCAGAGGGAGGACGAGGAGGAGCAGGAGTACGTGGGGAAGATGCTTGCCCAGCTGCTGGTGCGGCACGGAGGACTGGGCATTCTCTCCTTCAACGATGTAGCCCCACTCGCTTTCAAGTCGGCAAGGGAGGGCGCTTACATCACTCTGCAGGACCGAGAGATCTTGCGCTACCTGCCCCGCGGCCCCACCCCTACCACCCAAAGCACACGCTGCGGGACCATGTGGAAGGAGCGGTTCACCGCCATCTTCGCCCGTCTCGGCGACCTCCCGCGCAAGCGCCTTCTCGACAACGCCACCCCCATTGGCCGTGCATGGCTCTCGACCATCCCCTACTTCGCGCCCCTCCGCCTCTCCGACGTCGAAGTCGCTTCTGGCCTCCACAACCGGACTCTGGTCGGCTCCTCCCTCCCAACCTGCCCCAAGTGCGGCGACACCGCGGCCCTCGGGCACGATGACGTCTGCAACCAACGCAACAGGTGGACCATCCGCCGTCACAACGCTCTTGTCAGCACTATCCAACAACGCCTCAACCGGACACCTGGTGCGAAAGTGACGAGCGAACCCCACACGTTGGAGGGGCAGAGGAGGAACGACTTGAGAGTGAGGGGGTCAGGACGTCTACGCTTCATGAACTACGACGTCAAAGTCTACTCCTTGGGGCGCAAGGCAGCACTCCTCACCACGGGGTCGGCGGCGGAGGGAGAAGAGCTGGTGCAATTTGGGAAGAAGCAGTGCAAGAAGTGGCTGGACCAGGAGTACAGGGGGGGGGGGGGAAGAAAGCGTCGGCGATTGTTGGGGGGGGGGGGGGTCAGGGGCTAGTGATATCCACGGGGATGATGAGCGGTGAGACTGAAAGAGAATGGCAGAGCTGGAAGAAGGAGTTACCGCAGGGGGTGCATGAGAGGTCGGGGAGACGAGTGGGGGTAGAATTAGTGAAAGCCAGGAGCCGAACACTACTCATTTAATGAGTTCGTAGAATGTTTAAACCACCACAGTTCATAATATCAGCGATGCCACGTCATACTTTATATGCCGCCGGCCACTCAGAACATCGGGACACTAGAAAGACATGCACAGGTGGCATACTTATCTATTGACTGTATGGAAGTCATTTAGAGTCTGCTGTACCGGTGAGGAGGACAGTGAAGGCTCGTCAAATACATTTGTTTGGACTATCTTGCGCATGCGGCCACGGACTCATCAACTAAGACTGGCCAGCCCCCCCGGAGCTGCTCGCCTCGTCCAAGAGACGGGCGAAGAGGGTTGAGCTGCCGATAGCGAACTTGATATCCAATTCCCGGAGAACCTCCGTGACGACCTCCACATATACTCGCTCTGCCTCATCCTCACTCGTCACACTGCGCCCGTCCCACTGGTAGAAGAAAGCATCCAGGTCCTCCGCATCATGGTCCGCTCCCACTTCACGGACGCACACCCCGATATCGCTGCCTCGTGACGTCCACTCGTGCACTGCATCTGCCGACGGCATTTCCTTGTTGTGAGCGGAAAGATTGATGCTGGTGAGGTTGGCACGCGATGATTTTGGAGAGTGATGTGGCCGTACTGTAGGCTGATGAGTGGGCGTGCTTGAAGGGGACGACTGTCTAGGCGTGAGAGGTATGGGTACCGGGGGCGTCACTGAAGGGCTGTCATCATTCACTGGCGGCCACAAATTCACAGACGAGAAACACTCACAGGAGCCACCGCCACATCCTATCGATGCCTCGGCCGACCAGTCTGCGGGCTTTGTGCGCGCCGGCCCCATCACAAGGCGATGGACTCTTTTCGTCCGACCGGCCCCTCTTCCGCCCTCCCTGGTGCGCCTGCCCATCTCCCACTTCAACAGCGCCCGCGTCCTGCTCCTCCCTCTCGCTAAGCCGCTGCACTTGGACTCGCAGTGAGGAACGAAGCTCGCCCCACGACCGGCCATAAGGCGGGCATAGTCTCTCGAGCGGACGGCCAATCGGCAAGCCAAGCGCGATCTCGAAGCCCAGCTTCGACGTGTACCACGCACGTTCCGCGCCGGCTTGTTGGACGCCGTTCTTGTCGAAGAGCGTGTGCGGGGTCGTCCGACCCCGGTTGCTCCGGAGAAGGTCGACGAGAGCGTCCACTCCACCGACGATCTGGGCCTTTTGGGACGTGCGTTCTCTGCCGTCTTCCGCTTCTGCGGACCCTCCCCATCCACCCCCTTCACCCCCTCCATCCTCATACTCGAGTAACAGCACCCCCGGCTCCACCAGCACCACGTGCCCAGACACCCCATGCTCCGCGTGCATCCCCAACCACGTGCCCGCGGCCTCGTTCGCTTCCACCAAATATCCCGCCAGCTGAATAACGCCGTTGACCTCTGACGCCGAACCTTTGGCTTTGAGTTCAAAGATTAGGGTGGTGAGAGCGTAGATGCGCTCGGCGCCGGTGAGGCCGCGGACGAGGGGTACCCGCTGCGATCTCTGGGTTGAGCGCCCGGAAGCCGCCTCGGCGTCAGGCTCGCGGTCGGGCGTAGGAGTGTCGATGGGGTCTGTAGCTGCCGCGGGTACCTGCAATGGCATCGGGGGCATTAGCTACCAGCATGCTGTGACAGACGGAAGAGAACGTAGGTCATAGGCTGCGACCCACGGAGGACGAGCATATACTCACGATTGCGACGGTGTAACAGAGGGTCGCGCCGTCCGGCTGACGTATACCCTCTCAATCCCCCATACTCGTCGTCTACCGGAAACACCTTACGCTCATGAAGCCGCCCCAGGACAGCCCGGTACAATCTTGTCTGTGGGAAGCACGACTCCGTCCCGTCCGGATTTCGTGTCCGCAGGTTAATGAGGTCGAGACGACCGGAGGGAAACCGCCAGTCTAGATAGTGGCGGGGGGAGACGCCTTGGGACCATTCCACGTGCCTGCCGAACAGCTGATCTTCGAAGACTTTTTGAGTGGACCACTCGAACGCGGGGTCACCAATAGCTGTGGCCAGCGTGTTCCGGTTCGGAACAGTGCCGTTGACGAGAGGATCATCTAGGAGACAGCCTCCAAGGAGCTGGGCAAAAGTAACAGGGAAAGATGGAGGGAGCATGGTGCTATGGTGGGAGAGGTGGGGAAGCCGAGCTGGTTCAGAGTATGCAGTGCTGTTGATATCGAGGAATAATGGATGAGGCTACAGAGTACGAAGAGGCGCGAGAGGCCATCACCGGAACGACGAGACTGACAGGAGGAGATTGCGTGCCTATTTGAGACATAGCTTGTTAGGCGCGCACTATACAGGTGGCGACAACTTTACATGCCGCCGGCCACTGAGAACATCATATCGGAACACTTGAAAGACGTGCACAGGTGAAATGCTTATATATTGACCGTATGGAAGTGATTTAGAGTCTGCTGCACCGCAGCACCGGTGAGGACAATGAAGACTCGTCAAATACGCGTGTTTTGTACTTACTATGCGGCCACGGACTCACCTATCTAAGAAGACTGGCCAGCCCCACCAGAGCTGCTCGCCTCGTCCAAGAGACGGTCGAAGAGGGCTGAGCTGCCGATAGCGAACTTGATATCCAATTCCCGGAGAACCTCCGTGACGACCTCCACATACACTCTCTCTGCCTCGTTTAGACTCGTCACGCTGCCTCCGGCCCACTGGTCGAAGAAAGTATCGAGGTCCTCATCATCGTCAACGTCTGCTCCCCTATCAAGGTCGATCTCGCCAGTGTCGCTAATGCCTCGTGGTTTCCACTCGCGCACTATATCTGCTGACGGCGTTCCCTTGCTGTAAGTTGAGAGCTTGGTGGTCGTGAGGTTGGCACTCGATGATGTCGATAAGCGGTGTGGCCGCCGACTGGGACTGGGCATGTTTGAGGGAGACGGGTGCCCATGCACTGGAGGTGCGCATACAGGCATTGTCGCTGAAGGGCTGTTAGCATTCATCCTCAACCACAAAGATCACCGATGGACACACCTTCACAGCCCAGTGATAACCACTTCTCTTTCGGGCTGGCCACTCTGCGAGTCTTTTGCGCGTTGCCGCCATCGATATCTGTATCCAAACCGCGAGGCGGTTGCTCCGTGTCCTCAGGTCAATGAGGTCGAGTTGTTGGGAAGGGAAATCCCAAAGAAGATCATGAAGGGGGCGCGGGTTAAAGGTGCGGGGGCCCAGATGCTGACCGAACAGCTGATTCTGGAGAAAGGATTGGGTCGAGGGCTCGTACGCAGGGTACTGAAGGGCCGCCTCCAGCTTCTCGGCATCTGGGAGAGTGTCGGTGGTAGGAGGGTCAGGGCGGAGACAGCCGGTGAGTTGGCGGAACGTCAAGGGGGCCGGGGGAGGAGACATGGTGCTCTTGATGGATGGGGAAGTCAATACTCGTTGGTTTGGAACGACGACATTATCGAGGAGCAACTCGACTGGATCATGCCACGGAAGTAGTGAACAAAGAGGACTCGACAAGTAGACAGACGACTGGGCAAAACCTATATTTTACCGCGATTGGTTCCGTTTTTTACCACGGTTCGTCAGAAAACACCTAATTTTACCGCGGTTCGTTGTTATTGCAGCTATGCATGGGAGACTTGGCAGATAGGTAGCCCATAGCCATAGGGGTACGTAGCTATTCCATGCATGCTTAAATTCGGCTTGTGGAATGAAATACAACCAAAAAGGGTAATTTAGGTGGGGGCCACAGGTAGCTAAATGGCTTTTTGTCGATTCTGCGGCTACGCATGTGAAGCTTGGTGGGTAGGTAGCCCAGAGCCGTACGATTCTATGAGTATGACAAGCACGCTCAAATTCGACCTGTGGAAAAAGATGAAGCCCATAAGGTTATGTGTGGTGTAGGCCATTAATGACTATACGAAGTGATCCTTCCTTGCGCACACTACAATCACTCCAAATGCCTCAATCCAGTGAGTATTGACTGCTCTGTGATACAGTCCGCGTGGATTTCAGAGCTAAATTGCCATTGGCACCTTACAGATGGCATTTGCCGAAAACCCCAAATCCTCGTCTATACCCTCGTTCTGTCATGGCTCACCGTGCGTATAATGAGTGTCATTGGCCCCCATGTTGATGGTACCAGTCAACAACCATAAGCCCTTTCTGCCTAATATGACAACCCATGGTCAGTTACCCGCTTGGTGTGAAACTGCAGCATACCGGCTAGCCATCCGGACGCCCTATCAGTGACACCTTATCATCCACAATGTTGGTTATTTGACAGCGCACGCCCCATGTCACCTGTGATCTCGATCTTTTTGGATATAGATACTGCACAGTCCAATGTAGTCAGTCTGTGAAATTGGTGGTGTAAAGGTCAAGCATGCACTTATATATCAAAATCAAAACAAGCAGCCATTCACCACCGAAAGACGTGTTTTCCTTGTTGTTTGAAATTCAACAGCATTTGCCCCAAGCCACCTGTGATCTCTGTCTCTGTGTAATTAGATACTGCACAGTTCGATGTAGTCAGTGTGTGAATTCGGTAGTGCAAAGGTCAAGCATACACTCACACATCAAAATCCAAACAAGCAGCCATTCACCAATCAAACACGCGTTTTTCTTGTTTTCGAAATTCCACAGCACTTGCCCCAGTTCACCTGTGGTCTCTGTCTTTGTGGAAATAATAGACACTGTACAGTTCAACGTGGTCAGTGTATGAACTCGGTGGTGTTCAGATCAATCATACACTTACACATCAAAATCACAAACAAGAATTCAGAATGCAATTAACCTCCTGCTCACCACTCCGCCCTATCATACCGCAGCACCCTCCACTTTGCCAGTTCTTGTCTTTGTTAAACTCCGCCGCGCTTCCAGTCAGTATCCTGTGCACACAATTTGTCCACATGTGGTCGATGGAGGTTGGAATGTGTCCCAGGGGCGATTTTGGATATGTCGAACTTATGATATGCGAGAGATGTTGAATTCAATTTGACCCATCTCAGAAGCCTTTGCTGGATTGCTGCATTATTGCTCCCGTCCTCGTGGTCTGGGGTTCTGAACGCGACAGCCAAAACAATCAATGGTTGCATCGACTTCTTCTCTCTTTCACAGCCACGTTCTCGGAATCAGTCTCCCACTGACAAACTCATACTTCATGATTTCCCGGATATTAACCATGTCCTTTGCAGTGAACCCTAGGCCTTGCCCATCATTGGCCCAAGGATCTCGGCCATGCAGTCGGCCGTCAATAGTCCAGCATGTCCATACGCCGCAATCATACCAGTTCCCCTGCTTAGTTGGCCACTACACACAATTGAGAATCATCATCAGTTGTGAATGAACCAACAACATCAGCATTGACAACGCACAAATTTGCAAGTCCAGGCAGGAAGAACATCTGCAGCATCGCCTTCCTTGAAGTAGCTGATGTGCTCAAGCAATATGAACGTTTTCAGATTCTACAAGGTATGTCTCTCTAAGAGTTCATCATGCATGGTTTCGTTAACAACCCACTCACTTCAAAGATGTCATGAGGTGGATACTTGGCGTTGCCCAGTGAGTCATAGCATTCAACTTGCTTTTCTTTCAAGTTGATAATTGCTGTTGTCCAATGACCTATTACCCCAGGGTGATGGATAGGGAGTACCACCATGTCAAAACAAAAATGTTTGGCTGTAACCTCACTCATTTCTCAGCACAATGACATACAGCTTGTGGCAACCCTTCGTAAATCACTCACCCTTGTTTTGTCTGTTTTTTTTTTTCAACTGTCGCTTGTGCAGGTTCCTTTTCCATGTGGATCTAAAGACAGATTGCGATAGAAGATGTCATCGAAGCCAAGGAGGTTTCCGTCAATACCACATTGTTTGCAGTCTGCTATGATCAAGTTGATGTTCACTGCCTATGAGACCTTCCGGTACAAGCCTTGTGTTCAACATAGCCTTGTCAAGTGTGAGGTTGGGCCATTGGTAATAGGGTATGGGTGATCGAGTTCTTGATGTCACTTCGAAGCTTTTGGGTTTCATGGCTTTGGGAAGGTATCAACATACAGATACCCAATTAGTACCCCCTCCCACAAACTGCTGCCAAGTCATAACTCACCTTTCTGTGGCCTTCAACTGATATCTTTGGTACACCAGCACCTGAAACAATATATGACAAATAAGTACAAACACTTTGCAAAAAAAAAAAAGGAGCCACAGACCATCTTCTTGATACAGTAAGTTTTTTGCCCAATCAGGCGATAACGGCTCCAAAGGAGTTTTTTGAAGTTCAACCTCTCCATCAGATTCCTCAGTAAGATACCCAGAAAATTCCACTGGCTTCTCCCTGGTCCCATCATTGAAATTTGCAGTGACACTGGCTGATTCTTGCTTGCGCTTGGTGGATGTTTGTTTGCCAACTTGAATCTGCCCATAGAACAGGAGCACCGGCCTCCGTTCATGCGCTTTGTCAAAGCACTGCTCAAACGACAAAGCTTCTGTGACATGACGGTCATCCAGAAGCCAGATCTTGCTTTCCTTCTCAGCAAGAGTGACATAGTGCCCGCCATGGTCTCCTAGTTCCAGTCCTTGGCAACAAACGACACCTCGCAATTTCCATTGGGTCTGTGTTTTTTTCTGTGCAGAGTCTGGTTGACAGAGCACCAATGGAACCTCAAAGGGCATAACTGACATAAGATCTCTTCCACTTTCATGTGCTTCAGCCACGTCAGTCCACAATAGCTCCACCACAATGGCTGCAGGCTGACTTGTAGCATGGATCTTGCTTCCTATGTCGGCCAGTGGTGAAGAGGAGTGTGGTGATGATTTGTTGCAGAGTATGATGATGGTGGGGGCCACATTATGTGATGTTTCATGATACACGGTTTGATCAGCTCCCAATATGCCAAAATAGCTTGTGAAGGGAGCTGCAAAGATATGATCAGCTTGGGCCAATTCACAGCCAGGCCTTACATTTGTTGGGTTCAAAATAGTCGCTCCACTTGTCCAGCAAAGTACTGAACACTGCAGCAGGGTCATTGATGTCAGTTGCACTTGCGATGATATTTTCCTCTGATATGCAATGTCACAAGCCAAATAAGCATGATGTCAGTAACATGCTTGGCACTGAGAGATGTATCTAAATTCACCATGTGCAGCCTGGAAGAAGAGATCGAAAACGAATCTATCCCCGAAGAAGGAGACTGTAGCAGTGTTGCCAGATAAAGCAGAGATAGAGGGGACTCATTACTGTACGCGCCAAATTACGAAGCCGCTCGCGGCTTCCCCATCCGTCCTACATTGGCCCTCCGGCTTCCCATCCAGGTGCCACACCGGCTTCGTAGATAACGCCAAGTAACGCCGATGCATGAGTGCCATGTATGAGTCTACGATCTACGTACAGTATCTACCTATCTCTTCTAAGTACTTGTATACTCTGTTACTCCTCGTCTTCGTCTTCGTTTGCCTCGCCTGTCCTCACAACTGCCCCCTTCTGTAATGAAATCCGGTCTTGCCTACCATGAAGCATCATATCGAGCACGTCCCCTGCAGAGACACCGACCACTTCGTCTTAACCCCTAAGATTGGCCTGCAACTCCCTCTCCTCCTTCGTGTCAGAGAGTTTCTGACGTAGAGCTTCGAAGTCTTTGCTGTTCTGCTCCTCATAGCGCTCGTTGCTGATCCTGCTGAAGTGTCAGGACCCGGCAGAAGGAGAACAGGGCGACGTGGCCCGGGAAGAGATAGGAGGGGAGAGCTGCGATACGGCGGTCAGGTACACTTCAGTGCCTGAGGTGGAAGTACGGAAGGTGGAAGTACGGAAGGTGGAAGTGCGGAAGGTGGAAGTGCGGAAGGTGGAAGTGCGGAAGGTGGAAGTGCGGAAGGTGGAAGTACGGAAGGCGGAAGTTCGGTGGCAAGAGAGAGAGAAGGGGCTAAGAATAGAACGGGGGAAGACATATATAAGAGGGGGGTCTGAGTCCATACTGTTGATCTTCTCCTCGAAGATCAATTATCATATGCCACACAGTCAAAGGCAATAGCGCAACACCCAACACACCTCAACCACCACCCAGCGCTATCTCCCCCGCTCGCTAGATCTTCCCGAGCACCTTCCCCTTCCTCATAGATAGGTATCCACTGTCAGACAAGTGTTCGAGGCATTCATCTCTGTCTCGCACGTAAACGGTCGTCTTCTATCGGTCTCTAGTTGCAGCCTTTGCTAGGGACAGATCGTGACATGAAGTGACGTAGAAGGCCGGCAGGGTTGTCCTCTTTCTTGGACTCAGAGCCGTCAGGATTGGAGTTGCGGGAGGATGGGGGCGGCATGCTGTAGAGGAGTGATGTGGGTGCTCTGGGGCAGTATAGGTAAGTTGTGACACATACATATCATTCTGGACAGTCTGAGCCCCCCTCCCCGAGCCTCTGGGGGCGCTGGGTGGGGGGCGGATTCTGCGTCCGGCCTCCATGGACCCTCCGGATTATTCCCAAAACTGGAAGATATCATGATTACATAATCAATATTGTTACGTAAGCGGCTTCGTAAGTTGGCACGTACAGTACTCAATTTCGGGGTATCTTTAGAAATATCAATGACCAATTTTGAAAATGATGGCATCATAGCAAGAGCTTGATACAGTGCTATCATGTAGCACCGATTATTGGCCTTGTTGACTATGCCAGATGGCCCAGCACCAGGTTGTAAAGAAGACTGAGGATGTTTGCCATCTTTACCATCATGTGGGTTGTTTGAAGCCGATGATGAAATCACAAAAGGTTTTCGCTTTGGGCCATCTGGGTTGTGAGATCCACGTATAGGTGATGTGGCTTGTGGACGCCCACCTTTTGACGTGACTGGTTGGACTGGCAATGAAGGTCTCTGTGGAGATGTCGACTTTTCCTCATCATGATCGGAAAACTGGAAGCGTCTGCTGATCGGAGAATCCACACGGGCATCCGGTGATGACTGAGGGGATAATTTGAGGTGTGCTGAGCTGTCCTGGTTGCCATCTTCAGCATCATCATTTTCGGGATCCTCCTTGTAATAATCAGACCAGTCATCTTCTATGTCCTTGTCATCCTCATTGCCTCCCTTCATGGGTGGAAGTGGCTAAAAGAATTGATGGCCCACAAGGATGTCAGATTCAGCCTCCACAACATCACCCACACCATCAAACATTGAAACAGCGCAAAGGTGTCGGCAGCTGTACAAAGTCTGCTCGTAGTCTGTGCAGACACAAGCCGGGCGCACACCCTGTCCACACACAGTAGTACAGCCTAGCCTGGTTGCTCACAGTCTTTCTGTGATTGGCCTTGTTTTTCACCATATTGGGATTGATGATGTCAGGCTCCTGCACCACAAAGATGGTGTCACATCCAGCAAGGCATTGGCGGTGATCTGTTGATAGCTCGGCAACTTCTGTGTCAGACAGACGCCTCACTAAGCCCAGCTCCCACAGCTTGTGTCCTTCACTGCAGCGCTTCATGAGATCCGGATTGAGGCGCAGATTTTGTGGGGGGTGTTCCCTGTATAGGGGAAAATAATGGTATACAATCAAATAAATGAGATCCACCCCATACATACTCATCAGTATGAGTATGTGTATGTGCAAGGTAAGTGTATCAACATACCGCTTGTTTGCCTTCATGTCCAGCACTACTCTGTCAAAACTTCGGATTTGTGATTCCACATAATTGTTTGTGCGTTTCAGTTCAATTGTCTCAAAACTGGGAGCCCATATGCTACAACATGCCTAATCCATATGTTGCTTAGCCACTGCCGGTCCAGATAGGCAATCATGAAATCAAAGGACTGCTTCGGGTGTGGGCAGTGCTGCAAAAGTTTCTCAAGGGCAGCTTTGAATGAATCATAGTAAACATTCCACAGCTCTTCAGTTGGGCAGCTCTGAAGTTTTCTGAACAGAGCCAAGAAAGCAGTAACTTTGGCCTTCCGTAGATTGACTCCAAGAGAGGCAAATAGCAATGATTTCGCTTTTGCCCGCAAAGCTTGCATGACGTGAAATTGGCACGCATGAACTCTAGCATTTGGCCAGACAACCTTTGCCGCTGCCAATTCTGCTGTGTCACCATCAATAGTAATACATGAGGGCTGGAAGCCATGCTTTACTACCTTGTCAGCACTCTCAAGCAGCTCCTTTTTTGAGAGCCCAATATAGGATGTGTCAGAGTATTCATCAGGGCTGGAACTGATTTTTTTGGCAAGCTCTTCAATTGCGGCCTTGAGCTTTGAAAAAAAAAGGTGATACTGCTCGCGTCCACCTTTATAGGACAGCATGACCCCCACTGTCAATAGCAAGCTTGTATATCAGCAAGACTCAGGATGAATGGCCGCAATTGGGAGAGATGTTTAGGCTTACCAGGTGACATGTGACCTGTTTGGGTGATGCACCCCGCAAATGTTACTGGTTGCCTTGGAGAAGACTTGTTCTTCCAGCTACTGTCGCTGGCAAATACACTGTCTTGGCAATTGACCATTCCACCTGCAAGAGCGTGCTCAGGTGCCACAATCACTTCAAATGCCTCATTCCCAAGCAATTGTTGATCCCTCCGTCGCTCCAGTAGGTAGGGAACATTGTGGCTTTGAGTAATCACATTAGCCCTGGTTACACACATTTTACACATCATGACATACTAGAGAAATTGAGACTCATCACACTTAAGAATTGTTTGCACGGCTGCCAGGGGATCGCGATTCAGCCTGCTCCTTGTTCTTGCAGCGGTTATTGCAGTCTCAAAGTCTTTCGGTTTTGGACGCCGCCAGATTGGCAACGAGTGGGAGATGTGCTTTGGGTCTGCTGTTGCCAGCATCCAATCTATGGCAGTATCAGTGTCAGGATAACAGATGAACACAAATATATCTGGACATACCCTTTTTCAATTTACTCTGTGTCATTCCAGAAAGGCTTGCATGTAGATGGAGCTCACGATGAATTGCCCTTGACATGTGAAGGTTTGAGCGGTCCTCAGGAGTCCGATGATTATGGGGATTGACATAATGTATGCTACACTGGCCTCTCACAGCCTGTCGTACTGTGATTGTCACCTATACTCCGCTGTCAGCAGAAGAACCTTGCAAAAAACTCTGGAAACCCAAGAGTCTTCACTTACTAGCACATGTGCATTGGTAGGACATATCTTCTTCTTGTACGTCTTCTTTGTGTCCTGCGAAGCTGCCTTGCTTGATCCCTCGTTGTCTCCACTTTCATCATCATCTGCAGACCGAACCTCATTACTCAGCTAGAGGAGCAGGTCGCTACGCTGACTGACGAAAAAATAAGCTATTTCATATCGTTGAGTCAGAAAGCCAATGATTTGACTGCGAAGCTGAAAAAAAAACGGAGTTTGAGCTACAGGAGAGCAAGGAGGAGAACATGCATCTCGCCAAACTCAACACATCCTACCAGCAGGATAGTTTTAAAGCGTTTGAACAGCTCGAAAAGAGTGAGGAGAAGATCAAGGTTTCAAGGGAGGCAGACAAAGGGCGGGAAGAGGAGGTGAATGGGTTGAAGAAGAAGTTGGAAATGACTAGGAAGCGATTGGAGGACGTGGCAGAGTATATGAAGAAGGCGGAAGAGTATACAAAGAAGAAAAAAGAGGAGCTCAAGGAAAAAGTGAGTCTTTTACAGTTACGATGATTGCGTTAGAGAGGACTGGGAATGTACTAATTATAACATCCATCAGGATCTTGACATCTCCAAACTGCAAGAGGATAACAAGGTACTTGCCAAGCTTGTTGCAGCATTGAAGGAGAAGACAGGAGAATGATTGCATGTGGAAGACATTGTGCAGAAGGCGAAAGACGGTGAGGGTGTTATGTGAGAATCAAGGGTGAGTATACTTATGGCAGAGAGTGAAGTGAATTTGATGTACATTACTGACCAAACCCATTCATGTAGGACGATGACATATCCAATCGAATAGACCTCTATGTGAACAGACTTTTGTCCTTGATTAAGATCACAGTGAATTGGGGCAAGTGCTGTTGAATTTCAAACAACAAGGAAAACACGTCTTTCGGTGGTGAATGGCTGCTTGTTTGGATTTTGATGTGTAAGTGTATGCTTGACCTGTACTCCATCAAATTCACACACTGACTACATTGGACTCTGCAGTATCTATATCCAAAAAGACCGAGATTACAGATGGCATGGGGCACGCGCTGTCAATTCACCAACAATGTGAGCGTCATTGATAGAGTGTCCGGATTGTAACGGTACACTGGGACAACCTGTTACATATGGTATATAAGCTGCAAATACTATTCCAGTCGGGCTGGAATGGTGACTTTTTGGCGTAACGGTTAAGAAGCCCACGTACATAGTTCCTTTGCAATTGCTATGTTACAGCATTCCAGCCCAAACGTACGCGGTTCGAATCCGCTACTGGACATAGCCCTTTTGTCTTTTCCTCATCGGGCACTATGGGCCCAAAACCGCCGGATTTTGGTTGTGGGGCGTGATTATCCGGCGCTTTTGTCAGAAATATCCGGCGCTTTTGAAGTCGCGGCTCGGCATCAAATTGTAGGGTGGATAATCCGGAATAGGATAAATCCGGCGCTCGATCGTTGTGGGGCGGACAAATCCGGCGCACCCAACGACCTGGGGGGATAAATCCGGCGCACCCAACGAGACCTGGGGGGATTATGGGATACATCCGGCGCACTCGACGAGACCTGGCCACCTGGGGGGAAAAATCCGGCGCACCAAACGAGACCACGATTGGGAATAGTGGAAGAGGAAGAGGAAGAGGTTCGGCACGGAAGTCGGTGTTGATGCAGATGCCCCACAGTTGCATGATGTATGTATCAAGAGAAATTGCTTGCCGGCGCCGCTTGAGCATTGCATAGTCTGAAGTAGTAGTAGTGATAGCTGGTGAAGACTATATTACTCGTATGTACTAGAAGAGGTGGTGAAGCAACAACAGAAAAATGATATGACGTCATTATCGGTATTGATTGCTCCACCACATCTTTCCACAGTGTTCGATCCTCTTCGAGGACTTCATTCGCCACTCCCCCCTCGCAACGACTCTTCGTGTTACATATCACTCGCTTTCGTCTTTTTATCTCTTCATTTCACTTAGCTCTTGCTCTACCCGCAACACGCCAGCAACATGTCACCCACATACAGTCAGGCAACGCGAGCCCACGGGCTCTTCTCAGAGAAGCGCCAGTGGTAAGAGCAGCTAACGGTGCGGACACTCTTGTTCGCATGGAGTACTAATCGTCTTCTGTTATCTGAGCCACAGTGGACCCCGCGTTACAGCAGATTGATCCCAATCTTCTGCCACCAATGGCTGCACCCCGCCCTCCGGCGCCTCCAAAGACACCAGGTGGCCACCTCGTATGCAAGTAAGTGCTGAATATGCTGTCGCACTGTGAACGACACTTGTATTTTGCTGACCATGCACTCTTCCACCCCTACCCCCACGTAGCCCAACGACCAATTGCTCTTTCGCCCCTCGTGCAACCACCCCCCACCCCAAGCCGGGGGGCTGCCTACCTCCCACCCCCCTCATCAGCCAAGACGGCTAGGAAGGCGAGGCCTACCATCCCCAAGCCTTGCAAAGTGCCCGACAACCTGCGAAAATGTTCTTTTTATGGTTCTAACGAGGTTAAAAAAGCTGAACGGACCGAAGCGGCTTTAGAGCTGCATGCCCGCTGGGATACGGTATTGGCAAGTCGATCAAACCGCATTCCTCAACTGTTTCAGCTGATAATCGCTACCTTCAGGAGCTCGTCAGATTCTGCAGAGATCAAGCCCAGATATCGAAGACGAGCGGATATCGATCTCTAAGCTCACAGTCACTTCGTGTCTACGACGCTATCGTGAGAGCTCAATGTGATGTCCTCCATGTTCAAGCAATGAGTTGACATCTACTTACAGCTAGCCGACGTCGAGAGGAAGCACAAGGTCAAGATCTCGGGCCAGTACTACGACAAGAACTGGCTGGGGAGGGAACTCCTCAAGTCTCGCCTGAGGAATGCCCGTTCAGACGCGAAGCGGAAGCCTCGCAAGGAGCGTGGTGCCCTCTCCGGACTGCCGCTGCGGGAGGTTCGGAGAAGGTGCCTGATTGAGCAGGGTAAGGCGGGGGACATTGAGGAGGAGGGCTTGATCGAGGAGGAGGAGGAGGACGACGACGACGACAACAAGCAGGAGGACGAGGACGAGGAGGACGAGGACGAGGACGAGGACGAGGGGGACGAGGACGAGGACAAGGGGGACGAGGAGGAGAGTGAGCTTGCTGAGCCCGAGTGCGCCGAGCCCCAGTACGGCCAGCCCGAGTACGCCGACTACGAGTACGCCGGGCACGGGGGCTACGAGCAGGGCTATGCGGGCTACAAGCAGGGCTATGCGGCGGGCTACGAGCAGGACTAGCTAACAGTAAGCAGGCCGGTCGCGAGGAGCGCAGTGGGGGGACGCGACCGGGGAGGGTCCCAGTCAAGAGGCTCGGGCGCCTGTGGAGAACAGTAGTGGTCCTGGTACAAGGCAATGCATGTATATATACTCCAACAGCGAGCGCGCAAGCCTGCGCAACCCCGAGCAAGCAAAACGGCGTGTACGGCGAGGGAGGGGACCAGCAGCCACGACCCCACGCACAGAAAAGGCTGGATGTATCCGGTGGTCCGGATATTCCACAAGCAAAGTCCGGATTATTCTACCAACAAAGCTACAGATGTATCCGGTGGTCAAAATATTCCATACCAGGACGCGGTGGAGATTCCGAAAATGACGTACAGATTATCCCAAATCGGAGGTCTGGAAAAAACCACACCGCCGGAAAATCCCAGAATTGAAAGTCCGGAAATTACCGCACCGCCGGATTTTGGAGGTCCGGAAATTGCCGTACCGCCGGATTTGGAGGTCCGGAAATAACCTGACCGCCGGATTTATCTGACTTTGGGCATCACCGGATTTTCCTGTGCGCCGGATTCAGGACAGTACCGATAATCCGGCGTTTTGCGTTGGAATATCCAGCGTTTTTGACCGCCGGATTTATCAGTCGCTTTTGGGCCCATAGTGGGGTCTACGGCCGCCCGCATCCAAGCGCCTCCAGGGTCCACGGCCGCCCTCCACCAAAAGCGCCTCTCGGGTAATTAAGGACCACCCTCCAAGCGTCCTCGGGTTAAGACAGTACTTAAGGGAATGAACAGTAGTCGGTTAGATGTTCCACCGCTTTGAAGTACGCAGGCCGAGCCTGGAAAGTGTTATATATCGATCCTACGCTTCGGGACGAAGCTTTCCCGAAGGGGAGGGTGATGTAACAGTACACTGGGACAACCCGTTACATCTAAATATATTATAAGCCTTTACCGGTGTGCCTGAGAGAATTAGACTCTTTTCGACTTTACACCTCCCACACGCCGAAATCGCAGAAAAGGCCGACGACAGTTTCTCGGGCCACGCGCAATACGCCCATCTGCTTTTTCCATGCATCTGTAGCCTTAGAATTGAGACCTGTAGGACATGATTTACTGAATTCGACCCGTTTGGCTGAGGTGCCTGAAGACCGCGTCCGTTTCGGGATCGTCTGTCCACTTCACGCTTCCCACAGGCCGAAATCGAGAAAAAGGGCGACGACACTTTATCGCGAGTGACTCCATGCGTCTGCCTGTGTTTTTCGTGCATGTAGTCATAACTCCTCCCAACCTCCCGTAAGAGATGGATGTGGTCATAACTCCTCCCAACCTCCCGTAAGAGATGGATGTGGTCATAACTCCTCCCAACCTCCCGTATGTAGATCGTGCTGGATGCATGTGTCTACGCCCAGCCGAGCTCGTTCAGCTCACCCTCATCCATGTCCTGGATAGGGATGACCTCCTCCTCCTCGTCAGAGGACTCGGCAAGCGGCTCTTGCCCAATCTCCTTAAGCAGCACTGCTTGCATGCCAGGTCGCGGGTAAAAACGGCGGATGCGACTGTGACTGACAGGCTTATGCAGCTCGACGCCGTGTGCGGCTTCGAGAACATAGGCACCACCTCTGTTTATTCTGACGACGCGAAATGAGCCATCAAATCTGGGCTGACGCCGAACCGCATGCGTGTTGTCTTGTTGGCTATTTCGCACTAAAACGAAATCTCCAGGGCGGAAGTCGCGGTCGCGTTGGCGGCGTTCCCATTTGTCGTTGTGTTGCTCCACGCTCGCGTTTCGCAATTGCTGCACTCTCTCTCTCGCTTTGATCAAATCCGCGGGTCGACGCTCGATCTGCGCCATCCTAGCCTCGAGCATATCGGCCTCGGTCTCGATCTTCTCCCAATTATAGAGCATCACTGAGTGCTGTGACAAATCAACAGGCAGAGGGCACTCCTGCCCATATAACAAGAAGTACGGCGTGAGACCGTGAGTGCGTTTGGGCGTGGTGCGGTCTGCCCACAACGCATAGTCAAGCTGAGCTGCCCACTGTGTAGTGTCGTCGGTGCAGCGGCGAAAAATAGCCTCCTTGATAGGTCGGTTCCCACGCTCCACAACACCATTGGCCTGAGGATGATAGGCTGATGTTCGGATCTGCGGGATCCCATAGCGCACCAATGCATTGCGAAAAGCGCCTTGGAACTCTGGCCCATTGTCTATGGTGACACGTGTAGTCACACCGAAACGGGTGATGATTTGTCCAAAGAAAAAGACGGCGGTGGCCTCGGCGGTGATGCTGCGAACGGCCTTGGCTTCGGCCCATCCGGTGAGATTGTCCCTCGCAATGATGATGTACTGGGGAGCAGTCTCGCTGTCGGGCACTGTGCCCATGTGGATGCAGTCGATATTCCACTGAGCAAACAGCACAGGTACTTCGGGCGACGTGCGCAGCCCTTCATACTGGCGATAATCACGCATCTGGCATTGCTGGCAGGTGCGAACATGGTCCTTGATAAATTTTCCCAAGCCTGGCCACCAGAAGCGGTCGCGAACACGAAGGTAAGTCCCTCGCTCGCCTTTGTGCCCTCCTTCTTCATGAAGTTCCTCGAGGATTTGGAGCTGACGGTCTTCTGACAGAACGACTTCGACGGGCAGACCACGGCCATTCTGGCTCTCGCGACATAGGCGGCCGTCGCGAAGATAGTACTTGGAGGATTCACGGGCAAGTTGCTCGCGTTCCTTCGGCTCGAGGTCATCAGGCCATTGGAGCGTCTCCAAATAGCGTGCTAATGTGAGCCACTCATCCTGATACAGGTCGGCTTGCAGTGGCACTCCATCCCACCGATCATGCGGGGCGTCGTCCTCTGCGTCAATGACCAGAGCCTCGAAAATTTGCGGAAGGGTTGTTGAACCGCAGCGGGAATCGAGCCAAGCTTCAGGATCCTCTTCATCACTATCATCGGGCTGGCGAGGACGGCGGGAAAGAGCGTCGGGGACAATGTGCTTAACCCCGGCAACATGGCGCATCTCGAAATGGTGAGACTGGATATACCAGCACCAACGAGTCTCGGCGGCACTAGAAAAAGACGAGGTGCTAATCATTTGTTTGACAGATGTGCAATCCGTCTCCAAAATAAATTTGCACCCATAAATGTACTGCCGAACTGCGCGAAGGCCTACAAAGATCCCAAACAGTTCAAGTTTGGGCTGGCTGTAGCGCTGCTGCATCTCGTTGTAATAGATGGACAAGAAGCGAGCAGGTCGACGGCGTCCTTGTGAGTCTATTTGCGCAAGTTCGACCCCGCAACCAATTTGGCTGGCGTCGATAGCAACAATGACGGGGTGCTGATCCAAGTCCATGTAGTCAATAGGCTTGATCAGCCCACAATTTTTGAATGCAACCTTGGCTTTTTCGAGAGCCTCGGCCGCAGCCTCAGTCCACGCAAAATCCTCGTCGCTGTTCTTGGTGAGATCGACAAGAGGGCGCACTATGTCACCGAAGTGGGGGATCCAAATGCGTGCTCGCCCTAATAGGCCAAGCACACTCCGGACCTCCTTCCGAGACTTGCAGTTTTTCCACTTGTCTATCTTTGCTAACGCCTCCTTAGTCAATGTTCGACCCTCATATGAACAGAGGTAGCCGACCATTAATATTTGGCGAACACCTAGTGCGACCTTCTTCCCGGAGAAAGTCCCACCAAAACGCTTCATGCGGTGCAAGATTCGGTTCAAATCCACAGCATGTTCGTGCACAAATCGCCTGATATTTGGGTTATCTGGAAGAGTCTCGGGCTGACCATCCTTATCCAAATAATAGCTGCTCGGCCCCTTGACCGTAACATCATCAATATAGATCTGCACTTTGTCTGGCAGCTCAGCAACGTAAACGAAAGACATCGAACGTTGGAAAGCTGCTACAGCATTTGTCCACCCCTGAGGCATTTTAGTGAGCCGGAAGGTGCCTATTGGAGTTTCAAACGTTGTGACGTCCCTGGAGCTGACGTCAAGTGATAGTTGGTCGTAACCTGCAAAGGCGTCGAGGGCTGTGTAAATGGTGCGCCCTGCGAGAGCCTCTGTGAGCTCGTCCATGTTGGGTGGGGTGCCAGCATCCCGTATCGTAACCTCATTTAAAGGTTGTAAGTCATGTACAATTCGTATCCCACCATCCTTCTTCTCCACCGCAAAGTGACCTGAGCGATAAGAAGACTGAGACCTCTCGTAGAGCCCGCTCTCTGTTTTGGCCTTAATAAAATTTACAATTTTCTCTCGAGTCTTAGCAGGCAACCGCACCGGGCGGGCTTGCCATGGAACATGGGGTATCAATGGTATCTTATGGGGGGGTATATAACGGGTGTCAAACCCGCCCTTCTCGCTCTCATCCCACGCCAACGCAGCTTCATTATTGAGGAGGACCGCTGCGAACAAGTCCTGCTCCTCCTCACTCAAAAACCCGACTCAGAGTTGGGGGCCCCATCAAAGATTGCGTCAATCCTTTCACGGGTGGCACGCTTGCCATATTGGAGGTTCGCGCGCTTGGCGGGCCTAGTAGGAACGCCTGGGAGATCACCCAAAATATTCTCAGGCTCCTTCATGACGGGCTTGTCGGCCTCGGGATAAATTGTGGCGACAGGGCGCTTCTTCTTGAGGACACTCTTGTAAGCACCCGAGGAATGCACAGCAGTGACGGTCGCTGACTGATTTCCCTCGGTCCAGGTATCCTTGTCTAAGCCTCCACGCAGGATCTCCACCTTGTAGTCGGCGTTGCCTTCGGTTGTCTCACAAAGCTCAACAATCTTCTCGGCAACCCAAGTGAGCTCATCCGATCTGGTTTGCTCTTGAGTAGTGCCAGAGGCATCAGTGATGCTGACAGAAGCGCCAGTAACTGCAGTGACGTCGTCTGCAGGAGCATGAGGAGCGGCCTTAGGCCTGCCAGTGGGTTCACGACCGTACGGAGCCGGCGCTTGGGCGTTCTTGCTGGAAAAGCACTTGCAGGCAACTCTGTCACCGGAAGAGACACTGTGAGAGTCGCTGTCTGTCTCACAAATATCCATATCACTGACACTGCCTGTAGACGCGGATACACAGTTGCTCATGTTCGCGCTGAGGTCTCCACCAATTTCCCCGGCTTGAACTACCACCTTGCGACGGTTCTTGGAGTCATACATGGTCTTCTTGGGGCCTCCCGGAAGGTGCACAAATTGGGAAGAGTCCCCTGCCTCGGTATGTTGATGAAGCACAAGCCTCTCCCCCGACCAGTTCTGGTCTACACGGTTCTTCCAGATGAAAGGCATCCCGAGAATAACCTTAGAGCTTCCAGCTGACACCCAGAAAATGTGCCGAGTAGTCATCCCGCTCATGGAGATATGGAGAACTGCGTGTCCGAGCAGCTTCTCGGGTCCCCCGTGGATGCCAAAGAGTCGGAACAGTGTGTCAGTCCGGAGAGACAAGGGATAAAGCGGAGACCGTCGCTCGTTCAGCTCCTTCCATAGAGCAAGAGGAATAACATTGACTTCGCTTCCTCCGTCAACAAGCCCCGACACCGGAATGCCGTTCATGCTCACTATGACGCTGGCTGTGCCCACCGCCAAGTAGAGCTCTTCACCATCGGAGATTCGTCCCCACTTCCTCATGACAAGGGGTGTCAGACTCTTATTGGAAGAGAGGTCACCGGTGCCGTCGGGCGCAAGTACATTACGGCGGGCTATCTCAAGTGAGTCCGACACTTCTCCCTTATTGGATTCAAGGTTGAACCATATCTCGTCTCCCAAGACAGTCCTCGCTATCCGCTGCTGACTCTCCTAGTTGGACATACAGAACAGTACCCTCGATCTCAATCTGCATGGTATGAGAAGCAACGTCGGCCCCTTCATCTTCAGAATCTCCAGCTGACAGTTCTCCTTCAGCATCGGCGGTACGACTGTCCGCGGAAAACCCTACTTTCTTCTCGGGCTGATGAGTCCTGGAGTACTCATTGAGAGTCGAGTGAAAAAGCGGAGACAAGGCTGCCAACTCAGCAAGAGACAAAGTGACTGTCGTCTCCATCGCCAGACGCCGCACAGTCGCCGACTTGTCAACGCCGCGAGTGTACGTGCTCCAACGAGGCTCGCTCTTCTTTATTGCCGACTTCATCTCGACATCCTTCTGAGATGTCGAGGGTTCTGCTGGCACGTAGGGAACGCCAAACATCTTGGGGAGGCTTGAGCGATCGGGAGTCTTGTCTGGAGCTTGAGCAGAGGACTTGGGAGTTTTACCCTCTGAGGCAGTCTTTCGTGCGTACTTCTTCTGCAATGATGGCGGCGGGACCTCAGCGGGTAGAATTGACTGTTTCTTCTTAGGCTCGACCTCAGCCGCAATCTTAGGCTTGACCTCAGCCACTGTTGGAGAAACTCGCTTTGGCAGCGGCACGGCGTTTGCACCAGAGACAGGAGCAGAGGGAAAACGCGGTGTGAGTGGGGTGCGATGGCCAAAAGTAGGCTGAGACTTATTGACTGGGCGCTTAGAATAAGGAGCGGTGTCAGGCTTGACCTTGTCAGTCCGAGCAGCTGCAGATGCATCCACATCATACTCGTTCTCGGCCTCTTGAGCCTGCGCTGCCACATTGAGCCTGTGAACCATCATGGAGACTAAATCACCTTGCCAAGAGTGCGAGTCATTGTCCCGGCCTGTGGGGCACTCCAGATCGTAGCCATCAGCCATTGAGGACTCGTAAGTTGTAGTGTGACTGGACAAGCAATGGCCGCTAATCTCATCAGCAGAGCTAGACTCGGCAGGGGCGGAGCTGAGGTTGGCAGAAGAGCCTGGGGCAGTCCAAACATATCCCGTATACGGCAACCCGTCAGGGCCCACGAGGTGGCTTGGCCCCAAGAGCGAGTTCTCAACAGAGCCTGCATTGCCCTCAACGTCGTCGTCCACCGGACACTCGTCATATTCATTCTGGTCCACACACAAGGAAGCAACGATGGCCTGGGCCTCTTTGGCGACCTCCCGCTTGCGCTCAGCCTGCTCGAAGATGGCTCGGAGGGTAGAGTCGTAATAACCGTCAGGTCCACGCCTAATGACTCTGTCTTGATACGGGCCATTAGTCTTGAGCTGCCATCGGCCTTTGTAGGCGACAATCATGCCCAGTGCTTCCCAGTGCTGGGCCTTTGGGCAGTCTCTCACTCTGTGATCATGTTCGCCACACCAGAAACAACCGTCCTGGTTGGGATTGCCTGCAAAGGAGTTGCGGCGGTCACGAGAAAAACCGGGGTTGGACTGATTGCCTCCACGGTTGCCGCCTTGGCCTGGTTTGAGACCAAACGGTATGTGCGGGTCCATGTAAGGGGCTGCCTTAATAATCATAGCACGCAGCTGGTGGTAGATGGGCAACTCGCGGTAATTCTGAGGGTTCTCGGACTTGAGCTGATTTACTTGCTTCATTAGGTCTTCAAGAGAGCCTTCGGTTCCGCTGCCAGTGCTGGCAGCAGCGGCACGGACTGTAGTCACAGCCTCCTTGCTTTGCAACTCCTTGGGCCACACTTCGGCGAGAGCTGGTTCCAACTGAGCCAAACGGGCACGATAAGTTCTGTAAGTTATCGCCTTGGAGGCTTGATCCTCGAAAGATCCGAAGCAGCGTTAATAGAAAGGTCTTGCATTGCTTTAGCAAGCTCAACCATCTCAAGCTCCCGAACAGACTTATTGGCGATAGCGGCTGCGGGAGCTGCTTGGGAAGCTGGCGTGAGCGGGTTCTGAGGGCTCGGCGAAGAAGCGACCGCGATAGGAGCGTTCTCTTCGGGGGCTGGAGCTGGAGAGAAATGCACGATCTCTCGTTTACCCTTTTGGAACCTGGCACGGTCCTGTTCTTGCAGCTTTTCAGCCTCTTCGGCCAACTGACCAGATGTGCGGATGTGAGGGTTCTCAGCCTCTATCATGGCACTCTCAAACCGATTATGAGTGGAGAGTAGCCTCTTGAGCGTCTGGTTAGTGATCTCGCGTGATGGAGTGTTCACCTGATCCCAGCCTAGAATCGGGTAGGAGAGCAAGTGTTGCCTCACCCTTTCCCTCCAATGAACGGGAAGCGAAAAGAACCACTTCTGGTTGATAGTATCGTTGACAAGCTCATTCCTTGTACCATAGCGCTTGGTGACTCTCTCAATAGCAGAGCCAAAGTCCTCGATGTCAGATCCTCGAGCCTGTGCAGAGGCACATTCTTCCACTTGTTTTGAAGGACTGCGAGGTCCTCAAGCCCACTGTCACCGCCTTCAGAACGATCAGGGTACATCTCCAGCAGCTCGCGCTTGATATCAGGCCAGATGTAAATTCCTTGAATAACCCCCTCAACCTTCTTGACCACTGAGGCGTGAACATACTCCAAGAATTTCTCACGCATCTCATCAGGCTGGACATTACCGTCTCTCGCTTGCTCTTCAAACCACTTCAAGTGAGTCCTCAGAGTCGCTGCCTGCCCCATCCACAGACGGTTGCTTACAGCACTTGGAGCGGGCATACGCTTGGTAGAGTGAGCAGAAGAACCTTGCATACCCTCAGAAGTACTAGTCGCTGACTGACTGACCAGCTTCTGCAAAACTCGAAACAGCATAGTAGTCTGCTTCTCCACCATCACTGGTGACCTCTTCCTTCTTTTGCTCCAAAGAACTCCTTGATCCTAACTCCTGAGCGTTGGCTCCAGTAAGACGAGGTGCGGTCCCCGAAGGGATGGCTGAGCCGCCGAAGGCAGGCTGGGATTGATGCTTGAATGGCCCGAAAGGGTGAGACAAGTCTTGATTGGCGCCCGAAGGCTGGTGCTCGAGTGGCCTAGGGCGAAACAAGTCTTGGGGGTTGCCCGAGGGCTGGTGCTCGCCTGACCCGAGAGGGTGAGACAAGTCTTGGCTTTTCTGGTCTGGGACCACTGGCAGAGGGGCGACCGAGGCGCCAGTTGATTCGCCGGAGGCGGGGTTGGGAGCCGGAGCTGTAGGAAGCGCCAGAGAACTCAGTGCACCAGGGGTGTGAACAGTAGAACTCACTTCACCCTGCATTCTGTCAACGTGCTGATCCAGCGACACCTCGCTGCCCATGCCTCCAAGCTGGTTTCCTCCGTCTGAATGGACTGATCCTTCGTCCAGCTTGTTGGGATCGGGTGCGGCGCCCGATTTCGGTGGCATCTTGTATCGTTTTTGCGGGTTTGTGAGGTTTTTTCTGGGTGCAAGGCGTGAAAGCGAAGGAAGGGGTGTATTGCGCTGGTGTTCTGTGGCAGAATGTGTAGCACAATGGTGGTGTTTTGTAGAAAAACAAGAAGAAGGCGCTATGGTGAGCGTCGAAAAGCGACCAATTCTGGTCAGGCACGGGGGGATTGGCCGCGTCTCGAGCCAACACCTCTGTTGCCCCCTCCAAATGGCTCCAGAATATCCTGGTCTTAGTTTGTCTACTTTATCCCAAACTTACTTGTCATGCATGCGTTTTGCAGCGCGCGCGTGCAAGGCCAGATGCAGCAGTCCTATAGGCGTACGCTGCCGAAAGGCCGCACTGAAGCATGCATACAACTCACTTTTGCTGTCGTTTTCTCCTCTGAGTATGCATACAATGCACTGTTATACTTGATCGGCTGTTAAAAGCGCTGAAAATGCTGGAAGACCGGGCTGTGACGTGCTTGTGAGCCTCCTTCTAGTACTGTGTCTTGTGCAGGCGTAGCGGTCGCATCCTCGCAGTGTCCGGGTGTGCAGGCCTAGCGGTGGCATCCTCGCAGAATCCAATCAGTGCAAGCGTAGCAGTGGCACCCTCCCAGCATCAGTCAAGCAGGCAAAACTCAAGGCTCTCCTGACAGTGAATTATCTGATGTGTAGGCGTAGCTTCGTACCTTCACAGCTCACCGGATAGCAGGCATGGCTTCGTACCCTAGCAGCAACCTAACACTCGTATGATTTGGGGTGTGTCTATATCTGCATCACCGAGGCAAGGCCTACGGTAAGTAGTGTACGGAAGCCCTTTGCTGGGTCTGTATGTATCCCCTTGTACATATGTATAGCTATGTATACTACTTCTATGTATCTAGGTTCCTCCTAGGTTGTATGTATCCTCTAATTGGGCTCCCTCTCCTTCTCCAAGTGCTTCTATCTTATCTGAGTGGTTGTGTTGACGCGCAGACGCGTGCACCAAGTGACTGAGTAACAGGTAACTACAGGTTAGCAGAGTTCCTAATGATTGGTAATGTATGTATGGATAGTAACTGTTAATAAGGGGTAGTATCATTCTACCACCGTACTTGGCTAATAAACCAGCCTGAGGCGCGACTTATTACGTCATCTCTGACTTATGTTGATTTGCTCGCTGCTCTCACTCTGCTTGTGCGTCATCTTGTCACCACTGACGCTCCCTATACCTCATCCATAGGCATGGATGCACCACAACTCTGAGCTAGCACTGGTACACCCTCTCGGCATCGACACTGCCATCTCCCGTACGACCGTATGGCACCTACCGTCGGTGATAAGAGGGCTCCCCTCTTACAGCGATGGCCTGGCCGGTTTGGAGAGGCCTGAGCGGCCTGGATGGAGGGGCGTGCCCCTCCCGGTCAAAGCGTGACGCCTGGGGTGTCGAAACCACCGTAAAACGGTGTCGGTAGGTCGGGGGGGGCGGCGACAGTACTGCCTGAATGTGCAGAGTGCGGTAGGACGATGGATTGGGTGAAAGACCGCGTGAAAAAAGTGTAAGAGGGGAGGCCCTCTTATCACTGTTCTGATTGGATGGACGGCAACGGTGGAACGGCGAGACTGGAGCTGTGCAGGAGATGCAGGCGAAGCACGACAGTCACCCAATATGCATGCCTGAGACACGGAGTCAATAACTGAACGGCACACAACCACCTAAGCCACTGCGAAGCAGGAGGGCAAAGAAATGGGCAAGAACGGCGATGTAGAAGTGGAAAGGGGGTCGAAGGCTCACCTGAGACACGGAGTCAATAACTGACTGTAGTGGCTCAAGGTAAGCAAAGACTCTGTCGCGGGCTGGAGACTCCACTCACACGGCACACAACCACCTAAGCCACTGCGAAGCAGGAGGGCAAAGAAATGGGCAAAAACGGCGATGTAGAAGTGGATGGAACATCCACAAGATCACCAATCAAGCCCAGTGGTTGTGAGGCCGTGCAAGCAACGCGAAACGCGCCCAAAGTCGACATATTACGTAAGATCGGAGCAAACCCCTTTCTAGCGCGCAGGCCTTCGCCGGGACGTGTCTGGACACGTACAGATGGGATTGGAGGATGCACAAGACGTGGGGAAGAGGCCCTATCTCTTACAAGGGGGTCGAAGGCTCACCTGAGACACGAAGTCAATAACGGACTGTAGTGGCTCAAGGTAAGCAAAGACTCTGTCGCGGGCTGGAGACTCCACTCACACGGCACACAACCACCTAAGCCACTGCGAAGCAGGAGGGCAAAGAAATGGGCAAGAACGGCGATGTAGAAGTGGATGGAACATCCACAAGATCACCGATCAAGCCCAGTGGTTGTGAGGCCGTGCAAGCAACGCGAAACGCGCCCAAAGTCGGCATATTACGTAAGATCGGAGCAAACCCCTTTCTAGCGCGCAGGCCTTCGCCGGGACGCGTCTGGACACGTACAGATGGGATTGGAGGATGCACAAGACGTGGGGAAGAGGCCCTATCTCTTACAACGCAGTCTTCAGGCACCTCAGCCAAAGATGTCGAATTACAGTAAATCAAGTCCTACAGGTCTCAATTTTGAAGCTACGGGTGCATGGAAAAGACGTGAGGGCGTCTTTTGATCCGCCCGAGAAACTGTCGTCGGCCTTTTTTGCGATTTCGACCTCGGGGACTTGCCAGAAGCAAAAAAGACGATATTTTAAGGCACGGGACGAATTCGGCTTGTCAGGCGCTACAGACCTCAGTTCTGAGGCTACACATGCATGGAAAAGACAGTCAGGTGTCTACCGTGACGCCCGAGGAACTGTCGTCGGCCTTTTCTGCGATTTCGACTTGTGGAAGGTGTAAAGTCGAAAAGAGTCTAATTCTCTCAGGCACATAGAGAAAGCAGTATAATATATTTAGATCACTTATTCCGACACTCCCCCTTGATCCAATTTCTGTATTCCAAATAAACCACACAATTTTCTGAATGTATCAGCAGGTAAGGATTTAGTGGGGACATCTGCAACATTTTCCGCTGAAGGAACATGTGATAAAGAGACAGTCTTGTCATCCACGTTCTCTCTGATGAAGTGATGCTTCATGTCAATGTGTTTGGATTTCTCAGGACTGACTGGGTTCTTTGATAAGGCAATGGCACCGGCATTATCATTGTAGAGAGCCAGTGGTTGGTCCTCTAAGCCAATACCAATATCATCCAATAGTAATCTGAGCCAAATGGCTTGCTTGGCAGCATTTGCCGAGGCCATATATTCAGCCTCTGTAGTTGATAGAGCAACAGTGGGTTGACGGCGTGATTTCCAGGCTAGTGCCACCATAGACCTTGAAGACATAGCCAGTAGTTGAGCGCCTGGTATCCATGTCTCCACCCCAATCTGCTTCCACATAACCAAGGACAACTCTTTTGCTTGAGTGAGCATCAAAAGTGAGTGAGATTTGATGTGCCCCTGATGTATCTGAGACAGTGTTTAGCTGCCAGCCAATGTGACTCATTCCACTTGCTAATGTATCTTGATAGTACTCCAGCAGCTTGGGCAAGATCTGGCCTTGTGACTGTAGCAGCATAAAGAATAGAACCGACAACTTGTGGATATGGGTGATGTCGTGCTTGCTCATGCTCTTGATCTGTGGCTGGTATAGCTTTGAAACCTGATGGTAAAGGTGTCTTGGCTGTGTTGCAATTAGACATGTCAAAGCGGTCCAGTAAGGCCTCCATGTAATGCTATTGTGATAGATATAGCTTCTTTTGAGCTCGATCTCTGTAGATGTTGATGCCCAGGAAGTAGCCTGCAGCATCTGAGTCAGTGCACTCGAACTTGCTGTTGAGTGCTGCCTTAAAATCATCCAGTGTTTTTCTTGAATTACACGCAATGAGTTGGTCATCCACATGCACAGATAGCATGAGTAATTCCCCCTCACGGAGTTGGACACAGAAACAGGGGTCAGCCCTGGTAGGTACCAGTCCTTGTGAGCGAAGCCACATGTCCAAGGCCTTGTTGAAACATCTGGGTGATTGGCGAAGCCCATACAGAGATTTTTCCAATAGTAGGACTTTGTTGGCAGGGATGTCACTGCCCTCTGGTGGTTCCATATAGATAGTTTCTTCGAATTCTCCATTTAAGAACGCAGCTTTGATGTCAACCTGGTCGCACTCCAAGTCCACATGATTGACCAGTGAGAGAAATACCCGGATGGAATCTTTGTGAGCAACAGCAGAAAAGACCTTGTCATAGTCAACTCCAGCTCCCTGTGTCTTGGCAACCCATCTTGCTCTGTGGTCAGATTTCTTTGCTGTTTGACCATCAATCTTTCTTCCAGATACCCATCTTGCCTTCAAAACCTTTTGGGATGGATCTCTGTCAACGACCTTCCAAACTTTGTATTTTGTAAATTCTGCAAGTTCCTCATTGATAGCTTTGACCCAGTACTCAGCATCATCTGAAGTTATAGCCTCTCGATATGACTTCGGCACATCTGTTGATAAAGCAGTTAAAGCGGATGCAATTGCTCCCCAAGTAGCAGGGTCGTCTGTCAAAGCCAATGGGTCAATAGATGACACATCACTGTCTGAATGATGTGATTGCTGGGGTGAAAGCTGTTCTCCTTGCCTGTCCATATGATTTTCCTGATGTCTGTGATCATGTCTCACTAGCATGCGAAGTAACTCAATGGGTGATTGCCCTTCATGAGCTGGGGCTGGGGCAGCCTCTTGCTCTTGTGAATTTGTGTCATGCGTGTTTTGTGATTTGTTGTTGTTTTGATTTGTGTTTCTGTTTTCGTTTCTATCTACTGAATTTGAAAGAGAAGAATTGTTGTTGTTTTTGTTGTTTTCTTTTTGAAGTATATCTACTGGAACCTTGTGGTTATCTTTGTTCTTTTCTGGCTCTGGAAAGCTATCTTTGTCAATATCTACTGAGGGGAAGATGTCTGGTTCTGAAAGATGGGAATACGGTGTTTGTTTGTTTTCTTCAAATCCGGGAGTCAAACTATAATGAGAAGGATCAATAGATTGTGAATGAACTGGTTCTTTTGTCAATATTGTGTCTCTTGTGACAAAGATTTTCTTGGTTTGAGAGTCAAGGACTCGGTAACTGGAGGTGCTGGTGTCACTGGCATAGCCCATGAACCTTGCCTCACGATAACGAGGCTGTAGCTTGCTGGTTGCAGTGTAGTCTCTGTAGAAGACCTTTTGACCAGATGCCAATAAGCAAGTAAACGGCAGCTTTTTCCCATACCACTGCTCAAAAGGAATAGTGTTGTCAGACCAAAATGAGCAGTTTCTGGAAAACGCGATGTATTTGGCTGCCTCCCCCCAGAAGCTAGGTGGCAGTTTTGTGTCAATGAGTAGAATCCTCACTCCATTGAGGATGGTGAGATGAGGACGCTCCACACGCCCATTTTGAGCATGAGCATCAGGAGGAATAAAAACGTGCTCAATGCCCTTGTCTTGAACGAAGTTTTTGAATTGTAATGATGTGAATTCACCTCCATTATCTGATCTGACTGTTTTGACTTTGTGGCCAGTCTGGTTCTCTGCATGGCTCACAAAGTTTTTAAATGCCTGGAAGGCTTTTGATCACTTCTCAGTAATGTGATGGATAATCTGTGACTGTAGTCATCATAGATAGTGAGAAAGTAAAGCATCCCATATCTGGTTGCAACAGGTGCTTTGCCCCAGAGGTCAATGTGAAGGAGCTCCAGCGGATGTTTGGCTCTGATATGAGCTGCTGGAGGTGAAGGGAGGCGGCCAGACTTGCCTTGAATGCAAGGTTCACATGAGAAGTTCTTGATCTCTGCAGAGCTGAGATTTTTGAGCATAGTCTCCCCTCCTAATTTTCCTTTCCTCGCCAGCTTCACCACATCCTGAATGTTGAGATGGTCAAGTTGGAGATGCCAATCCCTGAGTGGGTCTGTGTCTGTGTCTGTGTTCTGAGTGACATGAGCTTTGGCTGTGTGATGGGCTTCCCAGACATATACACCATCTTTGTAGGGCGCATTGATGATGATACTACCGCTTTTATTGACAAGTTTTGCCTCTGTGGCGTTGAAATCCCAATGGTGACCTGGGGGTAGCTTTTTCATTGCCAGAACATTGTGTTGTAGAGCAGGAACATGTAGAACATCATTTAGATGGACATTGCCCATAATGAGGGTGCCTTCTCCCGCCACAGAATGAGTGAAATTGTCATGTAGAACAGTCTTTGAGTCATATGGTCGATATGATTTGAATGATGCAGGGTCTATGTTGCCCACCATATGCTGTGAGGGTGTCATGCTCAATCTGAATGCCATGGTAGAGGCTGGTGTGTCTGTGAGATGCGCCACAGTGGGTGGTACCTTGTGCTGTGCTGAATCTGCCTGATTGGCATGCCTAAATGCTCTGCAATCTGCTGTGTCATGTGTCGCTGAATTGTGGTATGTGCACCACTTGTGGGCTTTGTGTGCAGGTTTGCTGTATGCTGGCATGATGGATGATGGCTGATTGGCCTCTGAATGCGAAATGAATAGATGGGGGTAGACTGAGTGATGGAGCAAGTGAGTGTAGGGCTCCTAAGCACTTGGAGACGAGGATGAGACTTCCAAATTGTACTCAGCTATAGTGAGGCAAGTTTGCATGTGCTCTAGGCGCAGTGACTTGCCACTGGGGGGTCCAGATTTGTCCACCGCCACTGTTGTTATGGCAGGACCAGGTGGGCTTTTGAAGCGCGCGATCCTGGCTTTGTGAGGGTGTGTAAAAATTGTTTGCTTGCTGATTACTTGCTGTGAGGCAGCAAGGCTCATAACCTGTCAGAAGACAGCGCTAGATGTCGAGGAATGAAGCTTGAAGAAGCTGTGTCAGATAGCCATGTATAGATTGCATACTGAGATCAGTTGTCAAGGTGAGAAATGCTATAAGTCTAGCTAATCGTTCCTGAGTGGTTAACTACACCATTTCTAAACCCATACTAATTACAGACCCCTTTGATCTCATCTCTTCATTGTTTGTCTTCACATAGTTCCCAATCCTGTCTTTCTTCATCATCATCCATAATTGGATCACTTATTCCGACACTTGTCGAACTTGGAAGGGATGATGGTGGGTTTGACCTTGGGAGAGATGGCGGTGGCGTAGCTGGCATTGGTGCTGCAACTGATGTCGGAGGGAGGTGGGGGAGGTATGTCGCTGAGGGGTGGGGTGATGTCGCTCTGGTGTCGGGCAAGCTGGTCCCGTAGCTCACGGAACTGTGCCTCCTGCTCCACATACGCCCGGAATTCCTCAAGACTCATTCCCTCCCCCTCGACTGTCGCCCCCATGTGCAGCGGGCGCTCATGCAAGAAACGACTCTTCTCATTCTCCATCCCCACTCTGCACCGTTCTGCCACCTGCAGTGCAACCTGCGACAGGCATGTACCACTGTGCAACCTGCACTCTGTACCGCTCTACAAACTGCACGAAAGCGGACGCACTGCGGGTCAACGATGGCAACGCGACATATATAAGGAGGGGGTCTGACGGTCTTTCCATAGCCCCCATCGATGAATTCTCATAAGTTACTCTCACAAGGTACAGACTCAGAACAAGCCTGATACATCTCTTGGTTGCGAGCATCACGCAACGTCGCAGATCTCATTCGGTACACCATTAAGCCGACCTCATTGTCCAGTCCACTCTGACTAGCCCAGTGCCTCGCGCCCACACACCTCATCATCTGATCTCATTGTCCGCTGATTGCTAGTTTCGTACCTTGCCTAGCACTTCGGCCGTAACAGCGCTGAAGAATCAAATATCTGGGTGGCTTCGTGGGCGGTGTGTGAAGGGCGGGAAATGTTACAGCAGGTAGTATGATCTTTGCAGTACCTGCAGAGAGAGCGAGTAGAGTAGCCATAGCTGGATGTTGATGACACAACAACAGCAATCATGAATGATGTTCTCCTCGTTTGCTGGGGCGCCTCCGCCCCTTCTTCATGTATACCCTCCAATCGCATGCGTCGTGATAGCAACCTACCTGGCATTGAAATTCCTGAGATGTACATATGGATACATACCTGCCGTGTCAGCCTTGTGCAGCAATCCTTCGGTGGATGCCAACTGGCCTTCAACAACAGTCATCTCGCTCGCGGACTGCCATCTGTGTTATCCCCCTCTTATTCGCCGTTGAACAGACAGTGTTACCAGCTGATGATTTGTTGGTAATCCGGCATACACAGCATGTGGTGCTAACGATCTGTCTGTATGCATTGTATGCCCGGTCAAATGCAAGAGGAAATATATGTTGCAGCCTTGCAACCAACCGTCGAAGGCAATGTTGCTTAACCAGTCCGGCTAAAGTTAGCTGTCGATTGCTAAAATGTAGCTGGCAACAGTTAACGTCGTTATCCCCACCACCTACGCTTTGAGAATTCTCCAAAATCTCCGACTGTGGTGAAAACTACTACCAAAAAAGTGGAGGTGGTGGGGATGAGGAAATGGTGTGGTGGGGGTAAGGCAACCCATAACCTGTCAGAACACAACGCTGCCATGCATACAGTGTATGTCAGGCAAATTTCGGGGGAAAACAATGGACATCTGTCCATGAACTATCTTCTGGGGTTTTCGTGGGCGGCGGAAATACTGGTGGAATATTGACAAGATGTGATTGTGGATCATGGCTGGAGTGGACACATTCTGAAGACCTATTTTTATCGTCAATTTACAGGCAAATGCACGATTGTTTTTCTAATATGAAAGTGAAGACAGGTAGGTATCGAGCTGAGGATGAGACCGGTGTAACTGTCGCGGCTGAACAACGACGAATCATGGAGATCAATGAATGTTTACGCATGTACGGGTGTCAACACAGAAGAAGAAACAAGATCATGCTGTGAGTGTCGACACCATCCAACCAAGACTCCAAGTCTGTTTTTGTCAGAACATGCATATGAATGTTCTGGAAAGACTGTGGGGATGTTGCAGAGAATATTGAAATGATGCGCAGATACGAAAAAAGTCAGCAAAGCCGAAATTTGTTCAAAAACCACCTGATCTACACTGTATCAATGAAGTTTCATCACCAAAATGCTTATTACACCGTTTGATGCAGCTCAGGTAGCACGTTCCGAACCTGGTGCTTTCCCTGATGCATGCATTATTAAAAAAAAATTGATAACGAGGGCTCAAAGTGATATTGAATTGTCACAACGAAATCTGTGGGAGGATCCCTGAAGTCCCTGTTCCTGAAGGGATATTGTCAGGCAGTGGCAGAGACCGCATCCAATCTCATGCACAATCCGGCTTGTGTCCAGACTGTCTCAGGCACCATGTCCGCTTTATCTGGCGTGGCTTGAGCCCTGAGGAAAATTTTGATAGAGTTACACGGCTAATCTCTCAGGAAAATGGCGAAATTCACAGATACAGCTTTCAAGAAGGGTTAGTCCAAGTGGCGTACAGTGACCTGCGACACCTGGCATGATATAGCCCGGGAAAGTCGATGCTTGTATGGTGGCTTTTGGCCACTTTCCTTCCATCTCCCCTCCAGGATGTTCATACAATTCTCTCAACAACTGACAGATATCATCGCCTCAAACTTCGGGAGGAGGTTTAAGGGACGGCCCTCCAAATTTGAACATAGAAAAATCGTGACATTAACACATCATTGATTCACACTCTAGATGTCAAGGAATGATGCTTGAAGAAGCTGTGTCAAATTTAGTCAAGCTCTGCACTCCCCCTTGCTCAAAGGTGCTTTGGGTGGTGGTGTGTTGTGTGCCGGATTGCGGTCGGGGTTATGCTGGAGGGGTCAGGGTTTTCGAGGGATGTATATGGGCGTACTGGGGCTTGCACTGGGACGGCTGAGGTTAGGCTAAAAAGCAGGAAGTTTACAGGGCCCTTTTCTTTATATTCTTCTTCACTCTCAAAGTTCCCTGTTTCTGATTTTGTCCTCGTTTTATGACCAGTCTCAATCATATTTCCACTACTAATATCCACAGTCTTTTCTACACAGTCTACACACTCCAAACTCCCCAGTTTTCCAATTAACAAAATTTTCAATTACCAAATACCATTTCTTTTTTGACCCTTGCTGTTTGTCACAACCCTATTGGCTCGTGCCCCTTCTCAGGCGCGGAACCTCCCGCCAGGCGTCAGGTTAAATCAGGGGAAGAGAGATATTATATGGGGACACAGCGGTGTCAGGGGATAGGTAGCGAGGCCAGGAACGTGCATGTCATTGCAGGGACGTATATAGCTGGCTCCATCTTCCATAGCTCTTGATACCTTGTCGATCCGATATTGTGGTCTTTTTCGCAAACGCTGGCGGCCTCCGGCCGTGGCTCGGCTACCCCCTCGGTCCTCGGGTCACACTCCATCATCCCGGCTGCTCAAGGTCTCTCGCCAGAGGTCCCAGTCACTTGTGGCACTGTTCTCGCACAGCTCTTTGCAGGAGGGGGAGACTGTAAGAGGTGGCGCCTCATCCATCCCTGCTTCCTCTACAGACTACCCTCCTTGCTGTGCTACCATTTTGTGTGGTCACCACATTTATTGTGGTCAACTTTCTGGTAACCTTTGACAAATAAGGGTGGAAAACGTTGGAAAATGAGAAAAGATGACAATGAAACCCTTGGAAAGATTAGTTACGGGGAAAACGGGAGGAACAACATCTGCCAGTAGCAGAGAAAAAATGAAGAGGGTGAAGGTGGAATCAGACAGTCAAATGAAAAAGGAGAAACGGGAAAAGAAACGTCGTATAAATCCCTAAGATTCCATACTCAGACTGTTATGACCGGCCCTAAGAGAGCAGAACCAAAAGCCAGTGAACAGTATAAAGTGTGTGACAATGTACACTTCACCTATCCGGAGTATCTGTGGTTGTTGAACAATGGTCAAGTTTATGAGGCTCTGCTTGTGTTTACAGCAGAAGTCAAGAGGATAAATTATCAAGCAACTTAAAATGTCCATCAATGTCATGATCCAGCACGCCAATCATGAGAGATAACCGAGAATGTGCCGAAGGCAGAGGAGAGAACATCGAGGAAGCGGAGATGAGGCCAAAGGACATGACAAAACAGGAAGGAAGCGGAAGGAGAAACCGAAGGGCAAAAAGCGTCAAGACGAAGGGCAGGACAGGACGAAGGACCGGATAGGACGGAGGACAGGACAGGAAGGACAGGAAGGAAGTCAGAAGGAACAGGAAGGAAGAGGGGGAGGACAGGACGGATGCACCGCTTGTGATCCAGCTTCCTCTCCGACTACCATTGCCACTTCAGTCTCACTCCGGTTCATCTTCACACCTTACACTATCGATCACCTTTTGCATCTGGGTTTAGACCGCGATTACACTATCAGATATCATTGTCACCACGTCCCCATACTGGGTACATACAGTAGCGATTACACAGTGGCAGGGGCTGGCGGGATTGGCGAAGAGTGCGTGGGCGCTAGACTGTGCCACCAGTCTAGCACCTCCACCCTTCGAAACATCTTGCTTGCCTCCTCCATCTTTCCCTTCTCATACTTCAGATGCGCGGCAGCCACTCTCTCTTTCAATTCCTTGTATTCCACCTCCGCTTACAGAGGCCAGCACCACGCCCATGACAACACTGGCTCCTTCCCTGTCAACGGCCCCTGACTGGCCCCTGACTCCTCAGCCTCATCCGCTGCAAGTGTTCCTTCTCCTTGTTTGGCTGTGAGGTAGACGGCCTCCAAAGTGGTGAAGAGGTCCCAGATCAAAGCCGAGATTCTTGGCAATGTCCAGGAAGGAAACTAGTTGGTGGGCTGTGTATGGGGTGGGAAAGTTGCAGATAGCCTTGAACTTGTACAGATCGGGAAGAAGGATGGCGCAGAGTTGGGGTTGGCTGTTGACCTCCAGCAGAGACACTGCGCAGCATGCAATGCACCCCTTTCTCATCCTCCTCAACCACGCCTCGACAAGGGCAGTAAACGACCGATACCCAGGTTGGCGGCAGAGGGAACAGCAGTTCCGGCTGCTGAGCCAATGATGTGCTGGTTGCCCAGCTGGAGAGTCGAGCGCCGGCAAAGCATCTGGCAACCACTGCTGCTCACACCCCTCAGTCTCCTCACAGTTCACCCTTGTATCACTTGCCCCATACCATCGTTGCAGCCTGCCCCAACACACCAACATGCCCCTCCCTCCAGTCCAAGACACCACATACCCCGTCGCCCTCAAATCAAACCCCTACCTTTGCCATGGTCCACGTGATAGCGCCCAAAACATAGGCATAAGCGACAATAAGTGGGCCACAGACACAGAGGGGGTCTCGTCATTGGCGGAAAAGGTATGGCGAACCCAGGCGGCGATAGGGGAGGGTGGTGATGAGATGGTGGACAAGGAGCAGGTGGGTGATGGCAAAGGGTATATCAGTGAGAGGGTGCTGTATCTCCAGTGCAAGCTGAACGAGGGGGGGAGCGTGAGGGGGATAGGGGGACGAGGTACTTGAGGTTATCGAAGGATTTGCGCTGGCTAGCTGCTCAGCTCGGTAAGAGCGCAAACTGATTAAGCTTACAACCCCGCAACTCCCACACATACCTGACCATCTTGATCATATATACATCCTCACCCACAATGTATCGTTCTGTGCTTCTGTGCTGACAGCCGCTCAACAACCACATTCCAGCATCCAGATAAAGTCGCTTTATACACCTGTCGACTGAAAGCCTGGGTAGCCGCAAAATACGCATTGAGCGCACAGAGGTGTTTGATGAGCGGTTCTGGAGTGATGCTTGCACCGAGATAACAATCGCGAGGAAACGCGAGTGGCGAGTGGACGTGGGTGGTGGAAAAAGGGATGTGATGTAGAGGCAATGGAGATGATGTCGATGGACGAGGGGGTGAATAGAAGCGGGAGGATGGAGACGATGAGTGATGAGAGATCGGGATGATGGATGCTGCGTCTGAGGGCCTCCCAGCGAGGCGCGGGGCTTGTGCCGAGCCAGAGGGGATGAAGACCTCGTGCCCGTCGTACGTAGGAGGCGACGGCAATGTTGAGGATTCAAAGCCACACGGTACGTCTAAAGCTTACGATTTACGACGCACCCTCTCCATCGTCTGACAAGTAACAGGTAACTGTACGCTATCAAGGTGCTCCCATAGAGGGTAGATGCACGACCGACGATGCTAGCCCACGGACACAACGGTAGCGCTGATGACCGACAATAATTCAGCAAGAGGAGAGGTAAGTACTGGGTACGACGCCGAACCTCAGTGGGCGGTCGGGCGGAAGTAAAAAGACCACTTCGGATAAATTCGCTAAACTACGAAAATCTAATAACACCGCGCACAACGAGCGCACCTCGCTCGCACCTCGCACTTTGTTCAACATTCCACCGCCATCCATCGCCAGTGATATCATCATAGCCTATCGCCATAGACACGGCCATATAACGTCCCGCACGATCTCTCACATCCTTACGACCTTTCAAACCCAAAAGAAATCAATATGGAGAACCAGGCTACGTTCAAGATGGTCCTGTGCGGCGACGGTGGTACTGTGGGTACTCCTGTGTCTTGCGCATGTCCTTGGAGTTTGTCCGTGGGTGACAGCTGACTTACTCTCTACTTCAGGGTATGTATATGTGTCGGTAACGGTAGCGGTAGACTTGGGAGTGTGTACAGCGCTAACGGCCGGACATCACGCGTTGTGTTGTGTTCAAACAGGAAAGGTCAGTGGTCGCCCATGTACCGCAATCCATTCAGAGGTATTAGCTGACAGATTGTCGTTCACAGACCACTTTTGTCAAGCGTCACTTGACTGGTGAGCAAGCGCATCTTGACGGATTATCTGAATAATCGCTGATGCTATGTTCGTAGGCGAGTTTGAGAAGAAGTACATTGGTGAGTAGTCCTCGCAACAGTGGTTTCTGTGTTTCCTCCAGCCAACCCAATCTCAGCCACCTTGGGTGTCGAGGTCCACCCCCTCACCTTCCACACCAACTTCGGTACCATCTGCTTCAACGTCTGGGACACTGCCGGGCAGGAAAAGTTCGGCGGTCTTCGCGACGGCTACTACATCCAGGGGCAGTGCGGTATCATCATGTTCGATGTGACCTCCCGTATCACCTACAAGAACGTTCCCAACTGGCACCGAGACCTCGAGCGGGTCTGCGAAAACATTCCCATCGTTCTGTGTGGCAACAAGGTCGATGTGAAGGTACGTCATCTCATAATCTCATCTGGCGTGCACAGCCTACTGACCGCATATTAATTATCATGTAGGAGAGGAAAGTGAAGACGGGGAACGTCACCTTCCACCGCAAGAGTATGTACCCCTCTAATTTCGTTGGCAACTCTGGAAATAGACCCGTCCAGCCGGCAACATGACATGTTTATATTGACGTTGCCGCTCTTTTCATTTTTCTCAGAGAACCTCCAGTACTTCGAGATCAGCGCCAAGTCCAACGTATGTGGGTTCCTATGACTTGTCCCATAGATGCTGACTCCCCTCCCCAGTATAACTTCGAGAAGCCATTCCTTTGGCTTGCTAGGAAGCTGGTTGGGTATGTGATGATGATGTTGGGACTGAATTGCACGTGTGGCTTCTGACGCCTGCTTGTAGCAACCAGTCCTTGGAGTTTGTCGCGGCACCTGCCCTCGCTCCCCCAGAGGTCCAAGTTGACCAGGCGCTCATTGCTAAGTACGAGGAGGAGCTTAAGGCCGCCGCCAATGCCCCCTTGCCCGATGAGGTGCGTACCCGGTTTTTTTTCGATGTTTTATAGACAAGCTGACATGCCTCCCCATCACCATCTACAGGACGATGCCGACCTTTAAGCGTCGTGGGATGGGTGCAAGTAATGCGTGGCCCTTAGATACAGGCAAGGCATGCATGTCGTCAGGTGTCATGGAATCTACCAGGGCGTGGCGTACATGTCCGATTTGCCCTGTTGTGCAACCAGTGTTTTTCTCGCACACGTGATCAGCTGGACCTTGTTTTTGCACGACTTTGTGCGGCATTTATTACCACTGTACCGTACAATACTTAGTACTTACTATCATGTTCCCTTCCCATGCAAATTGTGCTTGCACTGTTATACTTGTACGTACGTACAATTCTTACCTCCAGTCTGTAGGTCTGCAGAGCTTTGATTTGATCTGATGCAATGATAATAATGGCTGATATGGGTGTTTTTGATGGAGTCTTGCAGGTTGCAGCTCGCTTGGTCACGTGAATGCAGAGCGAAGTAACTTCCATCGCGCTCGCTGCAATCATTGCGTCGGGTACCAAGCTACATACCGTGTATGCGACTTTGTTTTATAGATGCCCTTTTACATATGTATCGTCTTGCGGTATAGACAGATACTCTAGAACGCTTTCCACGCAGTGTTCGTCTCTACTCCACACCAGCTCTCATGCCTAACGTCACTGATTGGTTCAAAAATGCCTGTCGATGTCAGTGACGCCCCGCTCCTGTCGACTTGAGTTGGCTGAACCTTTGCTGACGCTTATGTTTACTTCATTTGATTGCATAGCATTATCGGCTGGGTCGTTGGTCAAGCCTGATGACTTGACAATGCTGGAAGCCATGAATGCAATTCAGGTGGGCTTTTCGCCTTTATACCTGAGAGATACGTCCGGCTAACTCAACTTGTATGCAATGAAAGCTTCTGGACCCGAAGATGGACACTGGAATCGCGTCAAGCTACAGTTCAAATGTCATGTTTGCACCACACACCCAGCTCTCACCCGAAGATGTATGCTGGATAATGGACATGATGTTGACTTTAGAGGTATGCAGCATCTGCAACAACGCGTTTTCCCTTTGAGTGCGGTGCGGCTAACCATACGCGGTTTTTTTCAGACATCATGGTACGGAGGAGCCACACTTTGCCAGACAGTCTACACAGCTCTTCACTATCACAACCCTCAACTGCTACTGGCACCGCAGAACTCGCGTGCTAATGTCCAACCCCAGGGCTCTTACCTGATTCACCTTGTGCTTCGGGCATATGTTCTCCTCTACTGCAAGACCATTGATTTGGCATACGCAGAGTTTGCTAAAGGGCATCTGAAAGAAGGGGAAGACTGTTGGCTCGATCATTATGGGATTGCAGTGAGGATGGGGGATCCTGTTGAGGATATTGTCCTACTTGCAGACGATGCTTTAGGATGGCTTGAAAGCTCTGAATGCGATTGTGAGTTACAGACCATTCCAACAGACTCTGATGTCAGTGCCATCTTCTATCAAGCACCAGCTGGTGAACAGACTTGTGTTCCGAAGAGTGAGTCTAGCCAGTGTAACCTTATTCATTGGTATGCCTTGTACTTATTGTAACTCCAGAACCTTGTTCAATATTATGATTCTGTGGCAGAAAGCCGAAACGGACAACAAACGATTCTTCGCACATTGCAACGAGCAATTTCGGAGATTCAACCAACTTCGCAAGGTGGCTCTCAAGAAGCCGCGGCTTGTTTTGATCAAAACATGCCGTCTTACATTCGGCAGAACATGCCGCTTCCTAATCTCTCAATCCCCTCGTCTCAAGCAGCATATGGAGCCATACAAGCAATGCTCCAAGATCTGCTGGCAGTGGAAAACATCCAAGGCGTGTCTTCTTGGAGCCAGTGGGAGGTGAGTCACTGTGGTACGTAGTATGAACTGGTCTGATGATGTTCAGATATACTTGAGAGGTGTCGGCTGGACATCTTCAAATATGCTGCCAATCTGTCGTTCCGTTTTGAAAGTGAGTCCCTGGTCTAACCACCCAATCAGCTGTATACTATGTTTGTGACAGCGCTGACATCCACATACAAATAGTCCAAGTTCTTGACATTCTGTGATCTCAGATCTCAGGGCGCCTGCAATGCGGATGTACTAGTCAGAGAGATGCTGTTCCTCGAAAGCGGATCAAACAAAGACGTTTTGCATGTTTTCAATCCACTGATTGGAAGAGGAACACCAGTTGCTCGCCAAATAGGGGTCTGGAGGTCGCTAATTTCTAACGTGAGTCAGTGCCTGTTCATCAAAGACAAAAACTGACAGGAGATCAAGTATATAATATCAGGCATCACTGCGCCACTTGCCAATCGCCCACGCCAACGTCGTTCTCTGATGTCTCTTGCATCGGCTTGGTGTGAGCGAGAGGCAATGGGTGAATGGCTGTCAAGGTATGAAAACCTGTCAGCTGTCACTTCAGTGCTGAATTCCTTCCGGCTTGACTGTATACTGGAGGCTTCACTTGCGGCACTTGACTTGGGCCTGATTGTTGCTTTTGATGAGCAAGAGACATGGTGGTGGATCACATGTGTTGCATCAGCAAGGGCATCAGGGCAGTCCAAAACGTGGCGGGCGCTGTGGGCCACCGTGTGGGAGCACATCGGCACTGCAATGCAGCTGGTAAGTCTGAACAGTCTGTGCAGCCCGCTGATCAATACAGCTTATGGCAGTCATCCCTGTGCAAGGAAAGGATGATGTTCAGTCAGGGCGCCTTGGGTCCAAAAGCCGATTCGATCTGCGATACAAGCACACTTTGAAAGTTGTGTATATGCCAGATGGGGCGCGTGGGAAAGCAAAAATTGTCCCTGAATACTCAAGTTGGCTGAAGGCAAAAGCTGATTTGAACAGCGTCTCAGTGAGTCTTGATTTGAGCATCAATCAAAATCGCAGAGGGCTGATCATCTTCAGAGAGACACCGCTACATACACTGCAATTGAGCTCCTACAAGCATCTCAGGTAGAGCTGTCTCAATTGATGGGCAGATTTGGTGGCATTGATATCTTTGAGAGTTTCTCCGTCAGTCATTCATCTTTCTATCCCCCACGTGTGGCTGATAGAGTGTGTTCATCAGGGTCGACTGCGCATTTTGCATGAGACTGTGGGTCACAACCTTGAAACGCTTTCCCGCGGAACGGGAGGGGCATCTTGGGATTTTTTGGAGCGGGGGTCTAGCACTCATTGGGTTCCTTTGTTGAGAAGGGCAGTTGCATAGCACCATGCATTTCCATCTTCTATGTGTGCTGCTCTTGCGCTTCACCCACCCCTACTTCAAATCCATCCACCTCTGCTCCAGCTTCGGCATCACCCACACTCATTACTGGTCCATCAACGACCTCTCCTCTGGCCTCGGCCATGTGTCTGTCCACCCACACATTGCTTTCCGCAGTCTCCCGCTCTCTGATTTTGGTGGATATCTGATCAAACATGTCTTTCCCCCTTCCTAGATCCAGTTGCAAGGCTTTTGATAGCTCCTCAACGCTCTTGCTTTTGGACACAAGCTCAGAGATCTCCTTCTTTTCCGCTTTTGTGAGGGTTGATATGGGGGAGGGAGAGGGTTTAAATTGGTTCAGAAGGAACTTTGTGTTGCCCCATGGATTTTTTGTGTACTCTGCAACCGCAAGCAGCTTCGGATAGATCTGACTAACGGTACACACCGGGCCAGTGGGTGTAAACACTGACGGGTTTCGCTCAGCCGCTCTTGCAAGCATTACAGAATCGGCGCCTACGTGTTCGTCAGTATAATCGTTTCTAGGTGAAAATGAGTGATGTACCTGTCTCTTTTCTGATCCTTTCCCAATTAGGCCACCCGTCTCCATCCCCATTGCAGATAACTGGGACCCCCCTTTGTCTCCCCATGTCAACGATGTTCCCAAGCCTCTCCCATAGAGCCCGCTCCCCTGGTCGCATGCTCCTGGTTCGGCAATGAACTGTGAGGTTACGGATGCCTGTTCGAAGGATGCGGGAAGCGAGGTAGAGGGTTGACGGCTGCGTGGGTAAAAGGCGGATCTTGCAGGAGATAGGGAGGGGAATTGCAGACAGCAAGGCCCGCAAAATGTCGAGAAGGAGGTCGGGAGTCGAGAGAAGGGCAGCACCCATCCCCGAATGGGTCCTGATATTGTCAGTGTGGCTGTTCTGCAAATGGAGAAACTTACGAGAAAGGCTTCGGGCAGCCGCAATTCAAGTCACTGTCATTCTGATGTCAGCCAGAAGATACATCTGCGCCAACATCACACGCACACTCCCGAAACGTCCTGCTGCACCGTTTGAGCTGCCTTGACAGCCAATTTTGGATCAGATGAGCCAATTTGAAAGATTACTGCAGGGCTGTCAGTGGATGTTTGAAAGGCGGAGGAAGTTACGTACGGTACGGCTTTTCGATTGGATGGGTGCTGAAGATGGGACCTTGGCCCTTGTGATACGTGATGACCCCTGTCTCCGCTGTGATTATATCAGTAACGCTTGCATCTGCATCACAAACTCACGATCAACGGTCCTTTGCGCCCCAATGATAGCCTTGTCAACAACCTCTGGAGACCATACGAGACCAGCGCCATAGTATAGAGAAAGAAGACGCTACAGAGGTGTACAGAGGTGTATGTGAAGTCAGACAGTTGAAAGGGTCGCCGATGATGGCTTGCACACACGTACCATGGGTACTGCCACATGTCAGCCTCATAGCAGCTCTAGTCATGACAGGAATCTATCAGGTAAACTCACGAGTTCCAGTTCTGACCATAGGCGCAAGAACGAGCTTCTCTCGGTAATTTATCTCCTGCTCGTATTGCTTCGGAAATTCGATGGGCAAGGCCATCTGCTCTGTCACCAAAGCCTCTTCGTCATCCAGCTCGACAGTGTGGGCGTCCTCGCCAGCACCATCAATGTGAGGAGATGGATCAGAGGCTAGTCTCTCGATGTCGGTCTTCACCTTCTTCGTCTCCCTAGGATGGTCGGCCGGGGATGGACTCCGTGCCATTGGTATCAACATGTGGTTTGTAGAGATGGCTCGTGTAGTGAAGAAAGTGGTGCGCGATGCCTTTGAAGCAAATCGGAAGGCGTGGCACAGGGCGGAGGGCATCAACTATGATCACAGTCAGTGTCGAAGTGGGGTGGTCGGGGATCGACTGATCGCAACGGCTAAATTTGCCAGCGACCACAGTTTCCCTCAGAGATGTTGATAATCTACTGCTACAGAAGAGTGACAACAGTCTACTACTGACGCTCGACTCTCGAGCTGAGGGTGGCGACAAAATATTGATCATTGGCGTGTGCCTTACTCCGCTACGCGACGTTATTCAGACCAATTGAATCTATTCAATAAGAAACTCTATTCAATAAGAAACTCTACATACAATACATATTCAATAAGAAACTCTACATACAATACATATTCAATAAGAAACTCTACATACATTACATATTCAATAAGAAACTCTATTCAATAAGAAACTACTATGTAAAGTACTTGTACCGTACTTGTACCGTACTTGTACAGTGTGATTTGCTCTTCTTTCGCATGTTCCTTCCCACGTGATGATACGCACCGGTGACCGGACCGCCAAGCGTGATACTTTGATGATCAAGATAAGAAGGCGCTAAAGGGGAAGGATGTGGTTCGGTTGCCAGCTGCATTCCCCATACCCATAATGATACCTGTCGCCTTGCTATCACTGTGCAAGCCAATAATCACTCTTCACTCCATGTGACCTACTCGTGCGTACTGCACATGTGCCATGATCGTCAAAATCAAACGCATCAACGGAGGCCTTATTATTTGCCGCCCTCAAGGACAAAGTAACAACACAGCAAGCGACAGGCGACTGACGGCCAGGCTAAAATCACACCGCTTGATGCCATCTCATATATGCAGTACGGCCCGGCCTTTACAGCGGAGACTCAGTTGAGCATGGATATGAAAGAAACTATACAAGTGAATCTTTGGCCATGAACACATTTATATCATGGAATAAGCTTCGGATGGGCACACATCATGGTTCAAGCAATACGCTGCAAAAAGAGTGGTGCGCGTTAGCATTGTGATGATTTCAGCCCGGCGCTGACATACATATGATCCATAGTCCTTGTCTGGGTCATACACCTGACCACAGGATAGACGGTATGTCAGCAGATGCTCTGCTGCTATATGACTCTCTTTCCAGCCGAAGAACTCACTTCCCATCGTGAAGCAGGGAAGATCTGTGCGGTGTGATAAGCAACAGCCACAAGGAATGCACGCAAGGTGGCTCACATGTTTGTACCGGTTGTACCATGACCGTTCAACAACTTTTCCAGCATGTGACTACATAGGGAAGCGTTAGCGAACCATCTACAGTCGCAGTACAATCGATGGTTACCTCATCCTTTTCTACAGTTGCGTCTGCCACAAGACGAACATCGTCATGCACGTCAAAGTTGAAGAGCGGCCCCGACTTTCCGCGCGCTTTGTTGATGATGAAGTCATAGAAAGTGTAGTGCTGGTGATTGTCAGTTGTCATCCTGACATGCCTGACTTACATGAGGGATTATCAAGTCCTCCTGAGGGATTGTAATAGTTAGCGACATGCAACAAATGGGACCTGTGCGATGTTCAGGGCTCACTTTGATGTACATCAGATTCTCAACACTGGTCCCGCGAAGTTCAGGAAACTGGGATCGACATTTTCCTAAGAATGTTCCAATGGTGTCCCCTTTCTTACACTGTTGTCCTGTCAGTCCATGTTGGGAATGGGCAAAACTGATCGCGGCCTACCTCAACGGATTTTCTATGCCCGCTCCCGTCCCAGAAAGAATAGGTGATTTCAATGGTTTCACCCTTCATCTGCTCTTGCCTGTTCAACCACTCCCTTCGGAGATTCTCACGTTCTGCGACCTCTTGTTGTTCTCGAAGACGGTCAGGCAGAAACGAGGTGTCGACAGTAGGGTTTTTGGTGACCTTTTTTCGCTCGCCTCCAGCTTCTATACCGTAACGGACTGGATTCAGTTTCGGTTAAAGTTCTTGTCAACACACAGCGTACCTTCGCTTGTTTTGGCCCTTTTAGCGACAGCCAAAGACGTATTCGTTTCTTCTTCGTCGTCGTCATCGAACGAGAGTTTTGCCTTCTCCTTCCGTTTTAGTTTCTTGGCTTTAGAGGATGCGGCCCTTCACATATGCCGCAGATCAGTGTCTATGTCGCGCATGGTGTAGACATACAGTTAGTCGCACTCACGGTTTCACGGTAGCGGCTTGCGCTGCCAGTTTGCGTTGCTGTTCCAACAGGTCGTCTTTCGTCTTTTGAAAGTCTGATAATGTGACAAGACCAACAGTAGTTTTGATCAGACGTTCATCTAAGTTTTCTGTGACACCAATGAACCGATCAACGGTGTGGTCTTTCTGAGACTCCTTCTGGAGAGCATCTTTCTGTCGCTGATGGTCCGCCTGCATGGCAAGGGTAAGATTCAATCAGCCAGTCGTACATGTTGTTTGCCATGTCTATAAGACTGGAGTGATATACCCACAGCTTCTCGCTCACGCTGCTTGGCGAGGACGAGGTTTCTTCTGGACTCCTCCGGAGGTCCTCCTGACATTACAATGGCTGTAGTGTCGCTTCCGCAGAGTACAAGGAGTGAAGCTGTATAAGCCGTACTGCTGTTCAGGTCCGGCGAAAACAGTGGTGCTTGGCAGGTATGACCGGGTAGAGTGAGTATGAAATGTACAGTAGTATTATTCTTCGACAAACGATGCATCATCTTCTTACCCGTCATCGAGCTGTGAATCCTCGTCAAACGTCAATAATAATCCGTCAACAATCAGACCATTACGTAATATGCCTGTACCGCCGTGCATCGCTTCATGCTACGCGCGCCGCGTAACAAAGCACCGCTCTTGCCTCTGCTCCTGCTCTCTTTTCACGACATTATTCTCCATCTTTCCTTCCTCGGTACTGGTCTCCGTCACAATGTCTGCCCACTACGGAGATCCATACAACGACCCGTACGCGCGTCAAGCCCCACAAGGCAATGATCACGGGCAGTACGCCGACCATCAGCAGGCACAGCACAACCCGCCTTATGGATACAACAACGACAGCAACCCCTACGGCGAGGAGCCCCGGTACCCTTCGTATCCAGCCGACCCTTCTGGTGAAAGTTATGCTCCGAACCCGAGTACGGAAAAGATGGTAGATGACATCCAGTATGAGGGAGGTACAGAGCGAGCTCAACCTGGGCGCTCTAGGTTGCGGCCCACCACGTCTTTTGCAGAGATGGGTCCCCCTCCAAGGAGCACAGGTATTCTCCGTGTATGGTGTGTGCTTTCTCTCATCTGTGACTTTTATCACTGGCTGATTCAGATTTTTTCAAGGCGGAAGGATGAAAGAGGGAAGCAGTGGTCAAGGGTGAGCTTCGCAGACCAAAACGCCATGATACTCAAGAGTCATGACTGATCGGTACTTGCCTCGTAGGGTGGCGGTGTGAGGATGTCGCTGCGCATGTGCTGCTGCTGTCTCACAATTGCGATAATCATGATCATCAGCATCATTCTTTCTATTGCGCTTGTGAGTGCCCACGTGTATCGGCAAAGGCTAACAAGCAGTATGTTCGGCCCCCAAGCGTGGCTCTCAATAGTGTCGATGTTGGATCAGATCCTGTATCTCTAACCTCCGATGGTTTGACAGTCAGCTTCGACTTGAGTATTAGGTATTGTTTTTTTTTTTTCTGGCCTATCAAGCGGACACCTCATTTCCGTGGCTAACATGACTCTAGTGTCTCCAACCCAAATTGGTTCGACGCCAATTTCAAGGAGATCACTGCTACCGCGCGATACCCGGGCAACAATACCAACTCATTTGGAGGTGGTACTCTGTACAATCTTGACTTCAAAGGCTATACCGAGTCTACATTCAACTTCCCGTTTACTTTAAAGTATGTCTGGCATCAGTTACCCGCAGACAATGTATCATACTTACCGTAAAACACCATCACAGCTACACTCTTGCCAAAGACCCAAACAAGGTCATCTTGACGGACTTGATCTGTGAGTTTGCCAAAGACGGACAACAACTGACAGAATCAGCGAAATGTGGTATCAGTGGTGGCACAGTGCAGGACATCACGGTCGATTACGACTTGGAGCTCAAGCTGAAGGTTGATATGCCTTCAAAGTTTCTGCAATGTATGATCCAGCTAACCATTCTGACAACAGGTCTTGGGTGTGACTTTGAGTCCTACCATCAGCAACTCCGCTAGTTTCGAGTGCCCAATCACATCGAGTGACATTGAGGTACGTTCTGGTTTCCATGGCTTGCCTGATTACCGCTGACCAACAACGCACTTCAGTCGATCATCGGCAGCAGTAGCTAAGGAGGTGTATAGGTGGACAATGAGTGTTAGATTGAGGGTGCATGTACATGTGTCAATGACTGCATGGGTATGCTCATGCCTGGCTCAGTATGTATTCGGTAGCTTGTCACGATCCCCTCGACACGGTTCCAATTTCTCTCAGCCAGATAACTGTCCCCACTCAATTTTTTCGCCTTCTCTCAGCATCGAATGCCAATCCTTTGAGATTTTTGAACTCAGTGCGACCAGTAGCCTTGCACAGCTGTGCGACGCGATCAGCATTGTGGATTGGATTGTTCTCGGAGACCTGTTGCTTACCGAGTAGAACTTGGAATCATGGCGCCTTAAGAGCTCTGCAGGGCTGGCAAATTCACGGATATGACCCTGGTCCATAACTATGTTGTGTAACAGCCAGTCAGATTTCCGCATGTTGGGTTTTGAAAGACGCCCAGAGACTCACCCAGCACTTTATCAAAGTCGATCTATTATGTATTGCGTCAGCTGTGATCGACTGGTTCATCTGGAACATTCGCACTGACAATTGTGTGTATTCTATGTGCGATGGTCAAGATGGTTGACTCAGAGAACTCGTCACGGATAGTCTTGGAAACTTGAAGTAGAAAGGAAGAGCTCATTAGCAGATTTCAGGCCCGACAGAGGCAGCCTAAGACGTACTGAGAGCATCGGTCTCATCTGAACAGGACCTGTAAGTAAAAAAAAAAAAATGATGCCACAATCAAGACTCACAATCAATTGAGGCTGTTGCCTCGTCCATGAACAGCAGCTTGTTCCTCTTCAGGATAGCTCTTGCCATGCTGTAAAAACACATGTGTAAGTCTTTTATACAATCAACTAGGATGTGGCTTACCAAATGAGCTGTTTTTCTCCGCTGGAGAAGTTGTCACCTCCCTCGCTACACATAAGACAGTCAGCTGATTACACATGACGGCTGCATTAACTATCTCTTACCTGACAGGGTTATTCAAGTCTCGGAACACATTTTGGTTTCTGGCCTCATCATCCTCCACGCCTGAGTTGCCAGTGGCAACTACATCGCCATCTTTGATCAAGTGCACCCGCTTCAAGGCTCCATAAATATCGACATCGTCATACTCGTCAAACACATCGAGGGTAGACCTCAATGTGCCCGAGAGGATAGTCGGGTCTTGAGGGATGATGGTGACTCGAGAGCGAAGGTCGGTGAGCCCAATTGTCGAGATGTCAATGCCATCAATGACAATCTTTCCCGCCGTGGCTTCCACAAATCGGAAAAAGCTGAGAGCCAACGTAGACTTTCCACAGCCTGTGGATCCAACAATGCCAATTTTCTCTTTTGGCGCAACTTTGAATGTGATGTTGTGAAGCACATCGGGCAAATCAGGCTATGGGATTCATCAGCACAGCCTCCCAGGGGAACTCCAGAGGGACCCACAGCGTAGCGGATGACCAAATCTTCAACTGAGATGGCTCCTGCGTCAGGCCATGACGCAGGCGGGCGGGGGTCGACGAATTCCGGGGCTTCCTGGTCCAGGTCCGTGAACCTAGTGTATAGTGTCATGTTATCAGCAACTTTGAACAGATGTGAAACGTGTAGTGTATCAATATAAGTGGGCACCTACTCCTTGAGGCGCTCGATCGCTACCATTGACTGTTCCAACTGGACAAAGCGCCTGACAACAAACAGAAGATTGTGCCCAACCGTGCCAGCAAAGGCCATGGCGAACCCCGCCATGGCCGCGTCTACACCTGGGGCAAGAAGAATCGACACCGCTGTCAAGCCCACCATGACGGAACTCAGCAGGTTGAATCGGGCTGACAGCCAGCGGTTGACAGTCCTGAGCGATTCGTCAGACCCATGCCATTGCTAGCACACACATAGCACAGGTGTACGACGACTCACCATGACCATGCGAAGGCCAGCAAATTGGTGTCGGCCAGTCGCATCATGCTCTTCAAGGCGATGGTGCCTGCAAGTAAGGATGGATAGATTAGCAGTGCAGAGTACGAGCCCGCCATTCATAACTTACTGGCCCCGAAAGCACGTAAGACCGCAACACCAGAAACGGTTTCCCCAAATAGTGAATAAAGGGGTGAGCGTGTCACTGAATCCAGGCGCCGCATGTCACGGGAAGTCTGGCCATAAATCGAGCCGGCTTGATAGTATACAACGAAAACGGCACTGCACTTGGTATGAGCATCATGTTAGTATCGAAAATAAACGAACGGACTGACCATCCAGCAATGACAAATGGAAGGCCGCCAACATAGGCGATGGACACAAATGTGATGAAGACATTCAGAGCATAGCTGGTGCTTCTAACAACTGTGCACGATATATATGTCAGCTCAGATTAATCACTTTGCCCCATCAATTATCAGATGCAACATACAGTTGTCGGCCGTGCTAGAATCCAAGCCCTCAACATCCTTGCCAAATCGATTAAGGAGGCGACCTCGGCTAGTTGTGTCATGGAACCTGAGAGTAGCAAAGAGCACCTTCTCAAGCATAGCTTCATTGGTCATCAGTATGTCAATATTGTATTTCGGAATACTGGCTGACATACCGTTGTGTAATCGCTTGCTCGCTTTCAATGACCCATAATAGATGACCACATACTGGAGATTTGAGGCGAAGACACCAATAACGGCAATCTATAGCACATGCATATGCAAGTCAGCATGGTTCTACCACCAAATCCATGCTCTCAAGTCGACAGCTTACCAGTGCATAGCCAAGCACATAGAATTGAGTGGAGTGTACTGTGTCAGATTTTGACAAGCTTGAGCCTGTCCAGTACCTATGTGATAATCAGCCATGGTTCTGGAAAGCTGCCATCTGACCCATGGACTCACTGCAGCCAGCCTTTCTCAGCCACAGGGACGATCATGGCCAATGCAAGAGCAGTGAGGAAAAGGATCCCTCCATTACGGTCATGTCAGTCTAATTGTCGCCTTTCAGATTGGTATCTACGCAGTAGTCACAACTTACACCAGATGGGCCCGCCAAGGGCCTATGAAGCGCGGAGCCTAGTCAGATGTAGCTCGCAGTGGATCACCCCTACCAGAGTACTCACAGAGAAATATGTCTTCCATACTTGGAGGGCAATACGACCCTGTGCACGCTTTTCGTCCTCAATCAACTTCCTCGGCTGCTTTGTTTTAAGCTCAACCGTGGAGTTTGTGAGGGTAGCATCTTCATCATCTGGAGCCAGAGAGCTTGTTTCTGATCCAGGATCAGGAGTCACAGCACCACTCAAGTTGATAACACTTTTGTGTGTAGGTTTGAGAGTTGTTTCCTCGACTGTCATTTCCTCTTTCTGTTCTCCACCAGTAGGTTTCGCCTTGACGTCCTCCTCGTCGAGCTTCTCCATGAGGCCGGAGGCGACAAAGTCATCACGGGTACCGGCAAATTTGACATCACCCTGATTTGGGCCATATTCAGTCATCATCTCCCTACTCCGGTGGGTCTACTCACATTTTCTAGAGCCACGATATAGGCAGCACCCGGAGACACCAAAGCGGTGTGGTGAGATACAATGAGGATGGTTCGGCCTTCAACAATGGGACCTTGCAGGCAGTTTGTCATGATATCGTGAGCGGTATGTGCGTCCACAGCACTCAGCACTGCCAATGGACACGTCAGCATCAGTCATTTTACAATATGTTGAGAATCTCACCATCATCTAGGAAAAGCACGCTGGCCCGGCTGTACACCGCTCGCGCCAGAGAGACTGTGACACGTGCAGACATAGTCAGACATGCATCTTATCCACATCTGTACCTCCAAGACGTACCTCGAGCTTTCTGGCCCCCAGACAAGTTCAGCCCCTTCTCGCCAATCTCGCTTGATTGTAAGTCGATCAGCTTTGATCGAGGAATGATAGCTTCTCCTCTGTCACCTGCTACACTCACGTCTGGTCACCATCCTCCAGAATCTGGAGATCCACAGTCAAAGAGCACGCGGCAAGCACCTGTTGGTACCTTTCAGGATCCCAAGGCGAAGAAAAGATGATATTCTCCTTGATTGATGCGTTCTGCAGCCATGCCTGCTGAGGCACATATGCGACCACGTTGGGGAGTATCCATTCACCCTCTGCTACTTTTCCAGAGGCGTTGCTCATTGCGTCAGGGGATGATCGAGGGCAGACAACGTGTCCGGCGACGAGATCCGCCTCGCCCAGCAAGCCGGCAAGAAGTAGTGATTTCCCAGAACCTGAGGTTGAATACTGTCAGCTTACGCAACTGTATTGGAAACGTGGTGCGCTTACCCAATCGACCGCAGATGAGAGACAGCTGTCCATGCGGGAATCGCAAAGACAAGTCTGCAAGGGTGAATGCGTTTTTGGGGGTCGGAGCAGCCGACTGAGACTGTAAGAGAGAGTCCTTTGGCGCCGCCGAGTCATCCTGTGGCCAAGTGAAGGTGGCTGATGAGAGGACGATGTCACCCTGCTCGATGCTCTCTTCAATAGGAGAGACCTCCGAGAGCGAGAGGTACTTCTCGATACGACGGCATGATACGAGACCTGATCACGGCGTCAGCTGCTGATGTCTAGGTTCGACAGAATATCTGGACTCACCCTGGAGAGCCTGGATGAATGTCTCGGGCAACGAGTTGAGAGCATAACGAAGTTCTCCAAAGACAGCGACACTTGCGAAACAGATTGACGGAGTGAGAGTCTGTCCTCTGACGAGGGTGAAATGCTGGAGAACCATAGTCAGATGTCTGAAGTCCAGCATATGTTGATCAAAGTGTGCACGTACCAAAAAGGCGACAACTGTCACAAGTACCGGTGTCAAGGCCCAGATACCTGATCAGAGGTTAGCATGATATACTGAGAGGTTGACCTCAAATGATAGCTTACAGTTGAAGGCGACCTCGATCTGGTAATTTCTTGCCTGCCAAGACAGCTCGTTCTTTCTGATTGTTTGGATGCGAGACTCAAAAGATCGCTCCCACGCCATGAACCTGCAGCGAAGATCTGTTTCAGCAGCCACACCCCCGCAGTAAAAATGAAGCCACCGTAACCTACTTGAGCATCCGAATACCCTGCAGAATCTCATTCATGAGAGCAGTTCGCTGGTCTCGGGTCTTCATGAGGTTTTCCTGGGCCCTAACGACGACCTTGGAGGCAAAGTGGTTGAGAGGAAGCGACACTGATAGAATATCAGCACGGCGCTTGTACAAGCGACGGGGGCTATTGTACTCACAAACAGCAGTGAGAAGGCCATACAGCGCCGAAACGCCCAAGAGTTTGTACACAAAGACACTGGCAACGACGATTTCAAGAGGCGCGTCCACCACAGCAAAGACTGGTAGGATAGGAATCGAGTATCAGCACATTCACGTCATGGGCAGGTTGACAGGTTTGAAGACTCACGGTGGAAGACAAACTCTGTGACTCGGTCCACATCGACAGTGAAAAGCGTCTGGAGATGGCATGACATCAGCGTCTTTCTTCTGATGTCTTCTGCACCGACGCGCAACGTACCATGATTTGAGTTTTGGAGCTGACCGCCTCCTCGTCGTCGTCTTCCTCCTCACTGTCTTCCTCCTTCTTCAGCTTGTCCTTTTTCGCTTCATCTTGCACCCCTCCCACCTGGCTCTTGCCATCTCCAACAGACGCGATGTCCTTCTTCACGAGTGTTTTGTTGAAGAGCATGGTGTTCAACTGTAACCTGATCTTTCCCTGGAGATAGGTGGTGCAGATGGACCAGGTGACACCGGATGCGACGTAGATCAAGGCGTTGGAGACGAAAAGTCCGAAGCAGAGAAGCCATCCCCATGCAGGCTCGGAGCGAGTGGGGTCGTTTTCGAGGAAGTTGATGAACAGTTTCAGAAGATAGTGAGGAAGGTAGTACCCAACCGCCGTGCTTGCAGCAAGGATTGTTTCTATAGAGGAGGGATCGTAAGACATTGCCAAAAATCTCAAAAATCACAGGCCAGTACTCACGAGCCCAGAGAAGACCAGAGTTGACCTTTGCAAGTTTTATGAGCAAGTTGTAACCCTCCATGCGACCAAGGCGCTTCTTGGGCTTTCCGTATGCCTTCCTCATATCCCGGAATTGGACAAGGGCACCTACAACATCTTTGTTAGCTCGCCAGACCACCCTTTACAACAACTGGTGACAGCTCACGAAGAGACGCCGGCAAAATCGGCAAGTCCCAAACATCCATGCTGTCCGCCTTGTATCCCTTCTTGATGATGTCCGTCGCATAACTGAACAACAGCCACTCTGGGACGGTGCACTGCACCTCGGGGCTGACATTAGGCTTGGTGGGGTCGAGCGATTCGGCAGTGGCAGGCACAGCGTCTATGATCTTGGGAGGATAGATCGCGTCCAGGGGCAGATAAAGGGGGGGACCCCGACGGACCGAAAGGATGGCGGCAAGGGGAGGAAGATAGAGCACCGGAAGAAGCGCCTTGAGGATGGACACAGGGTGCGTGCCCGAGAGGCCGAGCACGCGCGCCAAGACGAGGACGGAAGGGGAAGACCCCGGTACGGGAGTCGACGGCAGGAGAGCGAGGAAGGACAGCACGATGAACTGGGTGAAGATGTCCACCGAGTTGTGGACGGTAGTAGCCCAATGGGACTTTACGTCGTTCTGGGCGAGGTGCCAGTACGAGACAAGCAATGCCACCAGCTGTGACGGCAGCAACAGCGCTGGGAGGATGATTGCCCTCTGCCGCTCGTTGGGATCTTCAATGTTCGAGATGATCGTGAAGACGAGCAGCGAAATATTGCAGACGAGCGGCGGCACCATGGACAGAAGCACCGCAAGCTTCAGCCGCCACTGTGAGGACCAAAATTTGCTGGGTTCTACAGGAGTGCCATCCTGGCAGACGACCGGGTCCACGAGGTCAAAGGGGTCCTTCGTCGGCGCATCGGTGGTGCCGTCAAGTCCTTCTCCATTGTGCGTGGGCAAGGCAATGGACCTCTGGTTGAGGAGGTGGTGGATGGGAGAAGCGGGGTGCGCGGCGAGGTAGATGGTGAGCGAAGTGAAAGAAGTGATGGGGATGAATGCCGTGGATACGATGGGCAGTATCTGGGACATTGTAGAGTGCGGCTATGCGATGCGGCGATGGGCTTGAAAGGAGCGAGGGGCCTAGGCCGGGCTGGCCGCGGTGTTTTGTGTGGTAGAGCCACTAATAGGTGGCTGGGAGGGTGGTCGGTAGGGGAAGAGCACTGCTGAGAGTATTCGGTGGTGAATGGTGAGCCGGGGCAGGGGGATAGTGCCGTGGTGAGTGAGTGAAGAACGGGAGAACAAGGCAAGAGAAGACGTGCTTGAAGAAATGGCAGACACGCGGCTGCGGTAAAGTGTGCGCCCAGGAACAGCGGCCAGGCGGCCGGAGCCGAAGCGCACCACGTGGAACCCACGCAGCGCGGTGGAGGCAGAGATCGGTATCTGCTTCCGCTGGAATCAATCGATCGATGACGTAGGCGAGTGGGGACTCCATTCTCCTCACGCTCCCCACCGGCTCCTCCATACGCGGTCGCCTCTGCTCCTTCTCATCCTCCTTGTCGTTGTAGGAGCTCAACTTACTTGTACTCCATCGCATACCATTCATCTCTCCACCACACACCACACCCATAACCCACTCACCATGTCCGAAGCACACGTCCCCAAAGCCATCCTCTATTCGTGAGCTTCCCTCCTCCTTGGATACTCAATCACTCAACGGCTGACATCGCGCACCACGACAGTTGGCCGACATCTGTATGGTCTACAGTCCCCCGTCTCTGCCTTATCGAAAAGGGGTACTCGGACGATGAGTACGACGTCCGGTTCGTCAACATAGGTCAGTCCACATGTGCATGCACGTGACACGACGGCCAGAGGCTGACGATGCTTCCCCCACTGTCTACTCAACAGCCAAAGGAGAGGCAAGTCCCCAACGCATTCGTTTACGGCTTGTGGAGAGTGAATCTATGACTGACTCTTGTGATTCTCTTCAAACAGAACTTCAGTCCTACTTACTTGAAGTCAGTCTCCATAGCCCCTCCGTCGCCCCGTCGTTTGCACCCATATACTGATGCTCAGAGTCTCTACACAGGATCAACATGAACGGTGAGTATCTGCAGGAGTGGTGTGACCTCAGTTGGCTGACTGACGCTTGGTCACGTCAGGTACGATTCCCACCCTCGTCGTTCCTACCATTGAGACCACCGGAGACGATGTCGACACCAGATACCGCTCGTTGAGGGATACTGTCGTAAGTCAACTTCAGAGCGAGCACACCAGGAACATTCCCATCTGACATTGCGACATTGCTCAGACCATTTGCGAGTTCTTGGACCAGGCGAGGAGTGCCAACACGTCTCGGACTCTGTCCGACAAGCCTGCCCCTGCCCTTGGGCCTGCTACCATTGAAGGTATGTGCTCGCATCCTTGATTACGATCCTGCGTTGCGCGCTGACAGGCCGTTACATTACCGTCTTTGCAGGCAAATCTCTATCGGACACCGTGATCGAGCTGGTCCACCTCCCCACTGTCGACCCCAACTTTGTTGCCCTTGCTGCCAAAGACTCTGAAGAGTTGAAGGCCAAAGCCGCCCACGCCCCCGGGCAGTCCCTCACCGACCGCCGAACTGCCCTCCACACATACCTGGCGGAGGCAAAGAAGCAGGCTTCCGAGTCGTCCGTCTCGTCTGCAAAAGACGGCGGCCTGACGTACGAGCAAAAGCTCGTGCAATTCCTTGAGGAGAAGGTCAAGTCCAACGACCAGATCTGGGAGCTGTACAATGGGAAGGCGGGCAGCGAGAGGGAGAAGGCCTTCTTTGAGATATCAGCAAAGACCTGGAGCGAGTCGCTCCCCGGGACTTTTGCCAAGCTTGATTCTCTCATCAAGGGCCCTTACATTCTCGGTGACCAAGTGGTATGTATCGGCTTTTGACAAATCCACTAGCGTAGCTGACAGTGGTATTCCCCCTAGTCCCTCGCCGACCTGCACGTCGTCTCGTGGATCACGCGACTGGTGTCCATCGCGGGGGGCAAACCCGACGCCTCTGGCATATCTTCGCTTGAGACTGCGTCGGGCAAGCCCATCGGCGAGAAGCTCCGCAAGTTCTGGGAGCTCTGGGTGGAGCGGGACAGTTTCCAGCAAGTCCTCGTCCCCGCTTGCTCTGCGTTTGCGGAGATGCGTTAAGAGACTGGAGGATAGGATAGTCGAATGTGGCATGGTGCAACAAGGGTCGTGTAAGATAACAAACATGGGTCAATGATACCGTCATATGAGAAAAAGGTCTAGCAAAAGATGCATTATGGTGTTCATGTTCAAGTACTTTGCACCATACACACTACCCATCGCTAGCTGTGTGGACTGGCCTCCTGTGCATACGCCTTCACACCCTGACCCCATCGGCCAGCTTTCTTACCCCACTCATCCATGACGCCCCACACGTGCTGCTCCTTGATACTGGGTGGAGGTTTCCCTCCCCTCCTACCAGGCCGCCCAATCACCCTGTCGTCCTTGCCATTCGCTCTCCCAGGTCTAGTATACCCCACCTCAATCGCCAAGTCATCTCTGCCGTACAAGCTAGGTGCGCGTGCACCATGTACCAGAGAGCTTGTGGCGGAGGTGGCTTTGGGGGGGTGGGGTGATCCAGGTTTGCGCTCCCAGCTACGGAGCTTGGGCTCCACCGGGAGCCAAGCTTCACGTGCGTACGTGGGGGAGGTGGTCATCTCCACTAGCCGTGAAACCGCTCGTTTCTTTATCTCCCCGTCAGGCTGGTGTTTCTCTCAGAAGTAAGGAGGGGTTCACTCACATAGGCAAACTTCTCATCTTCACCCGTCCATATACCAAGCACGCTGAACGACGTGCCGCTCCTCTTCTCCTCTATCTTCTCTCTCTCCCGCTGGGCAGGAGTGAGCGAGTTGTACAACGTAGTGTTGGGTCGGTACGGCTCGGATATAGCAGTATGGAGAGACTCGGCAGACATGATGCGCTCGTTGGTCATCTCTTCCTCCTCTGACGCGGAGAGGGACAGAGCATCGGGGAAAAAGAGAGTTGTGGGAGTGGATGGAGAGCGAAGGTATAGTTGACACTTTGACTCGTCTGTCGGTTGATAAGGGTTTGCGTTAGCACGAGTGGTCATATAGGGAGATTTCAACCACCCACATAATGCGTCTATCAAGTTGATAAGTCGTCTGGCCTCATTCTTGTGTCTGAGATACAGCACGGGCACTTCGTCGACGAAGAAGGTCGAGAACGTCGACGCCAATGCAAGGTAGTCAGCAGGTCCGAGAGCCTGTCCAGATAGCGTCAGCTGTTACGTATTTCTACTGGGCACTAAAACCCCTGGGCTAAGAATACTCACCTCTTCGCAGAGCTGTGAGAATGTGAAGCGGCACGTCTTGCCAGAGGCGGCTGGTACCGTGAGGGCTCTACCATAGACGACCACCTCCCTGGGCCGAACTGCTGTGGCTCAGCCTCTGACTCTGAGGGCGCTGTGGCCAGCGGATGCTGCTCACCATCTTTCCCATTTGTGATACCCCTCCAAGCTCCATCAAACTCTCCATCCTCCTCCGACTTGAACCACCTCACCTCCCCCCCACTCTCCTCCTCCTCTCCTCCGCGACGCCAGTCCCGCCCCCCATCAACCTGTACCACTTCGCACCGCATCTTCAGCGCATCTAAGAACCCAGCTAGGCGCTCACGCTGGACACCGTGGTGGTACAGGTCCTCGGGAACACGGTTGGAGCACGCGATGAGAACGCCACCGAGACGCCAGTACCAGGACAGGACGTCGCGGATCAGAGCAGCAGATGAGGCGTCTACGAGCTGAAACTCGTCAAAGCTATGCGGAAGTGGTCAGTGTTCAATACCGTATTGTGTCATCAGTCAGCTTACTAGAGCACCGGGTAGTCCATGATCATATTTCGAGCAACTGTTGCAGGATTATGTCAGCCACACCCGTCTGTTCAATGCCCGAAATGTCAACTCACTGATGAAGGCCATGCCCTCTTCTTTCCCCCACTTCAGCCTCTCCTTCCCATCATCGTCCCATCTTCCTCCAGCAAAGACAGATCGCCAACCCTTTTTACCCGCCATCTCCTTCATCTCCGTCTTTTTCAGTATCTCCTCGTGGTCTGACAGGCGGCGTCGTCCCAGCTCGAGGAACACTTCTCGGTACAGCGAGAGCGTAAACGCGTGGTAGTGTACCCGCCGTTTGGGTAGAGGGAGCATCTGGAGGAAGAGTGAGAGTAGAAGAGACTTGCCAGTGCCCGGTGGACCTGTGAGAAGAATGCCCTACAGCTGCCGATCAGCACACCAGACTATTATGTCAGACTCAATAAATCAGACCTACTTTAGGCGTTTTGAGGTTCGCTAGCTCCTCCTCTCCGCTCAGAACCTTCACCAGTCGCCTCTCAGCATCCCCGTCTCTCCCGTCGATCCCCAGAAACTCTGCTGATTTGCTCTTTCCCTTCCACCATCCCCCTTGCTGCCGGTTTTGCTGCGCTATGAAAGGTGCTGAGGGCGAGAGGCGGGCAAGAAGTTCGAGCGGCGGGGTGTAGTCCTCGAGGGTTTTCAGTAGTTGTCGGAGCTGTTACCAGTTTGCTCAAATGAGCGATGGTCTATCTAGGTCGATGTGCTAGTTGTATCTCAGACTCACCTTCATGACACAGCGGACTTGCTCGTCATCCCACTTCAGCCGCCCGCTAGCCACCAGGCCGCGATACAGCTCCAACAGGTCAGTGGGAGCAGGCAGTGCCGACAAGTGAGCTGCCGCCTCCTCGTCTGCTGACTGACTGAGCTCGTCTGGGAAAGACAACGCAGACAGTGTGTGACTTTGTCGACGAAAAGGTCGTGAGGGGCCGGCAGTCGCAGCCCCCGCGAAACGCATGACGGGCGGCGATCGAAGAGGGAATGGAGGAGCGGGGGCGGCGCGGCGTAAGCCAGCAGCCCGTTGGATGCCTGAGAGTCGTCGAATTGTGGTCCGCATACTGAATGGTGAGTTGTTGGTTTTATCAACTTATTCTCGAGAGATCGAAGGTGAATACAAAGAGACTTCTCCCCCAGGAAAGTCGTAAAAAGATCGTGGATCCTGCGTGGGACGCTCCCGTAGTAGACGCTGGCCGATAGGGGCCGGAGGACGCTAATTTGATGCGCCCTTATCTGATAAAAATGATAATCATCGCGTTCGAGGCTTTCAACTTTCGAGCCATACACGTCACCTTGTCTCAGATACACCTTGTCATTATAAATAGTAATCTTGAAGCTGCGGCATTAGCCAAAGCGCACTCATCAGCCGATGCATCAAATCGAATCAAATGCCCTAAATCACGGAACCTACATCCAACGGAATAATGTTGTTGTGTGTGAACAGATCAGAGAGAGGCCAACAGGGTCGATTTCCCCTAAGGAGCCCATACAACATTATTTGATCTAATCAAACCTCGCCCTCCTGCTTTCACCACCACGTGGACAGTAAAGATGTTCTTCCCCCCTTTCAAGAAGATATCACTAGAATTGGTGGGCGATAAATTATCCCAAATTCGAGTACGTACAGTATCTCTGCGAAGGGTTGTTACTGGTGATGGGCTCCGGAAACTGGAACTGCTGTAGATACAATTCATGATTGTGGGGTGATCTAATGTAGATATTGTCATGTAGCCTCACCCATAGCCATAACGTACCGTATACAAAGGAAGGCATGATGGGTATAACGCTACACATAGATGTGGCTGCTGTAAGACTTCACAGATCTCGCTTCAGACCCTCCGCCATACCCGCCCACGCTTGCGCCCCTTCCCCCTTCATGAATATGCCATCGAGAAGCATGGTGAAACGCTCAGACGGCACAATCATGACTTTGATTCCGGCAGTCTCCATGTACTGGATCACGTTCTCGGGGTCCATCTCGGTCATTCCATTTTGAATTGACCGCCGTGAGTGGCTGCTCAGCCCATCATCACCTTCGTCATCGTCGGCCTCGCTTCCGTCGCGTGCAACCTCCTTGTTGCGGGCAGTGGGCGCCTGCAAGGACCCTGCCGAATGCCCATAGGCGTCCTCCGGGTGAACGATGTCCGCATCTTCGAATCCAATGCTCTCCTCCCAACTCTCGGTGACAAGGGTTATGCCACCCGGACCGTACGCCTTTTGTTCCCCAGGGTCTTCCTTGTTGACTACGCCCTCAACCAGTCCTCCCTGACTGACGAGAGTTCTGCTCGATGAAGGTGTTGACGTGGGTGGCCGGGCTGCAGAGATGGGGCTGACCGGAGGGTCAGATGCTGGCAAGGAAAATGGGTACCCTGAACCAGCCTTCATGTCTGAAGAGGTAAGAGTCAGCTGGATGTGAATCAAGACCGGCATGGCACAAGCGATAAGCCACTCCACAACTCACAATACAGTCGGACTGATATGACGAAATCGCCCTTCCCCCATAGTCTTGCCCCTGCCTTCCATTGTCCCCAGTCACAGCATCCCGGCCCGTCACCTGATCAGGGTTGCCTTCATCCGTAGGACCGGCATGGCTACTGCCGCCCTCCCCCATGTCCCGCCCCGTGCCTCCTCCAGCGCCTTCTGCCCCGCTACCCTCCTTAGCACCCGACCCAGCGCCACTGCCGGAGCCCGCACCTCCGCCGGGTCCGTCACCTCCTGCCCCACCTCCCGACCGCCTGCCACCTGGGCTATCGCCCGGCGAGAAGTCTCGAGCCCGTTTGACCGCAGAAGGCGACCCGTCAAGAGACACCTTCCTCTTGCCCTTGCCCTTCCCCTTCCCAGCAAGTCGATAGGAGGGGTCCACATGCTCATTCCCTCTTCCCTTGTTGATTAGAAGCTTCTTGCTGTCCACCCAAGTCATTGGGAAATGCCGAGGGTGAGCCGATGCCGCAAGATCAAGTTCTCCCTTGGAGTCTACTCCAAAGGTAAGGCCTTCCAGGGGCAGTATCGCCCGCGAAAGTGGCAGTGGGTGTAGAGCGTTGGTGATTGGGGTGGAGGAGATGGAGAAGCGGACATACTCGAAGTAGCGGATGAGCTCCTGAGCAGCGACAAGGTTGAGAGTGTTGCCCCCAATGGAGCTTAACTCTGTGTCTCCCTTCTCCGGGCGCGCTTGACAGAAATCGTGCGGCATGGCAGAGTATAGGAGGAGGGGTGAACATCGGAATAGAGGCCCCACCGTCACGACGGTTTTCGGCGAGCCCGACTCCCTCTGATCCTGTACCTGCTCCTCGATGCCACCTGCGTCCACCTTACTCTCCCTGTTGCCCAGTGTGTTCTCCCTCGGCGGCACTGCCTCCTCCCCAGCCACACTGCTCAAGGCAGAAGCCGCGGACAGGACCTGCGGAACCGCCTCACTCTTGAGCTCCAGCACAACAGTAGTGCCATCCAAGACCAGCAGACGCGTCCAGCGCGTGCCGACCATTAGGAATCCGAGGCGAGTGTTGTACATGCTGAAGGCGTGCAGGGAGTAAAACAGAGCTTGCGCGAGGCCTTGTCGATGCTTGCTCTCGATGTCCTTTTTAACGAGCGCGGCTCCTTTGGATGGTGGCTATGATTCACGAGGAGAGACGCTTCAATCAGAAGATAGAACACAACAACAACAAGCGATAGTATCAGCAAGATTGTCGACTCACAGCCTTCCGCGCTTGTTCCAGAATGGAACGGCTTATCACCTTGAACTCGCCGGTACAATGCGAAGTGCCCACATCTCTATCATCGGGGTCGACAACGTAGACTGATAGGTCTGCTTTGCGTACTCCAGATGAGTCGCTGGCTTCACTAGCTTCGCTAGCTTCGCTGGTCACGCTCGCCGCCTGCGCGGCAGACCGCGTCTCAGGAGAGACGATGGGTATAATGGCATTGAGATCACGCGGCGTGGTCGAAGTCACGCCCGCAGGTGAAGACATGCACGAGAATGGGCGGGCGGAGGGAGAAGGTGTGAGGATGGAATCTGTCGGTAGAGTAGACGTGCCCGCCGGCAGTTTTCGCGGAAGAGCCGGCTGCGCTGCGCCGCCTGCGAGCACCGAGGGAGGCAGTGGGGTGGGGGAGACGGGAGCGGCATCCTCAGCGGCGTTCTGGTCGGCGAACGTCCAAGGGCGCCCGCTGAGAGGTGACCCTTTCAAGGGGCCAGTTGGAGTGGCGGGTAGGGATGCCTTTTTAGCGCGGAAGATCGCTGCCTCGGCGTGGTGTCGCATATACCGTTGATGGAGAGGCGAGTCATGTAGGCTCAGCCCACCGACAGCTGTGATCTGTTCCAGATCCACCCCGGCTTGGAAGCGGATAGTGTAGGGGGCGTCCGGCCTAAAACTCCCAACTGCAGCCTGCTCCAGCTTCATCACCAGCGCCTGCCAGTTCGTCTCGTTTTTGAGAGGTGACTTTAGCTCGACACCAATGTCTTCGAGACATTCTTCCAGTACGCCGTCTAGCTTGCGGCGGAATAGAGACTCGAGAGTCGGGCTGCTGGCAGATCCCGGCCCAGCGGCGGCGGCTTTCGTAGACATTTTCTCTCGAAGAAGAGGCTCGCTCCTCTTCTGGTCATTGTGTGCGGGAAAAGACGAAAAGAAGCTGAAACCGAGGTTATCATTAAGTATGTAAGTACGGGTGCACGGCGGCCGGACCAAATCGGCGGAACAAGAAGTCTATTCAGTCCGGACACTCATCCTGACCGTGTCCGATTCTCGTCCATCGTCCCACTGTATAACATGGACTTACAGATGCATCTATTCATCTACTGTACGCGCCGACTTGCGAATCCCTTTTGGGATTTCCTGTCCGGCAACCGGCACCCACAGGCCCATGGAACTCCCAGCTTGGGTGCCACATGGGACTGCCACATAACGCCGCGTAATCCCGCCGTACCAGGAGCCAGTCCATGCACCTCGTTGGTGGCATTCATGGGTAGCCCTGATACGAGGTGTTCTGTGAGAGTTGCATTGGAGATGAAATATGCATAGGATGACGAGTTATGTGACATCTAGCAAAAAAAATCTTGAGATTGTGTGGTGAGGCGTCTTTTTGCGGTGAGGCGGCGGACCCTCTGCGAGGAACAGAGAGAGGCCAAGAGGGTCAGATTTGGCCCGACCGCTGTCACCACTAATGCGGTGCGACGCGTCAAACGCGAGAAAAAGGGTCCAGGAAAAGATGTTTTGTTCTTTGTTTTTGATAATCCTACCTCGCCGTCGCCGTCGCCGCCGTCGTATGCAAAAGAATAGAATATCCTCGCTTAATAAATAAATAAATCCTCTGATTCACGACGAAGCCTACATTCGATGTGGAATGCATATTGTGTGTAATCGTACTCATGATGCAGAATGTGGACGATGAGCTATATGCAATGAACACGCTGTTCGGCTCCCCTTCTGTATTTTCGTAAGTGTCCTTGTCATAACGGGCGTCACGAGTCCCTGGTTTTTTGCACACCTGACACCTGCACGCGCACACCCCTCTCCCCTCTTGAGGGCTCTTGCCCCACTCGCCGACATGACTCCCTTCCGGGATTGTCATATCCTACCCGCCCTCCCCAATTCTCTCCCCCGTCCACGCCTCCACTAAACCCTGACTCGTCTACCCTCGCACAGCCTTAATAAACTCCGCGAATGTCTTCTTAAAGTCCTTCGACTGCTGCGTCGTCAGGCTAGCCATCAACTGGTTCGCCATTTCAGGCGGGCAGTTGAGCTTCGGCAGCAAGTCGTTGAGCATATAGTCGATTGCTTCTTGTCCCCGCGCCTGCACCGTGTTGCGCACCAGGTTGGCCGCTTCGTACGTGAGCTGCAAGCAAAATATGTATTAGCCCAGTGGCAAGCTTTTATCTGAGTACGATCGAAAATTCACCAATTGACCGCCACGAATGTTGAACTGCGGGTTCGCCGGCACCTCAAAGGCCGCCGGCAACAACCTCTGGTAGATGAAGTTCTCGTACCCAGGCAGCGCCTGCTTCGCTCTCTGCTCCTTCGGAATGGCATGCTGGTTGGTCGGCTGCGCCGTCCCGTTTGCAACCATCTTGCTCTGCGCAGACAGCGCACTCTCCGCAAACACCGACGGGCGGGATGCCGCCTCCGCGCTTGTGCCCCACGCTATCACGCTTCGCGAGAAAAAGCCGAACGCGAGCCGCTGAGAGCTCGCGTCTGCAAAGTCCTGCGCGAGGGCGAACAGAGTGGTGAGAACGTTCTCAAACTCGGGCTTGTTGCGCTCCGTGATAAAGATGCCGTCGAGGTTCTCGTTCATGAGGATCGTGAAGAACTGGAGATACGAGTCCTTGAGACGAGCGTGGGTCTGCGCTTCGTCTGTGCCGGTGATGGGTTGTTGGAGGGCGGAGAAGATGCGGGAGAGGAGAGGGAGGAGGAGCATGTCCATCGTCTCGAAGGTGTTCCCCTGCGCCGCGTATCAGCTTCGTGTTACTCTTTAGCCTCCCATATTCCAGACACTCACCTGGAGACGGTGCATGAGAAGGTTCAACAGAAGCAAAAAGTCGACGAGCTCTGAAGGCTCAAACTCTGTCACAACTGCAGACACGAAGCGGGGTACCAGCTCTGCCACGGGCGTGCCAATGGCGTTCGTGAACTGTGAGAACGCGAAGCGGGCCTATCAAGACTCGCATTAGCACCTCTCGTACCCCAGACCTAGGCAACACCACTCACAGCGTCGCGGACCACTCTCCGTGTCTTGAGCACCTCCAGCGCTTGCAGCAGCGCATCCGTCATCTGCTTGAACGGCATCGCATAGGGCAGACTCTCCACTTGGTTATCCGGCACAGTCGGGAACCCTTTTGCAAAGTGCCCCAGTGCCATCAAGTGGTGGTGCACCTGCAGCACCGCCTGAAGATCGCCCGGCGTTGATCTTGCCCGTTCTGTCCCAGTCGCGAGGCCGCTCATGAGAGGGCCAGCGATGGCAGAGAGGAGGCTGAGGAGCTTGGCGGGGTCGGAACGGGTGAGGTAGATAAGAGTACCCGCAGCTTCGTACAAGTAGAGCTGGTCGGCGGCGTAGCTCTTGCCGGTGGTCGCCATGGTCAAAGGGTCCTCGTCCGGGTTGGTGGCCGTGGGCAGGATGGGGTTGATGACAAGCAGGTCCTGTTGCCAAGATGAGTCAGCGCGTTTGCCTCAAACACTGGAGCCACAGACGATCCGCACCTTGATGTTGTCTAGGATAGGCGACACCATAGGCTCCACCGTTTCGCTGCCCCTGCACTCCCGGCACATTTTTGAAAAGAGGTAGAAGCATCGACGTCGCACATACTCGTCTGAGTGGTGCACGCCCCTGTACCAGCATCGCGTCAGCCAAAATCATCATAAACAGTCGCCACAGACACCAACTCACCTGCCGTCAAGGATTGCCTCAAACATCTGCGGTACCACCTCCGCCTTTGTCTTCCAGAACTCCATATACCGCACGAATATCTCAAAGTAGATCATCGTCACCCCCGGGTGAGGGTACGCCGATATCCCCGACGCCATGCACCTCGTGAGCAGCTGGCCCAACGGCGAGAGCGGGTACTGCTCATAGTCAAACTTCTCCTTTGACGCGTCGCCGCCGTAATAGACGTCGGGCAGCTGCTGGCTGAGATCGACGACGTCCGAGTTGGGCGTCGTTCGCCCGCTGGCCATAGCGGCTTCTATGTGCGCCTTGTTGACGTTGGAACGGTGCATCTTGTTGCGAGCAGTGCGGGTCGCGACGTCGGGCGGGAGGTCAAAGAAGGCGGCGCGGGTGCTGTCTGTTGACGTCGCGTAACATATCAGCACTTTACCTGACAGCCGCAGCCAACGGAATAGACTCACTCTTAGTGACCTCACCGAAGGTGAACACCAAGTGCATCGCCAGCTCAGCCTGCTGCCACGGCACCGCCGCAGCGCCACCGGACTGGAACGCATCCAGCGTCGACACCACGATGTTCGCCACCACTTCCGTGTGCAAGTTTTTGTCGATCAGCGAAATCGACTCGATGAACGACCGGCACGACTACCGTAATTGTCAGCTGCTTTCGGACAACAAGAATTGGTAGCTGATACTTACCCCGCGGAAGTTCTTGAACGCCACCACCTCATCATCCAGGTCCTCCTCGTTTCCTGGCGCCTCCCAATCAACATCCTCAGGCCACGCCAACTGCCGGATAAGCACGTCCAGCGTCGATGCAAGGAACTGCCGTCGCTCGGGCGTGAGCACAGGAGGCGCAGGGGGTGGGGAAGGTGCTTGGCCGGGTTTGACCGTGGGGTTAGGCGGCTTGTAGATCCGCTTGTACTGTTAGCCGAGAACGGGCACGTCAGCAGGGCGGCTTTTGGGGAAGGTAAGGTGCTTCAAACACGTACGACTCGGAGAAGATCTGACACGAAAGGCGAGATGGAGAGGGGCACCTCGTACTGCCTATCGCTCAGGAAACGGAGAAGCAACGGCAGTGCTGCGTTCATCATCTGCTCTGCTTCTGCCCGGATCTGCTCGGGGTAGTCGTTCTGTGGGAAAAACAGGGCGCAGTGAAAAATGTCAGCATCTTGATATGTGTGTAACGAAAGATCGAGACCCAATGCTCACGTTATCCGAGATACCGATCAACGCCGTCCCATAAGCTGACAGCACCCCACCCAGCGCCACCCGGAAGTTCGTCACCTCCTCATCGTCCTTCACGCCGCTCGTCTCCGCCTCAAGAGGCTCCACCACCGACAACACATCCAGCACCTTCAGCACCTCCATGCGTGCTGCGGGATCTTGTATCCCCTTAGCAACGAGAGTACGGATGATGCCTGCTGCAGAAGTACGGAAGGCGACGACAGGTTGCCGGAGGATGCGGTGGTAGAATGGGAGGGTGGTAGGGTTGAGCGAGACGGACAGGTCAACCCAGGCTGCGAGAAAGTTGTTAGCAGAAGGTATATGTGCGAGCCACTATGATGCCATCCAGCACTCACGCGTCCACGCTCCGAGCGTCTTGAGCGTCGCATCCACCATCTCGCTCCACTGCGCCTGCCCCTCCCCGTTCTTGCCCACAATCTCCAGCCCCTTCTCTGCAAGCTCCAGCATTCCTTTTACCGCCGCCGTCTCATCCCCGCTCGATCTGATCACATCCCTTACCACCCCGTCACGCTCTTGCCGGTCTTTACTGTAGCTCCTCGCGCTCTTGAGGGTGCTGTCGTGCACCTCGAGCGCGATTTCAAGGAGGACGCGGACGGTGAGTGAGGGCGGATGGAAGTTGGGGTTGGGGGTGGAATGGGGGTAGGGGGACGAGTTGGGGGATGGGGAAGCGGCGGGAGGAGCAAGGAGGGCGAAGAAGGGGTGGAGGAAGGTGGGGATGTTGGAGGGATAGGCGTTGAGGAAGAGGTGGGCGATGGTGAATGCTAGCTTGTTCCGGAGGACTGTGGGGCGGGGTGTCAGTGGAGTGCTAATCAGGAGATGGTGACATGCTCAAACTCACAGGACTGGCCGCCCTCACAAGACCCCTCAATGTACTCGACCTCTACAAACTCTACGATAGCCTTGTACATGGCCTGCTGTGCTTCTACGCTCATTACGCTCGCCCTGTATTGGCATACTGTCAGCCCCACGTCCCTCCTCGATGTGCCCCGCCGCACAGCTCTCAAACACTCGCCACCCCCCGTCCCACTCCATGACGTAGCCGTCCCCTGCCCGATCCGAGATGCGACTCACTTTTGCGTGAGCACGGTGTCCACCACCTGCTGGCAAAACATCCTCAGATCTGTCTCCAACTTCTCCTTGCCATCTCGGCCCGTGCTCGATGGGCCGGGCGCACCCGCACCTTGCAGGTACAGTGCCAGACAGTCCTACATGACACCCTGTGAGCTCTTGTCCCTTGCTTGCACTGAGCTCTGACCGCCCGTCCTCTTGCTTTCCTCGTCCTTCCTCCAGTGGAGACAATAGGTGAAGTGGAGTTAGGGCAATGACCCACCTGCCAAGTTTCCTGGCATCGATCTCTGACTTGCGTCAGATAGTCGATTGCCTGCTGCTTTAAAGCGGGGTCAATAGAGGGGTCGATGCTCGCTGCGACACGGACGGCCTGAGGGATGTTGGTGAGGTGGGGGGACGCCATAGCGGCGAGCAGGGCGAGGGGAGAAGCTTTTTGTCTTTTGGTTTTTGGTGTTTTTGCAGGTGGTTTTGGTGTGAGGAGAAAGCGGAAGTCGATGTGTATGCAGCACGGTTGGCGGTAGAATGTGCTTTTTGAGAAAGAAGGAGAGAGGAAGAGGGGTGTGGAGAGGAGGGTGTGTATAGTAAAAAGTCTGGAATTGTGGAGAAGACGCTGAAGCGCTGAAGCCTCGCCGCACACGACCGGCAACCAGGTACACGCCAATTATACACGTCACCTGTGGGTGGCAAGCATGCCATGTTGAGCAATCCATGTGGGGAGCAAGTGCATGCAGTCCATGCATGAACGAGGGTTGGGGTGTCAGTCACAGATGCATGGATTGAGCCTTTGTTTCATAGGCATGCTGAAATTGAGTGGCTGCCGTACTGAGGTCTCCTCAGACAGACAATTTTGAGTCGCGCCGCCATGTGCAGCACCTTCGCGCAATCTTCTGTTTAGTGGTCTAAACAGTGCCATGCATGATGGAATAAGGAAAGCGAATCCAGATAAACAGGGACACCAGTCCCCACCTCCGATACCCCACAGGTATCCTCGCCGCCCGCCGTCACTCTATCCCCTCTTTGCGACCCACACCCTCTGCGCGATCACCTTCGGTACCATCGCACGCTCTGCCTGTTACGCCTCATTTTCCGCTGTAATTGGAGCATACCGTAGAGGAGTGCCTCAGCAGTGGGAGGGCTAAGCGATAATGTCAGTATTGGTCTACTTCACACAGACTATGCCAAGAGTAGAACGCACCAGCCAGGGACGTAAATGTCGACGGGGACGATACGGTCGCATCCACGGACGACCGAGTACGAGTAGTGGTAGTAGCCACCACCGTTCGCGCACGATCCCATCGAGATGACCCATCGCGGCTCGGGCATCTGGTCGTACACTGTAACATTGAGCAATTGGGGGTCAGCATACTACGCGCCGAGCACAGATCACCACGAAAACGCACCCTTCCTCAGCGCCGGCGCCATCTTGTTCGTCAACGTGCCCGCGACAATCATGATATCACTCTGACGGGGACTCGCTCGGAACACCACACCCATTCGATCCTGGTCGTATCGGGCCGCGGCCATGTGCCTATCGGATGAAGAGCGGTAAGCGTGCGTGGTCGCGATCGGCCAGTGGGGGAGCGAGGGCAGAAGACGTACATCATCTCGATGGCACAGCATGCAAGACCGAAAGTCATGGGCCACATGGAGCCTTGACGACCCCAGTTGACGATTTTGTCGAGGGTAGAGAGGACATACTCTGTGGGGCCGCGATGGTCAGCACGCGTCTCCCATTCGCCGCTCGATGCGTTCGTCGCGGATCGTGTTTCGCTTCAACGCATCGCAACCGTCTATGCCCACGGTTCCACTTGATATGACACCAGCACAACACTCACCAGCTCCGTTCTTCGGCGTCTCCAAGCTCAACTGGTTGCTCCCCTGCTGCGCAATCCTCGTGTCCGGGAAAGAGGGGTCGTAGGTGCTGACGGACGAGGTGGCTTGGGGGGTGGTGGGACGGAGAGCAATGGCAGTGTTGGAGATGGGTCGGCCTGTGACATAGTAAGACGTGTAAGTATGTTGCAAGGCTTTCGTGAAACACGGTTCACGCACCGATGGCGAGAGCTGGTCTGAGAGTGGACGCAGAAGCTTTGGCGAAGGCGCCTGGATGGGTGGTCAGCGGCTGTTGCAGTTTTGGTTGAGAGCAGAGGACTCACCGGAGCGGAGGGCGGGGAGGAGGGCGGCCATTGGGGAAGAGGGGATGATACAACTGGTGGGCGGTTCAGGTGAAGAATGTGTAGATGGCAGTGGATACGAGTTGGATGACCGCCATAAACGTCTCGGCCAGCGACGGCGAACGCCCAGCAGGCCAATGAGCGCAGGAAGGACGGTCACCCGGCATTTCGGAATTACCACTGTGGCACCCCCAGCGGACATCGCCGCTTCACCACCTGCCCTGGCCAGCCGCCCTCTGCCTTTTTCGCGCAACGGCACATCCCATACAAAGTCGCTCTTCGTGCATACGTACAGCCAGCCAGACCCAAAAATCAGACACGCCGCGATGCTGCCTCGTACAGCTATAAGACGGGTAGCCCGCTCCGGTACGGCCCCTTCGCTCGCCGCCCGCCACCTCTCTGTCGCTGCCGCAAGGGTCAGTCTCGACATCTCGACACACCTCATCTCCATCGCGCGATGCTGACCCGAACATCTCCGTACAGCCCTCGCCCATCGCTCTCGGCAAGCGACCAGCAGTGCCCGCCATGTTTGCTGCCTCTACGCTTGGCGCGTCCTCCAGGCAGTTCTCCTGGCAGCCGTGGTCAAAGCCCGCTGCTCCTGCGACTGCTGAGGACCCCCTCAAGGATTCGGCCGCCGCCCCCGCCCCGGAGCCCATCTTGACCAGCGCCCACCCGGATCTCACATCCTTGACCCAGGCCGGCGCAGCAAGACCCGTGGCAGAGAACGCTTCTGCTCTCTCTGAGAGCGTCGCCTCAGATGCTGCTACCAGCGCGTCCACTTCTGCGCAACCGCTCCTCTCCGACCCCAGCCTTCTCCCCCAACCCCCAGCGGACGCCGTCACGCCGACGCTCGAGAACCTCGTCCTCCACTCGGGCAAGTCTCTCGAGGAGGTCCTCAACTCGTCCGAGGCTATTCATGCCGCGATGAAGTTTTCAGACTTGAAGCTCATCGGGCTGGACCACAGCTGGATCAACCCTTCAGGTTGGGCTAGGGACCTCTTTGTTGTGATCCACGACGTGGGTGTGCCATGGTACGTCCCTTTTATCACTGCCCTCCCTACTGTCATTAACAATCGGTCTGTATTTGCGCAGGTGGGGAGTCGTCATTCTCGCCTCTGTCGGCCTGCGACTCTCCCTCTTCCCCCTCACCGTCAGCTCCCAAAAGCACAACAACCGTTGGGCTGGCGTACAGCACGAGTTTGTGGCGCTGCAGGAGGAAGCCAAAAAAGCCCTCCAGGCTAAGGACGAGCACCTGCATGCTCTCGTGCAGCAGAAGATGATGACCCTCTTCCGAGAGCATGATGTGCACCCTATGCGGGTGCTCAAACTTCCTCTCATTCAGTTCCCCTTGTTTTTGGTGTTGTTCAACGCCTTGCGAGGGCTGGCGGATCTGCCACTCCCTCAGCTCAAAGAGGGTGGCTTTGGCTGGATCATGGATCTGACTGCGACGGACCCGTACATGATACTGCCGCTCACGTCATTGGTGTTTACCAACCTGATGGTCCAGGTGCGTTTCATATTCCAAAACGGGCAAACGCAGGACCTGACACAAGACGATTTTGGCTCCGCAGTACGGCTCTGGTGTGGCGACCAACAAAGCCAGCATGACCGAGGAAGCGTTGATTAGGGCGGGGCATATGAAGAACGCTGTGCAGCTGGTTTCTGTCCTCTCGCTCTACTTCATGTGCAAATTCCCTGCTGTACGTATTCCCCTTTCCCTTCCCTTCCCTCCTCCACCATCGCTGACATTTTCCTCTCTCAGCTTCTCCTCATCTACTGGACCACCTCCTCTGCACTCACCCTCACCCAATCCCTCTGCCTTAAAAACAGCACCGTCCAACGCATGCTGAAGATCCCCACAGAGGAGTATGACCCCACCGACGTCGCCAAGGTCAAGCCTCCTTCGTACCTGGACACTTTCCGCCTCATTCCCCAGTATGTCAAGGACGCCAGGGCGAAGGCGATCCGACAGGCGCAGGAAAGGTACAATGCAGATGCGTCCACAGGGCGGCGCGGGGTGTTTCAGGAGAGGATCGTCGAGAACACGGGAGTGAAGAGTGAGCAGCCTGCTGAGTGGGTTCGACCGGCCAGGGAGGTGATCTACGAGGTGCCGGCGCAGGTAGAGGAGAGGACTGGGGAGTCGGGGGTGGAGACACCGGCTGATAAGAGGCGACGGATACAAGAGGCGAGGAGGAAGCGCGCTGGGAGGTAGACTGGTGGGAGCTGGGGACGGGGGAGTGGGGATTGCGAGTGCATGTCTTGGTAGATCAATTTACGACATCCATGAACACCCTTATCAGCATTGCACTGCGTAACAAGCCAGATTCCAAGAATAAACGTCGCATTTCATTGTCCGGTTATCATTTTGTATCTACGTGATATGTTCGTGACCCAACGCCCGCCCACCCTCAGCATCATCCTCCCACCCAGCTTCCTCAATCAAACCTCCCTCTGCCCCAATCTTCGCCATGACAAAGCTCATAGCTTAAGGCTTACTCAGCTGCTCTCGTCTATAGAAGAACGCGTACCCTATGACAATCACGATCTGGCAGAACAGGCAGATCCAGAACTCCCAATGGACGAAGGGGTTGTTCCTGCCCGTGGAGACGTCCCAGATGGCAAGGTTGGGGAAGACGTTGCCCGGGCCAACCTTATGCGGGGCGGTACCTCTGTGAGATCATAAGTTTGTCAGTTCTGCGCAAGTCGGGGCCAATGCACGAGTATGCTCACCTGGCAAGCATCACCACACAACTACCCAGCAACTGTGCACCCGCCAGAGTAGCACACACATGCAACCGCGACAGCGTCTGCAGCAGCACCATCCCCAGCCCGACTCCTTGTATAGCGTCAAGCACGCCCAGCCAGAGCCAGAGGCACGTGCCGATGTACGGCCCGGCGACACCAGCCCAAGGAAGGTGCAGGCCCATGCCGGATGTGCCCCACCACATCTGACACCAGCGCGGACAGCCGAGGCCGATGGCGAACACGGGGAGCAGCCAGGAGTGTATCTTGGAGTAGCCTGTTGGGTTGGAGTCTTGTGAGTTCCAGATGTCGAAAATGGTGTGAGGATGCACACTCACGGATAAGAATGCCGAGCAAGACACCCCACACGCCCAGGAAGAAAATGGCGATCATGATCACCACAGCCCAAGGCGGCACGGTCGACCCGTTCCAGAGATACTGCCAGTTTCGGCCGCTGCGTGACCGTCCGTGTCAGTATAGGTCCCATAAGTTTGATATTGAACAAAAGAAAAGAAGACTCACTAGACACTACTGAGCCAATAGTTTCGCAAGATCTCCGAGATCAAGAACCAGATCACAAGCTTCCTCCTGAACAACGTCTTGAAGAAGTTGGGCACATAGGGCGGGATCTGACGGTAGTACTCTGGCAAGCCGGCCCACATGAGATAGCAGAACACTGCCGAGACGACCGAGAGCGGCCACGTGATGTAGAGGATGACTCGGGATGGAATGTACTCCGTGGGGTCTTGGCCGTTAAGCGTGTGGCCCCAGTACCAGAGTGCGGACACTATGATGGGAGACCACTGACATCAGCCTGCTGCACCAATACCGAGTCTCAGGACGACAAAACTCACCCCAGATCTGCTGCAGTCCCTGCACGATACACGCCCTCATCACCCACACCTCTGTAGCAGCGCCGGCTTCTTCGCCAAAGTTGAGACCGAAGAAGAGGAAGCCAGCAGAGGATGCGGCGGCGTAGCACCATGTAGCGACCCGGGTGATAGTCTTGCGCGGGGGAAGGAAAACGCCGTGCAAGGAAGGGAAACCGATGAGCAGGAAGGCGACGGCGAAGCTGTGGGAGTTGTGTTAGTTACAGATTGACCCACGTCATTGAGATGGTAGCAGGCAGACTCACATGCCCCAAGGGATACTCAGACACCAAACCGAGGACTTCATCCTGAAGAGAGTATACCACACGATGGTTCCGACGACGAAGAAGGAGCAAATGATGTACAGGTCCGCCTGGGTCTGTGTGTTGGACCCTCCGAGCAAACTCAACTGGAAGGATGTCTGTAGACGTTTACTGTAAGTATCGGCTCACGCTTACGGTCGCACAATCCTCGAACTTACAGCAGAAAGCAGTTGACCGAGCGAGATGATGATAGTGTACAACGGCCACCCGCCAACTTGCCTTCCCATGAAGATCTGCAGCTTGGTCATTCTCGTCTCTGGCGGCCCAGCGTCGTCGTACATCTCGCCACCATCGTGGTGCCCTTCGTGTTGGCCGTGCTCGTGCCCATGCGCCGAGTACGACATCGGAGCTGTATGGTCGTGACGAGCTGACCCGTTAGATCGTCAAATCAAATCTATGGGGCAGATAGACTGGGTAAACTCACACTCGGGACGGAAGCCGTCCATCATGCTCGGGGAGCGTGTGGACTGGACGAACGAGTCTCTCGAACGGATGCTCATACCTGACCAGCTCTGTTAGTGCCGGATGGGTGCAATAAGGACAGCTAGCAGCGGACTCACTAGCAATCTTGTCCTTCTTGACCTCGTCAAAGAACGCCTTCTCGCTTTTGATCAAGAACTTCTCGATACACAGGTCACCCTTCGAGTTGCCCGCCGTCAAGTCCTGCAGTTTCTGTACAAACTTCTGTGCCACCTCGCCGTCCTCGTCTGTGAACGTCGCCATCGCCTTATTCAACGGTGACGCCCCCTTCTCATCCACGATGCTCGAGATCGAGTCGAAAGACGATACCCGCGAGTGCATGGTGAATGGCCTCTCGGGCGTTGACGTGCCAGACGCCGTGCTGGCGCGATGGTCGAGGAAGGGGTCAGGTGCGTTGCGCCCCCCGCTAGACTCGGCGAACTGGCGGTTCGCAGCGGCGAGGAAGTTGTCGTAAGACTGGGCGGCACCGGGGTCGCGCCCTCCCGAAGCAGAGCCCACAACGGTAGAGTCGCCGTGCTCCGAGCTCCCCTGGGAAGACGGAACATCGTCCTCACCATACGTATAGAACTTGGGCCTCGCCTGCCCAGGCTGGCCGTTCTCCTGCCCGTAGTACAAAGGCGATGCGTTCGGGTCCTCGTCGTAGAACGACTCTGCCGACTGTCTGTTTCCGCGCTTGTTCCCTCCCGCCGCCAGCAGTCCGTTAGAGGTGGCCATCGGCGAGTTGGGCTCGAAGTAACTCTGCCTGTCCCCAGACAGTGGAGTGTGCCCGGGCATGGGCGAGTTGGGGGCTGTTGAGTCTGGGGTTGCCGACCGCCCCCACTCGCCGCGCGCCAGCGAGGTCACACTCCCCGTCTCATCGTTCGCGTAGAACCCGCTCCCGACAGCCTGGTCGACTTGGTCATAGCCCCACGCGTGATCGCCCGCACCTCCTCGGCTTGCGTTGATGCTTCGCTTCTGGAAGTCTTCAAGACGCTGACGCCACTCGACGACGGGGAAACGTTGAACGGCAGAGCGCGCACGGAGGATGGCTCGCTCCTCCGGGGTCGACTTGAGAGCGAGTTTGATGGTCTTGGTGAGCTGCGAGAGCATGTGCACAGTCGCGCTCGACTCGACGGGGAACCACTGAAATACTGTCAGCACAGTCCATAAGCAAAGTAAGACGACTCACCCATCCAGGCATAAGACCAAGACCACCGAGACGAGACCCGACACCCAAAGCACCCTTCCTCCCAAACTCGACCGCCACCAGCCCGAACGGCTCATCTCGCGAAGGGATGAGCGCAAAGTCGGCACCACTAAACAAGTACGGCGGGAGGGACGTGAACTCGGGCTTCGAGAACACCCTGTCCGGGTACATCTCCATCAGCCTCGCAAGCTTCTCAGCGGCGAAGCGGCCGTAGAGGTCGATTACCGGCCCGACACAGATGAGCTGGATCTTGGGCTTCTTGTCGAGCAGGCTGGGCATGACGTCCGCGATGAGATCCACACCCTTCTGCTTGGACCATCGCCCCACAAAGACAAACAGGTCGGCATCCGGGTCCTGCTTCAGCCCCGCCCACTCTTGCGCCTGCCTCTTCTGCTCCGGGCGCTTCGACTCGGCCTCCGTGTCCACTTGGACCTTGTCCACAGCGAGCGGCTGCTCGTCGAGCGCGGCGATGTCGGTAGGGTCCGGGTTGGGTAGGGAGTCGATGTTGCGCAGCGTCCAGAGGGCGGGGTAACGTGCCCAGGAGCGCTTGCCGTACTTGTCGGATACACCGGCGACGCCGACACTCTTCTGATGGAGGGAAATGAAGCTAGCGGCAGCGTGCAGCAGGTTGAATGTGTTTCCGAACTGCACGTATTTGCTGCACACCTGTATTCACGTGTCAGTGCTGCAATTTCCATGCTACCACAAGTCTCACGTACCTCCTTGGGAATGTTGAACGCCGCGCAAACCTCCTTCATCTCATCCTTCGTCCTCAGCGGCCAGAGACCCTGGAATTCGGCATTATGCAGCGACAGACACACCGGCAGCACCTGGGGGAGAAGGTACAGCGGCGCGAGCGCACCGTGGTAGTCGTTGATGTGGTAGATGTCGACAATGGGGTTCCTCCGGATGGACTCTGCAATAGCCTGGTTCCACGTAGAGTAGAAGATGGCCGAACTGAGATCGTCCATGCGCTGGGGGTACGGGTCCGCCTTGGTCTGCGCGCGGAACACGGGCGAGTCGAGGATGATGTAGGTGATGTTGTCGACCTGGTGGGTCTCCACCTCGATCAAGTACGGCTCGCCAAAGATGATGACCTCGATGGGGTCCGCGTACTCTCCTTGCGGGTACTCGATATCCTGCACCTTGGGCACCACCCAGATCAGGTCGACGTCCGTCATCGCCTTGCCCATAAGACTGGACATGACACCCAACCCGCCAATCTTGACCTTGAGTTTCCAGTCGATGATCTCGTACTCGAGCGTCGCGATCAAGACCTTCCGCCGCTTGTTCTGGTCCTCCGGCCACCCGATCACCTTATCCGCCGCCTTGTGGTGCTTCTCGCCAGTAGCCACCACTCCCTTCTCCGACAGCTCACCCTTCTCGCCCTTCTTCTCCCCGTGCCCGCCGATGATGGGCAGGTACGAAGTCTCCTTGCCGGGCTTCTGGGGCTTCATACCCCAGCGGTTGACCTTGATTGAGTAGAACGAGTAGCGGAAGATGGCGGCGGCGGCGAGCGCAGTGAGCGCGGGGATAGCGAGGAGGAGAGTGAACGCGATTATGGTAACGTTCTCGTGCCCGATGGGCTCGACGGACCACTCGAGGGTATGATCGTCGACGAGGATGTTCCATGAGAGGTAAGGCGACGGCGGGATGGACATGTTGAGGTAACTTGGCGTCTGTGAGTTGGGCGGGAACCGATCAAGAATCCCGTCCGCGTCGACATCGCCATAGTAATAGTCGTCAAACGCCCACACGTTAAGCTGGATGTACGAGGGCCACGCCGACGACATCGGCATCTCCCACGTGCTGTTCTCCGCGAGCGCAAAGCTCGCCTTCGCACCCAAGTCGTAACCCCAGGTATTGAACGACCCGCGCGCAAGCAGCTGGGGCCAGCGCCGGCGAGCATAGCTCCACCCTTCATCCGCGTGCACCTGGTGGTTCCCCGACCCCGCGAGCGCGCTGTAGTACTGCACAATCACGTGGTGGCCGTCCCACCACTTGTCCTCAAACAGCGTCCCGTTGATCTCGGACGTCGCCTCGTAGTCGAGCCAGTCCGAGTAGGTCTGGCCAAAGTCGGCAGAGTAGCGGAACATGTCGGCACCGGGTGCGACGTGGTGGAGCGTGAAGACGCCGTCGTCGACGGTGAAGAGGGTGTCGCTGTAGTCGCTCTCCGGGAAGACGATGGGGTTGTCCTCCTTGCCGATACGGATGAGGAAGTGCGCGACCATATCCGTTGCGATCCCCGCCGTCTGTGACTCGACCGAGTCCACCTTGAACACGTACACGCCGTCCGCCGCGCCCGTCAACTGTCCCGACCACCTCCAAGCACCCCTCCCCACACTCGGGATCGACGCATCCTCCCTCTCACCCTCCGGTATCGACGTGCACTCCCCTTGGGTAATACTCGGCGTCCCACCCCTGCCATTCTTCCACGTCACGCTCATCGCATCGCGCAAGCTCGCGCAGTCCATGTCAAAGTCAAACTCGATGGTGAGGTCGACCGTGGTGGTGTCACCAGTTGACAGGACGCGGTGGTCATGACCAGGAGTGAACTTGGTCATCGACGGCCGCTGCTGCACCCACTGGTCCTCCGGCACGAGCACTTTGAACTCGAACGCCTTCATCGTGAGGTGCCCGAGGCATCCTCTCCACGGGGCAATGTCGTTCGCGTAAAACGCGCTGAGCGAATCCTCCAGGACGTACGTCTCGTACGGGTACAACAGGTTGCGCACCGTCGTGCCAGAGAGGTACGGCGTCCAGATCCAGTCGTCCCCCTTACAGTCAAAGTCGTACGTGACCGTGTCGTTCTCGTTGGTGTATATCAGCCAGACGGACTGCGAGAGACTGCCGTTGGGCGCGAATGACCCGTGGCCCTCCTGCTGCGTGACAGGCGCGCGCGTGGTGGACCACAAGCCTATCTCCGTCTGGGTCATGTTAGACCCGGGCATCTGGATCCGGTGCGTCCAGTTGCCCAGCGCGACGAGGCTGAAACCGTCCTGCAGCGAGGGGTACTGCGTGCGGAGGAACATCATGTTCCTAATCCCGCGGAAGGGCTCGGCGGTGGCGTCGAAATGGTCAAGCGCGTTCCACGGGTCGTCGCAACCAGTGAGGATCTTGTCGTACGGCATGTTGTAGTACTGACTCGACCCGAGGCGGTAGCAGCCGTGGCGCTTCCACGCCTGGCTCGATACCATGCTCTGCCGTCCGTAGAGGTAGTTGCTTGCGCTGTTGTCCAGCAGGTAAAACGCTTGCTCCTCGCCGTACCACCCGAGCGGGATACCAGGCATGAGCAAGTTCGAGACGAACTGCCCAAGCTGCTGGCGAACTGTCCCGTTTGCGAGCCCAGGCCACCGGAAGACGTCATGGTTGCCCGTGCCGTACATGTGGCGCGGGTCAAACTCGTTCGTCTGCGAGTTGATAAACTCGTTCGACACGACCATCTGGTTCCACGCCGTCACAAAGTTGACGTCGACGTCGTACGCGACCTGGAGGTTTCCGTCCATGCCGAGGAAACGGCAGAGCGCGCGGTAGATCGAGTAGTGGAACGCCACGGAATCGAGGCCCGCCATTCCTTCCTCGCGGAGGAAGTACTGGTGCTCGCTAGGCGTCAGGTTGAGCGCCGCCTCAAAGCTGGGTGGCAATATCGTGGGCGTCCGCCCACGCCCGAGGTACAACGCTCCGAACGTATCCCCTCCCGTGATCTCTCCAGGGATGAAGAAGTTGTCTTTCCCAAACTCGCGGGCGCACGCGCGCGTGTGGTTGGACCAGTCCGCCATGAAGTCAACGGTGACCTGCCCGGCCTTGTCGATACGGATACCGTCGATGTCGAGCGCCTCGATGGTGAGGCAGCTGAACTGCTTGATCTTGGCGGAGGTCTGGGGACGCCACTCGCGCAGACGGTCTTGTACCGAGGCGAACTTGGCCAGCTGACGTTGCCAGTCCGGGCTGCGGTGCCGTCAGCACGGACCCGTTTTAGGCGGTATCGAACACACTCACAAGACACCGAAAGCCTCAATATCACCATAATGATCAAAATCACTCCCATAGCACCCCGACTTTCCCGGGTCGTAGATCGTCCCGTCCGCCAACCAGAAAGTGGGCATCTCGCACGTCTCGTTGTAGACGTTGGTGAAGTTGAAGTCTGGGTACTTGTCGAACCCCCAAGGAGCGTACGGGGGGAGCTTCCACTCTGCGACGTGCTCGTCGAGCGTGAAGGGGGTGGATACGTTCAAGTAGCTGGAGTCGGGCGTCAGCTTGGTACCCTTACCGTTATTTGCCTAGCTAAATCACTATACTCACTTTTCAAACCCGACCAGATCACCCATCGTCCCCACAGTGAAATCCAGAATCACGTACATCCCCTTCGCGTGCACCCTGTCGATCAGGTCGATCCACTCCTGCATCGTCCCGTAGTGCGGGTCCAGCAGCGTAAAGTCAATCGCCGAATAACCTGTCGTTCATCTCTCGTCAGCGCGTCCCCCTTCCAGACCTCGCCCCAAAGGACCCACGTCAAAAACCCACCATCCGCCTGCCAAGGCATGTTAACAAAGTTCGTCCCCGCGATATATATCGACCGGTACCCCATCGACAACAAGTAGTCCAGACTCCTGTCGTCCATGAGACCGACTGCATCGCCTCCTGCGCGTAGCTGTGTCTCCCGCATGTCGTACTCGTACTTGAGGCCAAAGAAGTCGTTGTTGTCGGGCTTGCCGTCGATCCACTTGTCCATGAGGAGACTGTAGCACGGGACGGACTGGGGATGCTTGTCAGCTAAGAGGACGAGTCGCCATGTCGATTAAGCTAGAGGACTCACGCGCCAGTTCCCCGGCGAGGGGGTATATGTCCTATTTGACCGTGTCGTCGTGAAATCCAGCACATCGGTCGCGTCTTCGCGACCCCATGTCAGCTAGCAATCCTGGGCAAGTAGCGAACAGCAGGAGCTCACCTTTATTCTTGTTGATATTCCACGCGTCTAGCGTTTCGTTGTAGATGAGCGCCGACGCTGACAGCGCTGTAGCCAGGAGGGCGAGGAGGAGCGGTAAGGGGGACATCTTTGCTCCAGCGACCGCGAAGGGCCGCGTCGGAGAGCTGGCCATGAAAGATGGTTTTGGGTCGTAGGGGCGTGAGAGTTGGGGCGGGGTGTAGTCGGAGAGAGGGGAGTTTTGCTAGAGGAGAGCAAGTGTGAGGGAGAGTGGGTGAGTGACTCTCGTTGAAATGTTTGCTGGAGTGGTGTATGAGGATGGCATGAAACAAAGCGCGAAGAAGCGACTGGGTGTGCCGTCGTTGTCTGTATGCCCGCCCTGCCTACCAGTGCCACCCCACCATAGCCCCTCCTCCTCCACCCCGCCCCGCCCCCGAGAACGACACTGCGGGGGCACACGGTGGACGAGGAAAAGACCAAGAGAACAAAAGGCGGGCGACGCGAATGCCAAGTGCCGAGTTCCTGCCCGTGCCTCGTGATTTCGTGTCCGGACCCTGCATCCGGACCCTGTCCACAACTCCCAAGCCTCGCTCAGGCCACAGCCCAGGTCTTGTCCTTCTTGGCTTGGGCTTGGAGCTTGCATGCAGCGAGTATGCTCCCGCTATTGACGCGTTCGTATAAAAGAGCTGCACGTCAGCCCACCCACGTTGCAGGACAGCTACCCCTACGAGTGAGTATGCACTCGCCTGGTCAGCGGCTTTGGACCACGGCGACGACGACGGGCCAGTGCCGCCATATACAACCCTGCATGTGCACTGCGAGTCCCCTCTATACCATGATGCCCGCCACCCCCACTCAGATCCTATCCACAAACACCTCCTCCCCCACCCCTCCCTTCCCCTTCCTCCCCTCTTTCCGCTTCTTCGCCAGCGCAAGCTTCTCCATCCCCTGCTCCTCCAGCAGCTTCTCCAGCCTCTGTTCCGTGTACGTCGCCGCGTCTACCATGTCGCCTGCCGTTGCCAGGTCATCGTCTGTGCCGACGGCCATGTCCCGCATAGGCGCAGGTGCAGGCGCGGCGGCAGCGGCGGCCTTGGCAGCTTTGTTCTTGGGCTGCTCGGGGTCGGCAGTGAAGAACGTGATGGAGCCGACGGTGGCGACGACGATGAGGACGATGACAGCTGTAGAGAAAGTGAACAGGTTGATGTCAGCGCTGAATCTGAGCCTAGGCCGCTAAGACCTGGGTAGATCATATCACTCACAGATAGCCCGCCGAGTTGCATCCCACTTGACGCTCTCGATCTCTGTCCGCAGATCTCCAAGGGAGATGGTGAATTTGTTGTTGATTTCCTGGTAGAGCCATACGATTAGCTTTGATCAGTTTAGACCATGCATAAGCTTGAAGAATTAGGCCTACCTCGATGTAGATATCAAACCCCTTCATCTCTGTCCTTGTCTCTGCTTTCCGGTTGTTCATATCCATCTCGATACTAAGTGCAAGGGCTGTCAGCTTGACCTCAAGTGACGGACGTCAATCAAGGCTCGAGCTTACTCGTGCTTGAGCGTTTGGATATCCTCCTTCATCTTCTGCTCCAGCCCCTCGACCTCTCTCCGTATAGCTCCGGCCATCGCCTTGAGTGCCAACCCGTCATTCCGGGCCTGCACGCTCAGCTCTGTCCGTAACTCTGACAACGCCGCGTTGAACAGATATGCCGCCTGTTCAGAATTGGGTTAGCCGTAACGTTCGTCATTCCGATCTTGGTAGACACAATCTTGGTAGACACCTACATTCTCCATCTCCTCCTTGCCCACCATAGTATCCCCTGTCCTCGTCCCCCGCTTTATGATCATATCCCTCACACTCTCCATCAAAGCCCGTGCCGTCCCTCTACTCAGCCCATTCTTCTCCAGATAGCTCACGAACGCATGGGTGTCGAACGGGTGTTGCAGATGCCGCGGCGTGAAGCTCGGCCGTTCCGGCGGCATCGGCAGAGACGTGCTGGTGGTGATACCGGTGGTGGAGTCATGCGTGTGGTTGGGGGAGGACGAGTCGTTCGGAGGGGGGAAAGATGACGAGCCCCCACCGCCACCACCACCACCGCCGCCGTCGCCGCCGTTGGTGTACCCGTTGACAAATTGTGACCCAGAAGACCCGGGAGGGTTTGTGGTGTCTGGTTCTACGATCTCATAGTGGGACGGATCCCGGCGGTCAGAGTTGGAATTAGGGCCAGGCGCTTGGATGGTGATGGAGCGGTGGAAGCGAGGTGGGAGGAGGGCGGTGGGCGTGGGTGTTGGGCGGGAGTGGGCGGACCGGCGGAGGGTCAATGTCTTGGCTGCTGTTGGTATACGAATGCGAGGTAGTATGCGAGACATGCTTGCTTCTGTGGCTGTCGATGTTGCTGTTGTCAAAGCCATGTTCATACTGTACGCGAAGGTGACTTCGTTGAAGTGCGTGCGGTGGCCACCCGCCGATGACGTGACGTGGCTTTCCACGATGACGGGCCGACCCCTTGCTCGCTCCCTGCACCGGCGCCGTGCTGCTCACTCTCATCTCGCACCATATCCCATGCTCACAGCCCTATACATCTCCTGCATCCCTACAGCAGTGGCTCCTCCCCCCAGCCAGCGTCTCCTGCACATAGAACCCCCTACCAACTCTATCTCCACCACCCCCACCGTCAGCATCCAAAATGGTGAGCACACTCCCCGGCGGCGCCACGCACATTCATGACCCTGGCTGGGACCTCCACGCAATGCGACGCTGACTGACTGGATTGATATCTCAGGCGGGCGCTATGGACAGAGCGAAGCGCGACCTCCCCAAAGTGAGTCCTCTCACATTCTGCTCTGTAGACACCCGGAAATCTCACTGGCCTCGAGAGCGCTGACACTTATCTCTCCTTTGTCAATCTAGGTCCGCGATGAAGAGCGAGAGAGGATGTTCGGCTCCGTCTTCTCGTGAGTTTGGCCTCGGCTTCTCATATCAGTCGTCTGCGGAATAGAGAAGAATGTAGCTGACAGTACCTCGCTGTGTAGGGTCTCCGGTCCCGTCGTTATCGGCGAGAACATGCGAGGCTGTGCGATGTACGAGCTGGTCCGAGTCGGGCACGACGAGCTTGTCGGAGGTGCGCTTCCTACCTCCCACCGCCCTCCAGCCCATCCAGTAGTTGACAAGTGACGCTACGACAGAGGTCATCCGAATCGAGGCCGACCGAGCCACTATCCAGGTCTACGAGGAGACGTCGGGTGTGACCGTCGGCGACCCCGTCCTCAGGACCGGCAAGCCCTTGTCGGTCGAGTTGGGTCCTGGTTTGATGACCAACATCTACGAGTGGGTCTTTCAATCTAAGCTGGAGGAATAAATGAAGGGCGTTCAGCTGACACTCCATATAGCGGTATCCAGCGTCCTCTCAAGTCTATCCAGGAGAAGTCGCAGTCCATCTACATCCCCCGTCAGCTTAGTTTTTGGTACCGGCCCGACCTCCTAGCTGACTCCGTCGTCTCCCACAGGTGGTATCAACACCGAGTCCCTCAGTCGCGAGATCAAGTGGGACTTCAACCCCGCCTCCTTCCGCGTCGGCGACCACCTCTCGGGCGGCGACATCTTTGGTAGCGTCTACGAGAACTCGCTTGTGGACAACCACAAGATCATGCTCCCGCCTCGTGCGATGGGGACTGTCACCCGTATTGCCGAGAAGGGCAGTTACACCGTTGAGGTAAGTGTACTCTCCAGCTCGGTTCTATGAAGCAACGCTGACACCCAGCATGCAGGACGTCGTCCTCGAGACCGAGTTCCAGGGCAAGACCACCCAGCACACCATGATGCAGCTCTGGCCCGTGCGAGCGCCCCGACCCGTCGCCCAGAAGGAGACGGCGTCGTACCCCCTTTTCACCGGTCAGCGTGTGCTCGACGCGCTCTTCCCTTGTGTGCAGGGTGGGACTACCGCTATCCCTGGTGCTTTCGGCTGGTGCGTTTGCTTTTTCTGTGTATCTGGAGATGGGGCTGACTAGAAATGGGACACAGTGGTAAGACTGTTATTAGTCAGGCACTGTCCAAGTTCTCCAACTCGGACATTATCATCTACGTCGGGTGTGGCGAGCGTGGTAACGGTGAGTCTGACCTCCACGAAGCGTAAACAATGCGCACCACGCTGACATGGCTATGGTATCGCAGAGATGGCTGAGGTGTTGGCCGACGTGAGCTGCCGCGGATTCGTAGGTGAAAAGAAAGCATGAGCTGACCCACTCTCATAGTTCCCCGAGCTCACTCTCGAGCGCGACGGCCGTGAGGAGCCCATCATGAAGCGTACCGCCCTCGTCGCCAACACTTCCAACATGCCCGTCGCCGCGCGCGAAGCCTCCATCTACACGGGTATCACCCTCTCCGAGTACTTCCGTGACCAGGGCAACAACGTCGCCATGATGGCCGACTCCACCTCCCGATGGGCCGAGGCCCTCCGAGAGATCTCTGGTCGTCTTGCCGAGATGCCCGCTGACTCGGGTTACCCCGCGTACCTCGGTGCCAAGCTCGCGAGCTTCTACGAGCGAGCGGGCAAGGTCACTTGCCTGGGTAACCCCGTCCGACAGGGTACCGTCTCCATCGTCGGCGCCGTGTCCCCCCCTGGTGGTGACTTCTCCGACCCCGTCACTTCCGCGACGCTCGGTATCGTGCAGGTCTTCTGGGGTCTCTCCAAGGCCCTCGCGCAGAGGAAGCACTTCCCGTCGGTCGACTGGAATGTGTCGTACTCCAAGTACCTCAAGATCCTTGACCCGCACTACGAGAAGAGCAACCCCGGGTTTATCGACCTGAGGACGCGGGCAAAGGAGATCTTGCAGAAGGAGCAGGATTTGGCGGAGATTGTGCAGTTGGTCGGCAAGAGCGCGTTGGGCGAGAGCGATAAGATCACGCTCGAGGTCGCGAGGATGCTCAAGGTGCGTTTGGCGTGTGCGGCGGTAATTTAAGGCAGTTAGCTGACTGTGGCCATTCTCGACTACAGGACGACTTCCTCCAGCAGAACGGTATCTCCGAGTACGACCGTTACTGCCCCTTCTACAAGACCTCGGGGATGCTTAAGAACTTCGTGGCGTTCTACGACCAGTCGCAGCGGGCGGTGGAGACTAGCGATGACATGACCTTCGCCAAGGTATGTTATCTCCTCCCGCTTGATCTGCCCTGTCGCCTGTTGTCCTTCACGTGCGCATGGCAAGAACAGCGCTGATATATACCCCACGCAGGTGCGAGACTCTGCCGCCGACGTCATGTACAAGCTCTCGCAGATGAAGTTCGAGTCGCCCAACACCCAGAGCGAGTCCGACATCACTGGCAAGTTTGACCAGCTCTACCAGGAGATCCAGGAGACGTTCAGGAGGATGCAGGAGTAAGGGAGGGAAGAGGCGGGGTGCGCGCCGTTGTAAACAGGTGTGATAGAGGAATGTATCGGCTTGAATCTGATCATGGTACGTGAATAGGCAATCTGATGCTACGTAGTTGAGGCCGTCGACAAGAATCCAGGCAGTCTGTGATTGAGCGTACTTACAAAAACAGATGTTTCGTCGCCTCTCTCCAATACTGATCCACAACTGCATAGGTTGAGCCTTATCTATGAAATACTACTGACGAGTACGTAGATGACTCAAGAGACATAAAATGAGACGGCATGTAAGCGGGCATAATGAGCTAACTAGATATCGAGAACCTTTTGGTTTGTCTGTCTCACCCTCCCCCGCCCCTTGCTTGAAGACGCCGCCCCCTTGTCTCCCTCACTTCCCTTACCCCCAACTCCCCGCGTGGCCGTGGCCCTCGGTCCACTAGTAAGCCTCCGCACGGCCTCTCCCTTCCCCTCTCGGAACACCAGCTCCATCTCCCCTCTAATACGTTTGTACTCCATCTGCCCCTGCTCGCTCAGCCGCGAGCGAAGCTCTTCCTCCAGGTCGCCCGCGGGCCAGTCCTTCATACCGGGGTCGGTGAAGACGAGCCGATTTGTGTTTGGGTAGTCCGTCGAATAGATGAGTTGGATCCTACTCGACAGGGATTAGTGATTGTCATGGCAACATCGCTTTCACTTACAGGTGGTTAGACGAGGTCCAGGTAGCAGGAGCCTGCGCAGCGCGTGACTCATACCACTTGACCAGAAACTGCAGCAAGCTTTCTCTGCTGCTGATACTCCGTCTGCCTGATCTCCTGATTGAGGATGGAGTGATGATTTCCATGCTCCAGTAGGGGGCGATCCGCTCCACAACGTCATGTGGGTAGACATTGGCCAGCACAAGGTGCCAGACGTACGTGTAATCTCCCGCATCTGTCATGCGTGCAATGGTCTTTTGAAGTTGTCTGGTGTCCTTCAACGGTGGGTGCACCGGGAAGACCACGTAAAGAGTGATGGGTGGGCTGATCAGGTCATGCAGGCCAGATAACAGTTCTTCGAGTGTGGTTCCGTCCCCTACACGGACATATCTATCATCGTCTTCGTGGTCAGACCAGCTGTCGCTGCTAGACTCCCGCTTGTGGTGCACGACTTCCCGTGCGTTGGCTTCCGCTGTCAGCTCTTCGCCAATCAGAAGGGTCTGCAGCTCTGCGAGTAGCGCATAGCGACTAGCTGCGCCAGGAAGGATGGTACCCAAGCCATTGGAGGAGGGCAGGCCATGCTCGAAGTCGGAGATGGCTGACAGTGTGGCATCGAATGCGGTGGTGTCTCGCAGTGCCAAGTGCGTCACGCCCGAGATGAGTGCCATCTTTCGCGCGGCAGGGTGTAGTCCGCAGAGAGAGTGGGGGTGCCGAGTGGCGGGTTTGCTCTCTCGAATGTGCGCCAAATGACGGGCATACTCGGAAGATGTGGTTGTCGAAGAGAGGATGCTGGTGGAGGGTCTGTACAGGAAGAAGGGGCTGTCCGGCTCATTCTGGCCCTCAGGTGGGTAACAGCTGTACACCGCAGTCACGTCGTTTGCCGTGAACTTCGCACTCGAGCTGCGACTGGGCCGCATCTTCTTCAGCTACTTGAGACCCATGGCCTTCTCGGCACTGTTGACGCTGTAGAGGTCCTCCAGCCCCGCGTAGAAGGCCCACGTGTTCCCGGCGTGCAGGTCCACTGCGTGGTAAAGTGCGCGAATGCGCTCGTCGAAGACCTTCTTGCAGGTAAGGATCACGCTGACGAGGTGCGTGCGGCAGGTGGTGTGTTTGACGAACTCGAAGATGAGTGTCTGGATGTCGTGTGGGAGGGAGGAGAGATCATTGATCTCGAAGGGGTTGGCGTGGGGAGGGGAACTGCTGGCGGGGCAGCAACGACAGGAGTAAGGGGCCGCCATGGTGAGGCGAACGGTGACTGCTGTGGTATTCCGGAGTTGGAGGATGAGATGAGGATGGAGCGATGATGGTAAGAGACGCGCGCATGAGTAGATGTCAAATGATAGCATCAGCCAAAATGGGGGGATGATATTGATCAGCGCCATCGGTCACACAGACCATCGCGTCAGCCACCATAGCTACGCGCATACCACTACTGCTCTCCTCAGGCCATACCTACAACAGGAGTACATGGAGGGAGGCGACGAGACACACCGGTCAGCTTCACATCGCAAACCAGCAACACTCAACGTCCATTCCAAAAAGAGGTAATAAAGAAACATTAGATATATACGACCAACGACCCCCGGAAGTCCCCAACAATACTCTCTATTATAAGCTCGAAACAGTCACCCCCGCATGATCACTCAAGTACCCCTAAGGCCTGCCGGTAAGAGTGGTCGTAGCAGGCTGGTCGATCGACCCCTCGAGCTCGAGCTGCTTCTTGTCGAGCGAGTCTGATCGGGGCCTGCCGTACGCCTCCTCCTCGGAGGGCTCCACGACGGCCTGGCGACGCAGGTCCCTCGCGTGTAGGAACTTGACGAGGACGAGTAGGACCAGCGAGATGAGCACGACTGTTGAGATGTTGGTCAGTACTTGAAGGTACCTGATGAGAGGAATAGGAGCTGCGCTTACAAGCAAAGCCTGCCGGGAAACCCTTTCGGAAAGTGGGCGAGTCGGTCTGCTTGAAGATCAACAGCGGGATCCACGCGCTCATGGCGTACTGAAGACCGTTGCTCATCCCAATGACGAGCGCTATCACATCACCAGATCAGCAACAGTACGCAGTACCATTGAATCAACATCTGAACTCAACTCACCCCTTTCAAGCGGGTCCGCAGAACAGATCTCTGACCACCACGAGTAGATGATAGCAGTCATGAGTTGCACGCCGAGGGTCATGAACGCAAACTGCTTGAGCTTGTAGTCCTCTGGCCACACTGCGAGGATACCGCAGGGGATAGCACCGAAGGCCAGAGGACCGAAGGTGAACCAGAATCGGCTGCCGGTGTAGTCGCTGAGGAAACCCCACAGGAGGGTGGTGAAGGCTTGGATGATGGAGACGAAGGTGGGGAGAATGTTGATCATTTCCACAGAGTACTTCTTGGTTGACTCTGGTGTGAGATGAGCGTCAGCTATCATGACCTTACTCCGTGGCTGTACAATGAGCTGCGCATGGGAACTCACTGAGGTAGACTCCGAAGTAGCTCGAACCGCCGCACTGCTTGAGGTCAGCATTGCTCAAAGATGGAGCCACGGCCGACGACTCACGCTCAAGCCGTAGAAGATATAGGTGAGAGGAAGAAGATACACATCTGAAACAGCATCCCTGTCAGTCCCCGCTACTACCAGAGCACATTGAATACCACTTACGCCAGTTCGCAAAGATCCTCTTGAGCACCGGCAAGCTAAACAGCCCATCGGTCTGCACCCTCTTGATCCTCCTCATCCTCTCCTGCGCCAGCTCATGCTCGGCCTCGGTCAAGTACCACCTCCTCGGGGAGGACGGGTAGTTGGGGAGGACGAAGAGGACGAGGATACCGCATGGGAGGGTGATGACGCCGCAGATGATGCTGCATGGTGGATCAGTGAGTGAGCGAGAAGAGGAAGGAAGCAGGGGGGAGAAGGACGTACTAGAGCCATCGCCAACCTTCCATACCGGCGCGGTTGTTGAGGGTCTTGTAGACGGCGGCCTCTGTGTTGGGTCAGTATAGCACTCGACGATATTGAAAGGGAGGGAGACACTCACGCATGTAACCAGAGAAAGCAACACCAGCCGGGGCAGTGAAGTGGAAGATAGCAGTCCTAAACACAACACTCGTCAGAAGACCGCTTCCCATGGCTATCAGTTGACTAGCAGATTCAGGAGCTCACCTCTTTGCAAGCTCAGTCGGTGTATACCAAGACCCAAGGAGGTACAACCCGACAGGGAAGAACGCCGACTCGGTCACACCGACCATGAATCGCAGGCCGTACATCGTGCTGGTGTTCTTGGCGCCGGCTTGAGCAAAGCTATCCCACAAAGAACCATGTCAGCATATAGAATGCGATTTGCACCTTGCGACCTCTGCGGGCCCATAACTCACGTGAACGCAGCCCAAGAGATCTCACAGAACGCAAGCCAGTAAGAAGGTCGGACCTTCTGGACGATAAGCTGTGGTGCGACACACGTCAGCCATCCTTCCCCCCGTGGACTCTCGCCCGGCGCCCTCCTGCCACTCACTGTAGATGGGATCTGCATGATAGCGTACGCGGCAGTGTATAAGGAAGTGGCGTATCTGTAAGATCCGTTATCAGTCCAGGCTCCCGATACACGTCCACACGCCAGCGACTCACGTGTACTGGTTGCCGTACCAGCCCAGCTCCTCCTTAAGCCCACTGACATAGGCGTTGCTCAAGTTGGACTGGTCGAGGTACTTGCAGAAGAAACCTGCCCCACCACTCTCCGTCAGCAACCACCCCCCCAGCGTAGTCGAAGGAAGGCGCCGACACGACTCACCAAGACAGAGACACGAGAGCATCGCACTGTCAAGCTTCCACAACAACCGCCTCTCCTCTGCCGACTTAAGGTGTGAGTCGCTATCCCAGATGAAGCCTCTGAACCGCGTCCACGGGTCGCTGCGGACCACTGGCTCAACGGAGACGCCGGCCTTGGCGGCAACGGCGGGGACGGTGGAGGTGGGGACGAAGTTGTCGAGATCTTGCGCGGCGGGGGCAGCCATCTTGTCGGGCCTCTTCGCTGGTTGTGCGGGGGTGTGCTAGCGATAGCGGTTGAAAAGCTACCTGGGGTGTCAGCTTGCTCGCTCTGTCGAGCTATCTTTATATCTCTTACCTTCTCGCATGCCCACTAGCACCCCCCGCGGCTTGCCCCGCGAAAACTCTCCTCCACCTCTCACCTTCCCCACACTTGATCCTGTGTCTGTGGGAAATTGTCAATCTATCGGAGGAGCCCTATCATGAGGTGATCCAGCGAGATACCTTAACCCCGGGTCGGCGTCCATCTTCATAGAGGGGTTCTCGGGGTTGACGCTATCGCGTCTTTATCACCGGCCAGGCGGTGGTTGCCGCACAGGGGGATCGGCGACTTGACCCGGTGACGCGACTCGACGTGATAGCGGAGTAATGGTGGTGGCGGTCGCCGACTTGTTACTTGGGTGTGGTTTTGGTGATGAGATGAACCCCGAAGAGCGAAAAAGATCGAACAACTGAGAGGCTGGCCATTGTCCGTCGGGTCGGACTGTGTCGAGCATGGGAATGACAACGAGTCAATTGGTGAGAGAACCCTCTCCCAGAAGCGATAAACGAGAGCTGTTTCACATGGCGTGCTGCACTCTTCCCAGCCAGCAGCCACCCAGCGGCTCCTCCAGAAACGAGAGCTGGCTCAAATTGATCTGCATGGCATTGCGCTTTCATATGTAGGTCTCTATATATAGTCTTGCTTGAGAGATGTCGGGCCAGAGATAGAACGCCCACTAAAAGTAGGCAAGATCCCCACTTCGGTCAAACACTGCGTTATGATACAACAGTACGACATTACTAGACTGCTGACTGATAACAACAATGAGGGGAAGGTGATGATGCCATCGCTCAACCCCGGATCTTATCGGGGAAAGGATTCTGGTATTCCAAGAAGGACGATATGGCTGTCTCCGGTGCTGACTACTGGTGAGTGGTGAGTCGTTTACTGGAATCGTACTACTGTACGTACACATGGCCGATGACACTTCTTGGCATGGCCAAGAGTCCGCGGCCTGACGGCCGTCTGTAACCGATGGTAGACAGTGTTCCAGCCTCTGCTGATCGCACTCGTCCTTGAGAAGCATCGTACATACAGTCGGGCAAGGCTGACGAGCAGGCAGACCTACGTGCGTGGATGAGCGATAATAAGTGGATGTCGACTCTTGCCTCCTCCCTCTCCGTGCTGGACTCGTGGGCCGCACAAGTCATTCTGGCATATGATCTGCAGACGGCCAGGTCAAATGACGACGATGTGGTAGTCAGGTAGACTGTGAGGTGCGAGAGTGGTTCATTCCATCAGCGTGAGATTGGCTCCGGCTCCGATAGATGCCGAGCGGCAGCTTCCTCTGAAACGAGCACCCGCCATCTCAGTGTGGAGAAGGATGTGGAGAGGGTATTGGGAAGGGGGAGGGGGGGGGGAGGGTGAAGGCCGAAGTGCATACATGCAGAGTCTTTTCCGACTCGAGCCACTCGAGGCTGGTGTTGACGGTGGCAATTGGTGGGAGACATGCATCAGGATGCAGAAGAGAGACGCGTCGGTACGCGGTGGAGGGGGTCCATCGAGGAAGCCCATTCGTATTGCCAATCGGCCGCCGCCCGTGAAATGTGAAATTCCCACCCAAAGCTGAGCGCGTCGAGGCTGCAGGCACGGGTGGTAACCCCCGGATAGGTGAAAACGGTGTGTCGGTACACCGCGGAGCCCCGCAGACCATGACTTGGACACGTGTCCGTTATCTGTCGCGGCTTGGCCCCTTGGGTGGTTGCCGAAATGGTGTCCGGACATCTCCAGGAACGATTGCGTGCTTTTTGAATCTTTGGTGAATTCCGGATTTCTTCTTGATGACGGTCCGTCGTGGTCAGCTTCTTGGTGGATATCGAGTAGTAATGAAGAGACGATGCATCTCCATCTTGAATCTGCCTCTTATCTTCACTCACACCAGCCCACAATGCCCCCCCGCGGCACCCTCCCCCGCCACATCCAGCTCCCCTCATCTCGTCCGCCCACAGCTCTCAACATCCCAAACTGGAAGCCTCCAAAGCCCCATCTCGCATCTTACCACCCCCCAGCTCCGTCGTCGTTCCCCTCCGCCTCTATCCCGCCCTTCCACCCCCCAGTCAGCCCACAGCTCCCCGCACCACGCAAACCCGCTTTCAGCCCCGGAGGTTTTGGTCTGCAGAGCTCACCTGCGCCGGCGCCAGCTCCAGGAGGCTGGTTCGGAGGCAAGGGTAAGGAGAGGGAGGCAGCGGTCGATGCTATCATCGAGAAAGATGCTGCGCTGAGAAAGGACGAGGAGCAGCTGGAGGGGAAGGAGTCCAAGGGAGGAAGGGAGGAAGCCGAGGCTTGCTACGTGGTATGTCTCGAGGATACCGAAAGCTCGGCGCAGTCAGGCTGACAACATCATCTCCACAGCCCCCGCCTGCAACTCTGCACTTCCAGTCCCCCCGTGCCCTCCCTCTGGTCTACTCCCACACCGAGCTCCCCCCCTTCTCCATCGCCTACGAAACATGGGGTACCCTCAACGCCGACCGCTCCAACGCTATCCTCCTCCACACTGGCCTGTCGGCCTCCTCGCACGTCGCGTCCAACGGCAACGACGTTGCTTCTTCCACCTCTTCCAAACCTGGCTGGTGGGAAGATTTTGTCGGCCCGGGCAAGTCGATAGACACTGACAGGTTCTTTGTCATCTGCACCAACGTCATCGGCGGGTGTTTCGGCTCCACGGGACCATCATCGCCCTACCCCCCAGGCGACGGCCAGACTCGCTGGGCAACGCGCTTCCCCATGCTGAGCGTGCATGACATGACGCGCGCACAGCTTGACCTGCTTGACTTCCTCGAGATTGATAAGCTGTACGCGAGCGTTGGGAGTAGTATGGGTGGGCAGCAGAGTTTGAGCTTGGGTTACCTCGCGCCGGAGAGGGTGGGGCGGATCGCGAGTATCTCGGCGGGTGGGAGGAGCGGGCTGAATGGTGTGGGGATGCGGTATGCCCAAAGAAGTGGTGAGTGACGTATATTCGTTCATGGATGAAGTGATCACTAACAATCAGAATAGTCCTCATGGCGGACCCGAACTGGAACAGAGGCTTCTACTACGATGGTGTGCCCCCTCACAATGGCATGAAGCTCGCCCGACGTAGGTCACCCGAACGAGTTCGTTCTTTCTATGCGACTTCCGCTGACCTACTCTTGCAGAGATCGCCACGATCACATATCGCTCAGGGCCCGAGTGGGAGCAGCGTTTCGGCCGTCAGATGATCTCTGAGCAAGAGGCCAACCTCGACGAAAATGGGAATCCTGGTGTCCCCCGCCTGAGCCCGGATTTCCTCATTGAGACGTACCTCGACCACCAAGTACGTCCAGCTTTCCCGCATTCCCCCGTGAGACCTGCTGGCTGACTCATCTACCCCCCCCAGGGCGAGCGCTTCTGCCTTACCTACGACGCCAACTCCATGATCTACATCTCCAAAGCCATGGACCTGTTCGACATGACCGCCCCAGCCCTCTCCCGCCTCGCCAAGCGCTTCGCTACCGCCTACCCCTCCCTCCCTCCCTTCCCGCACCCTTCCGACCCCCCGTCCATCTCTTCCTCCACCCCTCGCTCCTCCCCCTCCGCACCGGTGCCTGCAGCCCACGTCTCAGAAGAGGAAGCCGCTCAGGCCGACGCCGCTTCTGCTGCTGCTACCGCCAAGCGCCTCGCGAAATTCATCCCTACCTCTAAATCTCCGCACCTCGCCGAGCTGGCTCAAGGCCTGCAACGCTTGAAGGACATCCCGACGCTCGTGCTGGGTGTGCAGAGCGATGTGCTTTTCCCAGTGGAGCAGCAGAGGGAGCTGAGCGATGCGCTCAAGTTGGCGGGGAATACGAATGTGACTTATTATGAGCTCGGTGGTGTTTGGGGGCACGATACGTTCTTGCTGGATGTGCAGAATGTGGGGGCGGCGATTAGGGGGTTCTTGCATTGAGAGAGAGAGAATCAGTGACAAGCAACGATGTGAGCGTAACGATGATCTGAGATGTATGTTTGTACTGCTTTCGATGAGATGCAGCATTTGCCCCAGAGGAACGACTAGGACAGAGATGCATAAACTTGTACAGACACTTCGAATTACCCTCTCGCCCCCTACTAGTCCTCGTCCCCTCCTCTCTGTCCCCCGGGCTATGCCCCGTTCAGCGAGCCTACTCCCGCTTCTTCATTCCCCATAAGCCTGCATGCATCCGCTTGGGTCAGTCCCGGTAAAGAAGGGGGTCATTGACACAAGGGGACAAGGAACTCACGAGAATTCTTTCATCAGCGAACACTCGCCGCCGTTCTCCAGGTCAATGTTGTAAGCCTGGAACAGCCCGTCCGAGCTGATTACCATCACTTGCGGCACCGTCCTGTCCCATTGCCCTATCAGCTTTCCAGATATCAGAACCGCAGACCAGAGAACTGAGGCAAATCGAAAGACGAGAAAAGGAGAATAAAAGACCCACCCGCTCATAGCCACCACGGTCCTCCCCCCACTCCCCCCACGCAGCTTTATAAACGCAAAATCCCTCTGCGGCTCCCACATCTCCGACACGCTCCGCGGGAGATACCCCCCAACCCCACCCACAAAGCTCTTCCCGATATGGTACGACCGCCGCCTCAGCGAAGACGTCGCACTCCCGCCCGTGCCGCCTGTGGCGGAGCCCGCCCCGCCCGAGTGGTCGAGCTTGCCTGCCTGAAGAGGCGGGGAGGACGAGCTGGGCGCTTCGGACGGGGTAGGCGAGCGGGCGTCGTCGAGGCTGTTGCCCTCTTCCCACTCTGGGGTGCCCCCGGCTCCAGCAGGGAGGGCGCCTTTGGCCCCGGGCTTGCGGGACGCAAGCCGGTAGATGTGTATCGTGCTGGTATCGCTCGACACGGCCAGCAGCGTGCTCACGAGGTTGAAGTTGATGCTAAAGATCCGTGCGCTCGCGGACCCGCGGCGGAACTGCCACAGCTGCTTCGCGTCGGGCACGCTAAACACCCGGACGACGGTGCCCTTGTCTGAGGCCGTCGCGAGCATTGTGCCGGTGGAGTTTAGGGAGAGGGCGGAGATGGGGGATTTGTGCGCCTGGATGACGTTGAGGGCGGTGAGAGTGATGGTGTCGAAGAGGAGGACGTCACCGGATGTAGGCGCGGGAGGAGGGGCGGGGACGGCGGATGAAGATAAGGGGGAGGAGGAGGCGGAGGGTGCAGGGGAAGGGTACGCGAGGTAAGACCTGTCAGAGGATGAAGAGAGGGCACAGACGGCTACATGATGGTCATCGTCAGCTGCCGCTCTCTGATGAAAACATGGCTGGCAGCTTACCATTGGGATTCGGCCCGGTCTCGATAGTGTGCAGCAGCTTCATCGTCGAGATGTCATAGATGTAGATCTCGCTCTCGAGCACCACGATTAGCCGCTTCCGGTTCATCTTGACCGCCAAGACCGATGTCGGGAAGATGAGCTCGCAGATGGTCGACTGGCGCTGTTCCCCCGCATTATCGTTAGCACCGGTCCATAGTAACATTTCCTTGACACATTCGATCGAAGAGGAGAAGGGACATACCTTGGTGTTGACGATCTGCAGCTTCCGCGGACTGTTTGATGGCGAGCTGTCCGCAGCGCCCACGAGGGCCACGAGCGAGGTGCAGAACAGCATCTCCACGATACCTGTCGCTCCTTGATCATCTACTCCGCCATCCTCGTCAGCCTTCTCCCTTGTCTCCTTACCACCCCTCTAGACCGGCGCAAACACCCCTCATCCTCTCATCTCCGCGTAACCTAAAGCCCTGAAACTTACTCTTAGAATGCACCTTCCCAAACGGGTCACAGTTCAAGATCGTGTACCCCTTCTTGTGGCCTACGGCGATGCACGAGAAGTCCTGGTTGAAGTTGCAGCACTGGGAGTAGGCACATGTGGCGGGAGCGGGGCAGCCAGCCCGTCAGCGGCGGGGCGACAAAGGAGACGCGGTCGTAGGGACGCCGGGACGGTGGGGGGACGCACGAGCAGGTCAGGATGACGCTTGTTGCGGGACATCGCGGATGAGTGTGTCTGGGTAGGTGTGTTCTGTAGGGCTGGAAGGGGGGGTGGATGCTGGAGGGGAGTAGATGAAGAACAAGAAGAGAGAGATGGCTGGATTGGATGGACTCATGGCCACCACAAGTGACGCGGCGACAGGAATCGTGACGCAACGACGGCCGGAAGCGCACGGACCAGCGGCGGCGATGAGGGTGGCGGCGGCGGCGACCTCATTATTCATCTCATCATCCATCTCCTTCTTGGACGAGTCGGACCTCGTCTGTAGCATCACTAACGCCATACCTCTCAATCGTATACTCGTATCTGACCAAGGAGGGTCTCTCGATCTATACAGAATACAGATACAACGCTCGGATAAAGTAGCTTCGCCGGAACAACCGACGCGCTCGTCTTCTTCATCATCGTCTCCATGAAGGCCGTATTATGTGTGAAATGCGAGCCCAAGAAAAGACGTAAATCATGACTTGTACTTGTATGCATGAGCAACTCATAACCACAGTTGTTGTGTTGTAAGTGATAAGAACCCCGGTTGCTAAGCTTGCATACGTAACACAGACATTGGAGTCTGGCCCAGGTTAATTCCGATTATTAACCAGCCGGTTCTCACCCTTCGGGGCGGCTTAAGTCACCGCCTGGAAGGACTCCCCAAGCCCCCTCGGGCGAGCGGGACTCTCTGCGACACAGGAGGGTCCCCACGAAGAGGTGCGGGCGGGGAGGAGAACTGGGGGGACTGTGGGGGAGGTTTCATCCTGGGCTGGTTGACGACGACTAGATCAGCCAAAGGTTCCTCTTTTTTGTTGTCGTGCGTCGTGGTGGTGGTGTCCAGCGCCTGGACGGTGGCGACAACGATCAATACGATGCAGCATATCATACATCAACCACTCCCTTCCCCCATGCTAGATGATCAATGCGTGTATGCAGCCCTCACCACCATCCCTTCTTCTTCTCCTTCTTCCCCGTCCACGCAATCTGCCGGGCGTCCCCCTCCCCTCCCACTCCCGCAGAGTGTGGTACATCCCCAGAGCCGTGCTGTCCAGCCTGGAGGTGTTGCTGGTGAAGCATATGGCTGTGGGGCAGGTTGTGTGGCAGTTGAGGCATGAATTGTCCGTGTGGGGGCCAGAATGCGGGAGTGGGAGGGGTGTCGTGGTGCGATGCCCGGGCGCGAAGGTTGAACAGCGCAGAGTTGGTGAGCACGATCAGGAAAGTGAGGGTGACGAGGGTGAACGCCTGGGATAAATAATTAGATCAGCTACGCTCTAAGAGGCCCATCAATGAGGCTGCAGCTCACCATGGTCTTCCACGAGATGGGCTCGACAAAGCTGTTAATCACGCCCGCAAAGACTTCGGCAATGATGTTGATCCGCCCCATCTTGGTCGGGTCTCGCTTCATGCACACCTCCCACGCTCGACACGGCGCATCCCTATAGCACAGTCGGTCAGCTATGGGTCCGTTGATGTCGGCGCTCATTCATCAACCCACATATGAGGTATCCTGTTGGAGCTGCACATGTTGGTCAAGTACAGGTTTGTGCACTCTGCGATCTCTTGCAGAATTTCTGACCCCATGAATGTATGAGTGATACAGTTTTTCATCCGGGATGGGAGACACTCACCGACAGAGTACTCCTGGATCTTGTCGTTCACGTCCCTCCTGACCGTCAAGATGAACTGGATCCCAAGATACACGCAAAAGAGGACGATAGAGGCGTTCACGAAGAACTGCAGGTAGCTGCAGAAATTGGAACGGTCAGCTTCACAGCAGGTGCACAGGACCCAGGTAGGAAGATGATAGATACTCACCCCAAGAGGAGAGCGGGGATCTCTGAATGTCGAAGCGCCGGGGCGTTCATGTTGACATTGTAGGTGTGCTCTGATTTTTGGAATGCCGGTGCTGGCGCAGCAGAGTCGCTATGCCGTACTGATGACCATTCCTTATTGAACTCCATTGTCAGCTTGTGTGCTCGTCCACTACCTATGGATGGTGAAAGAGAAGCTCACCTCGTCGTCCCCCCGCTCCTTCCTCGCCTGCTGCCTCTTCCTGTTCGTCCGCGTCACAGCACCCCTCGCAAACTTCCTCGGCTTGCTCTCCTCCTTGTCCTCATTCTCCTTATCCGGCGCACTACCCTTCCCTTTCCCCTTTCCCACCTCTTCCACTTCCGCCTCTCTTCTACCGCCCTTGCCCTCCCCATCCACTTCCACCTTCTTCGCCCCAGGCGTCCCTCCTCGCGCAGGACTATCCATATCTACATCCTGCGTCAACAAGCTCGCCCCCGGCGTGCGCGCCCCGCTCGAGTACCACTGCGCCGGATCATACGCTGGTGCCCTCTTGGGTGTATTCAGAGCTGCAAGTAGCAGGGGTGCGGTATTTTGTGGGTCGGTGAAGTGTGCGAAGCCGGGTGCGCGGGATGGGGTGTATGGGCGAGAGGGGTCCAGCTCGCTGTGGAGGCCTGTGGGAGCGGTGGTGGACTAGTGAGCGACTGCTTCCAGAGACGCCAAGACATAGTATGAGAGAGGACAAGCGTACGCTTTCTGGCAGGCCCATCCTCTTGGGAAGGCAATGTGAAAGCGTCCAACCGAGAGGTGTTGTAGGCTGGCGGGTCGAGGTCCATAGGCCCAGACCTGTCTCGAGGCTCGTAGTCGAACATGCCGCCAGTCAAGCTGTGGGTGTGTATCACAGAATCGTCAGTGGTGATGCTGTTGGGCCTGACGAGAGTGGAAGACCTTGAAGAGACGGTGAGAATTGAGGTGTGTGCGAGAACAACAAACAGCCCAACAGACCCTCGGCTTCGTGGTTGAAATCTCGCGAAGGAACGCGGACGCAAACTCCACTACTTCCATCTCCTCGCACTTTTCGCGACTTGCCTTCTTTCCTCTTGACTTTCACCTGCTACATCCAAGCATAAAACCCCACCATGTCCACAGGTAGGTGTTGTACACCGAGAAGACTCGCTGCTACATAGCTTACCCTCTTTTCCGCAGGTGATCTCGCTCTGCAGCCTCCCGTGGACGGCATCACGTCCCTCAGTTGGGCCCCCGATTCGAGCAGATTGTTGGTGTCTTCATGGGACAGCGTACGTTTCTCTTTCACTCAAATGAGTACTGGAAGTGAACGTACCTAACGCACATCTTGCTATAGACAATACAACTGCATAACGTAAACGGCCCTCCCACTCCCCCTACCATGTGCGTTGTTTGTCTCGCCATAGCTGTTGCCCGTCTTAAGTGTGTTGACGCTGACCTTCAATCGACGTAGCTTCTCCCACCCCGCTGCAGTGCTCACAGCTTGCTTTGGCTCCACCCCAAACATCGCTTTCTCTGGCGGTCTCGACAAGCGGATCCGGCAGTACGTCCATTCTGGCCCAGCAATCGCGATGAATTCGCGGCTGGAACTGACGAGCGGTTGTAGATGGGATTTCGAGACGGGGAACTGTCGCGTGTTGGGGAAGCATGATGATGCCATCTCGAGCTTGGTATGGTGTGCCGAGTTCAGTAAGTTCCAACCTCTTCTAACCTCTGAAGGCGGTGAACTGACGTTTACCAACTTGTAGATGTTCTGATCTCCACGTCGTGGGACAAGACTCTCAAAGTCTGGGACCCGTACGTCTCTGGCCCTTCTTCGTCAAGAAAGGCGTAACTGACATTGCGACGTACCCTGCAGTGCCGCCGAGACTCCCCTCAAATCTTCCCAGCCCCTCCCCGACCGAGGCTACAACCTCTCCTACGCGCGCGCCTCCTCCCGCCTCCTCGTCTCCATGGCCCACCGCCACGTCTACGTCTACGACCTCAACAAGCTCGCACCTGCCACTGGCCCCATCTCTGCCTCGCAGGAGCGCGAGAGTGCCCTCAAGCTCATGACTAAGAGCGTGGCGACCATGGCGGACGGGAAGGGGTGGGCGTCGGGCAGTATCGAGGGGAGGATTGCGGTGGAGTATATCGACCCGGCGGACCAGGGGAGCAAGTATGCGTTTAGGGCGCATAGGCAGAATGTGGATGGGGTGGATTGTGTTTACCCCATCAACGCGCTTGCTTACCACCCCATGTAAGTTCCTATAGGCCGTGCAACCGGACGGATCGAAGAACTCACGCGTACCTTTCCGCAGACACAACACGTTCGCCTCGGGCGGGTCGGACGGGTTCATCTCGGTGTGGGACCACAACGCCAAGAAGCGCATGAAGCTCTACCCCAAATACCCCACGGCGATTTCGGCGCTCGCGTTCAGCCCCGACGGACTGCGGCTGGCGATCGGGGCGAGCTACGAGCAGGACAATGCGGTGACCAACCCGGAGGACCAGGCGAGAGTGATGGTGTTGATCAAGGACACCGTGATTGAGGACTGCAAGGTGAGCTTGGTGGAGACTGATGTATTCACAGTGAGGGCGAAGCTGACGGGACAATCATCATAGCCGAAAGTCAAGGCGTAAGGAGGGGTCCGTAGATGCTGCATGCAAGCAGGTGTTCTAGATTATACTGTCGATCTCCTGTCTCCCTTTTCTTCAAATGCCACTAACTCCAATCGCCCCAGTCTCCTCCATCTCCCCCTCCCCCGCCACTCCCCCCAAACCAACCCCCACCACCTCCACCCTGGTTTGCCCACGGGTCCTGCAAGACCTCATCGTTGTCCCACCCAGGCTCCTCCCCGTACCCCTCCATCCCCTCAGGACTCCCGAACCCTCCTTCATCATCCTGAGGCATCTGCGCGTCCTCCCCAGGCCTCGAAGGCTGACGTCCGTAGATCAACTCGTCCTCCGACATATTGCCACCGGAACCAATCCCAGCGCCAGCTGCACCGGCAGCAGCCCCCGCAGCGGCGCCGCCATCGGATCCATGCACGTCTGTGGGGCGCCCGCCTTGTTGGGCGTCGGAGCCGCCGCCACCACCGCCCATGAAGATGAACGGGAAGCCCATGCCGCTGCGTTGAGCGTTAGTGTCAGCTGCATGTCTCGGTATATCCAGGTGATCGTCGATCCAGCTTACCCGCTGCCGGAGTGACGAGAGAAGTAGTCGAAGTCAACTGTGATCTATGGGTCAGCACTGCCGATTCATGGAACTTTGCATCTACTCACTGGACACAGCCGTCGCAAGCGTCTGAGTTCATCAGGCGTCAGCTGATGGGGGCTACACACAAGGGCGTCTATCGCTTACCATAGCTCTCTGGTCCAAAGTCAATCCGCCCTCAGCCCCCTTAGGGAGGATCAACGACTGCCCCTGCACGTTCGCACTCGACCCAGGTGCTAAGTCAAGCTCAGTACCGGCAGAGTCGAAGCGGATCACATATTGTCCTAAGCAGTCCTGTCAGCATCGTCACAGGAGTCCCCCGGCACGCTATCGTCCCGCCGAGCAGAGCATGCGTGCGTACCAGTGTCCGTGAACATCTCGCGCCCAAGCCCCCGGAAGTTCCTGTTGATCGATGCTACGAGCCTATCGTCTCGGTCTTTGAGCCAGAAGTCCCACGCGAGGAAGCCGCTGTCCACTTTGGCGAACTGCTTGAACGTCTCGGCTTCGCGGCTGGAGTGGTAGTAGGGTCAGCAGTGGCATGGGATGGTTGTGATGTCTTCGGCTCACGTTTGGAAGAGGTTGTAGCGTCTTCGCCAAGGGTGCCATTGCCTGTAAAACAAGGCCTAGTCAGATGAATATGCAATAACCTTCTGTGAGCAGAACTTACTGCTGGGCCTCGCCGACCAGCTTGCTATCCGGGTCCTCCGACGAGTGGACGAAGATTCTAGAATTGATGAAGGCGAACGGGCGGCGGATCTGCGAACCGCGAACCGGATATCGATTTAGCTACCAGACGGCGAGACGGGTGAGCCCTCAGTTGAACTAGCACTCACCCATAACACAGGCTTTCCGTAACGGTCCATCACCGTAGATCGGAAAGGTCGATGGGTACGAAGGGCCTGTCTGGTGATCGCAGACATCATCGACTGCTCTTCCTCTGCCAAGCTATAGTGTCGTCAGCTATACACCAATATCTTAGCGATCCCGGGGGCTCACAATCCAACAAGTTCTCCGTCCTGCGAGTGGATAGCATATCGATTCGCTTGCTCATACTATCGCATGACGGGTGTCAGTAAGCGGCTCCGAGACCGTCTTTAGGATACCCCCTGCTGGCGAACAAACTCACCCCCAGGAACACATTCATCATCTCCAGCTGCCGCACGATCACCAGCGATTCGTGCCCCAGGATATCCCTCGCTGCGTGGCTATCACCTAGCACGCTCTGCGGGTCGGAGGGGATGGACACGGGGCGTGAGGGGGCAACTGGCCCTCCCACAATCGAGGGGTCGTACTGGTCGAAGTCCTGAAAAGGAATTTGACCGGGCTGAGCGCTGCTGCGCGAAGGTGGGCGTCGTTGCGGGCGGACGTGGCCTCGTGGTACTAGATTGGCAGTGTGAGCCTACTACCCATTGTATGCAGATATCACCAGCTCGCTCGTCAGACGGCAAGAAACGAACCTCGTTCTTGTTGGCGCAAAGCCGGCAAGCCAGTAACGATACCCCGATACGATGCTCGGGGCACTACCAGCTGCCTACTAGGGCCAGCGCGCATTGCTGCACTTATGCCTCTTGGAAGCATGGTTTGTTCAAGGTGCTGTGCTTGTTGCTATGCTTGTTGTGAAAGGGAAATGAGAGAAAGATGAGAGACGAGACGGAATGCAGAAGACGATGCCGAGTGCCGGCGATGGTGACGCGGGTGGGTGGCGGCCAGAAACGGCGATCGCCGCCGGCTGCTGGCGCGACCGAGAAGCTTCCTCCTCGACGCGTCGGCCCATGGCTATGACCTTGAAGCCTGAACTATCATGAACTCTTCATGACATGTTGGAGGTTGGCTGCTCTCTCCCACTCAATGGCAATGCTAGCGCCTGCGTTGGCTAAGCATGAAAGCACGTGAGATCTGAATTCAAGGCTTCGTGAAATCATCGTTCTCAGCTGATAAGATTGTGCCTTCCCACCCCCAGGTCGCACGTTCGTCATTCCTTCACCAGTGGCAGACTAAGTACTGTTATTTTGGGCACCTAGCAAGACTACAGACATCCATCGATATGAAGTACGTACAAACCAGCATGACTTTGCGAGGACCTCTGTTCCTGTTCACATGCGCTAGATGCTAGATCACATCGCAAGAGGGATTCGCCGAGCTGTGGGCTCGGGCTTGCGAACGTGCACTCCCACAGGTGCTCGTCGCTCGTAGATGATCGTCTCTTAAAGTCGGTCCCGTCGCTCACAGAATATGAGTCAATCACCCACCCGCGAGGATTTCCCGGTCAGATGTTCTACTCCGCGGCCATCGTAGCTCTTCTGAGCGCTGGCTCTGTAGCTGCTGCCGATACTGTGTCTCTCGGGCCCACCGCTTACACGGCATCCGGTACGTCTACAGGATGCGAGGGTCAACAGATGAGTCACTGACGGCTGGGATACTTGACAGGTGTCTTCCCAACGAGCCTCTTCTCGGAGTACTACAATGACCCGACGCAGACGGCGTCCCAAGTGCAGCCTAAGATAACGGATAGCATCTTGGTAAGCTCACAAGGCAGATAACCGGCCATTGCTATCATAAACGCTAATGATAACGATCTGACGTCATGTCTCAAACCCACCTACTGTAGAACAAGACCTTCCCCCTCAACCTGACCAGCCCGGACAACATCCCCACCAACAACACGCAAGACCCGCTGTTCTACCCGCCCACCTACTTATACGGGTCTGCTGCGACCGAGCTGTACGAGAATGTCACGGCGCAGATCAAGGCGATCGTCACTGGGGACAGCGCGAACTGTACCAAGTGCATCGATGCGTTGACCGTTGCGAGCACCTTGGCTACGCAGGCGCCTCAGGTGAGCCCTTTCCCCTCGCTGGTCACCGCATTGTCCCCTGTTCTGACATGATCGCAGCACGTTCCCGAATTGCTCGTCTCCTTGTGCAACTACTACTCCTTCTCCACCGTGGCCAGCTGCAACAACTACATGCAAGATGCTCAGGGCCCGTTCTACGCCCAAGTGCTGGCGTACGCCAACGTGAGCGGGTATGATGGGCAGTACTTGTGCCAGAACTTCATCACCAAGAGCCAGTGCAAGAGGCCGCCTCTGTGAGTTCTCGGCGGATGCGGGAAGGCTGCGGGAGGTGTGGGCGGTTGTGGGTGGACGCGAGTGGGTGTGAGAGGACGTGGCGCCGAGTTTGACGGGAAAGAGACTGACGTGATTGCGAACAGCCCTGTGTTCAAGTCTGAAGACTTCTGGACTAAGCCCAAGCCTACCAACGCTACTGCGCCTGTTCCCAAGGGGACCAACCGGGTGAAGGTCTTGGTATGTAATACACTCATACCGTCGCCCCGAGACCATGCTGACCTAGTGCGTGTCTGCAGCACATCTCGGACTTCCATGTCGACCCGCGCTATGCCACTGGCTCCGAGTAAGTACCGGGTTCCGTTATGATCGGGCTCACGCTTACCCTCTCTCAGAGCCGACTGTGCCAATCCCATGTGCTGCCGAACCAACAACCCCGTCGAGGCCCTCTTCCCCAACTACACAGTCACCCTCCCTGCCCCGCGCTTTGGCGCGTACAAGTGCGACACCCCTTGGGCTCTGGGTGCAGCTGCTGTGCAGGCGATCCCGGCATTGACGGGAACGGATGGGAAGGATGCCTTGAACATGACGATCTTCACCGGCGACCTGGTTTCTCACGACCCGTACTATGAGTTGAGCAGGGATTACAACTTGTACACCGAGACCGGTGAGTCTCACCTACAGACATCTCTGGATTCGATAGCTGACTGTGCGTGACAGCCCTGTACGACCTCTGGAAGAAGACTCTCAACCCCACCTCTCCACTTTACGCCGCCATTGGCAACCATGACTCGTACCAACAGGCCTTCGACGCCCCTCTATCTCTGACTGGCAAACTCAAGAAGCAGTTCAGCTGGAACTATGACCACTTGTCGAGCCTCTGGAAGGAGAATGATTGGATTGATGTGAAGGCCGAGAAGTACGCCAAGACGTAAGTGCCTCCCCGAGTCTGTGGCGCATGTTGAATGGGTGCAGCGGCAGCTGACATCACATGGCAGCCACTACGGCGCTTACTCTATCCAACACGCCCCCAACCTCAAGATCATCACTCTCAACACGGACCTTTGGTACCGCGCAAACATCTTTGCCTACCTTAACTCCACCCACCCAGACAACTTCGGTTTCCTCCGCTTCCTCTCTGACGAGCTCCAGGCCGCCGAAGACGCTGGTTCCCGTGCGTACATCGTCGGCCACGTCCTCTCCGGGTGGGATGGCACCAACGCCCTCCCTGGGCCGACGGACGTCTTCTACCAGATTGTGGACCGGTACTCGCATGTGATTGCGGGGCTGTTCTGGGGGCACACGCACGAGGATCAGAACATGATCTACTACGGTGGGAATGGGACGGACATTTCAGCTGGGACGGCGCAGAATGTAGGGTGGATCGGGCCGTCGATCACGCCGCTTACAGACTGTAAGTCTTATAAACCAGTGTCAGGAGTGCCTGCGCTGACACACAAGACGGGTGTAGTGAACTCTGGGTTCCGCTTGTACGAGGTCGACGCTGAGACATGGGACATTCTCGACGCTCACACGTAAGCGCCCCCCATTATCTTTCCCGTCATGACCTCAATCCACCAACTGACATATGCACACAGCTGGTACGCCAACGTCTCCACCTTCGCGTCCCTCGACTCCCAGATCGCCCACGGCCCTGCCTATGCCTACGAGTACAGCACCCGCGCTGCCTACGGCGCCTCCATCTCATGGCCCGAGAACGCGCCTCTCAACGCGACTTGGTGGCACCTTGTAACCGAGCAGATGGAGAAGGACAACGGGACGCTGGTGGGAAGGTACAACGCCCACCAGGGGAAGATGAGTGGGTTGAGCCCGAACTGCACGAGCGAGGCGTGTGTGGATGCGAAGATCTGCTACATGAGAGTAAGTCGGTGATCGAATGCTGGGTGGGAAGGTCGTCGAGCTGATTTTGGCCGTAGAGTGGATCCGGGCCGTTGTCTCTTCAGAACTGCCAGACCGGGTACGGCAGCGTGCAGGGTTAGAGGAGGAAGAGAGATGAGTGGGAACAGCGATATTTACGAGGCACCTAAAAAAGTATAATGAAAGAAAGACAATATCGCTGAATATATGAGACAGCCAGCTTAGCTAGAATAGATTTACAATTGGGGATCACACTCTTAATGCAAGACAAGTCAGGCAGGCTTCTTGTGTAGACCTCGAGACACAAAATGGACAATAATGTCCTTTCATGCCACGACAGGTACAGGTAGCGCTCGAGGCCATCACAGAAATGCGCAGTATAAAAGAGTGTGATGCATGAAGATGAGATGCGCGGTCGTAAACACATGAGATTGGTAAATCAAGGTGGGGTGTCAGGTCGTGCCGTCGTCAAATAAAAGCTATGCCATCCTCAAAAGTCCTCAGAGTCCATGAGTTCGTGCGTGTAAATGAACCTCCTTGCGTAGATCAACATCTCCCTCCCCTTCCCCACACCTTCACGCTATGCACAGCTACCTCACCCCTCACATGCAACGTCTTACAACAAGAAGCTCACTCCCACGGCGACAGCCCCCAGGGCCAGCCCGAGGAGATCGCCCTTCGCCACACCCGCAACAGCCGCCGAGGACGCGCCGCCGGTGCTCGCAGCAGACGAGCCCGAAGCAGCCGCGCTGCCCGTAGCAGACCCAGAAGCCGCGCTGCTCCCGCTCCCGCTCGCCGCCGCCGACCCCGAGGCGGAGGCAGTGCCGCTCGCGGACGAGCTAGCGCTGGAGCTGGAGCTCGAGGCACCAGTGCCCGAGAGGCTGTACCCAAGCTTCTCCCACGTGGCGCTGGACGAGACGGTGTAGTCTGCCTGGACGGGGTTGGCGAGGTAGTAGATGTCGCCGGACGAGGTGATCTGAACGATCGAGCCAGGGGAGGCGGCGTACGCGGCGGTGGTGTCCTGGGTGCTAGGCGCGGGGAGGGTCTGGGTGGAGTTGATGAGGGAGGTGTCAAAGGGGACGTCGGTGAGGGACGAGTAGTCTCCGAGGTTGGTCCAGTGGGTAGCGATGTAAGTGTTGGAGAAGTCATCGGGGATGAAGACCATGGAGTAAGGGACGTTGTCGGAGGAAGAGGGGATGGAGATGGCCTGGCCAGCCGTGTCCGGGAAGGCGGTACCGTTGAACGCCTGGGCGTCCGGCTGGAAGTACGCATAGTGTACGACAAAGACGTTGGCGCTGCCCGCCGCGGTCCCGGGCACGCCAAAGTAGAAGATGTGGTTGGCGGCCTGTGCGGCGGTGACGCTGTACCCGTCCACGGAGAAGCTCGAGTTCTCCACGGCCTCCCAAGACGCGGCATCGCTGCTCGCCGAGTTGGTCACGCTGCTCAGGTCGAGCTGGTACATGCCCGAGCCGGTGGTGAGGGTGAAGATCACGTTGGTGTCGTGATCAAGCACCGAGGACGAGCGCGAGTTGCCGAGGTCCGAGGGGACACCCGACGTGGACTGGGTAGACCACGAGTCCGAGGCAAAGTTGTAAATGTAGATTTTCTACGCGACGGCCCGACGAGTCAGTCAAAGCCGTCCCTTTACAGACTACTGTACTGTAGCCATAGCATGTGGTGACTCACGCTCAGATCGCTGTCACCGTTCAGAACGTACATCGCATTGTTGGTCTGCGAGAGGATACACTGGGTGTTGTTCCCGGTCCAGGAGCTGCACTCAATTGTCAGCTGCGAACTCTTTACTTAGCTCCAAGAATAACTTACGGCCTGCCAGAGGTGCTCAAGGTGGTGGTGCTCGGCGCTGCACGGGCCTTCGTCAGCCCTGTCCCTATGTCGTCGCAGTCTCGACCCGCTCTCCATGTCTGCCCCCGGCTTCAACCCCATGGCCGCCCGCCACCACAAACATGTCTCTACTCACAGCTCCAGGTGCTGTTGTCCCCGATCTTGACATCAGAGTCACCGCCAAACGCATAGAGGTTCCAGGACGCGTCAAACTGGACACAGGGGACGGCGCGGACCGCGACGGTGGAGAGGAGGGAGGCGAGGGCGAGGGTGGAGAGCATGGCGGCTGGTGTGTTTTTGGGTGTGCAAGAGGTGAGTATGACAGATGGAGTTGTAGATGACGAGTCGACAAAGGAGGGAATAATATAAAGGAGATTGTTGTGAAGAGGATGAGGAATTCTCGTAACAGCAAAGGAAGCTATGAATACCCTCTTCCTGGCCCAAACTTGCGCAGCCGACACAAAGAGAGACGCGTGCAGTCTGGATCGCGTGGAGACCCCGCGTCGGGAAGATATTGCCGAATCTCCGGGCGTGTGGCGCCTCTGGCAACGCCTGCACCACGCACTCCGCTCACCACAATATTGACACTCAAATATCGTGTTCGCCTCTTGCAACTCCATAGCCCAACCCACATCGCCACCATGTCTGACCCCGTCGCCATCGCCGAGCAGTTCACTCGTGAGCACAGCTATTGCCCCGGGCTATATGGCCAGCAGACGAACTGACCCCGCCATCACCTCCAGAGTTCTACTACCAGCAGTTCGACAGTGATCGTAGCGGTCTCGCGTCCCTCTACGTGCGTACTTGTGTACTGCGGCATTAAGTAGCAAGCTGGCAGGCAAACACTGACACTCAACTATCAACTGCAGCGGGAGAACTCCATGTTGACTTGGGAGTCCACCCAAATCCGAGGCGTCAACGACATCGTGGCCAAGCTTGTCGTACGTGCCCCCACACACCTCACGTCTTGCCTCCAAATGCTGACCAAGGTTGCCACTTCTGTCCATTCTGTGTTGGGCAAACCCTTTTTTGAAACCCACAGGGCCTTCCTTTCCAGACCGTGCAGCACAAGGTCGTCACCATCGACGCCCAGCCCTCCAACCCCGAGGTCGCTTCCATCATTGTGCTCGTGACCGGCCAGCTCCTTGTGGATGACGGACAGAACGCGCTCCAGTTCACCCAGATCTTCCACGTGAGTTTGTTATCTGCTATGGTGTGATGTGTTGTAGGCGAGGCGCTTGGTCCACTGTGGCTGGGGCGGGCGTGTTTTATGAGATTGGACGAGGTGCTGACAGGCGGTGCAGTTGATTCCCGAGGGCGGTAGCTACTACGTCTTCAACGACGTGTTCAGGCTGTGAGTGTCCCCCGCAGATAGCTCCAAGGGGAATTCTCCAGTCTGTTTGGATCGAGCTGACGACGGGGGTAGCAACTACGGGTAAACGACTGTTTACCGAGTCTGTTTGAGATGAGGTCGCGGGAGGCAGTGGGGAGAGAGTGTGGGGATCGCCAATCGAGGCGAGGAGAGTTATGATCATGTCGCTTTCGATGCACAATATACATTCTATCCAGTAATCCGTCTCCAACCTACCCCCTTCGCCCTCCCCCATGCCAACTCAAAGACCACCCGCGCCCTCACCAAACCACTACCGCCACCCCGGCTATGCCTCCTCCTGGTCCTTCTTCCAGTTCTCCACCCACTGCGCTATCCTCCGTACATTCTCCTCCACCTCGCCATCGCTCTCCCCCTCACTCTTGAGCTCCACAACGATCTCCTCGGCGTACGACTCGCGCGTCTCGTTCACGCACGTCATCATGATCTCGGCCGTCACGTTCTCGGTGATCTTCTTCTCGGGGTAATTCCTGCGGGCGACGCGTGTCAGCTGTACAGTATTTCCTAACCAACGCTAGACACCTAGCTGAAGAAGGGATACACACCGTGCTGTGAGACGGCCGTGGAGAATTGAGTTGTCGCATGTGAGCACAACGGCGAGGTCGATCCACCGTTCGGGAAAGAGCGACGGGTCGTGGTGGTCCAGAATGAAGCCTGCAATGTTCTCTAGTCAGCACCTCTCCCCTCGAAATGTCTCATATACTACACTAGCCACCCGTGCCCCACTCACCAGTCGCCGCCGGCCCCTCCTCCGGGTTCACCACCGTCTCCAAATGGTCCAGCAGTCTCTCCTCATCCACCACCCAGCACCCCCACTCCTCATCCCACCCCTCATGGAACCCGTGCTCCTTAACTATATCCCCGATGTTCAAGTGCACCATCGGCAGTGCGCTGTCATCGCTCAGCTCGGCGGCAAGCAGCTGCGAGTGCAGAGTCTTGCCGGTGCCCGGGGTGCCGGTGATGAGGACGATGGGGAGCTGGCGGGGGTGGTGTGTGGTCATAGTGCGCTATAAGCGGGAGCGAATGGTATGGCGGGAGAGGGGGAATGATGCGGGGTAAATACGGGAAGGCGATGGGTCTTCGCTTGGTGTTTGTATGTATGGATGTGGGTGTGAAACGTGCCAGGCGTCGTCCATTCAAGGTGCGTGGACGCTCTTCGGCTGAACTTTTTCAGATCCGAGGCCCCGCGTGGAGGCGTCAACAACGGCGGAATCAAATCGTTACGGCTGTCGGTTGACTTGAGCACAGACCTCCTCCATCATCCTCTCTCCATCTTGTCGCTGGGCAACATGGTGAGCCTCTCCTTGTATGGTGACGCGGAGCACCGCCGTGTACCGACACAGCTGTATGACCATTACTTGAAAATCAAGCGATCCGGATTATCAATGGGAACCGATGGATTGAAAATGGGCCTCAACGATTGAGAATCGATGCCGGAGGATTGAAAAAGGTCGCCACCATCGATTGATATCTGCAGACCAGAGCAAGCAGCCACAGAGTGTACCAGTGAGTCTGGGACACCGCAGTGTACCGACACAGATTTTCATCGCTGATTATCAACAAGCAGCCCGGGATTGAGAATGGCAGCCGCACGATTCTCAATGAAGCTCGACGATTGACAATAGACCGCGGGTTCTTGAAAATGGCCTTGAAAATGTAGATCAAAGCTCACTAGCAGAGCGCAGACTCCCATTTTTATTACTCCGTCTGACACGGTAGGCGTGCGACACGAAGCTCATATACTTACAGAGAGTACATCAGGTGTAGGTAGCAAGTCTTGCCAGTGTTTGCCGGAGCACTTCTGATCAAAGCCGGGCGCGCCCCCTTGTAACCGCCCACCTCCTATTGACGATACAGAGCCTACTGGCAACGATAATCAGGCGCTCTCCTGTCCGCTTCAACATCACCCTGGGCCATTCATGTACGTGCTAACATGGTAGGGCATGCGATAGCCCAGCCAGTCTTACCGCCTTCGAGCGTCTGCTGGCAGCTGGTGCTCTTGACGATCGTGCCCCTTCCTCTTTTGCTGGTGCGTCGTATGCTCATCCAGCCTCCCAGCCCGTCCACCCCCTCACCCCACAGGCTGACAATACACTCTCTGTATGGTAAGGAAGGCTACCACGTGGCAATGACGTATGGCTGCTTGCGTTGGCGGATGAATGCCCGGTGGGTCCGTGCGGTGAGAGAGTTTGGTGGGCGCACGCAGCTGGGGATGGCTCTTTCTGGGCATCTTCCCTCGGCTTGGCCCAGAACATCCTGACTCTATGCACATGGTTTCTCGCTGTTCTCTCTGATGCTGATGGACTGGCAGTGCACTATGTGCATCAGAAGGGTGTGTGCGGCTGATGGGAGGATGTGATGGAAGGATGTCTCACCTCACATCAATCAAATGATCCCAGCCCAACCCGCGACGCGTCTCCACTCATCTTCCCTCACGCATCTTCCTCACTCTTTCTTCCCCTCTTTCCTTCTCTCTCTCTCTCTCTCTCTCTCTCTCTCTCTCTCTCTCATTGTATCATAGCAGCCCCTCCGCTATGTCCTCACCCACACCATCGCATCCCTCACACTCCACAGCCGCAAGTCCTAGCCATCCCAGCCCGAAAACGCGTCGTGCCCACCTCAAACGCCTTCCCGCCTGAAATCAACCAGCCCAATTCCGCTATTTCATCCATCCGCACTTCCAAGCCCTATGATTCTGGGCCGCCACTACCGGCGCTTTCGGCGATTCGTGAACTTCTTCTATCCGCCAGCACAGCCCCGCCCGCGCGCGATATATTTGCCACTCCAATTCATCCCCATCCCTCATCTTCCTCTTAACCTTCTCACACCCCAAATCTATGCAACTTCAACCAGCACATCCATGCATCTTCCTCTGGTGAGTTCCAACTTTATCTTATCCTTCCCACTCCCTCCCAATCCTCCTCCCTGCCTGCCCACCCCACCACACCCCTCTCCACCGCCACCCTTGCACCTTCCGCACTCCCCAAACTCGCTCCGCCCGGGCCACCACCCCCACCACCCAGCGCCCTTTGGCCACCCACATCTTCCCCTCTCTATCTATCACCCATACAGACCACCGCTGACCACTCGCCACCCACCGCACTCCACAGACACCTTCCGCAACCCTGCCACCCTCCTCAACACGGCGAGCGGGGGCCGAGCAAGACGGCCTCACCCCTCCTGGGTGTCAAGGAGCGCCCACGGCCCCCACCCCGGCGCTCGCCACCCTAAGCCCTTCGACCAGCCCGATCCCCCCCGACCACCCTCCCTTCCCCACACCCTCCCTCATCCTACCCCACCTCTACCTCCACCCACCTCATCGCCACTGCCACTGTCGACTCCGCCGTCGACCTCGACCGACCTCGACCTCAAACTCAACAACGTCAACGGCCTCATCCCTGTCGGATGTCAAGGAGCGCCGTCGACACCACCGACACCGACACCGACACCGACACCGACACCGACACCGACACCGACACCGACACCGACACCGACACCGACACCGACACCGACACCGACACCGACACCGACACCGACACCGACACCGACACCGATCTCGACCTCGACCTCAAGCAACCGACATCGACTCCGACTTCAACATCAACATTAACTTCGACTCCGACAACGGCCTCATCCCTTCCGGATGTCAAGGAGCGCCGCCGATACCGACTCCGACCTCGACCTCAAGTACTTCGACTTCGACTTCGACATCAAGCATCCGACACCGATCTCGACTTCAACCTCAAGCAACCGACTTCGACTCCGACTTCAACATCAACAGCAACTTCGACTTCGACAACGGCCTCACCCCTTCCGGGGGTCAAGGAGCGCCGTCGACCCCGACTTCGACCTCGACCTCGACCTCGACCTCAAGCATTCGACTTCGACATCAACATCAACTTCTACAGCAACATCGACCTCTCGACTTCGACCTCAAGCATCCAACTTCGACTTCGACATCGACATCGACATCGACATCAACATCGACCCCGACTTCGACCTCAAGTAGCCGACATCGACATCGACATCAACATCAACATCAACTTCAACCACATCCGCAACCTCCATGTGAGGTTACTTCTTGGACATACTTGTAGATCGTGAGTCATAACCCCTACTTCATCTCTATTCCTCCCGTCCCCCCTGCCCCCTCCCCAACGCCCCCAAGTGTCATCGCGCCAGCGTCGGCTCGTTGAGTCGGGGTTGGTGCGGCCGTACACGAGATCAAAAGCTGCCCAGCAGCGACATGGTTCATTTACTGTCTTCTATATACTTTGCTGTCTTGAGTGTGAGCATCTTCAGCGACCTTTGATGGGCTGAGTATGACAATACTATTGGCATTGCGAGAAGTACATAAGAGCACACTATGGCATCTCCATTGTGGCCCCTAGCGTGATACACCAAGCTCATCTACTACGAGGTCTCGAAGAACCCCGCCAGCCACCTCGCCTCCTTCTCCATCTCCTCCAAAGACCTGGCTTTTCGGTCCTCATCTTTCACCTCCTTCCACTGCGCCCTTCCGCTCCCCCACCCCTCTCTTTCGTTCGCAGCTAGATCACCATGCAGCTCTCCCTCCGCCTTCTCTAGTGCTGGATATATCTTGTCGTTCTCGCCCCCGTAGTCGGTCGGATGGCGGGGCATGATGTGGATGTGGACGTGGGGGACTGACTGGCCTGCGACCGCACCGTCCTGATCAAACCCAATCAGCTTCACCCCACTATCCCAGCTACTGCTAATACGCCTGATGGAGTGGGAAGACTCACTTGCAATGATACTGTCAGCGCTTGCGCCTTGTATACCCCCTCGAGCACGCGCCCAACATGCTGCACCGCGAGGAAGAGGTCCGTTACTTCTGGCGGTTCGAGATCCGCTAGGCGAGGGACGACTCGTTTGGGGACAATCAGGACGTCTGAGTGAGTGAGTGAGTGTCATGAGAAGTGAATAAGTGCGTCAGCGAGAGCTTGTCAGAACGTCGTAGGGCGGAGGGCTGCTAGATGGGTACGTACGGCCAGGGAGGAGGGGTTTGAGGTTCACGATACCGATGGAGAGCGGGGTACGATAGAACACTGCATTGAGGAGATTAAAGTGGGAGGGTTAGATGGTTGGCACTGCTTGTGGGAATTGGGACACTCGCAGGGCTTCATCATGATCAGCGTAACCAGAGACAACACCCACCTTGCCGAGAGACGTCGAATGCCGCGAAGAGGTGCTTGCCGGTCATGGTGCGGTTATCTCTATGCAATCTATCCTCTTGACTATGTGACCGACAAAGGTTTGGTCCGGGACTCTCTGGCTCCCTGTTATACGCTGTTCATGAGAAGAGACGAGCTGAGAAACATCGCTCAAGATGCAAAAGAAGAGCCACCCCCTGCCCACTGCGGCTGAAGATGAAGGCTGAACTTCTTGCCTGCTTCCGCGTCACCACTTGCGTGCGCGCGTTCACCATCTACGCAAGCCTTGCATCTCTCATCATCGACTTCTTCATCCTTATCGTCCCATCTACCCCAAGCTCCCAGGGGAGACAAGCACGATGCGCCTCTCTGTCGCCGTCTTCACTCTTGCGTATGTTCCGTGTTTTTGTTCCATGTGGCAGAACGAACTGACGCCCGCCTTGCAGCCCGCTCCTTCAGCTGGTCTCCGCCATCACTCTCTCCGGCCGGATCGCCTTCAGCGAGCTCCTCCCTTGTCAGCTACCCAAAATCGCCATGTTCGCCGTGCTCCACAGCTGATGATAATATCTGTGACTGCAGATGAGGCTCTCCCACCGACTAGCCAGGTGTCGCTCGACCACGGATTGCGAAAGGCGTGGGTGAAGCAGGACGGATCCTTCGAGCTGTATGCCATGCTTTAAGTCAAGTTGTGGGTTCGAGCGGAAGTCATCAGTACTGACCGCTACCTGATTAGGCCAAATGTACCGGAGGGTGTGCACCACGTGGAGACTCTCGTCCCGGGGTACTTCTTCCAGCCTGTACGTCTATCTTCCCTCACCGCCCGGCGTCGACTTTACTGACCTGCCTTCAACCCGCAGCTCATCGTGACCGTCACTCCCTCCACTCCTACCCCCGAATCCTCCGACACCCTCACCACCGAACCCATCAATACCATCCCCTCCTACTCCATCCACGTTCAAGCCTCCTTCCCTTCCCGCCAGCCCCTCCCCGTCAGCTCGCCCTCCCTGCCGAACCCGCTCGTCGTCCAGCCACTCGCGAAGGAGGATTACTTCATCCCCAAGGGTGGGATGAACGTGATGGGTTTACTGAAGAATCCGATGGTGTTGATGATGGTGTTCAGTGGGGTGATGCTGTATGGGTTGCCCAAGATCATGGTGAGTCGGCGATCGTTAGGCCATCTTTGGGATTGAGGTGGTGAAGAAGTCTCTGGATATTGATAAGAGAACGGCCACAGGCAAACATGGATGTCGACCCGGAGATGGCTAAAGAGATGGCAGAAACCCGCCAGAGGATGCAGGGCATGCAGAACATGGACTGGGCCGGATCGTAAGCTTGAATGTGCTCATCTACCGAAGACACACCAGCTGACTCCCCTAACCCCCCTCTCTCCCCCTTTCCCTCTCCCGATATGCAGACTCTCAAACATGCTCTCTGGTGGGAGCGAAGAGGCGCCGCGACCGGCGGCAGCAGCAATCGCGCCGACCCAGGCGAGCACTGGTGCGGGTGGCGGGGGTCAAGGACGGAATGGAGGTGGTGGGAAGAAGCGCAAGGGACGTTAGTGCTGAGGCGGGTATGGTGGTGGTGTGCAGCGGATGCATCGTGTCCTATCTGGTCTGCTGGGGTAACTTTGTGCTTGTGGTAGCTGGACGGCCGCTTGAAGAGGTTATGGGCAGAAGAGCTTCGAACGATGGCTAGTCCAGATGAAAGGCACCTCCACTGCACCTCCACTTGACTCCATCCATGCCTTCTTGGGCAATGCCTCGTGGGTGATATACGTAGATCATCATATCCTAGTACCTGCTGTTTTCATGCAATGCAACAGCGACCTGCAAATGTTAAGTTGAAGCCAGCCACCTCAGGCGATTCACGCGTCGGGCTAAAGAGGGTCCGGGCCGGCGACCGGCGCGATGTGCGTGTCGGGTCGTATAAGACTTGCCCTCCAACGAAGCATCCCCTCTACCTGGTCCGCAACCCTACCAACATCTTCCTCGGCCATCCCGGATCCGCCTTGTCCTTCTCCACCCCGTCCGATCATCACATGCTCCCCCGACTGACGTCCCGCTCCACCGCGGCCTTCTCCACCGCCCTTCCCGCCCCACGCGCCTTCGCGACTACCCCTCGCGTCATGACCAGTAGCCCCAGCTCTCTCCCCTTCCCGGAGCTTCCTAAGACGAACGAGGGGAAGAGGATCTGCCAGGTCGTGAAGGTTAGGCCGGAACATCTGGAGGCTTATAAGAAGGTACGTAGGCGAGGCGCGACTTTGCGAGAACCCATTGGCTGACAGAACGGGTGGATGGGCAGTGCCATGCGGCTGTCTGGCCAGAGGTCCTGGGCGCACTCAGAAAAGCCCACGTTGTCGGTAAGCCAGCCTTACCCCCAATACACTTCTATGTGGATCCATGCTAAGGCGCGCTTCACTATCGCCTTCCCACTTTGGCAGACTACTCGATCCACTTCTTCGAGCAGCAGAACCTCCTCATCGCGCATATGCGCTACATCGGCAATGATTTTGAGAAGGACATGGAGGGGATCAAGGAGAGCGAGGCGACGCGGAAGTGGTGGGCTGTGAGTTGATTGGGTCTTGTGCATCTATTTCGGCCCTCGAGTGAATGTAGCTGACCAGCTGTGTGCGGGCGTAGATGACGGACGGGATGCAGGAGAGTTTTGTGGAGGGTGCGACGGGGTCGGAGAGTGGGCCTGGGTGGTGGGTGAACGCTGAGGAGGTCTTCCGGATGGAGGGCTAGAAGCTGAGGATATGACATGCATGGTAAGAAAACGTCTAGTTCACTTACAGCCGTGCTGGTGGGTGTTTACTCGACCGACTTTGCACTCGCGACGCACACAGCACACTGCTTCAAGCATCTCGACTTTTACCTATCTACACTAATGGATACATAGCTACATGAGCAGACACATCTATATCACAGCGTAACGGCAAATATAGCACTCGAATGTCCAAGCAAGAAGACCACCAAAAAACAACATCGAAGATCACTCCTCCACCGGCTTCTCATCGTCGCCTGGACCCAGCATGCACCGGCATCACCGGCACCACTGACCATCCGTTCCTCCCCCAGCTCGCCTCCAGCATGAACTTGACGGGAACCACCCCGTCCGCCCTCTGCCCCTTGCCGCCGTCCCAAATCACCCCCGTCGCAGCGGGCGGCTCGCTGATCTCCTTGAACAGCTTCGTCGGAAGCTCCCCAACCAGCGTCTTGTCCGAGTCGGCGGTGAAGACCGAGGTCGACACCGCTGTGAACGCCGAGTCCCATGCTGCGGGCTCGAGGTCTGTCTGGATAGCGGGGAGTGGTCGAGAGGGAAGTGACCGTCGCGGGGCAGGGACGAAGGGAGCGGTGACCGCGGAGGAGGTGGTGACGGCGAGGAGCTTCTGCTTGGCGATGAACGCCGGGGCGAAGGAGTTGACGGGGGGGATGCAGAGGCCCTTGGATCCGCCGGGTGAGAAGGACGTCATCCAAGCTCTGCACGTGGTTTGTCAGCGGGGTGCTCTGGTGGTCCATGTGACCATGTATCAGTACCGACAGACGCACTTGAAGAACCCTCGCCAAGCAG